>OZ026831.1:2236609-2907228 GCA_964023185.1 Macaria liturata | reverse complement strand
AAGAAAGATGCTGCCAATAACAAGGAAAATGACCGTAATGATTGCTTACCATCAGGCGAATTACGGTCAAGTGCAAACCCATTTCTTGTAAAAAAATAAAAAATATTCGTATAGGCTGCTCAATTAATTTTGAATTGATTTATGTTATGGTTGTTGTAACATACAAAATCAACAGGAATCATTCTATATTATCAAATGAAATATACTTTATTGTATACAAAAATAAAGAACACAATTAACAAATAAATAATATAAAATATACCATAGGTACGTCATAACCGTTCGTTTGAGAGTGGCCAATTCTAGTATTCAAAGGGTTTAAAGGGCCTATGGTTGCTTAAATTGCTTACATTGTGTGTGTGTGTGTGTGTGTTGCAGGCGCACGAGCACATGCGTGCGTACGTGTGCGAGCTGTACGTGCGCGCCCTCACCGCCGGCATGAACGAGCTGGAGAGGCTCAAAATCAAGACTGAGAAGGTATATCTTCACTACAATATTAATTTACGCTCTCTCTCTCTCTGTAAGTCGTATTTCCTCATGACTGAGGGTCGTGACTCACCCGCAGAAATAATTCGTTGGGGGAGTTGTCTTGGGCAGATACATCGTGGTGGGCGCCCAGGTCCTTCCACGGAAGACACATTTCCTCGAATATCTTCCTCAAACATGTCGGTTTCCTCACGATGTTTTCCTTCACCGTTAAGCGAGTGCAAACCCACACATAACTTGAAAATACAGTCATTGGCCGGATTCAAACCAGGGTGCGTCTGATTGAAAATCAGACACTGGAACCGCCGAGCCACACTCGCTTAATTACGCTTACTAATCATAGTTTCAGTAATATTATACACTAGTTGGGCTCGCGACTTCGTCCGCGTGGAATAGTTATTTTGGGCATTAATTCTTTCATAGACATTTTTTTGATATCTTGAACCGTTTTCGTAGCGCACGCAACGGAAGCCCTAAAAGATGAATAATTTCCCCGTTTTTTCCACATTTTCCATTGATTCTTCGCTCCTATTCGTTGCAGCGTGGTGTTATATAGACTAAAGCCTTCCTCGATAAATGGTCTAATCAAGACAAAAAGACTTTTTCAATTCGCACCAGTAGTTCCTGTGATGAGCGCGTTCAAACAAACAAACTCTTTAGCTTTATAATATTAGTATAGATTATACATAGGCACCATACCTAAGTGAGCAGAGCAAAGTGATAGTCGAGTTCAGGATGGTGAAATTTAGAACAAAATGCAAATATAGAAATATAGTGCTGCTAATCTATATTTCTTGACCGAATACGAAATAGTAGATGTCGTTTTAGTAAAAAGAAAATCATACAAAGTTAAGGCCAAAGAAAAAAAAAGTCAATCAACAGTGGCACTGATTGACGTTGGAAAAAAATAAATTTTGAAAACTTCAGTTGAAAAATATTATATTCCTCTATGGCAATCACACATACATAGGCAATAATAATTTACAACATGTATACGTAGGTATGTACATAATACATATTTACAATATTTTTTTTGGTCAAGAAATACAGGGGCCGCTTCAATTTGATTGGCATTAAAATTACACGAGATGGCTCTCTATACCCAGTATATTATATTACTCTATGGTCGAGTTGCTCGACAAATTACATGCATGTATTTTGTCGCGATTTTACCCTGGCTTTGCTAGCTAGCAAATTGACGATTTGGGTAATTTTTATACTTTAATGTATTATCTTATTTTTAAGCCGTAACGATCAATTGAGTAATTTTTTGAAATACTTAGTAAAATTTTGCATGTTCATATAAAAACAAAATCGTATTTATTGGATATTGAAAAAGATTATATTTTTCGTTAACCTTTAGCGTAAATAATATCGGCTTTTATTGATAAAACCTTCAAGGAATATTTATGGTTATGATTTTAATTTAGCACCTAATTAATTTAGATATTTTTAATATTGTGCCGCTAATTTAAACACATGTAAGTATATATATGTTGTCCAGGAGAAGGAGGCGCGTACAATGGAGCGCACGCTCGCCTCGTGGTTCGTACAACTCGGCGGCGTACTGAGCAAGAGTCGCAGGATAGCGTGCGAGTGTACCCTCACTGCGTTCAGCTTGCAGCCCTCGCAGGGGATGTACGCACACATAGAGGCGGCGCCGCTACTAGCACCGGTACTGACTGTGAGTATATTGAGATGACAGATAGCGTGCGAGTGTACCCTCACTGCGTTCAGCTTGCAGCCCTCGCAGGGGATGTACGCACACATAGAGGCGGCGCCGCTACTATTACCGGTACTGACTGTGAGTACTACCTCTTCATCGCTGAGGGTCGTGAATTCCCTGTGGAATTTAGTAATTGGGGAAGTTCTCTTACTGTAAGTTCTCCCTCTTCGAGTTGTATTTCTGATTATTGAGGGTCGTGGTTCCCCCGCAGAATTGAGTCGTTGAGGAAGTTCTTTTAGATAGATAGTAGGCTCGTTTGAAAGTCAAAAGAGATTTAATCTTAGTCCAAGTAAGTTTCGACTCGCAGTGCAGTGTCGCTAGTAGTCGTCTCGTCTAGTAGGTTAGTAGTAGGTCAAACAAAATATCTTATTTTTCTAGTACTACTCAGTTTTTAATTTAACCGAATTTGCAATTAAAAATGGTCATAAGTTCGACCAGTAAGTTAAATCAAACAAGAATCCTAATCATGCCTTTAATTTTCAGGACTCTACCGACCCGAAAGAGGAGCCGACCACCTCCGAGGGCAGCTGGGCGAACGACAGCCGCTCACAGACCAACCTCGTCAAGACATCGGAGACATTGAACCTGAAGCAGACACAGAGCCAGGCCAACGTGCTGTCCACCGCCATCTTCAACGAGGGGGAGGCGCTGGGGCTGAGCCAGATGCTGTGCCAGGACATAGCGGTGCTGCTCGCGGGGCCCCGGGTCAAGACGCTGTCCTGGGATATGGACAGGTAGAAATCAAATAAATAAGTAAATATTCCGGGACATTGCACACAGCGCCATCTAGCCCCACACTAAGCAAACGCTTGTGTCGTACGTACTAGATAACGGATATAATACTTATATGCTTGCTTTGGAGTGACGAGCGAGCCTTGATCGTTCACACATACGTTCCCGCGCACCTAACATCAAATAATTCCAAAACTATATAATTTCTGCGTTTTCGTTTACGAGTTATATACCATTGGAGAGAGAACAAAAAACTTAATAAATAGTGAAGAAATCAGAAAAAACTACAAGATATAGAAGATTTTATAAGTGTGTTTCTGTATAAACGACCACTACAATTTCAAACGAAGTGACGCGAGTTCGTTCACCTGTCAGCTGACCGGTCCCGCAAACAAAAACGGACCTTAGTGCTAAGGAATACGAGCCACCCACCGGGACGAAACTACAGATAAGTACAAATTAAATATCGTAACGAAATAACAAATATATCTAAAATGATTTGTTCAGCCTGCAACCAAAATATAATTTACGAAAGAGATATATTAAAATGCACTTCATGCGCAACAAACTACCACTATGCATGCCTGAATATTACATCAGCTTACTACCTCGACAATATGTTCGAACTAAAGAAATCATGGAAATGTCTTCCTTGCTCTAATGTATCTCGAAGAAATAGGAACGACGACACCCCTGTACGACAACAATACCCTTCCCCAAGTATGAATGACACTTCGATGATGTTTGACGAATCGACTACAAAAGATACTCTAAATAATGCACAGGTTTCTACTAACAACCAGAACTACATGTATAAGACTCCCCCAAACAAGACACCTACAACTAACTTAGAAAATAGAGACATACTACAACAAATAAGTAAAATTTTGGAAGTAAAACTTGAAGAAAATAGGAGGTCAATGTTAAGCGATCTAACCAAAAAAATGGATGAAAAAATAGAATACATGACTAACAAATTATATACAGAAATGACAAAGAAAACGGATGACATACAAAAAGACCAGACTACAATGAAGATAGATAGCGACAACACAAATAAAAAAATAGAATCCTTATATTTAGAGAACAAAAAGCTTCAGGAAGAAATTAAACAATTAAAAGATATTGTACAAGCATCAAACCAACAACAGAGCACAGACAACAGTAATAAAATAGTCCTCTTTGGTCTAAATGAACCAGACTACGAAACCGAGCAAAAATTATATTACCAAATAACATCAATATTTCAAAACTTAATGAACGTTGACCTGACAGGCTATATAGAAACCCTGACCAGAATCGGTAGAAAAAACCAACCTCGAAGACCTATAGTTATTGAGCTTCTAAGCAAACAAATGACTAGATATATACTATGTAATAGCCAACTGCTTAGAAATTCAGGCCTATCTATCTCTGAATACCTCGACAGAAATACCCTACAACACAGAAAAACATTACAAACGCAAGTTAAAGCCGCCCGAAATGACGGTCATCAAGCCACTATTAGAAATAACAAGCTACAAATCGACGGACACATTGTTGATTCATACCTACCTCGCCAACCAGTGCCGCAGACAAGATCCCCGCAGCAGGGCTCGTACGCCGCAGCCCTGACGTCACACTCACGCACTGTTTCTTCTACACTGCCTAACAACACCCTCAGAGATAGCACAATAACAAACACTACAAATACTCAGACATTTCGTCAATAGATCCACAGACTTTCATCTAATTGTTCAAAATATGCAGAGCCTATATGGGAAACGCGTCACCGTGAAATCTTTTCTACAAGATAATTATTCAACTGTGCACGCGTTATGTGCAACAGAAACGTGGCTATCGGACGCCAAACACGAACTGGTCGAGTGCCCTGGATATAATAAGGCAGCCGCATTTTGCAGACAACTTCGCAAAGGAGGAGGTACCATAATATTGTTACGGGACGATTTCGAATACACGGAGATTCAAGAAATACGCGATCTATCTGTTGAATACTGTGTCGAAATGTGCGCGCTAATAGTAAACAAGCTTAATGTTTTGATAGTTATTGTATATTGGAATGACAAGCGATCCGATTTATTCTTTAAGAGATTCAACACAGTGGTAACATTACTTCATAAAAACTATAATAAATATGACATTTTAATAGCCGGAGATTTTAACATAGATATTTTGAAGAAAAGTACAGAGTCAGTCAAACTTTTAACACTTTTAAGAGAAAAAAGCTTTATATCGTTAGTAAATGAACCTACTCATATAACTATTACCGCGGCGACATGTTGACCTAGCATTTGCAAATCGGTGTAAACATAAACTAGAAGTATTGGTAAAAGAGTTTGGGTTTTCGGACCATCTAGGTATATCAATAAGACTAAAAAATGCATTAAAAAAGAAATCTCTCACTACTTGGACAACAGAAAAAAGAATTTTTAATAAAGTAAACATGGACAATTTTAAAACAGAACTCAAACAAATCAAATGGTTAGAAATTCTAAATATTAATGCCCCCGTAAACGAAAATTACACAAAATTTAGTAGCATCTTATCTGACTTATTAAATAAACATATTCCAAAAAAGATAATTAAAATAAAAACTAATAAAAAAACTAGTTGGTTGAGTAAAGGAATAAGAACTTCATGTAAAAATAAAAGACTTTTAAGGCCCATTGTCAACTATTTCAAAAACACAGTATTGACAAAATTCTATAAATCCTATGTTAAAACTCTAAAAAAAGTAGTAATAAAATCTAAACGAAACCATTTCATTCGTGCTATGAAGAAATCGGATAATAAAACCAAATGTATGTGAAAAATAATTAAAGAACGGACAAATAAAATTTCAAAAAAAAGTAAAGTAAACACTAAACTAAAAATAGACAATAAAATCATAACAGAGAGTGCGGAAGTAGCTGATGAATTTAACAAGTTTTTTGCGAGTGTAGGCGTGGAGGGCGGGGGGGCGCGCGGCCGGCCGCCGCTCACTCGCACGCACAACACTATGTTCCTTAGTCCGGCCGAACCCTTAGAGATCTACAACGCCATAAAAAACCTTTAATCTAAATATAGCTTTGGGATAGACGAAATTCCCCCCACACTTGTAAAAAAATGTGCCGACGAACTGACGTTACCATATTATATACTAATTAACCAATCGTTTAATGAAGGTGTATTCCCTGACCTACTAAAAATTGCTTTAGTGAAACCGATACACAAAAAATTATCTAAAACTAATCCTAATAACTATAGGCCGATAGCATTATTCTAATTCTAATTCTAAGATAGCATTATTATCTACGTCCTCAAAGATATTCGAAAAAGTAATGCAAAAACGCTTAAATTCATTCTGCGAAAAATATAAAATCTTTGATGAAGCTCAAAACGGTTTCCGTAAAAACCGATCTACAGTTTTAGCGGTATTTAAATACGTCCAAGAAATCTTAAACATAATTGACAGTAAAAAATATGCAGTAGGTATTTTAATTGACATGACAAAAGCATACGATAAAATTCAATTTAATAAACTATTAGACAAACTATACAACATAGGGATACGCGGTGTTACTTACGACTGGTTTAAATCATACCTAGAAAACCGCAAACAATACGTAGAAATAGAAAACTTTGACGACGCAACGGGAGCTATAACGACTGTGAGATCTACACCTATAACGATAAATAATTCAATTCCTCAGGGATCGGTTTTGGGATGTATACTTTTTTTTAATATATATTAATGACTTACCTAAAATAATTAACGAATCCTGTGTTCTTTTCGCGGACGATTTATCCTTATTGACATCTTTTACTAATAATAATAATTTAAACAATCAACTGACTGACATATTCAATAATATAATTAGCTGGATGACAGACCACAACCTTGACATTAACTTTTCCAAAACTAAATTAATCCAATTCAGACCCCACCAAAGAACCCCTTTAGACATTAACTTTAAATACAATAATATGGAAATCCAATGCATCGATACGGCAACATTATTAGGCATAGAACTTGACTCACACATCAATTGGAAAAAACACGTTAAAAAAATTCAATCTAAACTATCAAGCTTCGCGTATGCGCTCAGAGAAGTACGACAAGCCACTGACCTTGACACTGCATTGTCAGCGTATTATGCGTATGCGTATTCGTGGCTCCGGTACGGCATCATCCTCTGGGGCAACAGTGTCGACGTAAATGATTTGTTCGTGGCTCAGAAAAAATGCATTCGTATTCTTGCTCAAATTAAAGCTCCAGATATATCAAAACCACAATTCCACAAAAAATATTTTATTGAATTTAATATTTTGACTGTAGCATCAATATATATATATGAGGCATGCTACTTTGTAATGAGACACCCGGAATATTTTATAAAAGTAGCTGACATCCCGCGAAAATACCCACTCAGGTTCCCCCACAAATTAAAAACTTCTAAAGCTAGATTACAAATGCTAAATATGGGACCTAAATCAATGGCTATTAAAATTTTTAATAAATTACCAGAAAACTTAAAAAATATTGTAAAATTAGAACGTTTTGCCCGTGATTTAAAAATATATAATATATTAATGTTGGAATTTAACTTACATAACAGATAATGAACGGGTAATTAATAATCAGCTACATCTATTACACGCATGCTTGGTCCGGGTTGCTGAAAATCTTGTTGAAGTATTGAGTTTGCACATGTATCAGGCTGATTGTTTTCCTTGTCTCCCAGAGCAAGGTTTCTAATCGGCATGCCACGTTTATGCCTACTGTCAACGAGTTCTGGCAGTAAACATTTGTGGTAAAATTGTATCAGTTTTGATATCATGGATTGCCAGAAAATGTCATCTCTTTCTATACGTTCTATGTGTAGCGGCTCATTTTCACCTGCCCAAATACCCAGAAGACACATTTTTCGTTCTGTTACATGCAGTTGGCCTTGTATTTGATAAAACCAATTAGGTACTTTTTTTGTTCACTGTATGAGTTTTTGTGACTTTGTTGTACTTTAAAATATCAATTTTATTTTGTTCTATTGCCTTGGCCATTCCTATTTTGTAAGCACTAATAGGGCATTTTATTTCTACGACAGTGTCATTCCCTATCAGTCCGTCAGGTGTTGCCCCAATAAATGGATAAATCGGGTCAATAAATAATCCACAAGGCCGAATTTCAACTTTTTCTTGTTGCTGTAGTTGAAGTATAGCTTGTCTTTCATTTTCAAATGGAAATCACATGAGTCAGTTGTTTCTTGTATAGAATATTTTTCACTAAATTAGCTGTATTTGACGAAACTTTCCTTTTACAGATTGGGCCAAAGTTTGATGCTGTAATAAGTTTTTCTCTAACTTCCATCCATTCACTACTTCCTCGTTGTAATACAGTGTCTTGTTCTATTTTCTTTTTGTCAGCTGTTAGTACTGCTAGGTTTCTTAAAAAGTCCTCTTGAGCCATGTGTAGTTCTTCTCGTGGCATGTCAGGTGCAGAACTAGCGGGACCATAATCATGCTGCTTTTTGTTGGCTTCTTTTAAAACTCTCTTTTTCTTCACTGGGTGTTCTGCATTATACTTTCGTTTGATTCCTCTTTTCTTTTCTAAGTCTTCTATTTTACCGCCAGGGCTTTGACCAGTAAAGGCTTTTGTACTGATGATATGGCTGTTTTTGAGTTAAAGGATACGACTGCTGCCGCACATCTGCCTTGATATCCTTGTTTTTGGGCAAAATTTATTCTTTTCCCTCCTATGAATTTAGCTATAACACTGTTGAAACATTCAACAGTATTGGTATCGACGTCTTCTATTAAACTTCTTGACTTACTGGCAACACTTGACACAATGGCGTGAATCCGAAACTGAAAAGATGTATTGTCTATTTTTTGGAGATCGGCATTGTCATTACTTTTTTTTTCACAATAGTAGCTATGGCACATTTTGTGGTCGCCAAAAGCATGTTGCATCGAGTTAGTTATGTCATTGTGCAATAATGAAATGTTACTAGGATTGCGACCATGATGTTTAATGCATTTTACAATTGCTTTTCTCATTTGCATTATTTTCATGTTAGTGAGCGTTTTTCTGTGCTGTAGTGAATATTTGGTTTCTGTCGTTAGCCCACGTAATTGTTTGCAAAAATTGCGCAAAATATGATTGCTACTCTCGATTTTTTCGACTGTTACGTTTTGAGCTGCGTAAGGTTTGGCGTTAAGGATTTTTGAGTATGTAGATGCGTCTCCATCACCTATCATTCTACCATAAATCAGGCCGTGCATTGCGATTGAACAATTGAACCCTTCCACCAAAATTTCATTTTCCATTGAACTGGAAGAACCCTTGAAATTTTTAAAACATTTATGTTCATTTGGAACCATATTTTTGTTTTCTGCTCTTGCAAAAACACAGCAATAACTTGTTTTTTACTCCTATGTACAGGATTTCTTTTGTTTTTCTACCTATTATTGCCGCGGTACCAGATGCAGCTTTATAATTTGTACCGTATGATCTTGCGCGCCACGAGCCATCAACGAACACATCAATCACGGGAATACCATTTTTTACTCGACCTTCTGCAATCGCTATCTCTTTTTCTTTCTTAGCAGCAGCCAACATGGATTCTGTTGCCGTTTGTTCCCATTTATCGTAAACTTTGTTTTGGAGTTTGTTGTAATATTTTGGGGTAAATGTCGGAACATTCATGGATGAACACAGTTCCTCAAATTGCTGAAATCCGATACCAGTAGCTGTAATTCCCGTTGTTGCAGCAATGTTTAAATTTAATTGCTCTTTATTTTGCGTATTTTCTGAATGTATGCGACAAATTTCTTGACACATAGCACACTGAAATTTAAAAACAGATGTTAATCCTGTTCGTTTTTCGCCAACCAACCGAAAATTGCTAGCTTTACAGTCAAAAAGATTGCTGAGGTGCGCTTTTTCCTGGAGTTGTTGCATAAGATAATTGATATCCACAATTCTTCTCCCTACTACTGGTTGAAATTCATCGGATTCTTCGTTTTCCAATTCAATGTTTAGCCATTCTTCAGGAGATCCGAGAGATATCTCAATATTGCTTTGTTGTGAGTTTCTGAAACATATTGCTCTTATCAATATTATAACATAAGATTAATTATGAAAATACATAGAGCAGTTCTAAGAAAAAAACTATTTTTGCCATATAATCATGTATTTTTACAGTAATAAGTCTCTATCTATGGTCTCTAGTAAATTGATGTTACTTGTGAAATGATAGCTCCTATAACCAAACTCCAAACTTACTCATCAGTTGTTTGCACTTCCATAGAATCCAGGGCAATTAAATTAAGTTCATCAGATCGTCCACTAGTGCTTACAAGTACGTCAACTAACCTGAAACAATGAATAAATCAATATGGTAGGATATCTCACACACGGCTCTTTCGCTTAGCAGTTCTCGTGCTAAAATGTAACCTATAACTAGTAACCTATAACTAGCATTTATTGCCCGTGGGAGAAACACATGCAATCTTTTTTTTTTATCTTTGTAAAAAAATAAAAAAATAATTCATAAAAATCAATTATCAATCAATTAATGATTTGATAGATGCTTTGCTCACAGTTTTTAATTTCGAAGTTGCAAAAATAATAATAAATTATTTATTAACTTTTTAGTGACACTTGCAGTCGGTTTTTGTTTTTTTTTTAAATTAATTTTACCGTCTACTTTTTAGTTACATTTCGTACATATACCTACTTATTCTAAGAGATAGGTGTACAATGTTTATAAAAATAAATAAACTTGAAGCCATTGTAAGAGTTTTTATACAATTATGCGCGACTGAAGCGAGCTCAATATTTTTTATGCCTTGATATTTTCTGATGGCCCATCACACTTGGTAAAAAAATATTATTATATAATACCTATCTAATATCTAAATCCAAAAGAGACAGTGCACAGCTTTGAAAATAGTAAAACATATTGTAAAATGTGAATTACCCATGAGAATTTGATTTCGTATTGCTCCCGCCAGCAACTTGGATGACTGATGTAACTGTCTCTGATATTGCAGGAACAGAGTCTCTATTTTCGTGAGACTTCTCTGATCTAAAATAAAAGAAAAGCTTTAGGTAAGCAAATTGAAGGAAAATATGTTACCATCAAAATCAATACCTACTTATTCATTTCAAGTCAGAATAGGACTATGAATACTTTGAAATATGAATATGCCTACTGAAATGTAAATTATGTATGCAAATTTGAATAAATACCTATAATATTATATATTAGACAGTACCTACATATATAACAATATTTATTATAATCTCTGCCCGCTGCTCGGTCACAGCTTAGGAAATAGTAGTCGAGACCGCGACGCGAAATATCACAACTACTCTATCGTAATCTGTGGCCGCATAGAGTGACCACCACGGTTGTGCCCCGCACGTACCCGCGGGGCCACGTCAATTTGTCAAAATCTTTGGCAGAAATTAGGTATAACCGCTTTCATCATAACTAAATGAAGAATGTGGTACCTACATGTACCTAAATAGACTTACGCATGGAAATCGGTCTCTGATAATTGATTCGCCAATTGAGTCCTTTTCCTGTAACAAAATTCGAATTATATAGGTAATATATCGAGGAAGGAAGGTAGGTATATCTATCACGCGTTTTAGGGCTACGTGCCTAAAAGGTAACAGAACCCTGTGTATTATAAAATATTTACAGATTATGGTCGATAGATTGATCGATTGTTTTGTTTCATCATTTGATACTAACGAAGCCCTAAAGCTTGATAAAGTAAACAGGGCCGCGTCTGTCAGTAGTTGTAGTAGTACTTTACTTGAAAATTTAATTTCAATTCAATTTGTTGAAAGTTATGCAACTATAGATAGATAGAGGTAGATATACTTACTTTACAACAGCAGTCATGTGTTTTTGTCTCATACGGTTACATCTTTTCACCGCGCGCCGTTTTGAAATTTGTTTATTACCCATAATATATGATTATAATTACTGTGTAAGACTAGAATGTAAACACATTCTAGATAGGTAGGTATGTACACCACGGCAATGTTTTAAAATAACCTATTTTGAAAAAATGTTTGTTATTTTTATTATAATGTCACAATAATCACATTTCACGACAGATACACTTCAGCAATATTAATTTAGCAAAAATACAATACGATCTCAGTGAGAAAACACTATGAAGTTTCGTATCAGTGGAATGAAAAAGCGACACACGTCCGACTAGCACGGCGCCTCAGCGAACACTGTCACTCTGGGTAGAAAAGAACGAGAAACACTATGGCGCGGAAATGGTGGTGGTAAAATCTTGCAATTCATTCGCTAGAATCTACCACCTTTCGTTGGAAATTAATTAATTAATTAGAAATATAATATTGAATCGAAATTTTACTCCAGCAGTATTGAGTCATAGTTTATTTTACATCACTCAAATTAATTTTAGAAATATGCGTTTGAAATTGTTTAACAAACTAAGTGTGTTAAGGCCAGCTAAAATTCACAAAGTAACGTATAAAAGACCTAACTTTGTGCTTTTTTTCTATCGAGGAAATTAATAGTCAACGTGTTTCGGAAACAGTAGTATGATTAAACATATGATCAAGATTAAAAACAAAAAAAAAAGTTCTTGTAACGTAAAGACTTTTGGCTAAAAATTTTTTTATAGTACCCCGTTTTCTGAACTCATAGGTCCTTAAGTGTTTATATCTTTACAATTTGCAAATAAATGATATGACTATGACTATGCTTTTCTTTTGTAAAACAAATACAATCTTATTATACATACAAATGACCAGACTCAACCGAGTAATTATAATTTTTTTAAAGATATATGTCTAACGTTATAGAGGAGACAGCTTAGAAGTTAGTTTCTGTGTTATTTTATTCTCGGGCAAATATTCTGCTACGTTGGACGTATATACTGACATATATCCTTACACCGTGCAGGTGTGATCATGTATGTTTGTCCGTTCTACGGGCTCGGATAGCCAAAGAAACTTGAATTAAATTGGGTATGCTCATGGAATTACCTTTGTTGCAGGGAGACCTTTGAACGACACTTGTGTGTGAGTGACAGGGATACATAGATTAAAAGAGATAGAGATAAATGTCATGAAGACTGATGAAAATTCTGCTTGAGTCTGGTGCAAGATGATTGCTTGTTGATGCTTAATTAACCTTCCTAGGTTAGGTGCAGGATGTTTTAAAGAAAAAAGCTCAGATATTGCTTGCAGTGGTGGTTGTATTCCAGTCAGAGAGAGAGTACAAAAAGTTGCAGCCAACATCACAACCAAAAGACACTGACATTTAAAACTAGCTTTAAATATGTCGTATTTTTTTATTTTATGGCTTTAGCCTAAGAAAGACATCAGAGACATATTCTGGATGCAAGCCTCAGATGGTTTGAAAACTCAGTCGACGATACTTAGACTTACATTAAATCCTTTTGTGCCGTATTTTCCAGGACATTGCTCCTGGAGAACTGCCGCGCCTACATGGAGAAGACTCACGGCGGCACGCGCCTGCCCACGCGGGAGCTCAAGTATCTGAACATAGACCTCAAGCAGTACCAGCACCTGCCGGAGGAACAGGACGATGATGAAAACGACCCCTATTATGGGATCGAGAGAGGTGAGATTGTGGTACCGACACTTTTATGGTAGTTTAAGCACAGGACAGCTCTGTTTATGACTAAATTGTCACTTTTTACCTATTTTTAGTGAAAAAAAAAAACTATATTTTAATAATGTGTACTGACATGATTGTTTCCTTCTTTAAGGTTACGAACACTTGGCGGTGCTCGAGGAACCCGAGGGCATCTTCCCAGAAATAGATCCTGAGAGGACAGAAAGTGCATCCGGCATAGAAGACGACTACCTGTTACCGCGACGGAAGAAGAAAACGAAACGCAACAAAACATATAGCAGCTCCGATGAAGACTCAGGCCCGTTAAGTGAAGTAGCAGAAGCGAAACGCATGCAGAAAAAGAAGGAGAGACCGCACAGCAAAGAAAGAAGTAAAGAACGAGCTAAAAAGAAACAAGAGCCCGTCGACCCGCTCGCACCCGACACTGAAAAGAAAGAGAAACCTCCCAAAGAAAAGAAAGAACGCAAGAAGAAAGAGAGAGCTCCAAAAGTCCTCGCAGGAAAGAGAACCTCTCTCGCTAAACTCCTCGGTCTTAGAGTTGGAAACACCAAGAAGAGGCATAAAGACTTCCCGACTGTTGCGGCCCCTGTCACTGCCACTAGCAGCGACTGCGGCAGTCAAGGCAAGAACTCGCTCACTTCGGAAGGCACGGAACCAGAGTCTATGGAAGCATCCTGGCGTGCTATGTATGAAGCTACCCAGAAAAATCGACCTACATTCACGATCACTACGAATAAACCGAAGCAGCAGCAACGGCCACCGATCTTATCTAAAATGCAATACAGACCGCAGTATCCAAATGCTCCAAGACCAAGCATGTCTGGTAATTTACCTTCCGCACATGACGGTAGAACTATGCTCGATAACCCGAAACAGCACCAGGATGTATTAAGGGCCAATTTGAATAAAATATTAGAGTTTAGACGGCAGAAAGAGATGGAGAAAAAACTGGAAGCGCAAACGGCGCGGTCCACTGCTATTCAGAGACCTAATATTCCACCGTTACAGACAAACATCAGTCCTAAAGCGGTAGTCATTCCGGAGATTCCAAAGTCGTACATTAGTAAGGAACAAGCTGAAAAATACGCCGAGATGGTGCGAAATCAAAGGACCACCGACTCGGTCATTCAGTACGCTACAAATCTTGCCACTAGTAAGTCCTTGCAACCCGGCTCAGACTCGAGTAAAGCTCAGCCAAACACAAATACTCTCAAGATGGGCAATATAGTCAACACGTCGTATGATAGACTGATGGCGGAAATAGCAGAGCGCCACAGTAAAAGTCAGGAGGCTAAACCGCCGCAAACGCAGCATAAACCTCGTCCTTCTCTCGTGCCTGCACAGAAGTCTTACCTGACGGCTGGACAAAGAGACTTTCAAAATTTCTTACAAAATTATGAGCGGAAGAGTGTAATGCCACACCCTGATGAAATATCACTTAAAAGCAAGAAGCCTATGCCTGTTAGTAGAGTGGTGCCGGTCGTACCGAACGTCCCCAGAGTAGAAGTGAAACCTGTGCCGAGTGCCAAACAACCGGCCCCGCAAAAGAAACCCGAAACTACCCTAAACACATTTTCGCGTCTCAGCTATATGCATAAAACGAAACAAAACGAGATTAAAAACAAGGCCGCGGACCAAAAACAATGCGAGACTTCGACATACCAGGAGGTGTCAACTGAGTTGGACGAAATCATCAAAGAACACCAACAAGCTCAAAGAAGAGTAATACAAGCAAAGAGAGATAGAGAGTTGTTCTTAAAATCGCAAGAAGCAGTGAAAAGATACAGCCCGAAATCAAATCCGTTGCTCTCAAATATGCTGTCAGATAGTGATTTAACTAAACGCCATGATGCTCAATACATTAGTAATGAAATGCCACAAAATTTATCTATCAAAAGTATAGTGCCACCAGTTACACCTACGAAAACTAACTCGATCCCATCTACAACAATGACCACAGCACTATCAGAGAAGGACCAAAGTGAACTGTGGAATTTACTCAGGCAACAAAATAAAATGAACAATACATCTCATTATTCATCAAGCACTCATTCCAAGCTTTCCACGCCAGCAGCCCCAAAGCCTCAACCAATGACGCAGTTCAATACCATAGGTCATAATCAACAGCAACCGTACTCCCCTAATACCTTACCAGTGGGTATAGAAGTGAAAACCTCTCTCGAAAACAAGATTAATGTTTTATCCAACTCACTGTTAAAATCGGGGTGCCAAGAACTCAATAAGTCTGTAACTATCAGCGTGGCTCCTAAGACTGTAAACAAATCTTCGGACAAGCCGTGTAACCCTATTAAAAAACAGGAAAAAGTAAGCAAAAATGCAACCTGTAAAAGTGCTGAGACAGTGGCTGGATCTGAGACCCCAGAGTGGCAGTCTGTTATGCAAGATATTTTAAAACTTAAGACGCCTAGCAGGCAATTTTCAATTATAGAATTGCCCCCTAGGCAAACATCCTACGAGTCTGTATATGAAAAAAGCATGAAAAAGCCAAGTTCTACAGATACTAAAACTGTGAGTAAGCAGCATGATAAAGTGGATCGACAGAAACCCGTAATCACGTCCATTCAAAACATTATCATTACTAAAAAGGGAGTAAAACTGCAAGATGCTCCGCATCCTCTAAAAGACGGATCGAAATCATCTAAACATCCAATAAATGAAAAATCAAAGAAAGCAACAAATGAGTCAGCCAAAAAGCCGCCACAGGAAACTCGAGAAAAACAGTTTGTTTACCCGGGCCCTAAACATGTTGATCCTTTTATATCAGGCATACCGAATTCGGAATATGACCTATTGGATGAATTGATGGACGACGATTTACGGAAAGAAATTGGTGAGCTATCATCAGATGAAGAAAGTTATAATTCAGCGGCACAATCTTTCCTAAAACCGGTAAAAAGAAACGAAAAACAACGCGTCAGTATTCAGTACAACAAATGTGTCAATGACGCTTCTCCACCGAAGTCTGCTTCACGTTTGAGTTGTCTAAATACGTATCAGTCTTCGGATGAAACTCCATTAGTCACTGTGAATCCAGTTTCTCAATGTGCCAACAAAATGTCGACGCAAAGAAGCAATCAGCCTCAGAAAACGTTTTCTGTAGACAGTTTATTAGCATTGCAAAACACTTCGCGTCAAATCCCTTCAAGCACCAGTAATGAAAATCAAGTGTATGACATTCAAAACACGAAGGCTCCGGTTTTGCTGAATCCAAACAATATATATATGACAGCCGTACCACAGCAAGCGCCTGTACAGAAAGTGCTCCTGCTCGGTTCAGATTTGCTTTACGGAGGATATTCTTCTGCGCAGACTCCAGTACAGCACACCATCACCAATTATGCTCCTAACTATGTTGCTGTAAATAATTCACCGATAACATTATACCAGACTCAATATGCAACTCCTGTTGTAATTGGAGCTTCAGTTTCTGTACCTGTTATAAACAAAGTCTCGTCTTCGGCTGTATCTGCTGTACATAATGTGCAAAATACATCGACACATATTAATGAACACGCATCATATACTCAAGGAAATCTAAGTGCAGATGATGGCTCTCAACAGAATTATAAATCACACGACGAGATCAAAGCGCATGAGAGAAAAGTATTATCTGAAGTACAAGAATATGCCACGACTGACAAGGTAGACAAAACAAGAAATCAGACGATCGAAAATGATATCAATGAAACTATAAAGAAAGATTTGACTGACGATAAAGAAAGACTGAGAAAAAAGCGCTTAGCAATTTTAAATAGGCAGATATACCATAAATGCGGAGAAAAGACAATAGCACTATCATATTCTCCCCTACCGAAAACAGATACTGTTGTAAATCATGACATTTCCAAAGTTAATCTGGTCTCACAAAATGACAACTTATATGAAAATGTACCTGATACTGAAGACGAAAAATTGCTAGCGCAAATAAAGAGCAATCTGCAAGATCTATCTGATGCCATCAACGAAGTATCGAGTCCCGCTACACCGGATAGTGTGGAAAGTAAGGAAAATAAAAATACTCCGACTGCGCCGTGTCGCAGGATATTATTACGGTCGTCCAATAAGATGACATCTACAATAGCTGTCATCTCAGAGACGCCACCACCTAAAAAGACAAGAGCTAAGTCCAAAAGTGATATCACTGAACCTCGAGTCAAACCTGATGCTTCTGTTAAAGAGCTAACTAATCGTAATGAAACTGAAAAACGTCAAGTTACCCTTACTGAAGCTAAGAGGAAAAGGAAACCTAAGGAGCATCGGGTCGAAAATATTGATTTGAAGCCGTCGCGTGTATCCAAACGTATTCGTAATAAGAAAATTGAAAAACCTGCTAAGGCGACATCAAAGACGAAACAGCCTACAAACAAAGTCGCAAATAATTCACAATTGCAAGATGTGATTTCTCCTATAGAACTCTTGGATATTGAATCTGAGTTACACGGATCTGTGATAACTAAATCGGCACCAGCAATAGAAACCCCTGGCACCTTAGAAAGTAATGATGATATGACAATGGGTTTACTACCAGATGAAGTTTGTAATAACATAAAAAAATATAAATACAGAACTGAGTGTGAAGATCTTCAGAAACCGTTGGATGATATGCAAGTAAATGAAGAGTTCGCTATTTCCGTCACGGAGTCTGTACAACAAAACTACGAGACAGAAAACATTAGCAACATTTCTGTTCCTACTTCTCCGACTAAAGAAGAAGTTAAAGATGGTGAAACAAAAAATCCAATAATAGACTCGATAACGGAAGTCCAAAATGTCTGTGTGTCACCAGCAGTAACTACAGACATTGAACCTGATGACAAGCCAGTCTGTCTACAAACCACAGAAGTCAAAGTTGTTGATAAAGTTCAACAAATTGAAGAAGTACCAAATGATAATATAATAGGTTATAAAACTGACGTTTGCAGTACTACACAAAATGATAATATCTGTAAAAATAGTAGCCAGTATACTAGTGAAATTACACCTAACTATTCTATGATCCCCGAAACTGTACTTGATATGAATTTTAAATCAAAATCAGCTGATTCCGTATGTACTCCAAAACTGCCGACTGTAGTAATAAAAGAGACTGAAGAAATAAATGAAATACCGAAAAAGACAGATACTGACGGTAACGAAAATACAGATGATGCAAACACTTTTCCCAAGAAATCTACTTATGAAACTGAAACGTTGGTACAAAAAGAAGATATCGATTTGGACATGTCAGTAACTTGCGACGAAATTTCATCAACACCTAGTCCTGTTTTGGGAAGCGTTATAACTGCTACAAGTAAATCAATCAATACAGAAAAGAAAAACAATAATCAAATTATTGGAAACCAAATTAAACCTCATATAGAACAGAATAACGATAATGTTAGTGACGTATTTAATGACAAAGAAGCAACATCTAAATCAAATCAAGTTGACGTGCTGGCTGCAGATTTAAACAACGCTGTAACGTTAAGTAATGAAACAGTGTCATACATTGAGAATGTAAGTGTGGTATCCACGCCTGAGAAGAGATTAATTCCTGATATAGTGACTCCAGAAATGCCTGTTAAAAACCAAGTGAAAACTCTTCAAACTAACAAAGTAGCAAGTGATAATGACGATGTTGTTTTAATAGACGATGATGATATTACGTCAGAGATCGAAGTGCCAGAGATAAACATGGAAAGTGATAAACCTGTAGTTATATCTAATGTGGCGAAAATCAACTCCGAAAAATTTGGTGAAGTAAACGGCACTTTTGATGCGTTAGTAACAAAACAAAACAAATCTACGAAAAATTTGTCAGGTGCTAAGATTCAAGAAGTACCGCAAGATTTCAAAGACAATATAAGCATAGAAGAATTACCATGTGATGAACCATTTAGAAAGAAAATTCGGGTTTCCCTACCAAATGGTAAAAAGTTTATAGCTAAGTTAACTGTACAAGGCAACTTTCACATTACTTACGATACGCTATTTACATTCCCATCAATTCGAAACGCTCTACTTTATGGATTGGATTGCAAAAAATTGGTCGCAACAGTAGACTTTGAGGGCCCTAAAAAGATATTATCGGCGAAGGTAGTGCCAGCTCCATCTCTGATACACAATATTGCACAACCAGTTGACACTATTGACTTACTTAGCGACGATGAAGATAACCAGACTACAAATGATCCAAAATCTGATACGAACGAGTTTGTATTTGAAACAGAAATTGGTAAATTAAAGATTCCACCGATGGATAAAGATTTGTTTGTAAAACATAGAAAACAGTTGAATCAAAGATCGCAGATAATCCTAGAAAGAATTGATGAAAAAATCAAAATGCTGAAACAAGTCCAAGTCGTGGACTCAAGTTCGTCGCCAAATGAAGTAACTCAATCTATTATGGCACCAACTATTTCTAAGAACACAGATGATAAGCCTGAACAGGCACTAGAAATGACTCCAAATATTGTCATCTCTACCCCAGTGCCAACAGATATAACAGCCACAATTCCTAATCAGTATGTCTCAGGACTCATGAACGATATTCAAAATAATATGGTAACCACCAAAGTAACACCTAAACTAATTCCCGATGTGGTAGAAATTGACGATTCATCAAACGATAGTGTCGATATAAATAAATCTTTACACTCTAAACCAGACGATAAGGCTATAGATATTTTGAAAAATAGTTTACTCCAAGACCTCGGAGTTCAATTCAATTCGAAATCAACTATCAACAAAGTGTGTAAAGAACAGAGCGATGATGATGACGTTGAAATAATAGAAGAATCAAAATTAGAGGTTGTTAAAGAAATCCTTGCTCCAGCGAAGAGGCGTAGCCGCAGAAAAGTGGTACAGTTCTCAAATCTCCCCACTGGTAAGAGCTGCCGCTTTGGTGACTTGGATGCAGAAGAACAGCAACAGATAAAGCGCCGAAAATGCTCTATCAAATTGATACGATGTGACGAACTAGCTAAAATACACGAAAAAGAAATCGAAAAATTAGAAAATATTCCTACTCCAATGATGGATGACAAACCAATAGTTATTTCAGAAGAATTTTCATTGTTGGATTCGATTAATGATGACATCGGCGAAGACAGAAGCAGTTCACCGGTTATAGAACTTTTCGACGTTCTGGTGGCTTTGGACAAAACATCACTTCCAAGATCAGATAAAATTGATGAAATGATTCCTCTATCTTGTCAAGCATCTTGGTTTTCCACTAAAACAGAGCAACGCAAACAATGTATATACGACGCAGCAGAGGAAAGAACCACCAAGAAAAGTGAGCAGATTCGTAAAGACTGTATGATGCCATTGTATTGCAAAGCAAACTGGCTTGACACAAAATTCACAACCCGAAAGGTCTCACTGAATAATACCCTGCCATGTGAGAATGTGTGGATAGATGATGACGTCAGTGATACTAGTATGGATGAAACAACACTGATGACATGTGAAGATACCGTACTGGATCAAAAAGTAGATGATACGGATATACAATTAAAACAGCCTGTATTTGAGGAGCAAATGCAAAACCATGGCACCATTGGTGACATAATGTCAATTGTCTGCGAAGCTAGTTGGTTGACCGCTAAATCTTCTCTACATTTGGAACTAAAATACAATACCAAATCGTGCCGTACGGAATGCCTTGTAATAGACAACGACAAAGAGATATCTGAACTTGTATATACCGAAACGAGTCCAATGAATTGTGAAGCTAACTATCTTGCCACCAAACCAATGTTATATTATCAACATCATATTGCGAAAATACAATCTGATGCTTACAAATGTTGTGATGACCGAAAATTAGAAGTGCTCATGCCCTTGTCATGTGAAGCAGATTGGCTTACAATCAAACCGCTGCTACATTTGCAAAGAATTGACTTGATACAACATGGCGTTAACATTACGGATCACTCTGAACATGTCGTCCCATTATCCTGTAATGCCAATTGGTTTGAGACTAAATCTAAATTATATTTACAACACATTAACATTACTTCAAGCAGGGATGTTTTAGAAACCATGAAGAAAACTTTCAATGAAATAACAAGCTTTACTCCACTATCATGCGAAGCTGTATGGTTTGCCACAAAACATACTGAACATTCGAAGGCATTAAATGATGCACTCGCGCAATCTACATATTTAGCTAACAGTACGTTGCAAATACAAACCAATGGCATATCAAACCTAACTTCACAAACACTAAAAGTTCTGCAGGATGAAAATGTCATAAATCAATACAAATTGCTTCAAAAATGTACTAATAAAACTAATGCCATGCTATTAAAAAGGAGATTATTACCTTTAAAAAAACCTACAGTTTCTAAATTGCGAAAACTAAACAATGATACCTCGATATTAATACAAATCAACTCGAAAACAATCGATACTACTGCCAATACTATCACAAATATTTCTGAATCTATGCTCGATGACAAGGCAGTTAATATTGTTGGAGAAATCAGACCTGTTAAAGTTGAGAAAACGTTGGAAAGTCTCGAATATGACACTCTGTGTGATGAGAAAAATATATCAATACAAACCAACTCGAAAACAATCGATACTACTGCCAATACTATCACAAATATTTCTAAATCTATGCACGACATGGCAGTTAATATTGTTGGAGAAATCAGACCTAAAGTTGAAAACACGTTAGAAAGTCTCGAATATGACACTCTGTGTTATGAGAAAAATGGGTACCTAAGTAATTCAAGTATGAAAATCAACAGTACCCAAAGTGAAAATCATGAAGATTTACAAGACTCTTCTCTGGAAATTTTCACCGTAGAACCTAAAACATCAAATTGTGACAAAGGAATTCATGTTTCATCTCCAGTATCGAGAATACAAGATAAAATCGCATCTCGCTCTCCGTCTCCTATCCTAGATATGAGGAGTTTACCATTTGAAATTCACATACCCTCATCTCGCGCACAAACTCCGAAAATAAGTACCGAGCTCGAAGATGACAAACTCCAGTCAGTTGAAACAGAAAACACTAACAATTTTAGTGCAATTTGCGCTGTAACTGACACTGAGAATTCTATCTGCAGTGTCTCAAAAACAGAAAGCGACAAGAGATTAGATTCCGCTCAAACTTTAAGTAGTAATTATGATGACCTAGAAGCCAATTTAGCTGAAATCTTAGGCGAATCGCTAGCAGAAGATGAAAAGAAAAACAATGCTTCTGGTGATTCTAAGGTTAATACACAATCGAAAATTAGAGAAACATTTTCTATCCACAAACCTGAAGACGAGAGTAATAAAATCCAGACTATCAACACCAGTAATTATTGCTTACATAATGGAGTAAGCTTAGAAGAAACAATCGATGATATTGTAAAGGACGACGACGGCAGAATATTAGAATGCAGTGATGCTATTGAGGTTGAAGTTATTGACGATTGGGAAAATGAAATAGTTGATACAAGTATGTGTGGACAAATAAACCAATATAATGACAATCAAGATGTGGATAATAGCTCAGAAGAAAATAATAAAATATGTATAGAAGAATCAATAGCCAAGCTCGATCACATGTATTATAGCACATTCGTTAAAGGTATACAACCTATGTATGAAAATATGGAAGATCACGTGGTGTTTTACGTACCTACAGAGAGCTTGGCGAACATCGTCTTGTCAGAAAATGAATCCAGTAAAGACCTGGAAGAAGAAATAGTTGACATACAAAGTGATGAAATCGTAGACGACTTTGTGATAGAAAATGATTCCTCCACTAAAATATACATTGAAGAACCTGAAGAATCACAAGTTAAAAAAATTGAGCAATTTAATTATTCGAATGCCAGGCAGGAATATAATAATGTGATTGACAATAAATCAAATTGCAACAAAACTCTTACATGCTTATTAGTGAACAAAAACGAAACTAACGCAAATATAACGCATGACGACATTAAAGAAAAACTCGTTCGAATCTTTGGTGAACCTGTAATGAATGGTGATGCAAAGGAAAACAGCAAGAACAGTTCTTATAAAAAAATCCTTAGTCCGCTATCAGATTTAGAAGGCGTGGTTTCCCAATTAGACAATGTTAAGGAAAATGAAGAATCTGATTACATCCATAGCCTAGATACTGAAAATATGGTAGTGCGAATTCCGAATCGCACTTACGCAAAATACACTTCCTCTATCATTACCCGACGAAGAGGCTTGAAGCGTAAGATGGATATGTCTGATACTAAAACAAGAGATAAGAAATATCGAAAAGCCAAAAATATTGACTGTCTCAAATTTACAAGCACATCTTTTACTAAGACGCTATACACAAAGGAATTCCAAAGAGTCTTTGATTATAGCAGTTCACTCAAATTTTCTTACTCAGTGCCATTTCATAAAGATATGATTGACATTCACGATGAACTCAAAGCGTGGCCTATTTTAGATACTTGCGCCATAACAGAAAAGACCCAAATTGAAGTAAATAAAGAACTATTCGCGGAAATAGAAAAACCAAAACCTATATTGGATCCACTGATACAGACACTTGAGGAAGAAATAAATAGTGAATTCGATGAAACCAGCTATACGCCCTCGAATGTTGATACAAATTTCAGTATGGGTTTTGGTGAGAGGTCCGGCAGAGTCATACAAGAATCTATAGACGGAGAACATACAACATTTTCGGCTGCGACTCTGTCGGACGTAAAACAACTTCAGCCGCTTTTGCCGTCCGATGTAAAAGAAACACCTATACAATCGACCTTTGTAGATAACATTGTAGACCAAAAGCTAAAAGCGAAGCGCTTCGTCGATCATTTAAATTTGAGGGCAAGGGTACGTGCGTTTTTTGAGAAATCAAAAGCTGAATTTTATCTGGACTTAAAACAAAATCAAAAAAAGAGAATCTTTGAAAATGATTGTGATTCCTCCGACTGGCCTTTTGATTATTTGACTTCGACAAGATGTTTTAGGCCATCACCCGTCGATATAACTGTGAACGTGGTACAAGTGGGTCAGTTGCCCGTGAGCGCGGCCGCTCAGAACCCTGTGACTTGTGACCCACGTGTCACTCACGTGTCTAACGCTAGTCCTTCACAGTGTTCACCTGAGAACAGCATTGGAGATGAACTCCAAACTCCGATAAAAACTGAATACACAGAACTGACTACAGCGGATATAACACTGCCTATGATGCAAGAGTACGTCACGCAACATCATTCGATGCCTACTGACCCCCAAGAACAAACAAACGCTTTCGGCGCTAATAATAGCATGAGTGTAACATCTGATATGAAGTCGGTTGTAAAAATCGAATTGATGGAAGATACATCGGCAGACCACGAAGACGATAATATGAATTATGAAAATAGTAGAGCTCAGCAACTATCAAATGGCAACATAGGCAGCAATATGCAGTATCATTTTGAGAACCCAACGAATAACGTGATGGCAGAATCTAGTTCCAACACTCAGACTGCTCCTAACTCTGCAATACCCAAAACGGGTGAGACCTTTTCAGAAAACAAACAAACAAACGACGTTGTCGAAAAATCAGATCAATTAGCTAATGCCATGAACGCAGCTGGTATTCCGGCGAACAAAACATTGCCCAAACCAAGTAACTCTGGTTCACTGCCGCTAAACATACCGAATGTCACAATATCTCAGCCAAATACCAATAACTTTCCTAAAACAACTCCAATCAACGCGATAGCACTACAACAGGCTCTCGCTCAAATTTTGCCGCCATCTTTAAACCAAGGAAACACATCAGATACCAATCCACAGACTTCATCTAATCCCCAGGTTCTCCATATCGTTCAAGGCAATAATTCCCAGTCCGTTATCAACAAGCCAAACGGAACACAACTATTACACATAGTGCAGAACAAAAGCGCAGTAAATAGTAACGGAGCGCCAGTTCCACAACATAATACATTTAGCGGCCTGTCCTTGGTCGACGGTTCTTTACAACAGGGCGGAAACCAATTGTTACACATAGTAAATGCAGCTAACCAAAAGAATGCCAATGGTGGGCAGCTACTGAAGAGAGTAAACCTATTGACAAACTTGGCAAATGTACAAGGCTCGAACGAACAGAAAATGGTGCAGTTCGTCTGTAAATCTGCTGATGGCAAGTCCATTCAATTGCCTCATCAACGTAGCATGGTTCTAAGACTACAGCCACTCGATCCGACTACCGTGCCGACCACACCGAAGCAAAACGACAATCAAGACCTCGCATCATCTTCTGGCACAAGCCACTCGGCAAGCGAAAAAGAAAGTAGTCCTCAGGAAATGAAATCTAGATCTTTGTATGAAGAAAACTACGCTAAGTTTGTCCAAAGTGACGTTAAATTTGCTCAGAACGGAGATCAAAAGTTGGCCCAAGAAAAAGCTACTAGTTTACCAAAATTCAATCAGGTATTTGGTAAACAAGTCTATCAGGATAAACAAGATGAGCTAGAAACTGAAAATATGCCACAAAATCCAGAGCAGCCGGAAGAGAATAATCCTCCTATGGAACAGATGAATGACATGACTAATCCACAGATGTTGATCAGAAAACCAAATCAAGCACAGCCGAATCTAGTCCAACCTAACTTAGTTCAACAAATCAAACAAACCATCGGGCCAATGAACATCCAGACTATGCACGGTGGAGTTATTTACACTCGCCAAATACCAGTCAATATAGGAAACGGTCAAACTATCAACCTTATAACGGTACCTAGTACAGAACTGGTCGACGATTCAGCTCAGAAACAGCAAGCTGATGGCAAATTCAATCAAGAAGGAGATCCTCCTATTATTAAGCTCGTCCCCACAAACCAAGCGACGACTGCTAATGGATCGGCCGAAGATAATAACAGTCAGTTGAAAAGTAACAATGATGGCAGTGCTCAACCGAACCCACAGCCTCAACCGCAGCCTGTGTTGACGCAAATGAGAATCAAACTCCCGATGCTAAGTAAAGCTCCCCAAATGGTCGGAGGAACAAGAGTTGTAAGACCTTCTTTTTTCCAGATACAAAGAAATGTGATTGGTGGTGCAAATCAGCAAGTTTACCAACAGCTAGTGTTAACGGCCGCTCCACCGATTGGTCAATCTATTCGACTGCCAGCTCAGGTGCAAAAACCGAAGATACCGTCCGAAACGCAGTCGTCTGCAGAATCACAAATGAGCTCATCAACATTAGAACAGTTGCGAGAGTTCGACATGGTTCTAGAACAAGTGAAGGAAAGAAGCACAGTCCAGCCGGGGTCCTCTGGTGCGACTAACAACTTCAGCAAACTGAAAGGTTCTCCAGACACGACTGATGCTCCAACACCGAGCACGTCTACTCAAGAGTCCCCGACTCAAGTACTCTATTCCGTTGGTAATTCTCAAACACTGAACATGGTGAACTATGTGACGCGGAAATCAACTATCACTTCGACTACTACGACTTCCTTTGTCCGCTCACCTGATTCTACTGGCACCGTGGAGTCACCGTCGTCTTCCACGCACTCCCATTTACCTCACACAGTGACGTCAGACTCTTGCGCATCGTCTTGCGCGTCCGAAGCCGCAGCGTCCACTGCCTCTCAACCCAAACCAAAAAAGAAGAAACCCAAACCATCGACCAGTAACTCCAATCCGTTCAACATCAAGAATACTCCTAAACCGTCGTCGCAAAAACCTCTAGAAGACGAACAAACTACTCAAAGAATTTTATATATACTCGCCGAGTACAAGGAGCAAGTCGAGAACTCACCGGATAAGGATAAGCCAGCGCCTCGGAGACGAAATAACCCAGCAGCACCGAATGCGGGATCTTCGAAACGAAAGAAAAGTTCCAGCGGTTCTAGACGGCGCGATATGAGCCCCGTAATGGGAGAAGACAGTTGCCGCACTATGGGTTCCGAAGACAGCAGCTGTGGCACATCGCTGGGCGAATGCAACGAGTGTCTGGAAACTCATTCACCAGAAGAAAGCCCGAAGAAGGTCGTGCGACGGCTGACATTCGAGCAGGAAACACAAATAACCCAGACTCGCACAACCACCACCACCACCGCTGTGCCGCAACGAAACGTCATCGTGACTGACGGACAAGCTTTTGCCGTCCGAGGCGCCACCGGCAAGCCGGCCACCACCGTACTGATGCCGGCCAATTATTTACTGCCAGTGTCGATGGTAAAAGGAGGGCAGCAGATCGCGATAGTGACTAACCGAGGACCCAAGTTGTTAGTCGGTGCCGGAGAGGGTGGGACGGGAGGTACGCTGCTGTTTCAGCGGCTGATCGGTCCGGGGGGGTTGAAGCCGGTGATCGCTCGGCCCGGCGTGAGGCATATACGGCTTCCTACGGCCGCGTTACACAATCTTCAAACTTTTAACATCGCCGCGCCTGCGTCCACCATCCCGCCGCCGGACAGCACGGCGTCCCCCGCGCCGGCGCCCGCGCCACCTGACCTGGTGGACACCAGGGCGATGAGCTCTCCCTGGCCGGACCGGGATGCAGGGGAAGTCAAGCCGGAGAGAGGCAACTCCAGCCCGGAAGGGTCGGAGCCCTGGAACCTTCCATCGTCGAGCATCGCAGACGATTACGGCTATGAAGAGATCGTGCGGACGGATAACATGGATCGGACTGTTCTGGTGAGTTTTCACTGCTGTATGTTTTTTATGTACTTATTCGCTTTGGTATATCAGTATTCTCTTTATCATGAAAATAGAAATGCGACAAATTGTTGATGATAAAAGCGAATAAGTTTAATTAATCTTGTACTGTTTTTCTAAAAATAATATTTACATCAATTGCACTGAACGCGGGGTTACCATACAAGAAGCTAGTTTGTTCCTTTTTTTGTAAAGACATGGCCTAAATAATAAAATTTATCTGTTGCTAACATTTTTATACCAGTTATGTGTTTACTAATTATGCAGTTTGAAATTTTAATATTACATTGTGTGATATGCTATCAGTTGAGCCACCAATAAACACAAATTTACATACACACTAACTTTCATAAGTAAAAAATTCAACACATACTACACAACTTTAAAATATGCACAGCAAAGATAAAAAATCAATGAAACACTCCAAATTAAAAATGAGTGTCTTGATTTGCGACCATATCGCTAAAAG
Source organism: Macaria liturata (assembly GCA_964023185.1). NCBI lineage: Eukaryota > Metazoa > Arthropoda > Insecta > Lepidoptera > Geometridae > Macaria > Macaria liturata. The sequence goes on along the minus strand of OZ026831.1, from coordinate 2,878,523 downwards.
TTAATGGTAGACAAAGTGTTACAAAAGAAAAAAAAAACTTTCAGAAGACTTGATAAACAACCTAACATTTTGGAAGTCGGTTAAAAACTATGAGAACTCACTAAAATTATTATAAACATAGACAGTTAAATAAACAAGCATCTGTTTGTCAGGAGCTTCTTGTATGGCCCCCGGCGTGCCCCGGCCGGTGTGTGACATAACATTTGCACCTCCAGGACGCGATTCCAGACCGGTACAGTCCGGATCTGGAGGCGCAACGGATATTTGATAAGATGTTCGACTCTGACTCCAAAAAGTGTATGTACGACTCGAGGTGCAGTTACGATATAGACGCGTCGGATGATGACAAGAATTACCAGCAGGTGACAGTCGTGGGCCCAGACCTCGATAGTGCCTCTTTAGTAGACATGCACGCCTCTCTTTATGTTTCTACGCTCTGTTTGCCTCGTCAGGCTGAATTGCGGATTATACCATCGCCCTTTTTAATTAATGAATTGCTATAAAAATAGACATATAGTTACTCATTGGTGCAAATAATATATGCAGTATTTGTGTAGCTGTAATTTTTTTTATGACATAGATCAAAAGTTGTCCTTAAAAGCTTGTAAAAGTCGAAAGCCACTTAATAGTTCAATAATCTACCCATAAAAACCTGATAAAGTCAAGTGTAACGATAGATAGGCCTTTGAATTTCTACCTAGAGCAAACAAAGTGATAACTATGCCTTAAAGTGCAAACCCGTAAAAGTGAAAAAAACAAAAATATGGTTAAAGGTGATCTTTGGTATCACCAAGTGGCGCGCTTGTTTGTTTAATATGATAAACAGTATAATCACACTGAAGAATTCGCTTTCAGCCTGACAGAGCATTAAGAATTTGTTATCGGTGTTGCCTTTGATATAATTATGATGCGATATCTCGATTTCATGAACCTTTTTGTCATATACATATTGTGAGCTTTTCAAAATATATTAAACTTGTGTTATCTGTGTAAGGTGTTAAGTCTTAAGTCGCTATAACAATCCAAATCCCTAATCCAAACTATGGATTCTATTATGTCTTTGTCTATCTCATGAACTTTTAATTGCGAGCGAATGAGACAGCAATATATAAGAGATCTCGCTTGTTGCTTGCTTGAATTATAACCAGATGTCGCCTCTATATTATGCAATGGTTGCTACCGCCAACAAGTTTGAACAGAGTGCATTAGGAGTTATATTAATTACTGCTCCCTTCATTTCAGTAATCAATTTTTTAAGTTACTATCATCTTTCAACTGTTAGGCAGGTCTTTGCTTTCAATACCAAGTCATCTATAGAGATAATAGACTTAGATACTGCGACCAAACTTTTAGCGGAAAGATTTTTATAATATTGGCAAAAGATAAAGACATACTGGATCAGATATACCAATATTATTTTGATCTTAATATTTATGATAAAGTTGGTTGAATAAATGCGGCTTTATTAGTAATCTATCGCTCATAATCGTGATAGCTTTTCCACTGTTTAACATGATTTACATACGTGTGCAAAATTGTTGTTAAAGTTATTGAAAAACACCAGTAATATCTCGAATTAGTATGCAATTCCATGTCGTATATAATTTATTCATAAAATACTATCCATAAGATAAAAATAAGGTCCAAAAAGTTATCCAATATCAAATAATATTCTGTCTTTGTTTTCTAAACAAAAAGTCAGCGATTGTTCTTACAATAGTCCCATACGGAGAAAATAAATATATACAGTCTATCCCGATTATGAGTAATAGCTTCTTTAATAAAGCTGGTCACAAACTGTATCTTTGCATGACTTAAACGTCATTGTCAAGTTGGATCCTGCATCTCTTGCGCATGACCCTCTCATGTATCCATTATAAACAAACAACCTTCGTTTACTGTGCGACTCAAAAATAACTGGATTTACTCTATTTTGTGATGTATTACTATTTTATGAGTTATTTTGTTAAGTGCTAAACCCGCATTATGATGGTTTAAATTTAAACTTTTTATTGAAAAAATGAGCGAAAATAATCACGACCGCCAGGATTCGAACCTGCGTATTTCTGATCACTGTCCAGAACGCCTTAACCAACTAGGCTACGGTCTATTAACTGCCAGGCGCGAAAATCATTTCCAAACACTAAAGACTAAGCGGCTGATGGCGCCACTTGTGCTGTCAGAATATGTCTAACAAAATATGTATGTATTACTATATGCTGTAGTGAAGTGTTTGACAAACAGTTGACCAGCCCCCTTAGACAAGAGGCGTAATTTAGTGAGCGTACTGACGCATACTTATGGAATAGAAAGACCAATGTATGAGTGACATCACAATGCGCTCCGCGGGGGGAAATATTACATTACTCCCGTACATTGGTCATTCTATTCCATAAGTATGCGTCAAAACGCTCACTAAAATACGCCTCTTGTCTAAGGGGGCAGTTACGTCTGAATTGTATCGAAGATTCAAAGTTTACAACATGAAGTTTAATTTTTTCAAACTTGTACTGTAAATGTATGCAATGATAAATATATTGTGGTTTGAAATTTAAAATCAATGTCACACCAAACCTTTATTTATAAGAATAAATCAGAAGAAAATTTGACAATAAAAATAATTAGCGGGGGATTTTTTTTACCGCAGAATACATAAGTATTCATACATATGTCTATGGATATATGTACTAAGGTATCTGGTAATACATTACAAAATAGTGCTGAATCACAGTAAATATTGAGTTGCACAGTATCATAATTAGTTAATGTTCTTGTTGTCCATAAATAAATCTAAATGTCGTAGTTAGGATCTTATTAACTTATAGTTTTTAATTACAAAATGTCAAGTGTACCTAAAAGCTTTAGCCTTGCCCTCATAATCGATATGATAATGTTAAATACACCATTGTAGGTTATAGAAACAATCACCCAATCGGCTTTGTGCTTTAATGATGACAAATTTAATGTAAAATGACCTTAAAATAACTCAAATTTTACTTGGTCAATCTTGATTTGTATTACAGTACTTGTAGAATTCCAAAATCTAAATTGTTTTAGTATTCTTATTCTTAAATAATAAGAAACTTACGAGGTTATTTTTAACTTTTAAATATTTCTATAACGTGTACTGTGTATCTGAAAATGTACCTAAAAAGAATTATAGGACTCATTTGTTACTACATATATTTAAAATCATAATTTCTTAAAAAGAATGACCCTAAGCATAAATATTGGACACGATATTTATCAAACTATTTACTATCAATTATTTTCAAACTCTATGCATCAAAGTCTAATCATTTCCTCTATGTATAGGTTGTGCACAGAAAAGATGGCCGCCACACAACGAGATTGACTCATGTGTCTGCGGCTGCTTTGAGACATAAATACGCTATTCTGGAGCACGAGCTGAGATTACAGGTATGTATGATCTAAATTAAAATGTTTTTTTTTTATTTTGCAAGAATACAGGCTGATTTATTTCTTAAAAATACATCAACCATTCATACGTGAAACTTTGGTTGCACAACATATACATATGTAAACCTATTTAAATATAGAGGCTAGTGTGTAACGAACCTACGAATTATCATTATGAAATCGTATCTAAACTAAAACACGCACGAAATTTGCCACTTGTCTAAGGGGGCTGATAGACTCTTTGCTTGTTTGTGTCCCTTTCTAACCAACATTTTTTATCAACCTATGCTGTTCCTCTCCTGGGCAAAGGTCTCCCCCAACTCCCTCCATGAATCTCGGTCGATAGCCGCCTCACGCCAGTCACTCCGAAACTGGGTCGAAAAATAACTAACTAACATATAAAGACAAACTATATATATATATATATATATAACTCAAAGGTGACTGACTGACTGATATAGTGATCTATCAACGCACAGCCCAAACCACTAAACGGATTGGGCTGAAATTTGGAATGAAGTTTGATGTTATGACGTAGACGTCTGCTAAGAAAGGATTTTCGGTAATGCCACTTTTTAAGGGCTGCAAGTTTTACTTCTTAATGCGAGCGAAGCCGCGAGCACCCACTAGTCTTACCTATTAAACTTTTAATACTTCCAGAAATCCCTGTCAGAAGAGTGCGAGGACCTGGGCGTGGACTCTCCATCTGCGTCGGAGCTGTTCCCGGAGGCAGAGCTGCTGTTTGCGCCGTCACCGGCTCACGAGCAGACTATCGACCAGTGTCATACACGTGAGTTCATTCATGTTGACCGCCATTTGGAATGGAGCATTCTTTGTTTAATTATGTATATTTGCTGCCTCGATCCTTCTTGAGATGATCACTATGAAGGATGAATGAATGATGTGTTCCCTTGAAGAATATTTTTTGGTAAATACTTTGTGGTGGCTTTGAGTGCATATTTACTGGGTTTTTCTTCCTCTAATCGCAGGACAAATCCACACAAAACGGGAAAAAATCTTTGGAAATCAAATCATGCGAGACCACAAAAAGCCATACTGGAAAAGATTCGGTTGACTGACGCGGCGACCAATTCACACTTGCTTTGCTGAAACGATTTCAATAAGCTTTTGAATTAAATCGATTGTAATGTATATATCACCGTTAGATTGTAAAGATCGTTAGATTACAATCTATCTAGCGAGATTGTAAACTATCGATAGATTGTGAACCGTATCATTATGATTGCAATTTGACTCATTATTCTTCGCTATATTGTAATCTACCGAAGTGAAGCCGTCAAATTGTGAACCGGCGTAGGACGGAATGCAACTTGCGCTCTATGTTTAGGTATTGCGAAGTCACTTGTCTGTGACAGGAGGTAAGATTAGGTTCGTTAGGTTGCTTTCTTTCTACCACGCACATGCGACGACGAGCGAAGCGAGGAGGAGCCAAGTCCTGTTGTAGTGCAAGTGTTGGACTCGAAGATGATACGGTACACAATCTATCGATAGTTTACAATCTCGCTAGATAGATTGTATTCTAACGATCTTTACAATCTTACGGTGACATATATATTTATACAGTTTATGAAGCATTTGATTTATTTGAATAATTTTTCCAGCTCAACCAACAATCCACACGCAAGGCATACCACAACCAGACCTCGACGACCAGATCGCCACCGACCAGCTTCTCACGCACAAGGACCGCCCCGACGAGCTGGATATCAACCTCGACGACGTGGGAGAGATCGTCACAGTGGGTGAAGATGGCATGACCACAATACCGCTAGATCATGAGGAGTTCGCTCGCTCGCATGAGGAGTTCGCCAGATCACACCCGAATACAACCTTTCACAGCGAACCGGAGGATGGCGAGGTAGTTGTATTATAAACCTTAATCCACCAAGCTTAGGAAGTTTCAAGAGTAGACTGAAACGCTGGCTTAGCCGGGAAGCTATCTACGATTTTGACATATTTCAATTAAATATTTAATTCGTTTTACAATATAGTAACTGCCTAGGAAATTGTAGTTATTTTAATATATTTTTTTGTTGACATGTTATACTTTCTTTTGAATAAAGATGATTATGATTATTTCTAGAGATTAAGATTTAGAATTAGGGTTTGGTAATTAAAAATGGCTAACATCTTCTGTTCTATACTTTATGTGAAAGTTCAAGAATAAATCCTAAAGGTTCGTTTCCTTTATGTATACTTACTTAACAAAAAACTGGTTAAAACAATGACTGATTATTTGGGTCAACTTGTTGTACGATTGTCTGGTCTTCTTGAAATATATTTAATTGGTTGTAAAGTCAAAAGATAATCAGTTTCTTCGAGGCAAACCGGCTGGATTGTAGACTGCAAATAAATAAATGTATATGTTATTTACAAATAATTACATATTAACATTAAGCTAAACCAATTATTAGCTTAACCAATAAGCCATATAGACTCAATCTGACACATACGTGCTTAAAATGAATACCTGTGTCTATAGTCATTTCATTCCAATTCCAGGTCCCGCCCTTCACAATAGCGCAAGGCGTCAAAGGTCGCCAGATCACGTTCCACCCGCGCGGTGTCCCCGGCACCGTGGTGATGGCGCCACAGACCACTGTCATCTCACAAGCTACAGTGGAGGCCGCCGGCACTCAAAGCACCGTCAAGTTCAGCGACATTGACAACATGATCAACGCCATGCCAAGCCCACAACACGCCAACCTAAACATGCCTTCCGTACTGGTCAAAGATGGCAACGAAACTATGACCAAATTCGACCGCCTCCTAAACGAGTCGAGAGAAATGTCGCCAAATATGACCTCCAACCCAGCCTCAGCGATCGTTCACTCAACAGGCAATGGCACTCAAGTCATCCGCAGAGTCCAATATGAAAACAGACGAGATAGCAGATTCTTGGGCGAAGATTCCGACGCCATGATTGGCGGAGACACGAAAATGACAGAGGAACGTCGCGAGCTACCATTGGACGAGAACTCGTCCGAACGACACCCGGAGTTGTTCTGGGATCAATCGAGAGCTGACAGGAAACGTTTTGATTTCAGCAGTGACAGTGAGAAGTGCTGCAAAAGCCCTTACGATGAAACAAATTCGGATTCGAGTGGCGTCGGGGCGCATACTCGGCTAGATTCCGTCATAAAAGCGGCCAGACCGGAACGACGGCGAAGCGACGGTAGTTCAGCCGAAGAGAGTCACCCCCCTTTACGGACTTACCCAGCTAAAAGGTCACATCAACACGCGCACCACTCGCACCACCACGCTGACGTTGACAGGAGTTTGACAGGCAAGACGCGCGCCACTGACAGCTGTCACAACGTGAAGGACGAGAGTCGCCGGCGCGCGTCCAACCGCGGCGTCGTGAAGCGAGGCTGTCATTGCTGCAACGGCTCCTCGGCGCCGCCCAAACCAAAGAAATCGCGACCCAAGAAGTCCAATGAATTTACACATAATTAAGACGAAAGTTAGTTGGTGACGTCATGATTTTTGTTTTTACTGAGCTGAGTAAAGTATTGTCAGAATTTGACCAATCATAATGACGGTTTATCACGATCATTTCGACTAGTCGATTCGCTGTTATGATTGGCCGATCTGGTTTTTTCGCTTCAGCTAAGTAAAAACATAAAAAAATTAACAGAGCGTATCAATTAGCTCAAACATGATTTGATAAATAACGGCTTTTTGCACCATAGATGTAAACTTAGACAAAATTCTTTCTCATACATATGTGGTGTAAAATAAGCCAATTGTTATATGCCCCATTATATGTACTACATAATACTTGGCAGCGTGTGTCGCGCCTCAGCACTGAATGCGATCTCTTTAATCGAGGACTCTTCATTTAAATTGTATAAAAAAAAAAACTTGTTTGACATTGTTTTGTATATTTATATCGACTATTACAGTAACACCAAATTATCTGTGAAGTGGTGAAAGGGGAGAACTAAATTATTCCGAATGAAATTGATTAGATTTGTTCAGATAATGCGACAGTGGCTCCCTCGATCCCCAGATAAGTTGGTACTGTAAAGCTAAGCACGAGCCAGATTTTGTTGATTACTTTAGTTCCTCTAGGTGTTATTATTTTTAAGTGATTTCATCACCGCTCAGTTCAAACAGCCAATTTTCTTTTTTTTATAAGAGGAATTCAGAAATTTTCGCGTTTTTTATAGTTACTCTGTTAGTTAAGCTGTTTTCTTCTTGTAATATAAAGATTAATGCTAGTGAGCTATGTGTATAAAAACGTATTATATAAGTTACCTCCCATTCGTAGTCGTTAAGTGTTTCAAATAGTGATTACGGGCCATACTCAATCGTGAATTTAAAAAGTTTCCTAGATCGTAGATTACTAATTTAAATATCATGCCCATGTATGCTAGACTGATTGTTTTTAAAAACCTAGCGAGTTGCTATCTCCTTCTTTCCAAAGTTTGTTACTTTTTACCCGACCGCATAGAACGGGGTTTGTTCTTTTTCTACGAATGTACTGTAAAATTTAGTTTCTAAGCGACTTCCTAGCGTAGCACAAAATGTTTGCAAAAGACGGTGACTTCATAGTCGTATTCGGGTTTATTGTTTTCTATTCGGTTTACTACGATCTTTCGGTGCCAATCGGTTTTGGCGACAGCGCTTTTACAATGATTTTCCGAGGGCGTTATTAATGTACTTTGAATAAGAATAATAAACAAAAATATATAAACATAATATAGTAGCAATGTGTTAAGATATAGTGAAGTTGATATATAGTGTTAATGTGTAAATATGATACATTTCTGTTCAGTTTGCTTGTGGACAGTCTAGTCAGTGGGGTCTGTAAGGCGGTCCTGTGATACCGTCTCCTTGCGGCTGTGAGCCGCACTCTCCCATAGGAAGGCAGTATTCTAACAGCCTCTGTAAATAGCCCGCGAAATAAATACAATCAAAACAACCCTTCACCGTTTGACAAAATATAATATTATGAACTATGGCATCAAGAAAAATCGGACAAATTGTACATAGAAGGGGGTATTAGAAAATATGAAGGCGACAGTAAATCGTCGAGATTTTAGTGAAATATTGTAATTGGAATTTAAAGTTTTGTGCACTCAGCGGGCCTATGTAGCCCGTCTCGGTTATAAATAAATAAATACAGAATAATTTATACAAATTTCGTGCTACAACACGTAAAGTGAATGTAGCCCGGAATTTGGAATAAATCTAATTGATGTAGCGTAAGCTAGATGTATTAGCGAGCCAGATATATACCTGTGCCTGGTCCCATACATTTTTTGGCAAAACTTACGGAAATAAATCTAGCAAAAGGCACTAAATTACTTAAATCCAGTGTTGTATTAAAAATAAACGTATTTTAATCGAAGAAATCTTGAAATAATTTACTAGGCGATGAGAAAAATTGTGTACCGTATCCATTTCGTATGTGTAATATTCAATTTTTATAATTATAACGAAGTATGTTTGTTAAATCATACTTTGCTTAGACGAAGTCCAATATACCCACAGGAATCTATGATACAGTATTGCGAAAGCCGTTTTTTTGTTATGGACTTTTCACTTAGATGTTTAAAATTTATTAGCTATAAATATTTGAAACTTATAAATGTATAGAAGTTTCGCCATTATTTTACAAAACCGAGATGATTGAGTTTTCTTGATGATTATTGTAAACATTATTTTTAAAAGTGCTACAGGAGAAATGATCATTAAACTTATCTATTAAATACAAGGGACTTTTTAATCACCACCACATACATAATTAAGTAATAAGTTTAAGTATATAAGTAACTTCTTTTTGAGATTACTGTCCCATTGATGTCACTATTCTTGCTACGAATTATATAATCTTGTGCTAACTGTATATTTATTTATAGGTCTTTATAAAACATAAATCTATAATCATTTTCTTTTAATTTTTTTGTTTTTAAATATTTTCAGTCTTAATTATAATATAACATACTTACAAGCCTTGAAGAACCCTAATAAAGTCTAAAGCACTATAGACCTATAGAAAAAATAAAAGGCACATTTTATATACAAAAGAAAGTACGAAATTAAACTAACTTTATTTTCAATACTTAGGTGTTAAAAATAATTACCTATAAACTGGCGTACCCATTATTTTCAACAATTGTCAATTTAACGTTTCTATTGAATAAATTAGGCCCTATTTATAGTAACTTATTCCTCTTACAATTTATCCTCTTCATAACAGCCAGCACTTCTATCCGAAACTCCAATCTTTCTTCTTCGCTGTATTTAACTACAGAAGGTAATAAAGAAGCAAAGAACGCCTCATCTTCATTCATAACTCTATCTTCTATCATTGAATCAGACATATTATATTCTAAATAAGAACTCTTTGGAGATTCATCTTCCTCTTTAAGTTTTTTGACTTTCCTTCTTTTGGAAGTAGTCGGTTGTATTAATGTGCTGTCTTCTTCAGAGTTCTCGTAAATAAATACTTCGTGGTCTATTCTGCTGGGTTCTTCTGTTTGGGAGTTGTCTTCTTCTATGGTATCAGAATCTTCTTTAACGTAACTTTGGTCTGGATTGTCCTCTGTTTTGTCAAGACCTGGTAATACGTCTAGGAGAAATGAGAGGTTATTGAAGAACATGTAGCATTTCTTCTTTGCGCCTTTTTTCTTGACTGCCTTCACGAATGCGTCGCGCGTGTTTGTCCATTTGGCTAGAACTAGTTCACCTGAAACAAAATAACATTATTTATTTATAACTTGTCGACGCCCGCGGCTTCGCTCGCATTATTTTGAGATAAAAAGTAGCCTATGACACTTCTAATACCTTATGTATACTATAGTAGTCTTTGTACCTTATACTACCTACATACCAACAATCATGATGATCCATTCAGCCGTTTTTGTGTTATGAGCGTTTAAATAAATAGACCTACTAGATGTAAGCAAGATAAAGCCTAGCCACTGTCTCTTTATACGCCCCAATACCTCACGGCACATGTAATTTTGATGATGATGATAACAACAAGCAAGAACCGCGCCGTTTCGCGTTGAGTACCTACCTACCTACCAATCTGTAGCCATAACATAACATTATCATGCGATACCTGTGACGCGTAACTAACAGCAGGCATAATCACCCTTATCAGTCACACATAAGGCATAATTTTATTTGTACTGACCTAACCGCCGTTGCTCGTATACATCTAATTCGTCGTAGTTTTCGTAAAGAATGCTATAAATCTCTTGCCAAGCTGATTTTCTTTCGCCACGATCCTTATAGCTTTCCAAACGTCTATCCCACAGACACGGGCGTTCTTGTACACTTTTGATTAGAGTTGTAACACTAAAGTCTAATTTCTTCATGATTATAAACAGAAATAAGAATCAAAACAACAAAAACTGTTCACATAACCACGTTCGATACGGATGACGACACGTCACGCACTCCGGCACTGGCCGGCAAAATGGCGCCGTGTCGGATGTTCTGTCTTTGTTTAGTGTTACGCGGTAGAGTGAGAGATAGCGTTGGTTCGAGGTCATGATATTCATCGCATCGTTGTTTATTATCCGCCCGGCATCAGTACATTGATAGGCGTCTTTTGTATTATTGCTGTTTCCAATATTGATGGTGGTGTATTGCTCAGAGCCACTTACAATTTAAATCTGAGAGTAGGTAATTAACTTACTTATTTAAAAAAAAACCGGAGGAGGTTCTCAATGAAAAATGTATTCAAGTATAAGAAGAAGTCTTAACAGTCGTGAGCCGTGTCCAACGTGAACATACAAAACATCTCAAGCTTTTATCACAGAATACAGCCTTGACAGGTTTATTAGATTTGTAAAGAGATAATAGTCACAGTTTGTAAGAGATTGCTTCTTTACTTGATCCGGGTATGTACTACCTACCTATGTGAAATTGTTTAAGTAGGTAGCTATCAAGAAACATTATACCATCACCTTGATGGTGAAAAGAACTCATTTGTAGGTAACCATGGAAAGAGAGGGATGAAATCAAAATCCTTGTTTGTAACCCTGATACCTTATAGGGGTACCTATATGATAATAATTTACAGTGTCATTGGGATATTTTTTTTACCTAAATCGGGTTTGTGTTAGACCACAATAAGCCTAATGGTAAGGATGTACCTAATTAAATAAAGTAAATAAGAAAATTATTGTGGTCTATGATGACATAAGATGATGTGATGATGATGATGATGATGAAGAAAAGACGAATCTACAAGACTACCAATAATGACTGAAATAAGTATTACATAATGTAAGACCAAAAGAATACTATTACCCTTTGGTAAGACGTCCAAACTTCCAAACTACCTACCTACCTACATGAAGTTACTATTGTATATATGAAGATGGCACCCGATGATGATGAATACACGTAGGTTTGACCTACTATTTTAGTTGTAGCTACCTATTGCAATATTACTTGATACAGAAATAAATCAAAACTAAAATGTAATTACTGTAGCAATAGACTAGAATAGAAAGTAGTCTGAAAGTTGGAATGTAGCATTTTGTGTATAGACCGGTTTCCTTGCATACAATCTCTTTACTACGCTTTAGTACTTATTATTGATCTGAATGCGCGCGCAACCCCATTTTGACATTAACCCTCGGCGAGAAAATTCACGTTGACAGGTGCCGAGGTTAACTAATTTTAGCTTTTTCTATAAGTTTCCAGTTGAAATACTATAAAAATTGATTTAGCTACGATATAAAACGCAGGCGTTATTGTGGAAAAGTGATTTGATGCGGTTTTTCTTCACTTTGCTATGCTGATTTTTGTTAACCTGTGATACACCGGCTTCAAGACGAAAGGTAAGTTTTCTAAGACTATTTCTAATAAAATCTCATTAATTATATAAAAATATTTTGCAACGAGTTTTACAACGCTAGTAAATTAATTCACGGCAAAAAATTTGGGGGATATTGATCAATATTTAGGTAAGTATAGGTAAACGTGTTTCTAAGTCAGGTCTCGATGACATATGGTTGGATATATTGATAAGTTCGACAACTACGTATGTATAATTATGTGTGAGATAACCTTCAGTCTGTCTAACAGGATATCTAGATATAGCTCTTCCATATTGCATCATCTCTTTGTTCTATGACCTATTTTTACGCCCAGAAACCTTTAGTTAATGCATGCAGGCACTTAGGCCTTGATGTTATTGTAAAGAGTTGTATTAAAACGCCTATTAATTATCTTCAGGCATAATGTGGATGGTATGCGGAGGTATAGGTATAGGATAGGGTGGCGTGGTAGTCACTGACGCTGTACTCATGTACGAGACCTCTGAATCAAAATCTCAATATCATATAGTGACTATATTGCTATGACTGTTGCATCAGGCGCTTTTTCTTATAAGAATGAGAATCCGAATATAATTTATGGTTCAACTGTCTTATAATTTATGTGTATTATCTACAGGCACAATGTGGACAGTGTGCGTGCCTGGTTGGGGCGCCGTGGTGGTGGCTGGAGCCCTACTCCTGTACGGGAGCTTCGACGTCGCCTACTTCGCTAGAATGTTCTATACGGTCGCACGGGCAAGGTACTTCAAGAAGAAAGCCTGCTTGTTGGATACTACTGAAGTTGATTGTGAGTATAAATCATACTACATGGTTAGGTTACCAGTTACTAACGCATAAACTTTGAGTGACTTTACAAACAACTTTTATTCTAAGTATTATTTTTGGAAAATCAGCTGTTCCATACAAAAAAGTTTATCGCCCCCTGACAAAATGTATGGAGAAGTAAAATAGTTACAAGTAAACCTTTTTAGGGGCCAAAATGTGTTTGTTGATTTGTTGGTCTGTTAGTTCCGTTTTTACGTCAGAACGGTGTAAGAGATCGCAAGGGTCTTTTTTATGGTGATAGTATTAAGTTCTGAAAAAGACATACATATATTTCGGCCTCACCGCAGTACTTGCTTCGTCGTAGGTATATATTACTACTACTTACTTATTATCCTGAATCCCGATGCAACGCGAGCTAATATATTTATAAGCCACCACATGACGCAAATTTCGTAAACAATCATTTATTTTCTGCTTCAGGTTGGTGCCTCCTAAATGACATCGACACTCTGCTGTATCACATGAACAACGCGCGGTACCTCCGCGAGCTAGACTTTGCGAGAGCAGATTTTTATGAAAGGACAGGACTTTATGCCAATATTAGGTATTATTATATTAATCGCATTCTCCATGACAGAGGGTTACGGCTCCTTCTGTAAAAAAAAATGAAGATCCCAAGTATTTTGTGGTCATGCCCGCTAGTTGCTAGGTTCACAGACAAGCTAAGTTTTATACTGGCCTAAGTTTTATTTTTGACTGGCCTGTTAGCTTAGTTGGTAGTGGCTCTGCCTTCTAATCTAGAGGTCGCGGGTTCGATTCCCGCATGACACAAGTATTTATGTCTGGTCGTTTGTATGTATAATAAGTATGTATTTACAAAAGAAAAGTAGGTATATATAAGTATTATAACCGTTATTTAGTACCCACGACACAAGCGTTTGCTTAGTGTGGGGCTAGATGGCGCTGTGTGCGATGTCCCGGAATATTTATTTATTTACATTTCAAATCAGCATATAAATGTACTGACTTGCATTAATTCTTCCTGTTCTGATTAGTTGTATTATTTTCAGGGCGGCGGGTGGTGCCGTAGTGCAGGCCGCTGCCACCATCCGGTATAGGAGATATTTGAAGCCTTTTACTAAGTTTACTATTACTTCTAAAGTAAGTTGTTATTTTAAAGCAAGCAGGCTCTTCCTCACATAGTTGTTGATGAAAGCAATTTTGCGAGTAGAAAAGACATGGTGAGCTTAACGTTACAATATTTATTCACCTATCATGGCCCCTTTTTTAAATAATTTGACAGATCTTACCAACCGAATATTGGTTTATTTTCTTCTGGGTTGACGAAATTTGAATGCAGTGTAAAAACTGGTATTCTACCTATTCAGTTAATTCAGATAACCGGAAGCCAGCCTCATAAATTGGAAACATGGCTAAAAGGAACAATTAGGTGCCACTAGTTTTTAAAACCAAATTGAAGCGCCCGTAGCTCAGTTAACGGAGGCAATCGCTTGCGATTCGCGGTCAGTCCTTGAATGGGTGACCGAAAAGTGGCATTCCATTTTGGGCACTTCCGTGGGTCGGATGACACGTTAAATTGTAGGTCCCGGCTGTTTGTCTAGTACGACAGTCGTTAAGCCATGTCAGAGGTCCTTATAGGGCGGCTTGATAAAGTCTCGACATCAGAGTTTGCCACTCTCATTCAATAAGAAGAAGAAGAAGAAGAAAACCAAATTAAATGACTGATTTCTCATTTCCAGGCAATCTACTGGGACGACAAGACCGTGTTCATGGAGCACGAGTTCATAGGTCCCGGCGGGTTCGTGCACGCGGTGGCAGTGTGCCGGCAGCGGGTCATCGACACGTCTGCGGCAGCCGTGGCCGAGCTGCTGCTGCAGCTGCACTGCGCCGGCACCTGCCACCCGCAGCCGGGGAAGATGCCGCAGGAGGTGAGACAATAAGACTTGGAAAAGATTCTTTAAGAGTGGAGCTGACTAGCAACCCAAAATGCCGAGGATTGGGAGTTGATATCACCAAAAAAACAAAGATGTCGTTGTACTTAGTAAGTTTGATAGATTTCAAAAAAGGATTGACTCTAAGGTTTGGATCTGTAATGCCAATAAAGGTGAAAAAGAACAAGAGTTTTGAAAGGGATTTTTAAAGATATAAGTATAGACTAGTTAGCAGACCCAGAACGCAAACTAAGTGTGTTGGTAAGTGTCATTTTGGAAAATGCAGCATTACTGGTAAGCTTGATAAAATTTAAAAAGGTATGTACAGACTTAGAGCAATAGGTTTTTTTTAACAAGGATTAGGTTCGCACTCGACCGTAATTCGCCTTGTGGTAAGTAATGCAGTCAATATTGCTATCCTGACTGGATTGCTAACCATCAGGTGAACTACCCTTGAACCAAATAAAACAGTAGCTTATAAAGAAAGCAAAGAGATGGTTATATAAATTATTTTTTACAATTTCCAGTTGGAGCTGTGGGTGCAAAGCAACGAGCTGAGCTCAGCTAAGCTTCGTGCCTCAAACAACCCCATACCAATCCTGCACGCGCCTCCAAACCTCGCCTGCGGGGAGATAGTTCCCACGCCATCTACCGAATGAGCCAACCTTCACTGCACGGACGCAGACCTGCGCTCTCGCTCGCACAACTCCAAGCGCACGCACTAGAGCGAGACAGCAACAGGCTCCGGAGCTCCGGCAGTGACTAATCATCTCAGTACCGTCCCAGCTCTCGAGCTGTGCGGACGTGTTACGGACGTAAAAAGTGTTATTTATAAATTGTTATAATCGTTCTTTAAGTCCTATTAGCGGAGCTAATTCTAGCGTTGATGTCGAGGCTTTATCAAAAGTGTATCATAGATTTTTTAACTTTTGGCAAGGCGTTGTTTTTGAAACTACGTGTTATTTGATTGACAGTTATAAATAGATTAGATGGTTATATATGATCTCACATAAGTATTTTATTATTTTTGGATTCGTACAAACAGTGTGTTGCAATGAATTTGTAGTCATGTGTTATATAATATTTTGTATGTAGCATGATCTTTTTATTTGTTTGTAATATCCAATGTGCCTCATGAATATATTTTTCTTTAATATTATTCGTATAGTGTAATTTAAACGAATAAAGGTACATACTGAAAGTATGTACTTACCAAGTTATTTGATTCTTCTATGATTAAAATTATGATTAAGTATATTATAAATCTTTCAGTGATCAATAATTCACAGAAATGTAAAGGTTTTATAAATGAAATTACAGTAGGTAATATCTTTGGTTCTTTAATTTCAAAATTCAAAATTCATTTATTCAGAATAAGTGTAACAATAATTCTTAATTACTACCTAACATACTGAGTGAGGGCACACCCGTGCTATGTTAGCTAGTCCCTTCCAGTGATCTTGATTACATTAATACAGTTAGGAACAAGTAAAAAATAAATTTTTGAGAGTCAAAGATATTTGTCAAAATATTTTAAACATGATTATGTCTTATACAGTCCTTAAAAAGTCTTAATAATATTATTTAGTATTTACATTTACATAGTATTTACAAATTTGTACTTGATTTATAAATGTATACTTGTTATTTTTATTTTATTTGGTACTGTATTATGTGTGTACCCTGGCGTACAGAGGTACAACGGCAAGATTTAAACATCGGATGCAGAGGCCGTGTAATCACCCGATGACTTTTCGCCAAGCGAAAAGCTTTCACACCAGGGGCAGAGTGCTTCATCCCCTGGCAAAAGCTCCTATATTTGAGCTATTCAGCATGTAGACAGGAATAGAAAGTGGACACGCGCCTTCAAAAAGATTGCAGAAGTCTCAGGGGTCCATTCGCCTTTCCACGGAATCATGTAATGTGCGGCTGCATAAGTGGCTTTCTCATAAGATCCCGCAAGCAACTTGAGTTCGTAGCGATCGTTAGGTAGAGTCTTATTACTCTATAGGGCCTCTTGGCGTTCTTGATTTTTCTTTAACCGTTCGGCTATCTTTTGTCTGAGCATTTCTCGTCTATCGCACAGTTTACTACTTGGCCAAACTTTCATCATCTTAAATAAACAGAGCCGTCTCTTAACAAAATCCAAATCAAAACCAGTTGCCTAGGCCTAGGGCTCACTCCCTTCATGTACATGACTCCAAATAGCTCCTTCAGCGAAGTAGCTCAGACCAGCAGCAGCAGTAGAGGCAACATCTTTGTTCTTTGGTCACTTGCAAGACCCAGACTTTATCCAAAGGGTGAAGATGGCCCGAAGCAACCCATTCCTGGCACTGCGTGCGCATTCTTTAGGCGCTGGGCCCATCGAAACACTAGGGAATGAGCCTAAAGGGGTGCCAACGCGCATTTGGTCCCACCAACCAATCAGCCTTACGCTTCATGGTCGTCCACACAATAAGACTTCGATCCACAGGGTGATGACTGACACGGGATCAATATACACCCTGGAGAGTCAGCCATCAGGGGAACCAGCTACAAGCAATGTCCTGGTCCCGCCAGCCACTCGGATTCACAGCGCTATGCGCCAGGCAGCATCAGCCCATCAACCCGGCAGCAACTCAGGTATTCGCGCTCCGCAACAGGCGTCAACCCGTTTTAACCTGACAACAGAACATAAAGACAAATTATGAACTGCAAACGCCTCACCTGTTCACAGAACTCTAATAACTCTTAACCATTTACTTTACATAAGGTTTGTTCCAAAAAGGAATCTATGATACTAATGTGACAGAAAAAGAAAGGTGGAACTATTACTCAGAGAATCAGGAATGCTTAATATTCACAAACTAGAAAACAAAACTATAATATTGAGAAGTTAAATTGTTGTGCTATCAAAGTCTAAATATTTGGTTACAAAAGAGAACTATAATGTTAACAAATTAAACCATGAATATTTAAAGTTCAAAGGTCATTTACACAGGTTTAAATTTTTGTCGGTAGATATGAAAAATCTACCATCACTATTCGCAAATCTCACAAAGGATTGAACATATTATACTTAAAATGGATAGTTACTAACTAGGATATTCATAAGAATGACTTTCATCTATTTAAACATTAAATTAACTTAATACAATACAGATCTAAGCAATATCTTGATTAAATTTTAAACATGAAGGTATCTATTGATATAAAGTTTCACTACGCAATAACTACGAATAAACGACCAAACGACCAGCACTTCTACTATTATAAATCATTTAACACATTTAAATATTTTATACTAAATATGTATTACACGGAGATATGCCGCTTAAAATCATTTGATGATTTCTTAACATTCGAGGTTATTCAACAATGGGCTGAGATTAAGTTTTTGCAGATAACGAAAGCAAATTTAGTTCACGATCAGAATCTCATTCACAAAAACGAAATGAGGGTAGCGTCAACTCGGGACTCGAAATAAAAATGGACAGATCTTACTTTGGAAATATGTCTTTATCCGTAGCAGGCTCACTGAACCGCTCGGATCTCCAACCCGACGCGCTGGGGGAAGTTCACGAGCTGATGTCGTCAGCACCGAGCAGGAAACATGGAACACCTTGCGGCGTCTGGTCTCGTACCCGAAGTCTGCAGGCTCGAATCCCGGGGTGTGGGCGGAGACGCGGCTTTCGATGACCCTGGAATTCATCATACACCAACGTTAGGAACCGCCGTAGATTTGGGAGATAGATTTATAAAATCCTCCCGCACCTACCTGATATATAACCCTTTTAATAACACCAGGAGTGCGCGTAATAGCGCACGAGGAGTGCGTGCAGCAGCACACGAGGAGTGTGCGCAGCAGCGCACCAGGAGTGCGCGCAGCAGCGCACCAGGAGTGCGCGCAGCAGCGCACCAGGAGTGCGCGCAACAGCGCACGGGGAGTGCGCGCAACAGTGCACGAGGAGTGCGCGTAGCAGCGTACCAGGAGTGCGCGCAGTGGCGCACCAGGAGTGCACGCAACAGCATACGAGGAGCGCGCTCAGCAGCATACGAGGAGCGCGCGCAGCAGCGCACCAGGAGTGCGCGCAGCAGCGCACCTGGAGTGCGCGCAGTAGCGCTCCAGGCGGGCGCGGGAGTGCGCGCAACAGTGCACGAGGAGTGCGCGTAGCAGCGCACCAGGAGTGCGCGCAGTGGCGCACCAGGAGTGCGCGCAGCAGCGCACCAGGAGTGCGCGCAGCAGCGCACCAGGAGTGCACGAAACAGCATACGAGGAGCGCGTGCAGCAGCATACGAGGAGCGCGCGCAGCAGCGCACCTGGAGTGCGCGCAGTAGCGCACCAGGCGGGCGCGCAACAGCACACGAAGAGTGCGCGTAAGCCCCTGGTCTTGGATCTAAACATTCAGTGCCTTCACCATCATAACCGTTTTCTGAGGACAAAGGCAAAAATTATTCAAAAAACCCACTGTATGTAACCGTAACCAAGTACCGTTAATTTGTTAGTTTTTGTTAATCAAACAAGACTACTCGTCCTTCTCAAACATCCAATCCACGAGCTGGCCAATGCTCACGGATTAAAAGTTCGAAATGGAATATTTATTTATTTATTTAATTTACAAGTTGTCCAACGGATACAGACACACAATAGCAAATAATAATATAAACAAAAATCCAATTTAAGGACAACACGGGTAACAACACAATATACATACATAAAACTATGAACACAAAAAACAAACCTACACTTAACTTACTTAAAACAGAATAAAACTATACAATTTCATACTTACTAGCAATAACACACAAATCAAACAAAGAACTCGCTGCTCAGGCGCCGCCTCAACGAAGCCAAGCTAGACCCGAATGGATCCAGCCCCAACCGTTTGTCAGCAGCATTGTAACTCACACTCGCTCTCACCAGAAATGCATTCTGGGTATAGTTGGCATGTTTGGGTGGAATATATAATAGAGGATTAAAGCGACTTCGAAATGGAGTACAGTTTAAGTTAATTTCCTCAACAAGCTCGGGGCAATCAACTAAGTTAGTTGCTATTTTTAACAAAAATATTATATCAGCAATCTCTCTTCTATTTACCAAAGGAAGTAAATGAAACTTATTGCAGAAACTAAGATAATATTTTGATCTGTACGGCACCTTAATTCGATAACATAGGTATTTCATAAAACGCTTCTGAATATTTTCTATACGAGATATGTATTCATCGTACAGAGGGTTCCACACCTGCGACGCGTACTCGAGTATGCTTCGAACAAATGTACAGTATAATATTTTAAATGTTTTAGCTTTTTTAAACGAAGCAGAGCTACGCATCATAAACCCTAGCGCCCTAGATGCTCTTTTCACTATGTTATCTACGTGTTCATCAAATAATAGTTTCGAGTCATGGATTACCCCCAAATCACGGATACTCGAATTTCTAGCTAGTGGTTGGTTTTTAAGTTTGTATTCAGTTAGAATAATTTTATATTTGCGGGTGAACGTGACTACTGAACACTTAGCTGGATTGAGATCAAGCTTATTAATAAGACAGTAATTGTCAAGCCGCAGTAGATCTGCCTGAAGGTCATCCACGTCGTTCAATGACCCGATTGATTTAAATATTTTCATGTCATCGCCGAAACAGAGAAGTTTAGAGTTCAAAAAACAGGACGAGATGTCGTTAATAAATATAGAAAAAAGCAAAGGTCCTAGCAGGGAACCCTGGGGTACTCCACTCGGTATTTCAACCCAGCTAGAAACATAATTACTGACCACTACAGCCTGTGTTCTTCGGTCTATATACGAAGAAAACCACCGAAGCAGATCTCCAGAGACTCCCATGCGCTGCAGCTTGATTAAAAGTATACTATGGTCTATTCTGTCAAATGCTTTACTATAATCAGTATAGATAACGTCCACTTGACAGCGCCTATCCATAGCTTTAGTCAAATAGTCATTCAGTAGCACCAAGTTGCTACTGAATATGTTACAAACATGCAATAAACCTCGGTATGGGCCCCTACCGAGGGAAAACTACACACAACAAATCTAGGTCACGATCAGAATCTCATTAACAAAAACGAAATGAGGGTAGCGTCAACTCGGGACTCGAAATAAAAATGGACAGATCTTAGTTTGGAAATATGTCTTTGTCCGTAGCAGGCTCACTGAACCGCTCGGATCTCCAACCCGACGCGCTGGGGGAAGTTCACGAGCTGATGTCGTCAGCACCGAGCAGGAAACATGGAACACCCTGCGGCGTCTGGTCTCGTACCCGAAGTCTGCGGGCTCGAATCCCGGGGTGTGGGCGGAGACGCGGCTTTCGATGACCCTGGAATTCATCATACACCAACGTTAGGAACCGCCGTAGATTTGGGAGATAGATTTATAAAATCCTCCCGCACCTACCTGATATATAACCCTTTTAATAACACCAGGAGTGCGCGCAATAGCGCACGAGGAGTGCGTGCAGCAGCGCACCAGGAGTGCGCGCAGCAGCGCACCAGGAGCGCGCGCAGCAGCGCATCAGGACTGCGCGCAGCAGCACACCAGGAGTGCGTGCAGCAGCGCACCAGGAGTGCGCGCAGCAGCGCACCAGGAGTGCGCGCAACAGCACACGAGGAGCGCGCGCAGCAGCGCACCGGGAGTATGCGCAGTAGCGCATCAGGCGGGCGCGCAACAGCACACGAAGAGTGCGCGTAAGCCCCTGGTCTTGGATCTAAACATTCAGTGCCTTCACCATCATTACCGTTTTCTGAGGACAAAGGCAAAAATTATTCAAAAAACCCACTGTATGTAACCGTAACCAAGTACCTACCGTTAATTTGTTAGTTTTTATTAATCAAACAAGACTACTCGTCCTTCTCAAACATCCAATCCACGAGCTGGCCAATGCTCACGGATTAAAAGTTCAAAATGGAATATGTTACAAACATGCAATAAACCTCGGTATGGGCCCCTACCGAGGGAAAACTACACACAACAAATCTAGGTCACGATCAGAATCTCATTAACAAAAACGAAATGAGGGTAGCGTCAACTCGGGACTCGAAATAAAAATGGACAGATCTTACTTTGGAAATATGTCTTTGTCCGTAGCAGGCTCACTGAACCGCTCGGATCTCCAACCCGACGCGCTGGGGGAAGTTCACGAGCTGATGTCGTCAGTACCGAGCAGGAAACATGGAACACCCTGCGGCGTCTGGTCTCGTACCCGAAGTCTGCGGGCTCAATCCCGGGGTGTGGGCGGAGACGCGGCTTTCGATGACCCTGGAATTCATCATACACCAACGTTAGGAACCGCCGTAGATTTGGGAGATAGATTTATAAAATCCTCCCGCACCTACCTGATATATAACCCTTTTAATAACACCAGGAGTGCGTGCAGCAGCACACGAGGAGTGTGCGCAGCAGCGCACCAGGAGTGCGCGCAGCAGCGCACCAGGAGTGCGCGCAGCAGCGCACCAGGAGTGCGCGCAGCAGCGCACCAGAAGTGCGCGCAGCAGCGCACCAGGAGTGCGCGCAGCAGCGCACCAGGAGTGCGCGCAACAGCGCATGGGGAGTGCGCGCAACAGTGCACGAGGAGTGTGCGTAGCAGCGCACCAGGAGTGCGCACAGCGGCGCACCAGGAGTGCGCGCAGCAGCGCACCAGAAGTGCGCGCAACAGCATACGAGGAGCGCGCGCAGCATCAAACGAGGAGCACGCGCAGCAGCGCACCAGGATGGCGCGCAACAGCACACGAGGAGCGCGCGCAGCAGCGCACCTAGAGTGCGCGCAGTAGCGCACCAGGCGGGCGCGCAACAGCACACGAAGAGTGCGCGTAAGCCCCTGGTCTTGGATCTAAACATTCAGTGCCTTCACCATCATTACCGTTTTCTGAGGACAAAGGCAAAAATTATTCAAAAAACCCACTGTATGTAACCGTAACCAAGTACCGTTAATTTGTTAGTTTTTGGTAATCAAACAAGACTACTCGTCCTTCTCAAACATCCAATCCACGAGCTGGCCAATGCTCACGGATTAAAAGTTCAAAATGGAATATGTTACAAACATGCAATAAACCTCGGTATGGGCCCCTACAGAGGGAAAACTGCACACAACAAATCTAGGTCACGATCAGAATCTCATTAACAAAAACGAAATGAGGGTAGCGTCAACTCGGGACTCGAAATAAAAATGGACAGATCTTACTTTGGAAATATGTCTTTGTCCGTAGCAGGCTCACTGAACCGCTCGGATCTCCAACCCGACGCGCTGGGGGAAGTTCACGAGCTGATGTCGTCAGCACCGAGCAGGAAACATGGAACACCCTGCGGCGTCTGGTCTCGTACCCGAAGTCTGCGGGCTCGAATCCCGGGGTGTGGGCGGAGACGCGGCTTTCGATGACCCTGGAATTCATCAAACACCAACGTGAGGAACCGCCGTAAATTTGGGAGATAGATTTATAAAATCCTCCCGCACCTACCTGATATATAACCCTTTTAATAACACCAGGAGTGCGTGCAGCAGCACACGAGGAGTGTGCGCAGCAGCGCACCAGGAGTGCGCGCAGCAGCGCACCAGGAGTGCGCGCAGCAGCGCACCAGGAGTGCGCGCAGCAGCACACCAGGAGTGCGCGCAGCAGCGCACCAGGCGGGCGCGCAACAGCACACGAAGAGTGCGCGTAAGCCCCTGGTCTTGGATCTAAACATTCAGTGCCTTCACCATCATTACCGTTTTCTGAGGACAAAGGCAAAAATTATTCAAAAAACCCACTGTATGTAACCGTAACCAAGTACCGTTAATTTGTTAGTTTTTGTTAATCAAACAAGACTACTCGTCCTTCTCAAACAACCAATCCACGAGCTGGCCAATGCTCACGGATTAAAAGTTCAAAATGGAATATGTTACAAACATGCAATAAACCTCGGTATGGGCCCCTACAGAGGGAAAACTGCACACAACAAATTTAGGTCACGATCAGAATCTCATTAACAAAAACGAAATGAGGGTAGCGTCAACTCGGGACTCGAAATAAAAATGGACAGATCTTACTTTGGAAATATGTCTTTGTCCGTAGCAGGCTCACTAAACCGCTCGGATCTCCAACCCGACGCGCTGGGGGAAGTTCACGAGCTGATGTCGTCAGCACCGAGCAGGAAACATGGAACACCCTGCGGCGTCTGGTCTCGTACCCGAAGTCTGCGGGCTCGAATCCCGGGGTGTGGGCGGAGACGCGGCTTTCGATGACCCTGGAATTCATCATACACCAACGTTAGGCACCGCCGTAAATTTGGGAGATAGATTTATAAAATCCTCCCGCACCTACCTGATATATAACCCTTTTAATAACACCAGGAGTGCGCGCAGCAGCGCACCAGGAGTGCGCGCAGCAGCGCACCAGGAGTGCGCGCAGCAGCGCACCAGGAGTGCGCGCAGCAGCACACGAAGAGTGCGCGCAGCAGCGCACCTGGAGTGCGCACAGTAGCGCACCAGGCTGGCGCGCAACAGCACACGAAGAGTGCGCGTAAGCCCCTGGTCTTGGATCTAAACATTCAGTGCCTTCACCATCATTACCGTTTTCTGAGGACAAAGGCAAAAATTATTCAAAAAACCCACTGTATGTAACCGTAACCAAGTACCGTTAATTTGTTAGTTTTTGTTAATCAAACAAGACTACTCGTCCTTCTCAAACATACAATCCACGAGCTGGCCAATGCTCACGGATTAAAAGTTCAAAATGGAATATGTTACAAACATGCAATAAACCTCGGTATGGGCCCCTACAGAGGGAAAACTGCACACAACAAATCTAGGTCACGATCAGAATCTCATTAACAAAAACGAAATGAGGGTAGCGTCAACTCGGGACTCGAAATAAAAATGGACAGATCTTACTTTGGAAATATGTCTTTGTCCGTAGCAGGCTCACTGAACCGCTCGGATCTCCAACCCGACGCGCTGGGGGAAGTTCACGAGCTGATGTCGTCAGCACCGAGCAGGAAACATGGAACACCCTGCGGCGTCTGGTCTCGTACCCGAAGTCTGCGGGCTCGAATCCCGGGGTGTGGGCGGAGACGCGGCTTTCGATGACCCTGGAATTCATCATACCCCAACGTTAGGAACCGCCGTAGATTTGGGAGATAGATTTATAAAATCCTCCCGCACCTACCTGATATATAACCCTTTTAATAACACAAGGAGTGCGCGCAATAGCGCACGAGGAGTGCGCGCAGCAGCGCACCAGGAGTGCGCGCAGCAGCGCACCAGGAGTGCGCGCAGCAGCGCACCAGGAGTGCGCGCAACAGCACACGAGGAGCGCGCGCAGCAGCGCACCTGGAGTGCACGCAGTAGCGCACCAGGAGTGCGCGCAACAGCACACGAGGAGTGCGCGTAGCAGCGCACCAGGAGTGCGCGCAGTGGCGCACCAGAAGTGCGCGCAGCGGCGCACCAGGGGTGCGCGCAGCAGCGCACCAGGAGTGCGCGCAACAGCATACGAGGAGCGCGCGCAGCAGCATACGAGGAGCGCGCGCAGCAGCGCACCAGGAGTGCGCGCAGCAGCACACGAAGAGTGCGCGCAGCAGCGCACCTGGAGTGCGCGCAGTAGCGCACCAGGCGGGCGCGCAACAGCACACGAAGAGTGCGCGTAAGCCCCTGGTCTTGAATCTAAACATTCAGTGCCTTCACCATCATTACCGTTTTCTGAGGACAAAGGCAAAAATTATTCAAAAAACCCACTGTATGTAACCGTAACCAAGTACCGTTAATTTGTTAGTTTTTGTTAATCAAACAAGACTACTCGTCCTTCTCAAACAACCAATCCACGAGCTGGCCAATGCTCACGGATTAAAAGTTCAAAATGGAATATGTTACAAACATGCAATAAACCTCGGTATGGGCCCCTACCGAGGGAAACTGCACACAACAAATCTAGGTCACGATCAGAATCTCATTAACAAAAACGAAATGAGGGTAGCGTCAACTCGGGACTCGAAATAAAAATGGACAGATCTTACTTTGGAAATATGTCTTTATCCGTAGCAGGCTCACTGAACCGCTCGGATCTCCAACCCGACGCGCTGGGGGAAGTTCACGAGCTGATGTCGTCAGCACCGAGCAGGAAACATGGAACACCCTGCGGCGTCTGGTCTCGTACCCGAAGTCTGCGGGCTCGAATCCCGGGGTGTGGGCGGAGACGCGGCTTTCGATGACCCTGGAATTCATCATACACCAACGTTAGGCACCGCCGTAAATTTGGGAGATAGATTTATAAAATCCTCCCGCACCTACCTGATATATAACCCTTTTAATAACACCAGGAGTGCGCGCAATAGCGCACCAGGAGTGCGCGCAGCAGCGCACCAGGAGTGCGCGCAGCAGCGCACCAGGAGTGCGCGCAGCAGCGCACCAGGAGTGCGCGCAGCAGCGCACCAGGAGTGCGCGCAGCAGCACACGAAGAGTGCGCGCAGCAGCGCACCTGGAGTGCGCACAGTAGCGCACCAGGCTGGCGCGCAACAGCACACGAAGAGTGCGCGTAAGCCCCTGGTCTTGGATCTAAACATTCAGTGCCTTCACCATCATTACCGTTTTCTGAGGACAAAGGCAAAAATTATTCAAAAAACCCACTGTATGTAACCGTAACCAAGTACCGTTAATTTGTTAGTTTTTGTTAATCAAACAAGACTACTCGTCCTTCTCAAACATCCAATCCACGAGCTGGCCAATGCTCACGGATTAAAAGTTCAAAATGGAATATGTTACAAACATGCAATAAACCTCGGTATGAGCCCCTACCGAGGGAAAACTACACACAACAAATCTAGGTCACGATCAGAATCTCATTAACAAAAACGAAATGAGGGTAGCGTCAACTCGGGACTCGAAATAAAAATGGACAGATCTTACTTTGGAAATATGTCTTTGTCCGTAGCAGGCTCACTGAACCGCTCGGATCTCCAACCCGACGCGCTGGGGGAAGTTCACGAGCTGATGTCGTCAGCACCGAGCAGGAAACATGGAACACCCTGCGGCGTCTGGTCTCGTACCCGAAGTCTGCGGGCTCGAATCCCGGGGTGTGGGCGGAGACGCGGCTTTCGATGACCCTGGAATTCATCATACACCAACGTTAGGCACCGCCGTAAATTTGGGAGATAGATTTATAAAATCCTCCCGCACCTACCTGATATATAACCCTTTTAATAACACCAGGAGTGCGCGCAATAGCGCACCAGGAGTGCGCGCAGCAGCGCACCAGGAGTGCGCGCAGCAGCGCACCAGGAGTGCGCGCAGCAGCGCACCAGGAGTGCGCGCAGCAGCGCACCAGGAGTGCGCGCAGCAGCGCACCAGGAGTGCGCGCAGCAGCACACGAAGAGTGCGCGCAGCAGCGCACCTGGAGTGCGCACAGTAGCGCACCAGGCTGGCGCGCAACAGCACACGAAGAGTGCGCGTAAGCCCCTGGTCTTGGATCTAAACATTCAGTGCCTTCACCATCATTACCGTTTTCTGAGGACAAAGGCAAAAATTATTCAAAAAACCCACTGTATGTAACCGTAACCAAGTACCGTTAATTTGTTAGTTTTTGTTAATCAAACAAGACTACTCGTCCTTCTCAAACATCCAATCCACGAGCTGGCCAATGCTCACGGATTAAAAGTTCAAAATGGAATATGTTACAAACATGCAATAAACCTCGGTATGAGCCCCTACCGAGGGAAAACTACACACAACAAATCTAGGTCACGATCAGAATCTCATTAACAAAAACGAAATGAGGGTAGCGTCAACTCGGGACTCGAAATAAAAATGGACAGATCTTACTTTGGAAATATGTCTTTGTCCGTAGCAGGCTCACTGAACCGCTCGGATCTCCAACCCGACGCGCTGGGGGAAGTTCACGAGCTGATGTCGTCAGCACCGAGCAGGAAACATGGAACACCCTGCGGCGTCTGGTCTCGTACCCGAAGTCTGCGGGCTCGAATCCCGGGGTGTGGGCGGAGACGCGGCTTTCGATGACCCTGGAATTCATCATACCCCAACGTTAGGAACCGCCGTAGATTTGGGAGATAGATTTATAAAATCCTCCCGCACCTACCTGATATATAACCCTTTTAATAACACAAGGAGTGCGCGCAATAGCGCACGAGGAGTGCGCGCAGCAGCGCACCAGGAGTGCGCGCAGCAGCGCACCAGGAGTGCGCGCAGCAGCGCACCAGGAGTGCGCGCAACAGCACACGAGGAGCGCGCGCAGCAGCGCACCTGGAGTGCACGCAGTAGCGCACCAGGAGTGCGCGCAACAGCACACGAGGAGTGCGCGTAGCAGCGCACCAGGAGTGCGCGCAGTGGCGCACCAGAAGTGCGCGCAGCGGCGCACCAGGGGTGCGCGCAGCAGCGCACCAGGAGTGCGCGCAACAGCATACGAGGAGCGCGCGCAGCAGCATACGAGGAGCGCGCGCAGCAGCGCACCAGGAGTGCGCGCAGCAGCACACGAAGAGTGCGCGCAGCAGCGCACCTGGAGTGCGCGCAGTAGCGCACCAGGCGGGCGCGCAACAGCACACGAAGAGTGCGCGTAAGCCCCTGGTCTTGAATCTAAACATTCAGTGCCTTCACCATCATTACCGTTTTCTGAGGACAAAGGCAAAAATTATTTAAAAAAACCCACTGTATGTAACCGTAACCAAGTACCGTTAATTTGTTAGTTTTTGTTAATCAAACAAGACTACTCGTCCTTCTCAAACAACCAATCCACGAGCTGGCCAATGCTCACGGATTAAAAGTTCAAAATGGAATATGTTACAAACATGCAATAAACCTCGGTATGGGCCCCTACCGAGGGAAACTGCACACAACAAATCTAGGTCACGATCAGAATCTCATTAACAAAAACGAAATGAGGGTAGCGTCAACTCGGGACTCGAAATAAAAATGGACAGATCTTACTTTGGAAATATGTCTTTATCCGTAGCAGGCTCACTGAACCGCTCGGATCTCCAACCCGACGCGCTGGGGGAAGTTCACGAGCTGATGTCGTCAGCACCGAGCAGGAAACATGGAACACCCTGCGGCGTCTGGTCTCGTACCCGAAGTCTGCGGGCTCGAATCCCGGGGTGTGGGCGGAGACGCGGCTTTCGATGACCCTGGAATTCATCATACACCAACGTTAGGCACCGCCGTAAATTTGGGAGATAGATTTATAAAATCCTCCCGCACCTACCTGATATATAACCCTTTTAATAACACCAGGAGTGCGCGCAATAGCGCACCAGGAGTGCGCGCAGCAGCGCACCAGGAGTGCGCGCAGCAGCGCACCAGGAGTGCGCGCAGCAGCGCACCAGGAGTGCGCGCAGCAGCGCACCAGGAGTGCGCGCAGCAGCGCACCAGGAGTGCGCGCAGCAGCACACGAAGAGTGCGCGCAGCAGCGCACCTGGAGTGCGCACAGTAGCGCACCAGGCTGGCGCGCAACAGCACACGAAGAGTGCGCGTAAGCCCCTGGTCTTGGATCTAAACATTCAGTGCCTTCACCATCATTACCGTTTTCTGAGGACAAAGGCAAAAATTATTCAAAAAACCCACTGTATGTAACCGTAACCAAGTACCGTTAATTTGTTAGTTTTTGTTAATCAAACAAGACTACTCGTCCTTCTCAAACATCCAATCCACGAGCTGGCCAATGCTCACGGATTAAAAGTTCAAAATGGAATATGTTACAAACATGCAATAAACCTCGGTATGAGCCCCTACCGAGGGAAAACTACACACAACAAATCTAGGTCACGATCAGAATCTCATTAACAAAAACGAAATGAGGGTAGCGTCAACTCTGGACTTGAAATAAAAATGGACAGATCTTACTTTGGAAATATGTCTTTGTCCGTAGCAGGCTCACTGAACAGCTCGGATCTCCAACCCGACGCGCTGGGGGAAGTTCACGAGCTGATGTCGTCAGCACCGAGCAGGAAACATGGAACACCTTGCGGCGTCTGGTCTCGTACCCGAAGTCTGCAGGCTCGAATCCCGGGGTGTGGGCGGAGACGCGGCTTTCGATGACCCTGGAATTCATCATACACCAACGTTAGGAACCGCCGTAGATTTGGGAGATAGATTTATAAAATCCTCCCGCACCTACCTGATATATAACCCTTTTAATAACACCAGGAGTGCGCGTAATAGCGCACGAGGAGTGCGTGCAGCAGCACACGAGGAGTGTGCGCAGCAGCGCACCAGGAGTGCGCGCAGCAGCGCACCAGGAGTGCGCGCAGCAGCGCACCAGGAGTGCGCGCAGCAGCGCACCAGGAGTGCGCGCAGCAGCGCACCAGGAGTGCGCGCAGCAGCGCACCAGGAGTGCGCGCAACAGCACACGAAGAGTGCGCGCAGCAGCGCACCTGGAGTGCGCACAGTAGCGCACCAGGCTGGCGCGCAACAGCACACGAAGAGTGCGCGTAAGCCCCTGGTCTTGGATCTAAACATTCAGTGCCTTCACCATCATTACCGTTTTCTGAGGACAAAGGCAAAAATTATTCAAAAAACCCACTGTATGTAACCGTAACCAAGTACCGTTAATTTGTTAGTTTTTGTTAATCAAACAAGACTACTCGTCCTTCTCAAACATCCAATCCACGAGCTGGCCAATGCTCACGGATTAAAAGTTCAAAATGGAATATGTTACAAACATGCAATAAACCTCGGTATGGGCCCCTACCGAGGGAAAACTACACACAACAAATCTAGGTCACGATCAGAATCTCATTAACAAAAACGAAATGAGGGTAGCGTCAACTCTGGACTTGAAATAAAAATGGACAGATCTTACTTTGGAAATATGTCTTTGTCCGTAGCAGGCTCACTGAACCGCTCGGATCTCCAACCCGACGCGCTGGGGGAAGTTCACGAGCTGATGTCGTCAGCACCGAGCAGGAAACATGGAACACCCTGCGGCGTCTGGTCTCGTACCCGAAGTCTGCGGGCTCGAATCCCGGGGTGTGGGCGGAGACGCGGCTTTCGATGACCCTGGAATTCATCAAACACCAACGTTAGGAACCGCCGTAAATTTGGGAGATAGATTTATAAAATCCTCCCGCACCTACCTGATATATAACCCTTTTAATAACACCAGGAGTGCGTGCAGCAGCACACGAGGAGTGCGCGCAGCAGCGCACCAGGAGTGCGCGCAGCAGCACACCAGGAGTGCGCGCAGCAGCGCACCAGGCGGGCGCGCAACAGCACACGAAGAGTGCGCGTAAGCCCCTGGTCTTGGATCTAAACATTCAGTGCCTTCACCATCATTACCGTTTTCTGAGGACAAAGGCAAAAATTATTCAAAAAACCCACTGTATGTAACCGTAACCAAGTACCGTTAATTTGTTAGTTTTTGTTAATCAAACAAGACTACTCGTCCTTCTCAAACATCCAATCCACGAGCTGGCCAATGCTCACGGATTAAAAGTTCAAAATGGAATATGTTACAAACATGCAATAAACCTCGGTATGGGCCCCTACAGAGGGAAACTGCACACAACAAATTTAGGTCACGATCAGAATCTCATTAACAAAAACGAAATGAGGGTAGCGTCAACTCGGGACTCGAAATAAAAATGGACAGATCTTACTTTGGAAATATGTCTTTGTCCGTAGCAGGCTCACTAAACCGCTCGGATCTCCAACCCGACGCGCTGGGGGAAGTTCACGAGCTGATGTCGTCAGCACCGAGCAGGAAACATGGAACACCCTGCGGCGTCTGGTCTCGTACCCGAAGTCTGCGGGCTCGAATCCCGGGGTGTGGGCGGAGACGCGGCTTTCGATGACCCTGGAATTCATCATACACCAACGTTAGGCACCGCCGTAAATTTGGGAGATAGATTTATAAAATCCTCCCGCACCTACCTGATATATAACCCTTTTAATAACACCAGGAGTGCGTGCAGCAGCACACGAGGAGTGTGCGTAAGCCCCTGGTCTTGGATCTAAACATTCAGTGCCTTCACCATCATTACCGTTTTCTGAGGACAAAGGCAAAAATTATTCAAAAAACCCACTGTATGTAACCGTAACCAAGTACCGTTAATTTGTTAGTTTTTATTGATCAAACAAGACTACTCGTCCTTCTCAAACATCCAATCCACGAGCTGGCCAATGCTCACGGATTAAAAGTTAAAAATGGAATATGTTACAAACATGCAATAAACCTCGGTATGGGCCCCTACCGAGGGAAAACTCACACAACAAATCTAGGTCACGATCAGAATCTCATTAACAAAAACGAAATGAGGGTAGCGTCAACTCGGGACTCTAAATATGTCTTTGTCCGTAGCAGGCTCACTGAACCGCTCGGATCTCCAACCCGACGCGCTGGGGGAAGTTCACGAGCTGATGTCGTCAGCACCGAGCAGGAAACATGGAACACCCTGCGGCGTCTGGTCTCGTACCCGAAGTCTGCGGGCTCGAATCCCAGGGTGTGGGCGGAGACGCGGCTTTCGATGACCCTGGAATTTATCATACACCAACGTTAGGAACCGCCGTAGATTTGGGAGATAGATTTATAAAATCCTCCCGCACCTACCTGATATATAACCCTTTTAGTAACACCAGGAGTGCGTGCAGCAGCACACGAGGAGTGTGCGCAGCAGCGCACCAGGTGTGCGCGCAACAGCACACGAGGAGCGCGCGCAGCAGCGCACCTGGAGTGCGCGCAGTAGCGCACCAGGCGGGCGCGCAACAGCACACGAAGAGTGCGCGTAAGCCCCTGGTCTTGGATCTAAACATTCAGTGCCTTCACCATCATTACCGTTTTCTGAGGACAAAGGCAAAAATTATTCAAAAAACCCACTGTATGTAACCGTAACCAAGTACCGTTAATTTGTTAGTTTTTGGTAATCAAACAAGACTACTCGTCCTTCTCAAACATCCAATCCACGAGCTGGCCAATGCTCACGGATTAAAAGTTCAAAATGGAATATGTTACAAACATGCAATAAACCTCGGTATGGGCCCCTACAGAGGGAAAACTGCACACAACAAATCTAGGTCACGATCAGAATCTCATTAACAAAAACGAAATGAGGGTAGCGTCAACTCGGGACTCGAAATAAAAATGGACAGATCTTACTTTGGAAATATGTCTTTGTCCGTAGCAGGCTCACTGAACCGCTCGGATCTCCAACCCGACGCGCTGGGGGAAGTTCACGAGCTGATGTCGTCAGCACCGAGCAGGAAACATGGAACACCCTGCGGCGTCTGGTCTCGTACCCGAAGTCTGCGGGCTCGAATCCCGGGGTGTGGGCGGAGACGCGGCTTTCGATGACCCTGGAATTCATCAAACACCAACGTGAGGAACCGCCGTAAATTTAGGAGATAGATTTATAAAATCCTCCCGCACCTACCTGATATATAACCCTTTTAATAACACCAGGAGTGCGTGCAGCAGCACACGAGGAGTGTGCGCAGCAGCGCACCAGGAGTGCGCGCAGCAGCGCACCAGGAGTGCGCGCAGCAGCGCACCAGGAGTGCGCGCAGCAGCACACCAGGAGTGCGCGCAGCAGCGCACCAGGCGGGCGCGCAACAGCACACGAAGAGTGCGCGTAAGCCCCTGGTCTTGGATCTAAACATTCAGTGCCTTCACCATCATTACCGTTTTCTGAGGACAAAGGCAAAAATTATTCAAAAAACCCACTGTATGTAACCGTAACCAAGTACCGTTAATTTGTTAGTTTTTGTTAATCAAACAAGACTACTCGTCCTTCTCAAACAACCAATCCACGAGCTGGCCAATGCTCACGGATTAAAAGTTCAAAATGGAATATGTTACAAACATGCAATAAACCTCGGTATGGGCCCCTACAGAGGGAAAACTGCACACAACAAATTTAGGTCACGATCAGAATCTCATTAACAAAAACGAAATGAGGGTAGCGTCAACTCGGGACTCGAAATAAAAATGGACAGATCTTACTTTGGAAATATGTCTTTGTCCGTAGCAGGCTCACTAAACCGCTCGGATCTCCAACCCGACGCGCTGGGGGAAGTTCACGAGCTGATGTCGTCAGCACCGAGCAGGAAACATGGAACACCCTGCGGCGTCTGGTCTCGTACCCGAAGTCTGCGGGCTCGAATCCCGGGGTGTGGGCGGAGACGCGGCTTTCGATGACCCTGGAATTCATCATACACCAACGTTAGGCACCGCCGTAAATTTGGGAGATAGATTTATAAAATCCTCCCGCACCTACCTGATATATAACCCTTTTAATAACACCAGGAGTGCGCGCAGCAGCGCACCAGGAGTGCGCGCAGCAGCGCACCAGGAGTGCGCACAGCAGCGCACCAGGAGTGCGCGCAGCAGCACACGAAGAGTGCGCGCAGCAGCGCACCTGGAGTGCGCACAGTAGCGCACCAGGCTGGCGCGCAACAGCACACGAAGAGTGCGCGTAAGCCCCTGGTCTTGGATCTAAACATTCAGTGCCTTCACCATCATTACCGTTTTCTGAGGACAAAGGCAAAAATTATTCAAAAAACCCACTGTATGTAACCGTAACCAAGTACCTACCGTTAATTTGTTAGTTTTTATTAATCAAACAAGACTACTCGTCCTTCTCAAACATCCAATCCACGAGCTGGCCAATGCTCACGGATTAAAAGTTCAAAATGGAATATGTTACAAACATGCAATAAACCTCGGTATGGGCCCCTACAGAGGGAAAACTGCACACAACAAATCTAGGTCACGATCAGAATCTCATTAACAAAAACGAAATGAGGGTAGCGTCAACTCGGGACTCGAAATAAAAATGGACAGATCTTACTTTGGAAATATGTCTTTGTCCGTAGCAGGCTCACTGAACCGCTCGGATCTCCAACCCGACGCGCTGGGGGAAGTTCACGAGCTGATGTCGTCAGCACCGAGCAGGAAACATGGAACACCCTGCGGCGTCTGGTCTCGTACCCGAAGTCTGCGGGCTCGAATCCCGGGGTGTGGGCGGAGACGCGGCTTTCGATGACCCTGGAATTCATCATACCCCAACGTTAGGAACCGCCGTAGATTTGGGAGATAGATTTATAAAATCCTCCCGCACCTACCTGATATATAACCCTTTTAATAACACAAGGAGTGCGCGCAATAGCGCACGAGGAGTGCGCGCAGCAGCGCACCAGGAGTGCGCGCAGCAGCGCACCAGGAGTGCGCGCAGCAGCGCACCAGGAGTGCGCGCAACAGCACACGAGGAGCGCGCGCAGCAGCGCACCTGGAGTGCACGCAGTAGCGCACCAGGAGTGCGCGCAACAGCACACGAGGAGTGCGCGTAGCAGCGCACCAGGAGTGCGCGCAGTGGCGCACCAGAAGTGCGCGCAGCGGCGCACCAGGGGTGCGCGCAGCAGCGCACCAGGAGTGCGCGCAACAGCATACGAGGAGCGCGCGCAGCAGCATACGAGGAGCGCGCGCAGCAGCGCACCAGGAGTGCGCGCAGCAGCACACGAAGAGTGCGCGCAGCAGCGCACCTGGAGTGCGCGCAGTAGCGCACCAGGCGGGCGCGCAACAGCACACGAAGAGTGCGCGTAAGCCCCTGGTCTTGAATCTAAACATTCAGTGCCTTCACCATCATTACCGTTTTCTGAGGACAAAGGCAAAAATTATTCAAAAAACCCACTGTATGTAACCGTAACCAAGTACCGTTAATTTGTTAGTTTTTGTTAATCAAACAAGACTACTCGTCCTTCTCAAACAACCAATCCACGAGCTGGCCAATGCTCACGGATTAAAAGTTCAAAATGGAATATGTTACAAACATGCAATAAACCTCGGTATGGGCCCCTACCGAGGGAAACTGCACACAACAAATCTAGGTCACGATCAGAATCTCATTAACAAAAACGAAATGAGGGTAGCGTCAACTCGGGACTCGAAATAAAAATGGACAGATCTTACTTTGGAAATATGTCTTTATCCGTAGCAGGCTCACTGAACCGCTCGGATCTCCAACCCGACGCGCTGGGGGAAGTTCACGAGCTGATGTCGTCAGCACCGAGCAGGAAACATGGAACACCCTGCGGCGTCTGGTCTCGTACCCGAAGTCTGCGGGCTCGAATCCCGGGGTGTGGGCGGAGACGCGGCTTTCGATGACCCTGGAATTCATCATACACCAACGTTAGGCACCGCCGTAAATTTGGGAGATAGATTTATAAAATCCTCCCGCACCTACCTGATATATAACCCTTTTAATAACACCAGGAGTGCGCGCAATAGCGCACCAGGAGTGCGCGCAGCAGCGCACCAGGAGTGCGCGCAGCAGCGCACCAGGAGTGCGCGCAGCAGCGCACCAGGAGTGCGCGCAGCAGCGCACCAGGAGTGCGCGCAGCAGCGCACCAGGAGTGCGCGCAGCAGCACACGAAGAGTGCGCGCAGCAGCGCACCTGGAGTGCGCACAGTAGCGCACCAGGCTGGCGCGCAACAGCACACGAAGAGTGCGCGTAAGCCCCTGGTCTTGGATCTAAACATTCAGTGCCTTCACCATCATTACCGTTTTCTGAGGACAAAGGCAAAAATTATTCAAAAAACCCACTATGTAACCGTAACCAAGTACCGTTAATTTGTTAGTTTTTGTTAATCAAACAAGACTACTCGTCCTTCTCAAACATCCAATCCACGAGCTGGCCAATGCTCACGGATTAAAAGTTCAAAATGGAATATGTTACAAACATGCAATAAACCTCGGTATGGGCCCCTACCGAGGGAAAACTACACACAACAAATCTAGGTCACGATCAGAATCTCATTAACAAAAACGAAATGAGGGTAGCGTCAACTCGGGACTCGAAATAAAAATGGACAGATCTTAATTTGGAAATATGTCTTTGTCCGTAGCAGGCTCACTGAACCGCTCAAATCTCCAACCCGACGCACTGGGGGAAGTTCACGAGCTGATGTCGTCAGCACCGAGCAGGAAACATGGAACACCCTGCGGCGTCTGGTCTCGTACCCGAAGTCTGCGGGCTCGAATCCCGGGGTGTGGGCGGAGACGCGGCTTTCGACGACCCTGGAATTTATCATACACCAACGTTAGGAACCGCCGTAGATTTGGGAGATAGATTTATAAAATCCTCCCGCACCTACCTGATATATAACCCTTTTAGTAACACCAGGAGTGCGTGCAGCAGCACACGAGGAGTGTGCGCAGCAGCGCACCAGGAGTGCGCGCAGCAGCGCACCAGGAGTGCGCGCAACAGCGCACCAGGAGTGCGCGCAACAGCGCACCAGGAGTGCGCGT
Organism: Macaria liturata; assembly: GCA_964023185.1. Lineage (NCBI taxonomy): Eukaryota > Metazoa > Arthropoda > Insecta > Lepidoptera > Geometridae > Macaria > Macaria liturata. The sequence goes on along the minus strand of OZ026831.1, from coordinate 2,841,349 downwards.
AACAGCGCATGGGGAGTGCGCGCAACAGTGCACGAGGAGTGCGCGTAGCAGCGCACCAGGAGTGCGCGCAGAGGCGCACCAGGAGTGCGCGCAGCAGCGCACCAGGAGTGCGCGCAACAGCACACGAGGAGCGCGCGCAGCAGCGCACCTGGAGTGCGCGCAGTAGCGCACCAGGCGGGCGCGCAACAGCACACGAAGAGTGCGCGTAAGCCCCTGGTCTTGGATCTAAACATTCAGTGCCTTCACCATCATTACCGTTTTCTGAGGACAAAGGCAAAAATTATTCAAAAAACCCACTGTATGTAACCGTAACCAAGTACCGTTAATTTGTTAGTTTTTATTGATCAAACAAGACTACTCGTCCTTCTCAAACATCCAATCCACGAGCTGGCCAATGCTCACGGATTAAAAGTTAAAAATGGAATATGTTACAAACATGCAATAAACCTCGGTATGGGCCCCTACCGAGGGAAAACTCACAACAAATCTAGGTCACGATCAGAATCTCATTAACAAAAACGAAATGAGGGTAGCGTCAACTCGGGACTCTAAATATGTCTTTGTCCGTAGCAGGCTCACTGAACCGCTCGGATCTCCAACCCGACGCGCTGGGGGAAGTTCACGAGCTGATGTCGTCAGCACCGAGCAGGAAACATGGAACACCCTGCGGCGTCTGGTCTCGTACCCGAAGTCTGCGGGCTCGAATCCCAGGGTGTGGGCGGAGACGCGGCTTTCGATGACCCTGGAATTTATCATACACCAACGTTAGGAACCGCCGCAGATTTGGGAGATAGATTTATAAAATCCTCCCGCACCTACCTGATATATAACCCTTTTAGTAACACCAGGAGTGCGTGCAGCAGCACACGAGGAGTGTGCGCAGCAGCGCACCAGGAGTGCGCGCAGCAGCACACGAAGAGTGCGCGCAGCAGCGCACCTGGAGTTCGCGCAGTAGCGCACCAGGTGGGCGCGCAACAGCACACGAAGAGTGCGCGTAAGCCCCTGGTCTTGGATCTAAACATTCAGTGCCTTCACCATCATTACCGTTTTCTGAGGACAGAGGCAAAAATTATTCAAAAAACCCACTGTATGTAACCGTAACCAAGTACCATTAATTTGTTAGTTTTTGTTAATCAAACAAGACTACTCGTCCTTCTCAAACATCCAATCCACGAGCTGGCCAATGCTCACGGATTAAAAGTTCAAAATGGAATATGTTACAAACATGCAATAAACCTCGGTATGGGCCCCTACCGAGGGAAAACTACACACAACAAATCTAGGTCACGATCAGAATCTCATTAACAAAAACGAAATGAGGGTAGCGTCAACTCTGGACTTGAAATAAAAATGGACAGATCTTACTTTGGAAATATGTCTTTGTCCGTAGCAGGCTCACTGAACAGCTCGGATCTCCAACCCGACGCGCTGGGGGAAGTTCACGAGCTGATGTCGTCAGCACCGAGCAGGAAACATGGAACACCTTGCGGCGTCTGGTCTCGTACCCGAAGTCTGCAGGCTCGAATCCCGGGGTGTGGGCGGAGACGCGGCTTTCGATGACCCTGGAATTCATCATACACCAACGTTAGGAACCGCCGTAGATTTGGGAGATAGATTTATAAAATCCTCCCGCACCTACCTGATATATAACCCTTTTAATAACACCAGGAGTGCGCGTAATAGCGCACGAGGAGTGCGTGCAGCAGCACACGAGGAGTGTGCGCAGCAGCGCACCAGGAGTGCGCGCAGCAGCGCACCAGGAGTGCGCGCAGCAGCGCACCAGGAGTGCGCTTAGCAGCGCACCAGGAGTGCGCGCAGCAGCGCACCAGGAGTGCGCGCAACAGCACACGGGGAGTGCGCGCAACAGTGCACGAGGAGTGCGCGTAGTGGCGCACCAGGAGTGCACGCAACAGCTTACGAGGAGCGCGCTCAGCAGCATACGAGGAGCGCGCTCAGCAGCATACGAGGAGCGCGCGCAGCAGCGCACCAGGAGTGCGCGCAGCAGCGCACCAGGAGTGCGCGCAGCAGCGCACCTGGAGTGCGCGCAGTAGCGCTCCAGGCGGGCGCGGGAGTGCGCGCAACAGTGCACGAGGAGTGCGCGTAGCAGCGCACCAGGAGTGCGCGCAGTGGCGCACCAGGAGTGCGCGCAGCAGCGCACCAGGAGTGCACGAAACAGCATACGAGGAGCGCGTGCAGCAGCATACGAGGAGCGCGCGCAGCAGCGCACCAGGAGTGCGCGCAGCAGCGCACCTGGAGTGCGCGCAGTAGCGCACCAGGCGGGCGCGCAACAGCACACGAAGAGTGCGCGTAAGCCCCTGGTCTTGGATCTAAACATTCAGTGCCTTCACCATCATAACCGTTTTCTGAGGACAAAGGCAAAAATTATTCAAAAAACCCACTGTATGTAACCGTAACCAAGTACCGTTAATTTGTTAGTTTTTGTTAATCAAACAAGACTACTCGTCCTTCTCAAACATCCAATCCACGAGCTGGCCAATGCTCACGGATTAAAAGTTCAAAATGGAATATGTTACAAACATGCAATAAACCTCGGTATGGGCCCCTACCGAGGGAAAACTCACACAACAAATCTAGGTCACGATCAGAATCTCATTAACAAAAACGAAATGAGGGTAGCGTCAACTCGGGACTCGAAATAAAAATGGACAGATCTTAATTTGGAAATATGTCTTTGTCCGTAGCAGGCTCACTGAACAGCTCAAATCTCCAACCCGACGCACTGGGGGAAGTTCACGAGCTGATGTCGTCAGCACCGAGCAGGAAACATGGAACACCCTGCGGCGTCTGGTCTCGTACCCGAAGTCTGCGGGCTCGAATCCCGGGGTGTGGGCGGAGACGCGGCTTTCGACGACCCTGGAATTTATCATACACCAACGTTAGGAACCGCCGTAGATTTGGGAGATAGATTTATAAAATCCTCCCGCACCTACCTGATATATAACCCTTTTAATAACACCAGGAGTGCGTGCAGCAGCACACGAGGAGTGTGCGCAGCAGCGCACCAGGAGTGCGCGCAGCAGCGCACCAGGAGTGCGCGCAACAGCGCACCAGGAGTGCGCGTAACAGCGCAAGGGGAGTGCGCGCAACAGTGCACGAGGAGTGCGCGTAGCAGCGCACCAGGAGTGCGCGCAGAGGCGCACCAGGAGTGCGCGCAGCAGCGCACCAGGAGTGCGCGCAACAGCACACGAGGAGCGCGCGCAGCAGCGCACCTGGAGTGCGCGCAGTAGCGCACCAGGCGGGCGCGCAACAGCACACGAAGAGTGCGCGTAAGCCCCTGGTCTTGGATCTAAACATTCAGTGCCTTCACCATCATTACCGTTTTCTGAGAAAAAAGGCAAAAATTATTCAAAAAAACCCACTGTATGTAACCGTAACCAAGTACCGTTAATTTGTTAGTTTTTATTGATCAAACAAGACTACTCGTCCTTCTCAAACATCCAATCCACGAGCTGGCCAATGCTCACGGATTAAAAGTTCAAAATGGAATATGTTACAAACATGCAATAAACCTCGGTATGGGCCCCTACCGAGGGAAAACTCACACAACAAATCTAGGTCACGATCAGAATCTCATTAACAAAAACGAAATGAGGGTAGCGTCAACTCGGGACTCTAAATATGTCTTTGTCCGTAGCAGGCTCACTGAACCGCTCGGATCTCCAACCCGACGCGCTGGGGGAAGTTCACGAGCTGATGTCGTCAGCACCGAGCAGGAAACATGGAACACCCTGCGGCGTCTGGTCTCGTACCCGAAGTCTGCGGGCTCGAATCCCAGGGTGTGGGCGGAGACGCGGCTTTCGATGACCCTGGAATTTATCATACACCAACGTTAGGAACCGCCGTAGATTTGGGAGATAGATTTATAAAATCCTCCCGCACCTACCTGATATATAACCCTTTTAGTAACACCAGGAGTGCGTGCAGCAGCACACGAGGAGTGTGCGCAGCAGCGCACCAGGAGTGCGCGCAGCAGCACACGAAGAGTGCGCGCAGCAGCGCACCTGGAGTTCGCGCAGTAGCGCACCAGGTGGGCGCGCAACAGCACACGAAGAGTGCGCGTAAGCCCCTGGTCTTGGATCTAAACATTCAGTGCCTTCACCATCATTACCGTTTTCTGAGGACAAAGGCAAAAATTATTCAAAAAACCCACTGTATGTAACCGTAACCAAGTACCATTAATTTGTTAGTTTTTGTTAATCAAACAAGACTACTCGTCCTTCTCAAACATTCAATCCACGAGCTGGCCAATGCTCACGGATTAAAAGTTCAAAATGGAATATGTTACAAACATGCAATAAACCTCGGTATGGGCCCCTACCGAGGGAAAACTACACACAACAAATCTAGGTCACGATCAGAATCTCATTAACAAAAACGAAATGAGGGTAGCGTCAACTCGGGACTCTAAATATGTCTTTGTCCGTAGCAGGCTCACTGAACCGCTCGGATCTCCAACCCGACGCGCTGGGGGAAGTTCACGAGCTGATGTCGTCAGCACCGAGCAGGAAACATGGAACACCCTGCGGCGTCTGGTCTCGTACCCGAAGTCTGCAGGCTCGAATCCCGGGGTGTGGGCGGAGACGCGGCTTTCGATGACCCTGGAATTCATCATACACCAACGGTTAAGAACCGCCGTAGATTTGGGAGATAGATTTATAAAATCGTCCCGCACCTACCTGATATATAACCCTTTTAATAACACCAGGAGTGCGCGCAATAGCGCACGAGGAGTGTGCGCAGCAGCGCACCAGGAGTGCGCGCAGCAGCGCACCAGGAGTGCGCGCAGCAGCACACCAGGAGTGCGCGCAGCAGCGCACCAGCACACGAGGAGCGCGCGCAGCAGCGCACCTGGAGTGCGCGCAGTAGCGCACCAGGAGTGCGCGCAACAGCGCACGAGGAGTGCGCGTAGCAGCGCACCAGGAGTGCGCGCAGTGGCGCACCAGAAGTGCGCGCAACGGCGCACCAAGAGTGCGCGCAGCAGCGCACCAGGAGTGCGCGCAACAGCATACGAGGAACGCGCGCAGCAGCATACGAGGAGCGCGCGCAGCAGCGCACCAGGAGTGCGCGCAGCAGCACACGAAGAGTGCGCGCAGCAGCGCACCTGGAGTGCGCGCAGTAGCGCACCAGGCGGGCGCGCAACAGCACACGAATAGTGCGCGTAAGCCCCTGGTCTTGGATCTAAACATTCAGTGCCTTCACCATCATTACCGTTTTCTGAGGACAAAGGCAAAAATTATTCAAAAAACCCACTGTATGTAACCGTAACCAAGTACCGTTAATTTGTTAGTTTTTGTTAATCAAACAAGACTACTCGTCCTTCTCAAACAACCAATCCACGAGCTGGCCAATGCTCACGGATTAAAAGTTCAAAATGGAATATGTTACAAACATGCAATAAACCTCGGTATGGGCCCCTACCGAGGGAAAACTGCACACAACAAATCTAGGTCACGATCAGAATCTCATTAACAAAAACGAAATAAGGGGTAGCGTCAACTCGGGACTCGAAATAAAAATGGACAGATCTTACTTTGGAAATATGTCTTTGTCCGTAGCAGGCTCACTGAACCGCTCGGATCTCCAACCCGACGCGCTGGGGGAAGTTCACGAGCTGATGTCGTCAGCACCGAGCAGGAAACATGGAACACCCTGCGGCGTCTGGTCTCGTACCCGAAGTCTGCGGGCTCGAATCCCGGGGTGTGGGCGGAGACGCGGCTTTCGATGACCCTGGAATTCATCATACACCAACGTTAGTAACCGCCGTAGATTTGGGAGATAGATTTATAAAATCCTCCCGCACCTACCTGATATATAACCCTTTTAATAACACCAGGAGTGCGTGCAGCAGCACACGAGGAGTGTGCGCAGCAGCGCACCAGGAGTGCGCGCAGCAGCGCACCAGGAGTGCGCGCAGCAGCGCACCAGGAGTGCGCGCAACAGCATACGAGGAGCGCGCGCAGCATCAAATGAGGAGCGCGCGCAACAGCACACGAGGAGCGCGCGCAGCAGCGCACCTGGAGTGCGCGCAGTAGCGCACCAGGCGGGCGCGCAACAGCACACGAAGAGTGCGCGTAAGCCCCTGGTCTTGGATCTAAACATTCAGTGCCTTCACCATCATTACCGTTTTCTGAGGACAAAGGCAAAAATTATTCAAAAAACCCACTGTATGTAACCGTAACCAAGTACCGTTAATTTGTTAGTTTTGGTTAATCAAACAAGACTACTCGTCCTTCTCAAACATCCAATCCACGAGCTGGCCAATGCTCACGGATTAAAAGTTCAAAATGGAATATGTTACAAACATGCAATAAACCTCGGTATGGGCCCCTACCGAGGGAAAACTGCACACAACAAATCTAGGTCACGATCAGAATCTCATTAACAAAAACGAAATAAGGGGTAGCGTCAACTCGGGACTCGAAATAAAAATGGACAGATCTTACTTTGGAAATATGTCTTTGTCCGTAGCAGGCTCACTGAACCGCTCGGATCTCCAACCCGACGCGCTGGGGGAAGTTCACGAGCTGATGTCGTCAGCACCGAGCAGGAAACATGGAACACCCTGCGGCGTCTGGTCTCGTACCCGAAGTCTGCGGGCTCGAATCCCGGGGTGTGGGCGGAGACGCGGCTTTCGATGACCCTGGAATTCATCATACACCAACGTTAGTAACCGCCGTAGATTTGGGAGATAGATTTATAAAATCCTCCCGCACCTACCTGATATATAACCCTTTTAATAACACCAGGAGTGCGTGCAGCAGCACACGAGGAGTGTGCGCAGCAGCGCACCAGGAGTGCGCGCAGCAGCGCACCAGGAGTGCGCGCAGCAGCGCACCAGGAGTGCGCGCAACAGCATACGAGGAGCGCGCGCAGCATCAAATGAGGAGCGCGCGCAACAGCACACGAGGAGCGCGCGCAGCAGCGCACCTGGAGTGCGCGCAGTAGCGCACCAGGCGGGCGCGCAACAGCACACGAAGAGTGCGCGTAAGCCCCTGGTCTTGGATCTAAACATTCAGTGCCTTCACCATCATTACCGTTTTCTGAGGACAAAGGCAAAAATTATTCAAAAAACCCACTGTATGTAACCGTAACCAAGTACCGTTAATTTGTTAGTTTTGGTTAATCAAACAAGACTACTCGTCCTTCTCAAACATCCAATCCACGAGCTGGCCAATGCTCACGGATTAAAAGTTCAAAATGGAATATGTTACAAACATGCAATAAACCTCGGTATGGGCCCCTACAGAGGGAAAACTGCACACAACAAATCTAGGTCACGATCAGAATCTCATTAACAAAAACGAAATGAGGGTAGCGTCAACTCGGGACTCGAAATAAAAATGGACAGATCTTACTTCGGAAATATGTCTTTGTCCGTAGCAGGCTCACTAAACCGCTCGGATCTCCAACCCGACGCGCTGGGGGAAGTTCACGAGCTGATGTCGTCAGCACCGAGCAGGAAACATGGAACACCCTGCGGCGTCTGGTCTCGTACCCGAAGTCTGCGGGCTCGAATCCCGGGGTGTGGGCGGAGACGCGGCTTTCGATGACCCTGGAATTCATCATACACCAACGTTAGGAACCGCCGTAAATTTGGGAGATAGATTTATAAAATCCTCCCGCACCTACCTGATATATAACCCTTTTAATAACACCAGGAGTGCGCGCAATAGCGCACCAGGAGTGCGCGCAGCAGCGCACCAGGAGTGCGCGCAGTAGCGCACCAGGCTGGCGCGCAACAGCACACGAAGAGTGCGCGTAAGCCCCTGGTCTTGGATCTAAACATTCAGTGCCTTCACCATCATTACCGTTTTCTGAGGACAAAGGCAAAAATTATTCAAAAATACCCACTGTATGTAACCGTAACCAAGTACCGTTAATTTGTTAGTTTTTGTTAATCAAACAAGACTACTCGTCCTTCTCAAACATCCAATCCACGAGCTGGCCAATGCTCACGGATTAAAAGTTCAAAATGGAATATGTTACAAACATGCAATAAACCTCGGTATGGGCCCCTACCGAGGGAAAACTACACACAACAAATCTAGGTCACGATCAGAATCTCATTAACAAAAACGAAATGAGGGTAGCGTCAACTCGGGACTCGAAATAAAAATGGACAGATCTTACTTTGGAAATATGTCTTTGTCCGTAGCAGGCTCACTGAACCGCTCGGATCTCCAACCCGACGCGCTGGGGGAAGTTCACGAGCTGATGTCGTCAGCACCGAGCAGGAAACATGAAACACCCTGCGGCGTCTGGTCTCGTACCCGAAGTCTGCGGGCTCGAATCCCGGGGTGTGGGCGGAGACGCGGCTTTCGATGACCCTGGAATTCATCATACACCAACGTTAGGAACCGCCGTAGATTTGGGAGATAGATTTATAAAATCCTCCCGCACCTACCTGATATATAACCCTTTTAATAAAACCAGGAGTGCGTGCAATAGCGCACGAGGAGTGCGTGCAGCAGCACACGAGGAGTGTGCGCAACAGCACACGAGGAACGCGCGCAGCAGCATACGAGGAGCGCGCGCAGCAGCATACGAGGAGCGCGCGCAGCAGCGCACCAGGAGTGCGCGCAGCAGCGCACCAGGCGGGCGCGCAACAGCACACGTAGAGTGCGCGTAAGTGACAAAGACATTTGAATTTAAGTGACAATTTAGTATTGCCAATACTAAACACCCTGAACTTGGATCTAAACATTCAGTGCCTTCACCATCATTACCGTTTTCTGAGGACAAAGGCAAAAATTATTCAATAAACCCACTGTATGTAACCGTAACCAAGTACCGTTAATTTGTTAGTTTTTGTTAATCAAACAAGACTACTCGTCCTTCTCAAACATCCAATCCACGAGCTGGCCAATGCTCACGGATTAAAAGTTCAAAATGGAATATGTTACAAACATGCAATAAACCTCGGTATGGGCCCCTACCGAGGGAAAACTACACACAACAAATCTAGGTCACGATCAGAATCTCATTAACAAAAACGAAATGAGGGTAGCGTCAACTCGGGACTCGAAATAAAAATGGACAGATCTTACTTTGGAAATATGTCTTTGTCCGTAGCAGGCTCACTGAACCGCTCGGATCTCCAACCCGACGCGCTGGGGGAAGTTCACGAGCTGATGTCGACAGCACCGAGCAGGAAACATGGAACACCCTGCGGCGTCTGGTCTCGTACCCGAAGTCTGCGGGCTCGAATCCCGGGGTGTGGGCGGAGACGCGGCTTTCGATGACCCTGGAATTCATCATACACCAACGTTAGGAACCGCCGTAGATTTGGGAGATAGATTTATAAAATCCTCCCGCACCTACCTGATATATAACCCTTTTAATAACACCAGGAGTTCGTGCAGCAGCACACGAGGAGTGTGCGCAGCAGCGCACCAGGAGTGCGCGCAGCAGCGCACCAGGAGTGCGCGCAGCAGCGCACCAGGAGTGCGCGCAGCAGCGCACCAGGAGTGCGCGCAGCAGCGCACCAGGAGTGCGCGCAGCAGCGCACCAGGAGTGCGCGCAACAGCGCACCAGGAGTGCGCGTAACAGCGCATGGGGAGTGCGCGCAACAGTGCACGAGGAGTGCGCGTAGCAGCGCACCAGGAGTGCGCGCAGAGGCGCACCAGGAGTGCGCGCAGCAGCGCACCAGGAGTGCGCGCAACAGCACACGAGGAGCGCGCGCAACAGCATACGAGGAGCGCGCGCAGCATCAAACGAGGAGCGCGCGCAGCAGCGCACCAGGAGTGCGCGCAACAGCACACGAGGAGTGTGCGCAGCAGCGCACCAGGAGTGCGCGCAGCAGCGCACCAGGAGTGCGCGCAGCAGCGCACCAGGAGTGCGCGCAGCAGCGCACCAGGAGTGCGCGCAGCAGCGCACCAGGAGTGCGCGCAACAGCGCACCAGGAGTGCGCGCAACAGCGCACCAGGAGTGCGCGCAGCACCGCACCAGGAGTGCGCGCAACAGCGCACCAGGAGTGCGCGTAACAGCGCATGGGGAGTGCGCGCAACAGTGCACGAGGAGTGCGCGTAGCAGCGCACCAGGAGTGCGCGCAGAGGCGCACCAGGAGTGCGCGCAGCAGCGCACCAGGAGTGCGCGCAGCAGCGCACCAGGAGTGCGCGCAACAGCATACGAGGAGCGCGCGCAGCATCAAAAGAGGAGCGCGCGCAGCAGCGCACCAGGAGTGCGCGCAACAGCACACGAGGAGCGCGCGCAGCAGCGCACCAGGAGTGCGCGCAACAGCACACGAGGAGTGCGCGTAGCAGCGCACCAGGAGTGCGCGCAGAGGCGCACCAGGAGTGCGCGCAGCAGCGCACCAGGAGTGCGCGCAGCAGCGCACCAGGAGTGCGCGCAACAGCATACGAGGAGCGCGCGCAGCATCAAACGAGGAGCGCGCGCAGCAGCGCACCAGGAGTTCGCGCAACAGCACACGAGGAGCGCGCGCAGCAGCGCACCCTAGTGCGCGCAGTAGCGCACCAGGCGGGCGCGCAACAGCACACGAAGAGTGCGCGTAAGCCCCTGGTCTTGGATCTAAACATTCAGTGCCTTCACCATCATTACCGTTTTCTGAGGACAAAGGCAAAAATTATTCAAAAAACCCACTGTATGTAACCGTAACCAAGTACCGTTAATTTGTTAGTTTTGGTTAATCAAACAAGACTACTCGTCCTTCTCAAACATCCAATCCACGAGCTGGCCAATGCTCACGGATTAAAAGTTCAAAATGGAATATGTTACAAACATGCAATAAACCTCGGTATGGGCCCCTACAGAGGGAAAACTGCACACAACAAATCTAGGTCACGATCAGAATCTCATTAACAAAAACGAAATGAGGGTAGCGTCAACTCGGGACTCGAAATAAAAATGGACAGATCTTACTTCGGAAATATGTCTTTGTCCGTAGCAGGCTCACTAAACCGCTCGGATCTCCAACCCGACGCGCTGGGGGAAGTTCACGAGCTGATGTCGTCAGCACCGAGCAGGAAACATGGAACACCCTGCGGCGTCTGGTCTCGTACCCGAAGTCTGCGGGCTCGAATCCCGGGGTGTGGGCGGAGACGCGGCTTTCGATGACCCTGGAATTCATCATACACCAACGTTAGGAACCGCCGTAAATTTGGGAGATAGATTTATAAAATCCTCCCGCACCTACCTGATATATAACCCTTTTAATAACACCAGGAGTGCGCGCAATAGCGCACCAGGAGTGCGCGCAGCAGCGCACCAGGAGTGCGCGCAGCAGCGCACCAGGAGTGCGCGCAGCAGCGCACCAGGAGTGCGCGCAGCAGCGCACCAGGAGTGCGCGCAGCAGCGCACCAGGAGTGCGCGCAGCAGCACACGAAGAGTGCGCGCAGCAGCACACGAAGAGTGCGCGCAGCAGCGCACCTGGAGTGCGCGCAGTAGCGCACCAGGCTGGCGCGCAACAGCACACGAAGAGTGCGCGTAAGCCCCTGGTCTTGGATCTAAACATTCAGTGCCTTCACCATCATACCGTTTTCTGAGGACAAAGGCAAAAATTATTCAAAAATACCCACTGTATGTAACCGTAACCAAGTACCGTTAATTTGTTAGTTTTTGTTAATCAAACAAGACTACTCGTCCTTCTCAAACATCCAATCCACGAGCTGGCCAATGCTCACGGATTAAAAGTTCAAAATGGAATATGTTACAAACATGCAATAAACCTCGGTATGGGCCCCTACCGAGGGAAAACTACACACAACAAATCTAGGTCACGATCAGAATCTCATTAACAAAAACGAAATGAGGGTAGCGTCAACTCGGGACTCGAAATAAAAATGGACAGATCTTACTTTGGAAATATGTCTTTGTCCGTAGCAGGCTCACTGAACCGCTCGGATCTCCAACCCGACGCGCTGGGGGAAGTTCACGAGCTGATGTCGTCAGCACCGAGCAGGAAACATGGAACACCCTGCGGCGTCTGGTCTCGTACCCGAAGTCTGCGGGCTCGAATTTCGGGGTGTGGGCGGAGACGCGGCTTTCGATGACCCTGGAATTCATCATACACCAACGTTAGGAACCGCCGTAGATTTGGGAGATAGATTTATAAAATCCTCCCGCACCTACCTGATATATAACCCTTTTAATAAAACCAGGAGTGCGTGCAATAGCGCACGAGGAGTGCGTGCAGCAGCACACGAGGAGTGTGTGCAGCAGCACACGAGGAGTGTGCGCAACAGCACACGAGGAGTATGGGCAACAGCATACGAGGAGCGCGCGCAACAGCATACGAGGAACGCGCGCAGCAGCATACGAGGAGCGCGCGCAGCAGCATACGAGGAGCGCGCGCAGCAGCGCACCAGGAGTGCGCGCAGCAGCGCACCAGGAGTGCGCGCAGCAGCGCACCAGGCGGGCGCGTAAGTGACAAAGACATTTGAATTTAAGTGACAATTTAGTATTGCCAATACTAAACACCCTGAACTTGGATCTAAACATTCAGTGCCTTCACCATCATTACCGTTTTCTGAGGACAAAGGCAAAAATTATTCAATAAACCCACTGTATGTAACCGTAACCAAGTACCGTTAATTTGTTAGTTTTTGTTAATCAAACAAGACTACTCGTCCTTCTCAAACATCCAATCCACGAGCTGGCCAATGCTCACGGATTAAAAGTTCAAAATGGAATATGTTACAAACATGCAATAAACCTCGGTATGGGCCCCTACCGAGGGAAAACTACACACAACAAATCTAGGTCACGATCAGAATCTCATTAACAAAAACGAAATGAGGGTAGCGTCAACTCGGGACTCGAAATAAAAATGGACAGATCTTACTTTGGAAATATGTCTTTATCCGTAGCAGGCTCACTGAACCGCTCGGATCTCCAACCCGACGCGCTGGGGGAAGTTCACGAGCTGATGTCGACAGCACCGAGCAGGAAACATGGAACACCCTGCGGCGTCTGGTCTCGTACCCGAAGTCTGCGGGCTCGAATCCCAGGGTGTGGGCGGAGACGCGGCTTTCGACGACCCTGGAATTTATCATACACCAACGTTAGGAACCGCCGTAGATTTGGGAGATAGATTTATAAAATCCTCCCGCACCTACCTGATATATAACCCTTTTAATAACACCAGGAGTTCGTGCAGCAGCACACGAGGAGTGTGCGCAGCAGCGCACCAGGAGTGCGCGCAGCAGCGCACCAGGAGTGCGCGCAGCAGCGCACCAGGAGTGCGCGCAACAGCGCACCAGGAGTGCGCGTAACAGCGCATGGGGAGTGCGCGCAACAGTGCACGAGGAGTGCGCGTAGCAGCGCACCAGGAGTGCGCGCAGAGGCGCACCAGGAGTGCGCGCAGCAGCGCACCAGGAGTGCGCGCAACAGCACACGAGGAGCGCGCGCAGCAGCGCACCTGGAGTGCGCGCAGTAGCGCACCAGGCGGGCGCGCAACAGCACACGAAGAGTGCGCGTAAGCCCCTGGTCTTGGATCTAAACATTCAGTGCCTTCACCATCATTACCGTTTTCTGAGGACAAAGGCAAAAATTATTCATTAAACCCACTGTATGTAACCGTAACCAAGTACCGTTAATTTGTTAGTTTTTATTGATCAAACAAGACTACTCGTCCTTCTCAAACATCCAATCCACGAGCTGGCCAATGCTCACGGATTAAAAGTTCAAAATGGAATATGTTACAAACATGCAATAAACCTCGGTATGGGCCCCTACCGAGGGAAAACTCACACAACAAATCTAGGTCACGATCAGAATCTCATTAACAAAAACGAAATGAGGGTAGCGTCAACTCGGGACTCTAAATATGTCTTTGTCCGTAGCAGGCTCACTGAACCGCTCGGATCTCCAACCCGACGCGCTGGGGGAAGTTCACGAGCTGATGTCGTCAGCACCGAGCAGGAAACATGGAACACCCTGCGGCGTCTGGTCTCGTACCCGAAGTCTGCGGGCTCGAATCCCAGGGTGTGGGCGGAGACGCGGCTTTCGATGACCCTGGAATTTATCATACACCAACGTTAGGAACTGCCGTAGACTTGGGAGATAGATTTATAAAATCCTCCCGCACCTACCTGATATATAACCAATATAATAACACAAGGACTGCGCGCAATAGCGCACGAGGAGTGCGCGCAGCAGCGCACCAGGAGTGCGCGCAGCAGCACACGAAGAGTGCGCGCAGCAGCGCACCTGGAGTTCGCGCAGTAGCGCACCAGGTGGGCGCGCAACAGCACACGAAGAGTGCGCGTAAGCCCCTGGTCTTGGATCTAAACATTCAGTGCCTTCACCATCATTACCGTTTTCTGAGGACAAAGGCAAAAATTATTCAAAAAACCCACTGTATGTAACCGTAACCAAGTACCATTAATTTGTTAGTTTTTGTTAATCAAACAAGACTACTCGTCCTTCTCAAACATTCAATCCACGAGCTGGCCAATGCTCACGGATTAAAAGTTCAAAATGGAATATGTTACAAACATGCAATAAACCTCGGTATGGGCCCCTACCGAGGGAAAACTACACACAACAAATCTAGGTCACGATCAGAATCTCATTAACAAAAACGAAATGAGGGTAGCGTCAACTCGGGACTCTAAATATGTCTTTGTCCGTAGCAGGCTCACTGAACCGCTCGGATCTCCAACCCGACGCGCTGGGGGAAGTTCACGAGCTGATGTCGTCAGCACCGAGCAGGAAACATGGAACACCCTGCGGCGTCTGGTCTCGTACCCGAAGTCTGCAGGCTCGAATCCCGGGGTGTGGGCGGAGACGCGGCTTTCGATGACCCTGGAATTCATCATACACCAACGGTTAAGAACCGCCGTAGATTTGGGAGATAGATTTATAAAATCGTCCCGCACCTACCTGATATATAACCCTTTTAATAACACCAGGAGTGCGCGCAATAGCGCACGAGGAGTGTGCGCAGCAGCGCACCAGGAGTGCGCGCAGCAGCGCACCAGGAGTGCGCGCAGCAGCACACCAGGAGTGCGCGCAGCAGCGCACCAGCACACGAGGAGCGCGCGCAGCAGCGCACCTGGAGTGCGCGCAGTAGCGCACCAGGAGTGCGCGCAACAGCGCACGAGGAGTGCGCGTAGCAGCGCACCAGGAGTGCGCGCAGTGGCGCACCAGAAGTGCGCGCAACGGCGCACCAAGAGTGCGCGCAGCAGCGCACCAGGAGTGCGCGCAACAGCATACGAGGAACGCGCGCAGCAGCATACGAGGAGCGCGCGCAGCAGCGCACCAGGAGTGCGCGCAGCAGCACACGAAGAGTGCGCGCAGCAGCGCACCTGGAGTGCGCGCAGTAGCGCACCAGGCGGGCGCGCAACAGCACACGAATAGTGCGCGTAAGCCCCTGGTCTTGGATCTAAACATTCAGTGCCTTCACCATCATTACCGTTTTCTGAGGACAAAGGCAAAAATTATTCAAAAAACCCACTGTATGTAACCGTAACCAAGTACCGTTAATTTGTTAGTTTTTGTTAATCAAACAAGACTACTCGTCCTTCTCAAACAACCAATCCACGAGCTGGCCAATGCTCACGGATTAAAAGTTCAAAATGGAATATGTTACAAACATGCAATAAACCTCGGTATGGGCCCCTACCGAGGGAAAACTGCACACAACAAATCTAGGTCACGATCAGAATCTCATTAACAAAAACGAAATAAGGGGTAGCGTCAACTCGGGACTCGAAATAAAAATGGACAGATCTTACTTTGGAAATATGTCTTTGTCCGTAGCAGGCTCACTGAACCGCTCGGATCTCCAACCCGACGCGCTGGGGGAAGTTCACGAGCTGATGTCGTCAGCACCGAGCAGGAAACATGGAACACCCTGCGGCGTCTGGTCTCGTACCCGAAGTCTGCGGGCTCGAATCCCGGGGTGTGGGCGGAGACGCGGCTTTCGATGACCCTGGAATTCATCATACACCAACGTTAGTAACCGCCGTAGATTTGGGAGATAGATTTATAAAATCCTCCCGCACCTACCTGATATATAACCCTTTTAATAACACCAGGAGTGCGTGCAGCAGCACACGAGGAGTGTGCGCAGCAGCGCACCAGGAGTGCGCGCAGCAGCGCACCAGGAGTGCGCGCAGCAGCGCACCAGGAGTGCGCGCAACAGCATACGAGGAGCGCGCGCAGCATCAAATGAGGAGCGCGCGCAACAGCACACGAGGAGCGCGCGCAGCAGCGCACCTGGAGTGCGCGCAGTAGCGCACCAGGCGGGCGCGCAACAGCACACGAAGAGTGCGCGTAAGCCCCTGGTCTTGGATCTAAACATTCAGTGCCTTCACCATCATTACCGTTTTCTGAGGACAAAGGCAAAAATTATTCAAAAAACCCACTGTATGTAACCGTAACCAAGTACCGTTAATTTGTTAGTTTTGGTTAATCAAACAAGACTACTCGTCCTTCTCAAACATCCAATCCACGAGCTGGCCAATGCTCACGGATTAAAAGTTCAAAATGGAATATGTTACAAACATGCAATAAACCTCGGTATGGGCCCCTACAGAGGGAAAACTGCACACAACAAATCTAGGTCACGATCAGAATCTCATTAACAAAAACGAAATGAGGGTAGCGTCAACTCGGGACTCGAAATAAAAATGGACAGATCTTACTTCGGAAATATGTCTTTGTCCGTAGCAGGCTCACTAAACCGCTCGGATCTCCAACCCGACGCGCTGGGGGAAGTTCACGAGCTGATGTCGTCAGCACCGAGCAGGAAACATGGAACACCCTGCGGCGTCTGGTCTCGTACCCGAAGTCTGCGGGCTCGAATCCCGGGGTGTGGGCGGAGACGCGGCTTTCGATGACCCTGGAATTCATCATACACCAACGTTAGGAACCGCCGTAAATTTGGGAGATAGATTTATAAAATCCTCCCGCACCTACCTGATATATAACCCTTTTAATAACACCAGGAGTGCGCGCAATAGCGCACCAGGAGTGCGCGCAGCAGCGCACCAGGAGTGCGCGCAGTAGCGCACCAGGCTGGCGCGCAACAGCACACGAAGAGTGCGCGTAAGCCCCTGGTCTTGGATCTAAACATTCAGTGCCTTCACCATCATTACCGTTTTCTGAGGACAAAGGCAAAAATTATTCAAAAATACCCACTGTATGTAACCGTAACCAAGTACCGTTAATTTGTTAGTTTTTGTTAATCAAACAAGACTACTCGTCCTTCTCAAACATCCAATCCACGAGCTGGCCAATGCTCACGGATTAAAAGTTCAAAATGGAATATGTTACAAACATGCAATAAACCTCGGTATGGGCCCCTACCGAGGGAAAACTACACACAACAAATCTAGGTCACGATCAGAATCTCATTAACAAAAACGAAATGAGGGTAGCGTCAACTCGGGACTCGAAATAAAAATGGACAGATCTTACTTTGGAAATATGTCTTTGTCCGTAGCAGGCTCACTGAACCGCTCGGATCTCCAACCCGACGCGCTGGGGGAAGTTCACGAGCTGATGTCGTCAGCACCGAGCAGGAAACATGAAACACCCTGCGGCGTCTGGTCTCGTACCCGAAGTCTGCGGGCTCGAATCCCGGGGTGTGGGCGGAGACGCGGCTTTCGATGACCCTGGAATTCATCATACACCAACGTTAGGAACCGCCGTAGATTTGGGAGATAGATTTATAAAATCCTCCCGCACCTACCTGATATATAACCCTTTTAATAAAACCAGGAGTGCGTGCAATAGCGCACGAGGAGTGCGTGCAGCAGCACACGAGGAGTGTGCGCAACAGCACACGAGGAACGCGCGCAGCAGCATACGAGGAGCGCGCGCAGCAGCATACGAGGAGCGCGCGCAGCAGCGCACCAGGAGTGCGCGCAGCAGCGCACCAGGCGGGCGCGCAATAGCACACGTAGAGTGCGCGTAAGTGACAAAGACATTTGAATTTAAGTGACAATTTAGTATTGCCAATACTAAACACCCTGAACTTGGATCTAAACATTCAGTGCCTTCACCATCATTACCGTTTTCTGAGGACAAAGGCAAAAATTATTCAATAAACCCACTGTATGTAACCGTAACCAAGTACCGTTAATTTGTTAGTTTTTGTTAATCAAACAAGACTACTCGTCCTTCTCAAACATCCAATCCACGAGCTGGCCAATGCTCACGGATTAAAAGTTCAAAATGGAATATGTTACAAACATGCAATAAACCTCGGTATGGGCCCCTACCGAGGGAAAACTACACACAACAAATCTAGGTCACGATCAGAATCTCATTAACAAAAACGAAATGAGGGTAGCGTCAACTCGGGACTCGAAATAAAAATGGACAGATCTTACTTTGGAAATATGTCTTTGTCCGTAGCAGGCTCACTGAACCGCTCGGATCTCCAACCCGACGCGCTGGGGGAAGTTCACGAGCTGATGTCGACAGCACCGAGCAGGAAACATGGAACACCCTGCGGCGTCTGGTCTCGTACCCGAAGTCTGCGGGCTCGAATCCCGGGGTGTGGGCGGAGACGCGGCTTTCGATGACCCTGGAATTCATCATACACCAACGTTAGGAACCGCCGTAGATTTGGGAGATAGATTTATAAAATCCTCCCGCACCTACCTGATATATAACCCTTTTAATAACACCAGGAGTTCGTGCAGCAGCACACGAGGAGTGTGCGCAGCAGCGCACCAGGAGTGCGCGCAGCAGCGCACCAGGAGTGCGCGCAGCAGCGCACCAGGAGTGCGCGCAGCAGCGCACCAGGAGTGCGCGCAGCAGCGCACCAGGAGTGCGCGCAGCAGCGCACCAGGAGTGCGCGCAACAGCGCACCAGGAGTGCGCGTAACAGCGCATGGGGAGTGCGCGCAACAGTGCACGAGGAGTGCGCGTAGCAGCGCACCAGGAGTGCGCGCAGAGGCGCACCAGGAGTGCGCGCAGCAGCGCACCAGGAGTGCGCGCAACAGCACACGAGGAGCGCGCGCAACAGCATACGAGGAGCGCGCGCAGCATCAAACGAGGAGCGCGCGCAGCAGCGCACCAGGAGTGCGCGCAACAGCACACGAGGAGTGTGCGCAGCAGCGCACCAGGAGTGCGCGCAGCAGCGCACCAGGAGTGCGCGCAGCAGCGCACCAGGAGTGCGCGCAGCAGCGCACCAGGAGTGCGCGCAGCAGCGCACCAGGAGTGCGCGCAACAGCGCACCAGGAGTGCGCGCAACAGCGCACCAGGAGTGCGCGCAGCACCGCACCAGGAGTGCGCGCAACAGCGCACCAGGAGTGCGCGTAACAGCGCATGGGGAGTGCGCGCAACAGTGCACGAGGAGTGCGCGTAGCAGCGCACCAGGAGTGCGCGCAGCAGCGCACCAGGAGTGCGCGCAGCAGCGCACCAGGAGTGCGCGCAACAGCATACGAGGAGCGCGCGCAGCATCAAAAGAGGAGCGCGCGCAGCAGCGCACCAGGAGTGCGCGCAACAGCACACGAGGAGCGCGCGCAGCAGCGCACCAGGAGTGCGCGCAACAGCACACGAGGAGTGCGCGTAGCAGCGCACCAGGAGTGCGCGCAGAGGCGCACCAGGAGTGCGCGCAGCAGCGCACCAGGAGTGCGCGCAGCAGCGCACCAGGAGTGCGCGCAACAGCATACGAGGAGCGCGCGCAGCATCAAACGAGGAGCGCGCGCAGCAGCGCACCAGGAGTTCGCGCAACAGCACACGAGGAGCGCGCGCAGCAGCGCACCCTAGTGCGCGCAGTAGCGCACCAGGCGGGCGCGCAACAGCACACGAAGAGTGCGCGTAAGCCCCTGGTCTTGGATCTAAACATTCAGTGCCTTCACCATCATTACCGTTTTCTGAGGACAAAGGCAAAAATTATTCAAAAAACCCACTGTATGTAACCGTAACCAAGTACCGTTAATTTGTTAGTTTTGGTTAATCAAACAAGACTACTCGTCCTTCTCAAACATCCAATCCACGAGCTGGCCAATGCTCACGGATTAAAAGTTCAAAATGGAATATGTTACAAACATGCAATAAACCTCGGTATGGGCCCCTACAGAGGGAAAACTGCACACAACAAATCTAGGTCACGATCAGAATCTCATTAACAAAAACGAAATGAGGGTAGCGTCAACTCGGGACTCGAAATAAAAATGGACAGATCTTACTTCGGAAATATGTCTTTGTCCGTAGCAGGCTCACTAAACCGCTCGGATCTCCAACCCGACGCGCTGGGGGAAGTTCACGAGCTGATGTCGTCAGCACCGAGCAGGAAACATGGAACACCCTGCGGCGTCTGGTCTCGTACCCGAAGTCTGCGGGCTCGAATCCCGGGGTGTGGGCGGAGACGCGGCTTTCGATGACCCTGGAATTCATCATACACCAACGTTAGGAACCGCCGTAAATTTGGGAGATAGATTTATAAAATCCTCCCGCACCTACCTGATATATAACCCTTTTAATAACACCAGGAGTGCGCGCAATAGCGCACCAGGAGTGCGCGCAGCAGCGCACCAGGAGTGCGCGCAGCAGCGCACCAGGAGTGCGCGCAGCAGCGCACCAGGAGTGCGCGCAGCAGCGCACCAGGAGTGCGCGCAGCAGCGCACCAGGAGTGCGCGCAGCAGCACACGAAGAGTGCGCGCAGCAGCACACGAAGAGTGCGCGCAGCAGCGCACCTGGAGTGCGCGCAGTAGCGCACCAGGCTGGCGCGCAACAGCACACGAAGAGTGCGCGTAAGCCCCTGGTCTTGGATCTAAACATTCAGTGCCTTCACCATCATACCGTTTTCTGAGGACAAAGGCAAAAATTATTCAAAAATACCCACTGTATGTAACCGTAACCAAGTACCGTTAATTTGTTAGTTTTTGTTAATCAAACAAGACTACTCGTCCTTCTCAAACATCCAATCCACGAGCTGGCCAATGCTCACGGATTAAAAGTTCAAAATGGAATATGTTACAAACATGCAATAAACCTCGGTATGGGCCCCTACCGAGGGAAAACTACACACAACAAATCTAGGTCACGATCAGAATCTCATTAACAAAAACGAAATGAGGGTAGCGTCAACTCGGGACTCGAAATAAAAATGGACAGATCTTACTTTGGAAATATGTCTTTGTCCGTAGCAGGCTCACTGAACCGCTCGGATCTCCAACCCGACGCGCTGGGGGAAGTTCACGAGCTGATGTCGTCAGCACCGAGCAGGAAACATGGAACACCCTGCGGCGTCTGGTCTCGTACCCGAAGTCTGCGGGCTCGAATTTCGGGGTGTGGGCGGAGACGCGGCTTTCGATGACCCTGGAATTCATCATACACCAACGTTAGGAACCGCCGTAGATTTGGGAGATAGATTTATAAAATCCTCCCGCACCTACCTGATATATAACCCTTTTAATAAAACCAGGAGTGCGTGCAATAGCGCACGAGGAGTGCGTGCAGCAGCACACGAGGAGTGTGTGCAGCAGCACACGAGGAGTGTGCGCAACAGCACACGAGGAGTATGGGCAACAGCATACGAGGAGCGCGCGCAACAGCATACGAGGAACGCGCGCAGCAGCATACGAGGAGCGCGCGCAGCAGCATACGAGGAGCGCGCGCAGCAGCGCACCAGGAGTGCGCGCAGCAGCGCACCAGGAGTGCGCGCAGCAGCGCACCAGGCGGGCGCGTAAGTGACAAAGACATTTGAATTTAAGTGACAATTTAGTATTGCCAATACTAAACACCCTGAACTTGGATCTAAACATTCAGTGCCTTCACCATCATTACCGTTTTCTGAGGACAAAGGCAAAAATTATTCAATAAACCCACTGTATGTAACCGTAACCAAGTACCGTTAATTTGTTAGTTTTTGTTAATCAAACAAGACTACTCGTCCTTCTCAAACATCCAATCCACGAGCTGGCCAATGCTCACGGATTAAAAGTTCAAAATGGAATATGTTACAAACATGCAATAAACCTCGGTATGGGCCCCTACCGAGGGAAAACTACACACAACAAATCTAGGTCACGATCAGAATCTCATTAACAAAAACGAAATGAGGGTAGCGTCAACTCGGGACTCGAAATAAAAATGGACAGATCTTACTTTGGAAATATGTCTTTATCCGTAGCAGGCTCACTGAACCGCTCGGATCTCCAACCCGACGCGCTGGGGGAAGTTCACGAGCTGATGTCGACAGCACCGAGCAGGAAACATGGAACACCCTGCGGCGTCTGGTCTCGTACCCGAAGTCTGCGGGCTCGAATCCCAGGGTGTGGGCGGAGACGCGGCTTTCGACGACCCTGGAATTTATCATACACCAACGTTAGGAACCGCCGTAGATTTGGGAGATAGATTTATAAAATCCTCCCGCACCTACCTGATATATAACCCTTTTAATAACACCAGGAGTTCGTGCAGCAGCACACGAGGAGTGTGCGCAGCAGCGCACCAGGAGTGCGCGCAGCAGCGCACCAGGAGTGCGCGCAGCAGCGCACCAGGAGTGCGCGCAACAGCGCACCAGGAGTGCGCGTAACAGCGCATGGGGAGTGCGCGCAACAGTGCACGAGGAGTGCGCGTAGCAGCGCACCAGGAGTGCGCGCAGAGGCGCACCAGGAGTGCGCGCAGCAGCGCACCAGGAGTGCGCGCAACAGCACACGAGGAGCGCGCGCAGCAGCGCACCTGGAGTGCGCGCAGTAGCGCACCAGGCGGGCGCGCAACAGCACACGAAGAGTGCGCGTAAGCCCCTGGTCTTGGATCTAAACATTCAGTGCCTTCACCATCATTACCGTTTTCTGAGGACAAAGGCAAAAATTATTCATTAAACCCACTGTATGTAACCGTAACCAAGTACCGTTAATTTGTTAGTTTTTATTGATCAAACAAGACTACTCGTCCTTCTCAAACATCCAATCCACGAGCTGGCCAATGCTCACGGATTAAAAGTTCAAAATGGAATATGTTACAAACATGCAATAAACCTCGGTATGGGCCCCTACCGAGGGAAAACTCACACAACAAATCTAGGTCACGATCAGAATCTCATTAACAAAAACGAAATGAGGGTAGCGTCAACTCGGGACTCTAAATATGTCTTTGTCCGTAGCAGGCTCACTGAACCGCTCGGATCTCCAACCCGACGCGCTGGGGGAAGTTCACGAGCTGATGTCGTCAGCACCGAGCAGGAAACATGGAACACCCTGCGGCGTCTGGTCTCGTACCCGAAGTCTGCGGGCTCGAATCCCAGGGTGTGGGCGGAGACGCGGCTTTCGATGACCCTGGAATTTATCATACACCAACGTTAGGAACTGCCGTAGACTTGGGAGATAGATTTATAAAATCCTCCCGCACCTACCTGATATATAACCAATATAATAACACAAGGACTGCGCGCAATAGCGCACGAGGAGTGCGCGCAGCAGCGCACCAGGAGTGCGCGCAGCAGCACACGAAGAGTGCGCGCAGCAGCGCACCTGGAGTTCGCGCAGTAGCGCACCAGGTGGGCGCGCAACAGCACACGAAGAGTGCGCGTAAGCCCCTGGTCTTGGATCTAAACATTCAGTGCCTTCACCATCATTACCGTTTTCTGAGGACAAAGGCAAAAATTATTCAAAAAACCCACTGTATGTAACCGTAACCAAGTACCATTAATTTGTTAGTTTTTGTTAATCAAACAAGACTACTCGTCCTTCTCAAACATTCAATCCACGAGCTGGCCAATGCTCACGGATTAAAAGTTCAAAATGGAATATGTTACAAACATGCAATAAACCTCGGTATGGGCCCCTACCGAGGGAAAACTACACACAACAAATCTAGGTCACGATCAGAATCTCATTAACAAAAACGAAATGAGGGTAGCGTCAACTCGGGACTCGAAATAAAAATGGACAGATCTTACTTTGGAAATATGTCTTTGTCCGTAGCAGGCTCACTGAACCGCTCGGATCTCCAACCCGACGCGCTGGGGGGAAGTTCACGAGCTGATGTCGTCAGCACCGAGCAGGAAACATGGAACACCCTGCGGCGTCTGGTCTCGTACCCGTAGTCTGCGGGCTCGAATCCCGGGGTGTGGGCGGAGACGCGGCTTTCGATGACCCTGGAATTCATCATACACCAACGGTTAAGAACCGCCGTAGATTTGGGAGATAGATTTATAAAATCGTCCCGCACCTACCTGATATATAACCCTTTTAATAACACCAGGAGTGCGCGCAATAGCGCACGAGGAGTGCGTGCAGCAGTGCACCAGGAGTGCGCGCAGCAGCGCACCAGGAGTGAGCGCAGCAGCACACCAGGAGTGCGCGCAACAGCGCACGGGGAGTGCGCGCAACAGCGCACGGGGAGTGCGCGCAACAGTGCACGAGGAGTGCGCGTAGCAGCGCACCAGGAGTGCGCGCAGTGGCGCACCAGAAGTGCGCGCAGCGGCGCACCAGGAGTAAGCGCAGCAGCGCACCAGGAGTGCGCGCAACAGCATTTGAGGAGCGCGCGCAGCAGCATACGAGGAGTGCGCGCAGCAGCGCACCAGGAGTGCGCGCAGCAGCACACGAAGAGTGCGCGCAGCAGCGCACCTGGAGTGCGCGCAGCAGCGCACCTGGAGTGCGCGCAGTAGCGCACCAGGCGGGCGCGCAACAGCACACGAAGAGTGCGCGTAAGCCCCTGGTCTTGGATCTAAACATTCAGTGCCTTCACCATCATTACCGTTTTCTGAGGACAAAGGCAAAAATTATTCAAAAAACCCACTGTATGTAACCGTAACCAAGTACCGTTAATTTGTTAGTTTTTGTTAATCAAACAAGACTACTCGTCCTTCTCAAACATCCAATGCTCACGGATTAAAAGTTCAAAATGGAATATGTTACAAACATGCAATAAACCTCGGTATGAGCCCCTACCGAGGGATACTGCACACAACAAATCTAGGTCACGATCAGAATCTCATTAACAAAAACGAAATGAGGGTAGCGTCAACTCGGGACTCGAAATAAAAATGGACAGATCTTACTTTGGAAATATGTCTTTGTCCGTAGCAGGCTCACTGAACCGCTTGGATCTCCAACCCGACGCGCTGGGGGAAGTTCACGAGCTGATGTCGTCAGCACCGAGCAGGAAACATGGAACACCCTGCGGCGTCTGGTCTCGTACCCGAAGTCTGCGGGCTCGAATCCCGGGGTGTGGGCTAAGACGCGGCTTTCGATGACCTTGGAATTCATCATACACCAACGTTAGAAACCGCCGTAGATTTGGGAGATAGATTTATAAAATCCTCTCGCACCTACCTGATATATATATATATATTTCATAACTCTTGTATTGACGTGTAAATAATTTACGAAAATAAAATGATTATGATTATGATTATGATTATAACCCTTTTAATAACACCAGGAGTGCGCGCAATAGCGCACGAGGAGTGTGCGCAGCAGCGCACCAGGAGTGCACGCAGCAGCGCACCAGGAGTGCGCGCAGCAGCACACCAGGAGTGCGCGCAGCAGCGCACCAGGAGTGCGCGCAGCAGCGCACCAGGAGTGCGCGCAACAGCACACGAGGAGCGCGCGCAGCAGCGCACCTGGAGTGCGCGCAGTAGCGCAACAGGAGTGCGCGCAACAGCGCACGAGGAGTGCGCGTAGCATCGCACCAGGAGTGCGCGCGGTGGCGCACCAGAAGTGCGCGCAACGGCGCACCAGGAGTGCGCGCGGTGGCGCACCAGAAGTGCGCGCAACGGCATACGAGGAGCGCGCGCAGCAGCATACGAGGAGCGCGCGCAGCAGCGCACCAGGAGTGCGCGCAGCAGCACACGAAGAGTGCGCGCAGCAGCGCACGAAGAGTGCGCGCAGCAGCGCACCTGGAGTGCGCGCAGTAGCGCACCAGGCGGGCGCGCAACAGCACACGAAGAGTGCGCGTAAGCCCCTGGTCTTGGATCTAAACATTCAGTGCCTTCACCATCATTACCGTTTTCTGAGGACAAAGGCAAAAATTATTCAAAAAACCCACTGTATGTAACCGTAACCAAGTACCGTTAATTTGTTAGTTTTGGTTAATCAAACAAGACTACTCGTCCTTCTCAAACATCCAATCCACGAGCTGGCCAATGCTCACGGATTAAAAGTTCAAAATGGAATATGTTACAAACATGCAATAAACCTCGGTATGGGCCCCTACAGAGGGAAAACTGCACACAACAAATCTAGGTCACGATCAGAATCTCATTAACAAAAACGAAATGAGGGTAGCGTCAACTCGGGACTCGAAATAAAAATGGACAGATCTTACTTCGGAAATATGTCTTTGTCCGTAGCAGGCTCACTAAACCGCTCGGATCTCCAACCCGACGCGCTGGGGGAAGTTCACGAGCTGATGTCGTCAGCACCGAGCAGGAAACATGGAACACCCTGCGGCGTCTGGTCTCGTACCCGAAGTCTGCGGGCTCGAATCCCGGGGTGTGGGCGGAGACGCGGCTTTCGATGACCCTGGAATTCATCATACACCAACGTTAGGAACCGCCGTAAATTTGGGAGATAGATTTATAAAATCCTCCCGCACCTACCTGATATATAACCCTTTTAATAACACCAGGAGTGCGCGCAGCAGCGCACCAGGAGTGCGCGCAGCAGCGCACCAGGAGTGCGCGCAGCAGCGCACCAGGAGTGCGCGCAGCAGCGCACCAGGAGTGCGCGCAGCAGCGCACCAGGAGTGCGCGCAGCAGCACACGAAGAGTGCGCGCAGCAGCACACGAAGAGTGCGCGCAGCAGCGCACCTGGAGTGCGCGCAGTAGCGCACCAGGCTGGCGCGCAACAGCACACGAAGAGTGCGCGTAAGCCCCTGGTCTTGGATCTAAACATTCAGTGCCTTCACCATCATACCGTTTTCTGAGGACAAAGGCAAAAATTATTCAAAAATACCCACTGTATGTAACCGTAACCAAGTACCGTTAATTTGTTAGTTTTTGTTAATCAAACAAGACTACTCGTCCTTCTCAAACATCCAATCCACGAGCTGGCCAATGCTCACGGATTAAAAGTTCAAAATGGAATATGTTACAAACATGCAATAAACCTCGGTATGGGCCCCTACCGAGGGAAAACTACACACAACAAATCTAGGTCACGATCAGAATCTCATTAACAAAAACGAAATGAGGGTAGCGTCAACTCGGGACTCGAAATAAAAATGGACAGATCTTACTTTGGAAATATGTCTTTGTCCGTAGCAGGCTCACTGAACCGCTCGGATCTCCAACCCGACGCGCTGGGGGAAGTTCACGAGCTGATGTCGTCAGCACCGAGCAGGAAACATGGAACACCCTGCGGCGTCTGGTCTCGTACCCGAAGTCTGCGGGCTCGAATTTCGGGGTGTGGGCGGAGACGCGGCTTTCGATGACCCTGGAATTCATCATACACCAACGTTAGGAACCGCCGTAGATTTGGGAGATAGATTTATAAAATCCTCCCGCACCTACCTGATATATAACCCTTTTAATAAAACCAGGAGTGCGTGCAATAGCGCACGAGGAGTGCGTGCAGCAGCACACGAGGAGTGTGTGCAGCAGCACACGAGGAGTGTGCGCAACAGCACACGAGGAGTATGGGCAACAGCATACGAGGAGCGCGCGCAACAGCATACGAGGAACGCGCGCAGCAGCATACGAGGAGCGCGCGCAGCAGCATACGAGGAGCGCGCGCAGCAGCGCACCAGGAGTGCGCGCAGCAGCGCACCAGGAGTGCGCGCAGCAGCGCACCAGGCGGGCGCGTAAGTGACAAAGACATTTGAATTTAAGTGACAATTTAGTATTGCCAATACTAAACACCCTGAACTTGGATCTAAACATTCAGTGCCTTCACCATCATTACCGTTTTCTGAGGACAAAGGCAAAAATTATTCAATAAACCCACTGTATGTAACCGTAACCAAGTACCGTTAATTTGTTAGTTTTTGTTAATCAAACAAGACTACTCGTCCTTCTCAAACATCCAATCCACGAGCTGGCCAATGCTCACGGATTAAAAGTTCAAAATGGAATATGTTACAAACATGCAATAAACCTCGGTATGGGCCCCTACCGAGGGAAAACTACACACAACAAATCTAGGTCACGATCAGAATCTCATTAACAAAAACGAAATGAGGGTAGCGTCAACTCGGGACTCGAAATAAAAATGGACAGATCTTACTTTGGAAATATGTCTTTATCCGTAGCAGGCTCACTGAACCGCTCGGATCTCCAACCCGACGCGCTGGGGGAAGTTCACGAGCTGATGTCGACAGCACCGAGCAGGAAACATGGAACACCCTGCGGCGTCTGGTCTCGTACCCGAAGTCTGCGGGCTCGAATCCCAGGGTGTGGGCGGAGACGCGGCTTTCGACGACCCTGGAATTTATCATACACCAACGTTAGGAACCGCCGTAGATTTGGGAGATAGATTTATAAAATCCTCCCGCACCTACCTGATATATAACCCTTTTAATAACACCAGGAGTTCGTGCAGCAGCACACGAGGAGTGTGCGCAGCAGCGCACCAGGAGTGCGCGCAGCAGCGCACCAGGAGTGCGCGCAGCAGCGCACCAGGAGTGCGCGCAACAGCGCACCAGGAGTGCGCGTAACAGCGCATGGGGAGTGCGCGCAACAGTGCACGAGGAGTGCGCGTAGCAGCGCACCAGGAGTGCGCGCAGAGGCGCACCAGGAGTGCGCGCAGCAGCGCACCAGGAGTGCGCGCAACAGCACACGAGGAGCGCGCGCAGCAGCGCACCTGGAGTGCGCGCAGTAGCGCACCAGGCGGGCGCGCAACAGCACACGAAGAGTGCGCGTAAGCCCCTGGTCTTGGATCTAAACATTCAGTGCCTTCACCATCATTACCGTTTTCTGAGGACAAAGGCAAAAATTATTCATTAAACCCACTGTATGTAACCGTAACCAAGTACCGTTAATTTGTTAGTTTTTATTGATCAAACAAGACTACTCGTCCTTCTCAAACATCCAATCCACGAGCTGGCCAATGCTCACGGATTAAAAGTTCAAAATGGAATATGTTACAAACATGCAATAAACCTCGGTATGGGCCCCTACCGAGGGAAAACTCACACAACAAATCTAGGTCACGATCAGAATCTCATTAACAAAAACGAAATGAGGGTAGCGTCAACTCGGGACTCTAAATATGTCTTTGTCCGTAGCAGGCTCACTGAACCGCTCGGATCTCCAACCCGACGCGCTGGGGGAAGTTCACGAGCTGATGTCGTCAGCACCGAGCAGGAAACATGGAACACCCTGCGGCGTCTGGTCTCGTACCCGAAGTCTGCGGGCTCGAATCCCAGGGTGTGGGCGGAGACGCGGCTTTCGATGACCCTGGAATTTATCATACACCAACGTTAGGAACTGCCGTAGACTTGGGAGATAGATTTATAAAATCCTCCCGCACCTACCTGATATATAACCAATATAATAACACAAGGACTGCGCGCAATAGCGCACGAGGAGTGCGCGCAGCAGCGCACCAGGAGTGCGCGCAGCAGCACACGAAGAGTGCGCGCAGCAGCGCACCTGGAGTTCGCGCAGTAGCGCACCAGGTGGGCGCGCAACAGCACACGAAGAGTGCGCGTAAGCCCCTGGTCTTGGATCTAAACATTCAGTGCCTTCACCATCATTACCGTTTTCTGAGGACAAAGGCAAAAATTATTCAAAAAACCCACTGTATGTAACCGTAACCAAGTACCATTAATTTGTTAGTTTTTGTTAATCAAACAAGACTACTCGTCCTTCTCAAACATTCAATCCACGAGCTGGCCAATGCTCACGGATTAAAAGTTCAAAATGGAATATGTTACAAACATGCAATAAACCTCGGTATGGGCCCCTACCGAGGGAAAACTACACACAACAAATCTAGGTCACGATCAGAATCTCATTAACAAAAACGAAATGAGGGTAGCGTCAACTCGGGACTCGAAATAAAAATGGACAGATCTTACTTTGGAAATATGTCTTTGTCCGTAGCAGGCTCACTGAACCGCTCGGATCTCCAACCCGACGCGCTGGGGGGAAGTTCACGAGCTGATGTCGTCAGCACCGAGCAGGAAACATGGAACACCCTGCGGCGTCTGGTCTCGTACCCGTAGTCTGCGGGCTCGAATCCCGGGGTGTGGGCGGAGACGCGGCTTTCGATGACCCTGGAATTCATCATACACCAACGGTTAAGAACCGCCGTAGATTTGGGAGATAGATTTATAAAATCGTCCCGCACCTACCTGATATATAACCCTTTTAATAACACCAGGAGTGCGCGCAATAGCGCACGAGGAGTGCGTGCAGCAGTGCACCAGGAGTGCGCGCAGCAGCGCACCAGGAGTGAGCGCAGCAGCACACCAGGAGTGCGCGCAACAGCGCACGGGGAGTGCGCGCAACAGCGCACGGGGAGTGCGCGCAACAGTGCACGAGGAGTGCGCGTAGCAGCGCACCAGGAGTGCGCGCAGTGGCGCACCAGAAGTGCGCGCAGCGGCGCACCAGGAGTAAGCGCAGCAGCGCACCAGGAGTGCGCGCAACAGCATTTGAGGAGCGCGCGCAGCAGCATACGAGGAGTGCGCGCAGCAGCGCACCAGGAGTGCGCGCAGCAGCACACGAAGAGTGCGCGCAGCAGCGCACCTGGAGTGCGCGCAGCAGCGCACCTGGAGTGCGCGCAGTAGCGCACCAGGCGGGCGCGCAACAGCACACGAAGAGTGCGCGTAAGCCCCTGGTCTTGGATCTAAACATTCAGTGCCTTCACCATCATTACCGTTTTCTGAGGACAAAGGCAAAAATTATTCAAAAAACCCACTGTATGTAACCGTAACCAAGTACCGTTAATTTGTTAGTTTTTGTTAATCAAACAAGACTACTCGTCCTTCTCAAACATCCAATGCTCACGGATTAAAAGTTCAAAATGGAATATGTTACAAACATGCAATAAACCTCGGTATGAGCCCCTACCGAGGGATACTGCACACAACAAATCTAGGTCACGATCAGAATCTCATTAACAAAAACGAAATGAGGGTAGCGTCAACTCGGGACTCGAAATAAAAATGGACAGATCTTACTTTGGAAATATGTCTTTGTCCGTAGCAGGCTCACTGAACCGCTTGGATCTCCAACCCGACGCGCTGGGGGAAGTTCACGAGCTGATGTCGTCAGCACCGAGCAGGAAACATGGAACACCCTGCGGCGTCTGGTCTCGTACCCGAAGTCTGCGGGCTCGAATCCCGGGGTGTGGGCTAAGACGCGGCTTTCGATGACCTTGGAATTCATCATACACCAACGTTAGAAACCGCCGTAGATTTGGGAGATAGATTTATAAAATCCTCTCGCACCTACCTGATATATATATATATATTTCATAACTCTTGTATTGACGTGTAAATAATTTACGAAAATAAAATGATTATGATTATGATTATGATTATAACCCTTTTAATAACACCAGGAGTGCGCGCAATAGCGCACGAGGAGTGTGCGCAGCAGCGCACCAGGAGTGCACGCAGCAGCGCACCAGGAGTGCGCGCAGCAGCACACCAGGAGTGCGCGCAGCAGCGCACCAGGAGTGCGCGCAGCAGCGCACCAGGAGTGCGCGCAACAGCACACGAGGAGCGCGCGCAGCAGCGCACCTGGAGTGCGCGCAGTAGCGCAACAGGAGTGCGCGCAACAGCGCACGAGGAGTGCGCGTAGCATCGCACCAGGAGTGCGCGCGGTGGCGCACCAGAAGTGCGCGCAACGGCGCACCAGGAGTGCGCGCGGTGGCGCACCAGAAGTGCGCGCAACGGCATACGAGGAGCGCGCGCAGCAGCATACGAGGAGCGCGCGCAGCAGCGCACCAGGAGTGCGCGCAGCAGCACACGAAGAGTGCGCGCAGCAGCGCACGAAGAGTGCGCGCAGCAGCGCACCTGGAGTGCGCGCAGTAGCGCACCAGGCGGGCGCGCAACAGCACACGAATAGTGCGCGTAAGCCCCTGGTCTTGGATCTAAACATTCAGTGCCTTCACCATCATTACCGTTTTCTGAGGACAAAGGCAAAAATTATTCAAAAAACCCACTGTATGTAACCGTAACCAAGTACCGTTAATTTGTTAGTTTTTGTTAATCAAACAAGACTACTCGTCCTTCTCAAACAACCAATCCACGAGCTGGCCAATGCTCACGGATTAAAAGTTCAAAATGGAATATGTTACAAACATGCAATAAACCTCGGTATGGGCCCCTACCAAGGGAAAACTGCACACAACAAATCTAGGTCACGATCAGAATCTCATTAACAAAAACGAAATGAGGGTAGCGTCAACTCGGGACTCGAAATAAAAATGGACAGATCTTACTTTGGAAATATGTCTTTGTCCGTAGCAGGCTCACTGAACCGCTCGGATCTCCAACCCGACGCGCTGGGGGAAGTTCACGAGCTGATGTCGTCAGCACCGAGCAGGAAACATGGAACACCCTGCGGCGTCTGGTCTCGTACCCGAAGTCTGCGGGCTCGAATCCTGGGGTGTGGGCGGAGACGCAGCTTTCGATGACCCTGGAATTCATCATACACCAACGTTAGGAACCGTCGTAGATTTGGGAGATAGATTTATAAAATCCTCCCGCACCTACCTGATATATAACCCTTTTAATAACACCAGGAGTGCGTGCAGCAGCACACGAGGAGTGTGCGCAGCAGCGCACCAGGAGTGCGCGCAGCAGCACACGAAGAGTGCGCGCAGCAGCACACGAAGAGTGCGCGCAGCAGCGCACCTGGAGTTCGCGCAGTAGCGCACCAGGTGGGCGCGCAACAGCACACGAAGAGTGCGCGTAAGCCCCTGGTCTTGGATCTAAACATTCAGTGCCTTCACCATCATTACCGTTTTCTGAGGACAAAGGCAAAAATTATTCAAAAAACCCACTGTATGTAACCGTAACCAAGTACCGTTAATTTGTTAGTTTTTATTGATCAAACAAGACTACTCGTCCTTCTCAAACATCCAATCCACGAGCTGGCCAATGCTCACGGATTAAAAGTTCAAAATGGAATATGTTACAAACATGCAATAAACCTCGGTATGGGCCACTACCGAGGGAAAACTCACACAACAAATCTAGGTCACGATCAGAATCTCATTAACAAAAACGAAATGAGGGTAGCGTCAACTCGGGACTCTAAATATGTCTTTGTCCGTAGCAGGCTCACTGAACCGCTCGGATCTCCAACCCGACGCGCTGGGGGAAGTTCACGAGCTGATGTCGTCAGCACCGAGCAGGAAACATGAAACACCCTGCGGCGTCTGGTCTCGTACCCGAAGTCTGCGGGCTCGAATCCCAGGGTGTGGGCGGAGACGCGGCTTTCGATGACCCTGGAATTTATCATACACCAACGTTAGGAAACGCCGTAGATTTGGGAGATAGATTTATAAAATCCTCCTGCACCTACCTGATATATAACCCTTTTAGTAACACCAGGAGTGCGTGCAGCAGCACACGAGGAGTGTGCGCAGCAGCGCACCAGGAGTGCGCGCAGCAGCACACCAGGAGTGCGCACAGCAGCGCACCAGGAGTGCGCGCAACAGCGCATGGGGAGTGCGCGCAACAGTGCACGAGGAGTGCGCGTAGCGGCGCACCAGGAGTGCGCGCAGTGGCGCACCAGGAGTGCGCACAGCGGCGCACCAGGAGTGCGCACAGCGGCGCACCAGGAGTGCGCACAGCGGCGCACCAGGAGTGCGCACAGCGGCGCACCAGGAGTGCGCGCAGCAGCGCACCAGGAGTGCGCGCAGCAGCGCACCAGGAGTGCGCGCAGCAGCGCACCAGAAGTGCGCGCAACAGCATACGAGGAGCACGCGCAGCAGCGCACCAGGAGTGCGCGCAGCAGCACACGAAGAGTGCGCGCAGCAGCGCACCTGGAGTTCGCGCAGTAGCGCACCAGGTGGGCGCGCAACAGCACACGAAGAGTGCGCGTAAGCCCCTGGTCTTGGATCTAAACATTCAGTGCCTTCACCATCATTACCGTTTTCTGAGGACAAAAGCAAAAATTATTCAAAAAACCCACTGTATGTAACCGTAACCAAGTACCATTAATTTGTTAGTTTTTGTTAATCAAACAAGACTACTCGTCCTTCTCAAACATCCAATCCACGAGCTGGCCAATGATCACGGATTAAAAGTTCAAAATGGAATATGTTACAAACATGCAATAAACCTCGGTATGGGCCCCTACCGAGGGAAAACTACACACAACAAATCTAGGTCACGATCAGAATCTCATTAACAAAAACGAAATGAGGGTAGCGTCAACTCGGGACTCGAAATAAAAATGGACAGATCTTACTTTGGAAATATGTCTTTGTCCGTAGCAGGCTCACTGAACCGCTCGGATCTCCAACCCGACGCGCTGGGGGAAGTTCACAAGGTGATGTCGTCAGCACCGAGCAGGAAACATGGAACACCCTGCGGCGTCTGGTCTCGTACCCGAAGTCTGCGGGCTCGAATCCCGGGGTGTGGGCGGAGACGCGGCTTTCGATGACCCTGGAATTCATCATACACCAACGTTAGGAACCGCCGTAGATTTGGGAGATAGATTTATAAAATCCTCCCGCACCTACCTGATATATAACCCTTTTAATAACACCAGAAGTGCGCGCAACAGCATACGAGGAGCGCGCGCAGCAGCGTAGCAGCGCACCAGGAGTGCGCGCAGCAGCACACGAAGAGTGCGCGCAGCAGCGCACCTGGAGTTCGCGCAGTAGCGCACCAGGTGGGCGCGCAACAGCACACGAAGAGTGCGCGTAAGCCCCTGGTCTTGGATCTAAACATTCAGTGCCTTCACCATCATTACCGTTTTCTGAGGACAAAGGCAAAAATTATTCAAAAAACCCACTGTATGTAACCGTAACCAAGTACCGTTAATTTGTTAGTTTTGGTTAATCAAACAAGACTACTCGTCCTTCTCAAACATCCAATCCACGAGCTGGCCAATGCTCACGGATTAAAAGTTCAAAATGGAATATGTTACAAACATGCAATAAACCTCGGTATGGGCCCCTACCGAGGGAAAACTACACACAACAAATCTAGGTCACGATCAGAATCTCATTAACAAAAACGAAATGAGGGTAGCGTCAACTCGGGACTCGAAATAAAAATGGACAGATCTTACTTTGGAAATATGTCTTTGTCCGTAGCAGGCTCACTAAACCGCTCGGATCTCCAACCCGACGCGCTGGGGGAAGTTCACGAGCTGATGTCGTCAGCACCGAGCAGGAAACATGGAACACCCTGCGGCGTCTGGTCTCGTACCCGAAGTCTGCGGGCTCGAATCCCGGGGTGTGGGCGGAGACGCGGCTTTCGATGACCCTGGAATTCATCATACACCAACGTTAGGAACCGCCGTAGATTTGGGAGATAGATTTATAAAATCCTCCCGCACCTACCTGATATATAACCAATATAATAACACAAGGACTGCGCGCAATAGCGCACGAGGAGTGCGCGCAGCAGCGCACCAGGAGTGCGCGCAGCAGCGCACCAGGAGTGCGCGCAACAGCACACGAGGAGCACGCGCA
The DNA here is from genome assembly GCA_964023185.1 of Macaria liturata. Taxonomy (NCBI): domain Eukaryota; kingdom Metazoa; phylum Arthropoda; class Insecta; order Lepidoptera; family Geometridae; genus Macaria; species Macaria liturata. Next base: position 2,805,855 of record OZ026831.1, on the reverse strand, counting down.
GAAGCGCACCTGGAGTGCGCGCAGTAGCGCACCAGGAGTGCGCGCAGTAGCGCACCAGGAGTGCGCGCAACAGCACACGAGGAGTGCGCGTAGCAGCGCACCAGGAGTGCGCGCAGTGGCGCACCAGAAGTGCGCACAGCGGCGCACCAGGAGTGCGCGCAGCAGCGCACCAGGAGTGCGCGCAACAGCATACGAGGAGCGCGCGCAGCATCAAACGAGGAGCACGCGCAGCAGCGCACCAGGAGTGCGCGCAACAGCACACGAGGAGCGCGCGCAGCAGCGCACCTAGAGTGCGCGCAGTAGCGCACCAGGCGGGCGCGCAACAGCACACGAAGAGTGCGCGTAAGCCCCTGGTCTTGGATCTAAACATTCAGTGCCTTCACCATCATTACCGTTTTCTGAGGACAAAGGCAAAAATTATTCAAAAAACCCACTGTATGTAACCGTAACCAAGTACCGTTAATTTGTTAGTTTTTGTTAATCAAACAAGACTACTCGTCCTTCTCAAACATCCAATCCACGAGCTGGCCAATGCTCACGGATTAAAAGTTCAAAATGGAATATGTTACAAACATGCAATAAACCTCGGTATGGGCCCCTACAGAGGGAAAACTGCACACAACAAATCTAGGTCACGATCAGAATCTCATTAACAAAAACGAAATGAGGGTAGCGTCAACTCGGGACTCGAAATAAAAATGGACAGATCTTACTTTGGAAATATGTCTTTGTCCGTAGCAGGCTCACTGAACCGCTCGGATCTCCAACCCGACGCGCTGGGGGAAGTTCACGAGCTGATGTCGTCAGCACCGAGCAGGAAACATGGAACACCCTGCGGCGTCTGGTCTCGTACCCGAAGTCTGCGGGCTCGAATCCCGGGGTGTGGGCGGAGACGCGGCTTTCGATGACCCTGGAATTCATCAAACACCAACGTTAGGAACCGCCGTAAATTTGGGAGATAGATTTATAAAATCCTCCCGCACCTACCTGATATATAACCCTTTTAATAACACCAGGAGTGCGTGCAGCAGCACACGAGGAGTGTGCGCAGCAGCGCACCAGGAGTGCGCGCAGCAGCGCACCAGGAGTGCGCGCAGCAGCACACCAGGAGTGCGCGCAGCAGCGCACCAGGAGTGCGCGCAACAGCGCATGGGGAGTGCGCGCAACAGTGCACGACAAGTGTGCGTAGCAGCGCACCAGGAGTGCGCGCAGCAGCGCACCAGGAGTGCGCGCAACAGCATACGAGGAGCGCGCGCAGCATCAAACGAGGAGCGCGCGCAGCAGCGCACCAGGAGTGCGCGCAACAGCACACGAGGAGCGCGCGCAGCAGCGCACCTGGAGTGCGCGCAGTAGCGCACCAGGCGGGCGCGCAACAGCACACGAAGAGTGCGCGTAAGCCCCTGGTCTTGGATCTAAACATTCAGTGCCTTCACCATCATTACCGTTTTCTGAGGACAAAGGCAAAAATTATTCAAAAAACCCACTGTATGTAACCGTAACCAAGTACCGTTAATTTGTTAGTTTTTATTGATCAAACAAGACTACTCGTCCTTCTCAAACATCCAAGCCACGAGCTGGCCAATGCTCACGGATTAAAAGTTCAAAATGGAATATGTTACAAACATGCAATAAACCTCGGTATGGGCCCCTACCGAGGGAAAACTCACACAACAAATCTAGGTCACGATCAGAATCTCATTAACAAAAACGAAATGAGGGTAGCGTCAACTCGGGACTCTAAATATGTCTTTGTCCGTAGCAGGCTCACTGAACCGCTCGGATCTCCAACCCGACGCGCTGGGGGAAGTTCACGAGCTGATGTCGTCAGCACCGAGCAGGAAACATGAAACACCCTGCGGCGTCTGGTCTCGTACCCGAAGTCTGCGGGCTCGAATCCCAGGGTGTGGGCGGAGACGCGGCTTTCGATGACCCTGGAATTTATCATACACCAACGTTAGGAACCTATATCGGACCATAAGGCTATCTATTATAGCATCGAATCAAAAAATAAAGAAAAAACTAAAACCACTACACATGTAACAAAAAGATGTTTCAACGAGAAAAGTATGAGCAACTTTAGAGACGCTATTGCAAAAATTAATTGGAATGAAATAATCAACATAAACTCGGATGTTAATGAAAACTACAATCAATTTGAAAACAAACTCAAACATGTCCTTGACCATCATATACCCCTACAAACATTTAAAATCACAGATAAAGCCAAACAATGGATGACGAAGGGTCTTAAAATCTCGTGTAGGCACAAACGAATGTTGCAAATACTGACAAATGAAAGCAAAAGTAAAATATTAAAAGCCTACACAAAGAAATACCAAAAAATACTTAAGAAGTGCGTAAAATACTATAAAAAGATAAACAATGCAATAAAAATGAAAAAATCAAACAATAAAATAAAAACTATGTGGACCATCATAAAAGATGCTACAAACAAAAACAAAAAAACGGTAGTTAAAAATATAAAACTAAAACAAGATGACAAATTAATAGATTCACCTGATATGATTGCTAACATCTTCAATGAATACTTTACATCAATAGGTCAAATTACAAATACGACTCCTATCATTAATCAAATCAAATCAAATCAAATCATTTATTTCAGACAGATGTCCAATACCATAATGTCAATCACAACTTAAAATAATAATACAAAATGTCAAATAGTTACGAAAAAAAAAAAAAAAAAAAAAAAATTAAAAAAAAAAAATTAAAAAAAAAAAAAAAAATTAAATAAAAAATTAAAATAAAAATAAAAAAAAATAAATAAAAATAATACTGCCTATAACTCAAATTCATCAAACTCAATGTATCTGTCTCCGGTCACAGAAAAAGAAATAAACAAAATAATAAAAAACCTTCCGAGTAAATATAGCTATGGTATTGACGAAATCCCTTCTTGCCTCATTAAAATATGTGCAGATGCCTTGACCCCACCCATAACCTACCTCATTAATCAATCATTTATAGAAGAACGCTTCCCGGATCATCTGAAAATAGCAAAAATTATACCTATCCTAAAAAAAGGCGGAAACACCACAGACCCAAGTAGTTATAGGCCAATAGCTCTACTACCAGCCATTTCAAAAATCTTTGAACGAGCTATGTCCGATCGCCTCTACAATTTTCTTGAAAAATATCAACTATTACACAAAAACCAACATGGCTTTCGCAAAAACTCATCCACAAGTCTAGCAGTATATAAATTCACATGTAGCATATTAGAAAACATCAAAAATAAATATTACACCATTGCCATCCTCCTAGACATGACCAAAGCGTATGACAAAGTCGTTCACAAAATACTGTTAAAAAAACTATCGCAAATTGGAATACGAGAAAAACCACTAAACTGGCTACGCTCATATCTAACAAATAGGAATCAGCATGTGCAATTAGAACATCATTTCTTCTTTCTCAGCCATTAGTTGTCCATTTCTAAACATAGGCCTCCTATGAACAACATTACCATGACCAAAATGCAGTAAAGTCTATAAAGTCAACATCACAAACAATAAACGCCTCAATACCGCAAGGTAGTAAGGAAGGCAAAACTCCAAAGTTTGGATCATCGCCGCAAGGTGGCCAGTCTGTCGGTCTTTTATCGAATTCATTTCGGGGAGTGTGCAGAGGAGCTACATGAACTGATTCCCTCAGCTCCCTTCTATAACCGAACAAGCAGAAAGTCCGCAGGTAGACACCGTTTTATGGTGGAAGTGCCGAAGTATCGAACACAGAGCTTTGCTTCAACGTTTATTGTACGGACAGCAAAGCTTTGGAACACTTTACCAGAAGCTGTGTTTCCTGCGAACTACAATCCAGGGGTTTTCAAATCTAGAGTTAATAGGTATCTTCTAGGTAAACGTGTTACACCCTAGGCTGCAGCAATGCTTAACCACAGGCAGGCTGTAGTCAAACGTAAACCTATCCCACGTAAAAAAAAAAAAAAAAAAAGGTAGTGTCCTAGGTTGCATTCTATTCTTAATTTATATTAATGATCTCCCCCAGCAGCTAAACTCTCCAAGTTGTATTTGCGGATGACGTGTCCCTTATATTCAAAAGCAAAAGTAACGAAATCACACAGCAAATAGAAATTACTCAAACTTTTAATAGTTTAAAATCGTGGTTATACGAACATAATCTGGAAATAAACAATAAGAAAACAAAAATCATCCAATTTCACCCATATCAGAAACAACCTCTAGATTTAACTGTTATCCGAAAAAGTCTCAGCCTTGAAGAAGTCAATAACCATAGCCTCCTAGGCCTAACAGTCGATTCAAATTTAAACTGGAAGGAACATGTTAAAAAAATCAAATATAAACTATCCCAATTTGTTTACGCCCTGGCAAATTTAAAAATCAACACTAACACAGAAACTGCAATAACCGCTTACTACGCCTACGCCTATTCATGGTTAAAATATGGTATACTACTATGGGGAAACAGCACAGATGCAGAATCACTACTCATCATACAAAAAAAACTTATAAGAATAATAGTTAACATCAGACCCAGAGAAACTTGCAGACCTCACTTCATCCGCCTGAAAATACTCACACTTCCATCCATTTACATTTTAGAAGCCGCGCTATTCACCCGAAAACACAGAAATCTTTTTACTTACGATAGCAATCCCCGAAGACCAAACAAATTACTGCTACCCGTACCCAGGTTAGAATTATTCAGAAAAGGCCCAGAATATATGACCATTACGATACACAATAAACTCCCACATGATATCCGAAATGAACCCTCAGAAAGAACATTCAAAGCCAAATTAAAAAATCTCCTAATAAAAAAAAGTTATTACTCAATAGATGAATTCCTACAAGATGATTCCATTTAAAGATCCTAATAATGTAAGTAACTGATCTCATAGAGAATAAATATATTGTAAGTATGCAACAAAATTATATACATATAATGTATGTAAGAATATCGCAATATAATGTCATAGATAACAGATCTCATACATATTTATATTTATCATAAAACTATGTACATAATGTTTACAATTTTTAAAGGATATTATTAAGTATTTAGCCATGTAAGTAACTAAATTAGTACCTATAAGTAAAATAGTGTTTAAGTTGATATTGTAAGAAAAGTGCAATGCCCTAAACTAAACAAGCAACAGGGTCACACAATTCATTTCTTTTAGAATAAGTTCTAAAATGTAATTTTGTATTGTGTATAGCATATATAAATAAATAAATAAGTTTTGTAATCGCGCTTCTATGTAGCTAACTGTTAATGTTTTCTTCGAAGCTTTGCCAAAATTGACCTGTGCCCTTTGTAATTGCTCAAATCTATCGTACTGGCACGAAAATAACTGTGAAATATCTTCCATTTTTGAAATATGCTATGCCTAGTATGCGAAACGTCGGTAGTTCTGTGGAACCTTCGGGGAAAAAAAAATTGATGCCTAATCGTAATTTTATCGTGTAAATGTCCAAAATCACTTGTAAACACATGTATTTAATCAACAAAAGTTCGTGATTTCAATAAAAAACGGCTTACTTACAGTTTTTGCGGTGTTTTACCGTGCAAAACTTTCTTAGTTGTTGCGGTGATTTCACCTCACTTTTACGATTTCACTCGCGGAATACTTAAAAACGGACGCGAAGGACCAACTTTGTCCTAAAAATAGCGTTTACAACCAGTGTTTTATACTTTTGAATTGAACCTCACCGTCCGGAATTGCGAGGGAACCGGAACTGCCAGAGTCATAGAGAATCCCGCGAAGATTTTCTCCATGACATCTGACGTTGACATAATGTGTGGCGAGACGTCTAAATTAATCGAACACGGCGAACTACGTACCTACTTACAATGTAACGAACGCTTAGTTATTTCACGTGAAAAAACAGCCAAGCTACGAAGTAAAATGTTTAATAACTCACTTAACGCTCGCGGAAACTACGTAATAAATTATTAGGAAATAAAATGCCTTGAAATCGAAACGAACTAACGACCAAATTGAATAAAACTAAAATCGTGTAAAATTGTAGGTACTCACATTTCTGGCGACAACAGGCGCTCCAACAGACTCCGGGCGCATGGAGTCCAGTATCTCTGCGATGGACCGGTAGGGCCGCTGAGGCACGTCGCTGGGGCCTCCGCCCCCGCGACTATTATCCTATGAATATTAAAAAAACGTTATCAAATTTGCAATCAACTTTTAACTAATCTTAAAAGTTGTAAAAACCGTTAAAATTCAAGAATTTATATATCTTACAAGCAATATTGGTATTCTCGACATTTAGACATTCCAAATTTAAAAAAAATAATTAAATACTTACAGGATGTAGTAGCGGCATCGATGCCGCGAAAACTTTCAGAAGTTCCAAACTGTCGAAGGAAAATTGGGCAGAGACACCTGCCGAAATGTATTCGCGTAGGCAACTCTCGAACGACTGAGCTGAGTATCGCGCGCCGTGAAGCAGGAAGCCATCGCATCCCTTCCACCAACATCCAGTCGCAGAAAATGTGGGGGCGGACCAATCACTGAGCCAGAATACGCTCCGCCCACTTGCCGCTCACTTTGCGCCACTACACAATTTAGTCAGAAAACCTTTTAAAGTTATTTAAAACATAACAAATATGTTAATAATATATAAAAGCTTAATTAAATTTGTTTCTCTTATCTTTAATGTTTGTAGGTATCATATTAAACACCAAAAACCATAATTGAATTTGAATTCAATTTAGGAGAAGATTTCCGGTTACGGTACAAGACCGGAAATAATCTTGTAGGTAAATTCAAATCCAATCTGATTTAATATAATACGAACGTGAAACAGAACTATTATGGCAATAAATAGAATAGTAAACTATCGAGTGTGTTAGAAAGTTTCTTTAAAACTTGATATAATGTAAGCTACAAGTGGAGGTTTGATGGCGCATGCTCAAATCAGACGCTCAATTTATTGACTTGCAACGCTATGATTCTAAAACATTTATAATTTCTTTATAAAAAAATACTTCATTCGTTATTTTTTTTTAATAATTATTCCTCGCTTTTTAGTATTTTTTAATCAGGCGTTGCTCGCTTTTTTGAGCCACGTGTTACGGCAAAAGATCTTTTGGATTGATTGGCTCTACCAAACAGAAAATAATAATTATAATCGATTCAAAGATAATCATAAAACAGTAACAGTAAAAGCACTGTTACAGAACTCGACACTTAAACAAATACTTATAATTTTTTTTGTTTTATTCCGAGAGTTCTCACGTAAAATTAAAGAGGCATATTAATTAAGTAATATATACTTAATTAATAGAGGCATATTAATTAAGTAATAATAACATAAAACCATTAATCTTATAAAAGCTTGAATGCCTTAACCGACTTGGAAGTAATTTGGTATGGAATTAGGTTAGGCCCTGACACATAGGTTAACTTTGACCCTGTATTAATGTGGGTAACACCGCGGTGCGCAGCTAGTATGTAGATTAATAAAACACATACATATAATCAGTACTTTTTTTATTTCATTTTATAAACTTGTTTAACATAAACACAGTTTTGAACCCGATCAAGATGTGCCTTCCTTCCTAAACAACTTTATAATTCAAATCTTTCTGCAGATCAATGAAGTCGATCTATTGACAATAATTTTTATTAATTGGTACTACATGGACCTCAGTGAGGTCGTCAAAAATGTACATATGCTTAGATCTTTAAAACTACACAACGGTTTGATGCAGGTTTTCGTAATGGATAGTGATCTAAGAAGGTTTATGTGCGTAATTTTGCTGCTAAGCCACGGGCAAAAACTAGTAAAACATAAAATAGTTCATAGTTTATTTATTAACATTTCTAATATATGAAATTGTCTGCGAGTTCCAGAACGTGATCGAAGAAAAGGAAAGCTGGTTGGAGACACCTTCGTGCAGTCGAAGTAGAGAGGGTGCCTGCTGCTACGTCGTGAGAGGGGCAAGCTGCTACGTCATGAGAGGAGCCTGCCGCTACGTCGTGAGAGGGCAGAGACACCACGACACACCGACGAGCAACGGGGCGGGATCAACCACGGGCTTCGCACACCACGTACAAGGTCACGTAGTCCTTTATTTTCTTATAACGATTTTGCTAAAATAATTAATATTTTCTTGTAACGATGTTATGAAATAATGCCGCAAGGGCATTTTTCGGGCAAAAATCAGAGAATAGATATCTGGTAAGGCCTGTTCACACGCAGCGAAGTAAGGTGGCGAGTTAACTTGCGTCACGGATTGTGTTAAGTTCATCACACGTGTGAACAGTGGGCCTAGCAGGAATATTACCATCGCAGGATCCGATAATTTGTCGATCCGCATTTCATACAAAATCGTACAGCGCACCTGGTGACGAGTAGCGAAACTATTTTACTCGTGACCTCGCTTACTCCGCAGGATTCGATGAAATTACGGGACTAATGTATGGAGATTTACATAGCTGGCGAGTAGGAGTTTTAATTTGACAGGTGATCCGTAAATACCAGACCCAGCCTTCGACAAAATGTCACAAATATTTTCACCGCCATTTTTTCAGTGAGAAAACTATCGACAACTTTTGAGATCTGTTTTTATGTGTTATATTTAATTTAATTTCTATAAAATTAGTTAAGGCTATATAAACATTATTTTCTAAATCTATTTTTAACTAAAAAAACATTGTCTATAATTGTCTATGACTATTATATTGTCAAAAGTTTGAACGTCAAATTTGTATTGAACCGACCACGGTTTGGAAATTAAATCGCGATGTTTTTGTACTTTTTGTGATTTTTCCTTGTTACTGTGACAGAAATTCAAGTGGAAATAGGTACATAAAACATCTCTCGTTGATGCAATGAGGCCAATGAAGAAAATGACACCGAACCAGATTCAATGTAAAGTATTCAAAGTTTGTTGGTAAGTTAGTTTGGAAATTTAGTTAAATACGCTATTTCAAGCTGTATTGTACAGTAAAATAGTCTCCATGCACATCCCAAAGTTAGTTTTAATGCCTCCCCAATAAATATCTACAGTGATTTCTCAAAGATATTGAAGATGCGTTGAGCGGACCTAAGATCCGCCGTAAAAGCTATGGACTGTACGTCGGCAGTCCAAAAGGCTCCGTCTGGAACTAGCAGCCTCGTTAGATTGCAGCTGCCTTCATTAATCTATATATTGTACTCATTAAGTGCTGTTGCTTTAGACAATTAATGTTACAATACTCAAAATATACATAGTAACACTCAAAATTAAAAATATCTACTTACCAAAGTAACTTACACAAATGAATAGCATAACTTATTGATGGTTTTGCAAAGAGCTGTGATAGTAACCATTGCACTACCAGCATGAATTCCAGGTATGGGGATGTCACTCTGATGCCTTGTTTTTGAGAGCCAACAGTAACCATATAAAAACCTCCACAAGCAATGTTAGAAGCATACTTGGCATGTAATGTTTATCCTGGCTAGTCTAGTGGAAAACTTAAAATCCAATAAGTACATACTTAATTATTTATTTACAGGACATTGTTTCAGGCTAGCCTAGAGAGATTAGCACTTAATGCTATTCCGCAACCTTGTTGAAGCTAGTCTGGAAGCTGTCTACAATACCTACAAGCCATTCCAAAGCCAGTGTAATGATTTGGTCGGACTACTACCAACAGAATAAGTGAAGAGAGAGACTAGGCTAAACTGGAGTTGTTATGCACAAAAAATACTGCACATCCTTTGCATTTTAGATTTCAAGATAGTTATTTACTAGAAATTACTAATGAAAAGCTGTTTTATGGTGTTGTTGATATTATTTTTTATACATTGTGAACTAAACCATATATGTATTATAAATACCTAAATTTTAAAACCATGCACAACTTAATATTAATCTCCTAAGTTTGCAATTGTTTTGTAAAGTTGTATCCTATCCTACTTTAGGCAAGAAGTTTTATTTTGTTGTTGAACGTTGATAAAATATATTTCTCATTTTGTTTTATTTCTGTTTTATTTATTGCCAATATACATACAAAGGTTGCTAAAGTTATTTAAATCACAGAACTAATGCGGAGAAATTACCAGTAGTCCTGTCAACAGAACTACTTAACAGAACAGGTGGGAGTAAACATTGTATTTTAGTAATCTTTGCATTAGTTCTGGATTCATATCAGTAACTAGAAAATTAGTGTGATATTGTTATTAAAAGATAAGATAAAGAATCTTTATTGATAATGTAAAGTTGTAACATAGGTATAAGTAGGTACTAATATCATAGAATATGCTACACAAATTACAATATCTCGTCAAATTGGATTTATAACATTTAGTTTTAATAAAATTTTAGAAGTTACAATGTCAAGTTTTATTAATAACATAATGAAAATTTTTGTTATTAAAAACATGTCAAACATATTTGTTTAGCCTATTTATTTTGCAACTTTATGGTTACTATAAAGAGGTACCTACCTACATAGTTTAATTATAATTTATTAGTTATACTAGTTATGTTACTGGTAAGGTTGGATAAACTTTGTAAATAAAACTCATTGAAATTAAAATTATATGTTTTGTAATAAAATAAAATACTTAAATAATCTTAGACATAAAATACCAATATTAATGTCTTCTCTCCCTGGCAGATTCAGCCCCTGCAAAATAAAATACGTATTATTGGACAATTGCATTTTATTTGTTCACATAAAATAAGTAGGTACCTGTGTAGCCAGCAAAGCTATTGCAATAAGTTTATCAGATGCCAGATTCATGGCTTAGTTTAAGTCCCTCAGCTAGATATACCAGGGAAGTATAGAAGACAGGAATCTTGTGATTATCTAAATTAGAAAAAGTTTGTACACAGCAACTTAAAAAAAACTTTTAAACTAGCACCACCTCACAGTTTCAATCAATCTAATGGAAAGTATGTATTAATTTCAGGTAATTTGTGTCTTAATTTATCGATTAAGTCCATTTAGTTAAAGTATTAATTTTCATTTTATTTATACACTCAGAAACTTGAGTAAATTAAGGAAAGTATTGTAACAAGTAGTGACCCAGCTGTTTGTCATAGTGTGGCAGCTGTTAAGCCCTTATTAAAACCTTATATAAACTCATCATAGAGTATAGTCACTGTCATACATACCTAAGTATAGAGAAGTATGATGGATGGGACCATAGTATGCCACTGCAGCTTCTTCTGGTAATTATGCTCTCCACTCCTTTTGCTGTTTGTTCATTGGATAGAGATTCGGCCGGTTTACTTCCAGTCTTGATGTAGATTTATTCAATAAGGCCAGTTTTAAAATATTCTTTTTCTAGTAACTTTTAACCTGTAAAATTGAATTTGTAGAACTTTATTGAGTATTTCTAAAACACTGAAACTATTCATGTTAAGTAATTGAATTATGGGTCTAAATTTCTATGATGAAACTAGATGTAGAATGGATTTATTTCCCAATGTACTTACAAATATTACAAAGACTTCTCTATGGTTCGATTGTATTTCCTACTCGTCCGCTTTCTTTCTTTGTTCCGGATTTAATGTATGAAAACTTTATGTTTACTTTACTTTGGCTGGTGCTGTGACCACGCCGGTTTCTGCCCTTCAATAGGTACTAGAAGATGCCACTCATCGCGGTCTTGAGCAAGGTCTTATTATCACTGGGATCACGAATCCTGTGGAGATACTCTTCGACCCGATCCTTCCAGCGATATTTATAGCGCGCCACCGGTCTCTTGCACCACGGTCGCCCTGAATATACGCGCTTTGCTCATCTTCTGTACATGGCCATGCCAGCGAAGCCTTTCTGCTTTTATCTCGTCTATAATCGGGCAGATTAGTTAACCTCGGCGTTCTTCCAAACTCTCAAACTAACAGTCATCTCTTCGAACTGGCCCAAGAATCGATATGCACTGTCACAATCAACTTCTTTTCTTCCTTTTGTACAATAAAAGCATCGATACTGTAAAAACACTCCTAAAAGTTACGTATTTTGATCTTATTAATTTAGTTTTATTTATTTCGCGCCATGTTGTTTTGACAGGATCATAGGAATCGCAGATAAAAATATTCGTAGAAAAGAATGAATGAAAGAATGAACGAAGTTAATCAACCGGTAATGTTACTCTCGTTTATTTACCATCGAGACCTAACTCCAGCTACCAATGCATGAAAGTCGGAAGTAATACTTACAACTAACTTTTACTTTACGGACTCAAACTTGTGCTAGGCCCACAGCAAACGCAAGTTAAGTAGCAACTTGTCAAATAAGTACAGTAGGATAGACCGCGGTTCTATTTTCCGGCAAGTTCAAGTGATAAGTCGCCCCTCCCTCGCGTCTCCTTCACCCCGTCAACTTAACTTGCCAGTGTTTAGACCGTGTGGACGGATTAAAATATAGTTTAGTTAAGCACTTACCTTGGAAGTGACAACTGTTTTTTTTATTGTTTCGCTTCGCTATTCTTGTGATGTTTTGTTTGCAGTTTGAGACACTGATTTTCATCTACCTAGTCTGTGCTGATTAAAAATTAAGTGGAATGAAAACACAACTTATGCGTTTGTTAATACATTTATATATTACAATATATTATATTACATTTAAGTATAAATTTCAATGTTTCTTTTACAATGTCTTGCAATTGAGGGAATACCTGCTTTTTTTCGTCCATAATTTGCTTTTCTACGCCCAGGAACAATGAAGAGGTTGAACAACATAGGTACCCTAGAGAAATTAACCACTACGTTTACGGTTTAATTCAATATATTTTTTTAGCCTATTAAGATTTCTCGTATAAAATGTCGGTGCTCAATGAAACAGTTGAGTAACACGTTCAGTAGTAGCTTAAACGAAAGTTCCAATTGTGTTCCGGGGCTACATATAGATAGCTGGCCTGTACGTCGGTGAAGTCTTGAGAAATGGAAATCAGTATTCGGAGAAAGTAGGTACCAGAGTAGTTTTCAGTTTATCGGAATTACAATCAATCAAATGAAACCAAACATGAGTTTTTGTATGCATATTATATTCATTATTAAAGGCATTGTCACAATCAATGCCAATTTGCTGAATATAATTGACAACTACATATGATGTATGATTACTTTTTCTTTGGCTGCTCACAACTTAACTTATTCCCGTATGGACGCTACTTACTATATTAACTTATTAATTAGAACATGACGCAAGTTAACTCGCCACCTTACTTCGCTGCGTGTGAACAGGCCAGTAGTAGTAGTAGTCGGCGAATGAGTTGCGATATACATTGGATGAGACTATAGGAGATCAAATTATTTATTTTTTCAGTTCAAGATTACAGGTATTGGCCAAGATTTTGTTGGACAGTCCAGTAATTTTATGTTATGTTTCTATATCTGAGATGAGTGGCGGGTAAAGTAAAGGTTAAGTAAGGGTACTCTTACACTATTAATAAATAAATATTTTTCTGGTGTAACATCTAATAAATCAAATTTTTTGTCATTTCATCAAAATTAAAAGCCATGAAAAGTTTTAAATGAAAGCTTAACATTTCATGTGTTTCAAGAATTGTTATACAATAATAACATGACCACTGATTTGGGTAGTCTCCTATAGATATCTACGCCACACACAGAACAACGATCGGGCCACATCGCCCCCGCGCGCGCCCCGACAAGCATGGACTTCAAAGCTCTGTGACGCCACAGTAGCATTCTGCCATACAAAATTTGTCAATTTGCAAATACCGCCATTGCAAATATTTTTAAGATGTCCAATTTAATAAAAAAAATATTACAATAAAGCTCACTAGGTGTACCTAGCAGTAAATAATTCCGTGTTTCTTGATTCATCCTACGTAGGTATTACCTACTCTTTGGGTATAACAAACATTTGTTTTTATTAACGCATCTCATTAGAATTAGCTAAGACACGTTTATTTATTTTAACGGGGAAAACTGAAAGCAATTGATATCGTGACATTCGTATACTTGACAGCTTTGTACTCAATGTCATGATTTATTTTATAGCTTCGATGCTAAAATTATTTAGCTATCTATAAAAATCATCTAGTATTAATTATATATACCTAATATTAATTTAAAAAAACTTTTCGTGAATCTTAGCATTAATGATGCCGGTCCTAAGCCCGGATAAAGGAGGAAGGCACAAAGCTCGTGAAAATATTTTCTAGATAATTGCCATTTCGATAACCAACACTTTATCAATTCTATTTGTTTGTGTTTTTATGTAATATTGTCAAAATTGTACACATACTATAAATGGTATGTACCTACCTCTAAGTCTCTCCGTTGTCATTCCTGAATCGGCGCGCCGGTCCAGTAATTACTAACGGGACCGCCTAACGAATAGTAATGGTGAATTCAAGGTCTAGTTATCCCCCTAAGCAGTACCTACCATATAACTGTCACGTGGTCACAAACAAAAGGGATTTCCTAGACTTACCTATTCGTTAGGGGGTCAGCCCCTTAGTATTTATGTATATGTTACAGCGAAAGTAATAAATCCAGATATTATATATACTATCCAGCTATTATACATAATATCATATCAATTTAGACAAAGTGATAATTGAGACAAAATTAATCACATTAACTAGCTATTTTATAAAATATCTTGGAATACTTGGATAATGTAATAAAAAAGTAAGTTAAAGGTGAAAATTATATTTTTTTATTTAAATATAAATATGAAGCATAAATATGTAGTAGGTACCTAACAATTTAGTCTCATTTTAAATAGTTATTGTAATAAGTACTTATGTATTATATTTTATTAATTTTCAAAATATATATTCACGTTGATTAACATTGTTTATAAAAATTAACATTGATTATTGGATTTAAATTGTATGTTAAAAAATAAATTCCTTGTTCAATAGCCATAAGACAAAACTAATAAAACACAGAGATCAATACGAGTAATTTAACATTGCTTAGTAAAATGGTTTACAAATCAATACGAGATGTATTTGGTATCACTCCTTAACAACTACAATATTAATATATTTAAAAACAACTGGCATGAAAATACAATAAAATTATTATTATTTATTCTTACAAGTAAGGCTTTTATGACATTTTGAGTTACACAAGAGGCTTGACTTTTTACATTTGCATCTATTAGAAACGCATTCCCCAGTACAGTTGCAATGCTGAAATCCTTGGCCACCAAGATGTGACTCTTTCTTTGCACATTCTCGGATAGTAAATTCAATATCAACTGTAATAAACGTATCTTTGCAGACAGTAAACTGATATTTTACTGAAGATAGAGCTAACATTTTATCAGCTTCTTTTTCTTGTCCTGGTTTTTTTTTGAAAGATTGTCCAATTTAATCTTTGATATTTCCAATTTCTGGACTGGCCTGTTAGCTTAGTTGGTAGTGGCTCTGCCTTCTAATCTAGAGGTCGCGGGTTCGATTCCCGCATGACACAAGTATTTATGTACTTTAAAAAAGTATATATAATTACTTGTGTTGAGTCTGGTTGTTTGTATGTATAATAAGTATGTATTTACAAAAGAAAAGTATATAAGTAATATATCCGTTATCTAGTACCCACGACACAAGCGTTTGCTTAGTGTTGGGCTAGATGGCGCTGTGTGCAATGTCCCGGAATATTTATTTACTTATTTATTTATTTCTTGTTTCTTTTTAACGAGAAAGAAGGTATTATGTGAACTTTTAATCAGAGATTTGACCTCATAGGTATAGGTAGGCACTACCTCCTACTAAGAAATCACAAAGCCCTATGATAAGTTAATAGCTTAAGCTCAGAGTTAATTACCTATTACTAGGCTTAATAGATAGGTACCTAAGTACAATATGTACTTACCTAGCTTGTCCATACTTAGCATTCAGTATTTATAGCAAATAAAAAAAAAATAAGTTGGTAGGGACATTAGGAGTTAATACTTAAGTCTAACCTTTAATGTTAAAAAGTCCTACTTGGGCATACAATTAAGTAGGTATGTCTAATTTACAGTTATTTGAATAACATCTTTGGAAATGTCTATTATATAAGCTTAGGTAAGTAGGTACTATAGTTACCTTCAAATGTTGCGATAAAAAAATAACATAAAAGACATCCCTTGGTTTACCAAATTCAACCAAAATTGATACAGCATCTAACTATGCATTTATTTCCAGGTGATGTGAGCAGGCAAGGGGAAAGTTCTCGAAGAAGCCAAGATCACATCATCCATTCCATTTATTTACCATACTTATCAATTTAATTGCAATCTAATTGTTGGTTATCTACCTATCTATTTAATTGTAAAGTTACAGATTATGAAAAAAAGTCTAGTTATGGAGATTCATTCTGTGTTTTAAACCTACCCCTGGGCACAGTCCACAACTGTAGGTACCTATATAAATAGTTACTTATTTACTTTAAAAGATTATTAGAAAATTATAATTAGGTTAAAAAAAACAATCAAGATTAAGATATTAGTTTATGAGAACACTTTATTAGATAAATAATAAGTATATAAGTACATACTTGAATAAAAATTAATAAATTAGATAATCAGTCCACTATTGTTCTCAGAATTCTCAGAAAAAAACTCTCTTGAAAGTTGAGGTGAGCTGGAGAATGTTCAAAGTCATGCAGGAACATCAGTAGGTATAGATAGTGAGACACAGTTACACTAGAAGCAGGCTTCCATGGATTTTCAAGTTTCCTTAGAGTGACATTATTCTGTACTAAATAAGTAATGTTTCATTTGAAGTAAACAAGATAGGTACCTAAGGAGTTTATCAAATAAAATTCTGCCTGTCATCAATGCTAGTTGGTTTATTTTTCCTAGTTTTTCTGCTCTGCTTTGGTGGACTAACTATGTACCTACATGAAGGTAGAAGCTATCTATTAGACTCAAAGTTATTTATGTAGAACAAACCTAAATTTTAGCAAAAGAAAATAAAACATTGTAAATGATCTCATTCTTGATGACATTGTTGGCTACATACAGAATGGCAAGAACTGACTAAAAGAAAGGGTTAGAAGTGGTCATCATTATTAGCAGATTCTAGTAGATTCTGCTTGAACATAGCATATAATAATTGTACCTAAGTAAGTACTTACCAGTGCTATATACACTTTTATCGTTTAGCCACCATCCATGCCTTCTTTGAGGTTATTTGAAGAGGAACAGAAAGTAATTTCTGATGAGTTGATATAGGTACAACTCAATACCTACAGCAGTTATGTACTGAACCACACGAAACCTAACAACGCGTGATAAGCTCCCTGGTGATAAGCATTACCATGGATAAATTGGTATTTTCATTCATTATATCGCTGCATCAGGTTCCAAATTGATTTTGTAACGCAGACTAGTTAGAAAATGATACCTAACCTACGCGTTCGAGTTGAGAATAAAGATGGCGTAACCAAACCAAAATAAATCCAAAACGAAATCGTGTATGTACACGATATCCTATCCGTACACAAAAATTAAGAAAATTTTAAACACTCCTACAAGCAAACAAGCACCCAGTAGATCTAGACACCTGTTTTTAAATAAGTAAGCAGGTACGATAGCTCTCGCCAGATTGGTACTGCGTGAGAATAGCCAAAACAAACAAACTATTACTTATTCCATGGCTTCACGCAGTTTACTACATTGATAAAAACCTAAACACATTGACAGAATTTCTACTCACACACAGAAAATTTTATATTTTTTCAAAGAAAAGGGATATTGCCAGAATACAGAAAATATTAGCGTTCAATCAAATTAAAGACAAGTATTCGAGTTTTTCGACATCTACGGAAATAGTAGTACAGATGACAAATATTTTCATTGATTTCTTGATAGAATGAACTAAACCGTATATTTGTTGTCTGTTTAGAATGAACAAAATGAACGTTGTATGAACATGTTCATTCGCGACTGCGTGAAAATAACTGGTCCGTACTCGGAGGAAGGGTCCGTATGAAATGGATTATAATATATCTTATAGCTATGTATGAGTCAGGATACAAGACATAGGTATTTCGAGTGAAGTTAAAGAGGAAAAGAAGAAACAAATAAGAACTAGCGACGCCTGAAGAAAAACTCGTATTTGCTAGAAAAATAATTATTTCTTATCAGACTATTATTTTAAAGACGCTTCCGATTATCTTTATTTTTTCTCACTTTTAGATAAACTGATATGTATGAAATTTGGTACAGAGATCGACTATATAGACCCTTAATTAGCACATAGGCTACCTACTTTTTATTTCCGTTTGTTTAACAGAGGCTTCCCGGCGGGACATCGCCTACTTTTATTTGTACCTTATATGTTTACTTAGCGCCTGATCAAAAACTGATATTGAGTTAACGGTAGTTCCGTTAACTCTTGCTGGTCGGTTTTTTTTGGTGCGTATTCAATACAACCACCATGAAATGATTACTTACCTTTTCTTGTATAAAAGTAAATAAGTTCTTGTATATCTCAATTGTCCAGAGTTTTCAAGCAACTAAACACTTTATGAGGTAAAAAGTAATAGGAGGTAAGTTCGTAAAAGGTGGCCAAATTAGAGCTTTTAAACCGCCTCAGGGGTCTGACATTAGGCTTAACGACTGCAGCAGACAACAGCCGGATTTTTTGTGGTTTCTGCTATAAACTAAGAGTAAAGTTTTTAGATGTAGGTACAAATTTTTCCGTAACAAGATTGTAGGTTATAGCCTATACCTAACCTCTTCAAAATAGTATGGTACCTATCAGTAACCAGAGATGTATAAGATACCCTATACAAAGTATCTGAAATACAAGATGCAAGATACTTAAAAAAAAAGTATTTCAGATCCAAATACAAATACTTTTCTAAAAAGGTATCTGAAATACAAGATACAAAATACCTATCTTTCAAATACTTTTTAAAGATAAAATACTTTTGTAGGAAAACAACATTTATTTTAACTGTCAAGTTTATTTATTCAAAGAATAATGTAGGAAGGTTTTACAAATCTTCGAAAATGTTAAAAATTTAATATTTTTATACATTTTTTATATATATAAAAAAATACAATGTGAAATGTACTTGAGTTTTTTACATACATATCTGTATTGGTATTTATTCTACAAAGGCTGCGGGCACGCCACCGCGGCGGGCGCGGGAAAAAACCACTCCGTGAGTTCTTAGCGTATATATTAATGAACTTACTCACACATAAATCTGTGATTTTATATATATATATATATATATATATACAAATTTAGTAAAATTCGTGTATATATATAAATACTCTGTGTGTGTGTCTCTGGGTTTGTGTGTAACAGATTACCTACTTATTAATTTGGTAAAATTAATAATTTGTTGTTATTCTAACCTAACATTTCGTTCGGCTCTGTTCGCAAGTTAGTTTACACACACATTTCTGACACATGTAATAATGCAACTTAGCAAAATAAAATAAGACCGTTTCCATGGTGGCGATTCCGAATCTCACAAAGGATATAAATGTATAATATAATGTTCTTGATAATTATTATATTCTCTCAAATGTCAAGTGCACACAGGAGTATCACGCTAATAAAATGGCACCGGTCGCTGAAGTCAAAAATCACAACAGCAGTTATCAACAGATCAACAGTAACAAAAGTCATAAATATTTTTTAAAATAATTAAATTATACTTTATGCTATATATTATAAGGTCCATATTAGTAAAACATACGTAAGCTAACTGATAATTGGGGAAATATCCATTTTGAATACAGACATCCGGGGAATCCCCGACATTTGACCTCAAAACTGGCTGCCAAAGATGAGTTGCCAGTACGATGAAATCACTTCTAACCAAGTAGCGTGTAATAACACAGAGTACAATAATAATGTTAGTAGTGTGATAAAAGTAGTTTCTTCCCTATATTTTTTAATTGTATGATGATACATCTCGATTCAACCAAATTCTGCCCATTTTCCAATTCGTCGACAGTGTCTGCCAAACTCGAAATTTCACCCTCGATTCGGTCAAAATGGCAGAATTCTGGCACAAATGGTCACACTGTCCGCATACGCACGTGTTACGAGTGTGCGCAATGCGCATGCGTACTGCTCTGAATTCTGATTCGCCGTCATTTCATTTTAAAACGTTCCTTTTTCTTCAAACTCATGACTGACGTATTGTTTTATTCAAAAAACTCACATTTTGTTAAAAACTAATTTAAAAAAAAAATACTAACAATAGATTAAAAACTTAAACTACTTCTAAAACAAAAATACTTAATCTAAAATGCCTGTAGTAGAAGGAAAGGTCCCCAAAATGCTGACGGCATTTCACTGACGTAGGTATTTATTTATTCCATCAAGCACATGAAGGAATGTTTGATTCAATATTTTTTTGCGTAAGATGGAAAGAAAAAATTAATAAAAATATCAAAGTCAACTGATTTGTTTTGATTGCGGCATTCTTTTGTTTTTTTAATGTAAATATTGCATTTCAAGTGTGAAAATGTTTATGATTTGAAAGTCTGGACATATTGTGAGTGATTATAATGTGTTTGTTTTGTCAGTGTGTAATTGTGTGATGTGTTATTGTTATCAAAATATCATGTAGAAAAGTAATCAGAGTAGTGAAAAACATCACAACCGCAATTTACAATCATCATAAATCTTAATGTGAGTATATCTCATTATTTTAGCATTTGCGAGAGTTTCATTTCAGAAATTTGATGATGAGAATGATGTGCGAATTATAAATCGTTTTTTAATAAATAAATAATAATAAATAATAAATAAATAATAAGTCTTAGTCTGATTGTTTAGTCTGAGTGTTGCCATCTGTCATTTGGTTTTCGGCAATATTGACAAAATGTTTAGACGACGTTTGGTTAATGGTTTGTAGTTGCGTTCGGAAAGAAAAAATGAAATTTATTTTAACAAAAGTATCTTGGGGAAAAAAGTATCTTCAAAATACTAAGATACCAGGAAAATGTATCTAGATATAAGATACAAGATAAAATAATAAAAAGTATTTCAAATACGTATTTCAAATACGTATTTAGTATCTTGTATCTGTATTTCAGATACTTTTATCTAAGATACTTTACATCTCTGTCAGTAACAAAACAATAAAACTCCCCAAAACACTTATATTTAAAATGATCTTTCCAGAAACCATGGCCGAAATATTTAAGTATTTGTCAAATGTCTCATCATTGTAAGGATTAAGATTAAAGTAATCATCTAGGTTGTTAAGTTTACCTTAGTCAACATATCTATCGAGGTTGGATATTTACTTGCGATGCGTAATATTTCACAGATAATGCCTATAATATGCTTTGAGACGTACATAAATTTTTATGTTATGAATCTTTGTTTTTTTTTTACGAGGGATAGGTTTACATTTGACTTCAGCCTGCCTGATGTTAAGCATTGCTGAAGCCTAGGGTGTAACACGCTAACCTAAAAGATACCTATTAACTCTAGAAGTTTCTATTTCTCAAGAAGTTAAATTTGCATGTTCATCTTATTTTTTATTTCTTCTTCTTGTCGTATGTTGTTTAAAGTGAGTAATAGCATGCGCTAGCTGAGCTATGGCCGTTCACACTTATTATAATATTCAATTTGCTACAATTTATTATATTATATTTTTGTGTCACTTGGGCTAAGCCTATGGTCTTAACATAATTCTTTACTCTTTTGTACCTAGTCAATAGTTATAGAATATAAAATATATGAACCTATTTAATATTGTGATTGTAAGGTATTTGAGTATGAAATAATTAATGTAATTGGTTTTGACCGTTTTAATTATTATTAAATATATAAAATATTTTATTCTTAGCGTAAAGTTCGTTTTTGTTACGACTTTCTTTTACTATTTCCTAGACACATTTATTTATATTAGTCTAAACTGTATCATCAAAGTGTTGTGTTCTAAATGTTAATGTATTGTTTGTCTAAATTATGTTCCTATTATTTTTTGGTTTATAATCTCTACCTAATGTATCAGATAAAAAGTCAGGTAAATAAAATGCAGAAATAATTGTAATGTACACAATTTATTCATATCGTATAGTGTTTATTATACAAAGATAATAAATTGTAAAATCATCTTTCGCGGTCCGATCAATAAATAAATACTTAGACTCCCTCAGTCGGATCTGAGCCCTATAGGGCGGTACTAGGAGTATACTTACACACTGAAATACTATACAGCTAGCCTTCTTAGGAATCTATACAAGTATATGGAACTTGCCATGAGTAACAGGTACGCTGCTGTAAGCGCGTTCAACTCTTTTATAAGAGGGACCTCAGCACTCAACGCAAGCCACGGCATTCATGAGTTTGATATATTTAATAATATTAAATGTACAAAAATATTCCTTTAGAGCTATTATTTGTAAAGGTAGGTATGTATTGTCAAAGGCACTGGTATTCTTAATCTGATCATATTCAATACAATCTGCTCGTAATAGGATAGCGATATTTCTAACTCTTAACATAATTTGCGATTTCTTGAAGAGGACCTATCGTACACTTTTTTTGGTTTGGAACGGAAATTCCGATTTGAGATATTACACATTTACATTATAAATAACCATCTAAGCGGAACCTAGGATACTTAGATCGAACTTACTCGCTACTTACATAGACATAGTCTTTAGCAATCGATTTCCAACATAGAATCTTCGAATAGATGAAACAGATCTACTTCTATTACTTATTTAACATTTACATACATAGTTCATCACTAAAAATGCATTTTTTTATTCTATCACTGAGTAGACAAGTTTTATCTGCTCGAAAAGTCTGTCAACCGAAAGGAATTAGTCTCATGTTTACAATAACATAGTCCGGCTGCGCCCCGGGGCGCTCTAACACGACTAAACACCGACCACATACAACTAGGAGACTACAGATAGGCGCGCGGCTCGGCGCCGGCGCAGCTGCACGGGACCGTACATATACATCTCTTTACAGCGTGGTAACTACGACGGGAGGCAGAGACACTGTACGAGCGAGGACTCGGCGCGGTCAGGCGCGGGCCGCTCAGTGCTCGTGCGCGCGCCCGGTGTTCTTGTGCATCATGTTCTTGAGGGTGGCCACCTCCGTGGCGAGCCGCGCCAGCTCCGCCTTCAGGTGCGCGTCCTCCTCCTCGGCCAGGCGGTCGTCGGGCCGGGGCCCTCTGTACTCCCCCCCGAGAGAGATGCCGGAGTCGCGCTCGTCGCTGGAACCCTCGCCGTCCCAGGAGGGGGACGATCTTGGACCAGGCTCCTGCTTGATGTTCTGCAGGGACAGCAGCGCGCTCGCCACGTCCTTGTCTCCCAGGTGGGACTTGTGGCGGAGCTTCAGGGGGAGACCGTTGTGCTGGTCTGAGGTGTACTGCTCCGCGGTCTCGTCACCCGAGCCGGAGAGGGAGGAGAGCTCGTACGGGGAAGGAGCCCGCCGGGACCGAGACAGGTTCAGGACGGAGCCGGGGGGCTCGTAGTGCGCCGGGTGCGGGTAGTAGGACTCCGGTGCAGGCAGGCGCTCCTGATAGGGCTCCGGTGCACGCTGCGGCGGGGGAGACGGGGGAGAGGCCGGCGCCGAGGGCGGCGGCGGAGGAGGCGCAGGGAACATGGCATTGCCAGACAGTTTGCTCCTCTTAGTCACGCATAAGACCTGGTCGCAAGTAGGCAGGGTCGCGAGCACCTGGTCTATGCTGATCAGAGTTTCTCCGCAGATTCCGTATTTCTCCTTGATGGCATCGAGCTGGGCTTTCAGTACGTGGTTTTCCTTGGACAGTTCGACGACGCGCTGCTCTAGCACCATGTCGTTGAAGCGGCGTTTTTCCCTCGAGCGCTTGGCGGCCTCGTTGTTGCGGCGGCGGCGGTCCCAGTAACCATCATCTTTCTTGTTGTCAGGGATGAATTCACGTTGCTTGCGTTGTCCGAAGTATTCCTTGCGTTTGTTGAAGTCAAAGGAGTCGTAGTCGCACATGTCTCCCGGGGAGCCGTTAGGTGGAGGAGGCCCGTCCATGGGGAAGTGAGGGGAGACTGAGAGGCGCGGCTGGCGAGGAGGAGGAGGCGCGCGGGCCGCGGGGGGCGCGGGGGGGAGGCCCCCGCCTGCCAGCAGCTGCTGCTGGCTCAGGATGAACTCGGCGACCATGTTTCGGCGGACGACGGCTGGTCCGCACGAATCTTCACCGTGGCTCTGCAACAAAAGAAAAATCACATCAGTAAACAAGTTCAAAAGCAGCGCTCGCATTTGATTCAATAAGATCACGGTTACAAAATCTGGTTGCAAAAAGCGATGTCGCAACCTGCCGCTGCAACATACACGTGGATCACCTCTGTGGGTCGGCAAGGTGTTGCCACACGTTGCTTTTTGCACCCTTCATGTTGGCCAAATTGATTAATAAACCGTTTCTTAACCTTTTACATTACACAAATCCAATTTTAAGGTTACACCGGATTTCTTCCGTTACAAAACTCATTTCCTGGACATTAGCGAATAGAAGTTTTTTTTTTGGTAATTTAATAGCAGGATGTTGAGTTTTATGTATCGTCGGCCAATTAACGAGTTGGCAACAGTTAGAAATGTATCGGCAATATTTTCCATTTTATATATTTGGCATTTTTGAACAAGTGACGTCCGACTTCGACAGGGGGAGTTCTAATTTTGAATTAAGAAACAATAATATTTTGAATTTCGAAAATCGATCACGTTGCTGCCAACGTGTGTTGCATCGCGCTACTATTTGAAATTAAAATTTAATCGAGTCAAACAAGAGTCGTTAGTTAACCTTTACGTAATCGCTTCACCATCGGCGGTGAAAACAAAACGCTAATCTGTCGTACAACAACGGCAGGAAGTCTAAAAAAAATATGTTGTTATCAAAGTCGTTATCCGAGAAAAACAATAGAAGAACCACACTTGGAAAACAGCCATTGTGTGCATCGATAAAAAGAGGTGCTCGACCTTTTTCCAACATCTTTTTTATAAACAGGAACACTGGCCATTGCAGGAAAAACGTTTGGAAATAAAAAAACGAATTCGATGATCACGTTTCTGCTCACGCGGCCAACATAATCTGAGCAACGTGAGATCTACTGAAAATTACATGAAGGTTAGCAATTAGCATTTAGATCCAATTCAAAATTTTCAACGTAGGTCATCATTTTTTTTCTACATATTTCATTGTGGTCGTTCAGATTTTAGATACAAACCTAGTTTGTTGTAAATTTAAAGGCATAAGTATAAGTAAATATATTTTTGTCAAATTTTGTTTGGCAATTTCTCTAAATAAATATTTTTTTTTTAATTGCGAGTGGCATATTAAAGTTAAAAAACATACTTTCGAAACATAAAATGCTAGTGCTATAAACAGCTGCATTCCGTATGCTATTTTCAAAAACCGTTTCGAATAAAAGTACGTTCCATTTCGCGCAACTTTTTGACCGTGACCATGGCGTGGCAAACTCGTATTGGTGCGTTCCGTTCACGACATCGGTGTCAGTGGGTTGCCCCAGAAGCGAAGCCGTTACGGATAACTGTTCCAATGATAGCTCCGGCTTTAATTGTCAGTCTGTGATAAAATGTCAGTGCCATGGGAATGGATGCTTTTTTTCTTTATTAATCTACTGACACAAAATTGCGTGATAATGCTGGGATTATTGACGGCCTATATAATAGATAGTATGTTAATTAATTCTTGTTTTTTTCTTTTATATTTTCCCTTACAGATAAATAAGGTTATTATGCGTTCAATAAGGCTGACTTGATACTGACTGTGTGAAAAAGTATACTATTATGAATTTCATTGAAAACCATTTCTATATTATGAAAAACTAGCAAAGTATTGTGAGAAAAAATCGATGCCAGTACTTTTCTGTGTTGAAAGAGATAAGTATTGAAATCCGTTACAAGTTTATGTTCCGATTACTAATATTGTACAGTTAGTCATAACTATTCAGTTGTGTTTTTTGCCCATCTCGTCTCTCTGTAGGTGTTAATATGGAACAGTTACTGTGATACGATGCAATGGAAAAGTTTGCTTTGTAACTGTTTATTACTCGTGCCTACCGCAAATGAGTTCATATGGATGAATAGTAAAGTACTCAAGCCAAAAAAACTAAAGTTTGACACATTTAAACTTTGAATAGAGAATTGCAATTAAGACTGTTATTCTAAGTTTAACCGTTAGAGAATTAATATGTATATGAAACTACAGTTGCAACATATAGCAGTAAAACTCACTAAACTGTTTATTATATTGGCCAATAAAGTAAATATTCATTGTAGTAACTCTCTTCGCGGTTTAACAGGTCATTTATTATTCAGTGTCCGTTAAAACTTGCCGCTTGGCGGAGCAGACAGTTAAACACCGGTTTACAGCAGCTACTATTTAGCATGCTAATAAAAATATGCTCATTGTTAACCAAACACCGCTATTTTTATCGAGTAAACTCTATCTTATTGTCACTGTCAAAAATTATGTCGAAACCGTCTCGCCCAAAAAAATAAGTGTTCGATTTTCAAACGGTATTTATTTTTAAAAATTAGTAGGCGTGAATTGGTGTAATATTTTCTAGATTTAGGTTTTTAGGACGTCGCGTCTTAGCCAAAGTGTGAGGTAATCATGTCGCAGACAATACTGAAATAGCGCGATAAATGTTACGGGCCCAAATTGGGCACACTGGTCTCATACTCAACTAGAGTGTACAAAATATCGTCACCGAACCGGTTTGGTAAAATAGCGGTTATGCCGCTAATAACTATCACCTTTCGCGGTCAATACCTCGAATCGATCTATCGTTAACGGTTGCACAATAATCAACAATCAAGCGGTCTTTTGACAACCAACAGTTATTGCTAATCATGTACTTTCTCGCGCGTACCGTTACAACGAAAACTGGGACCGTACGGTATCCCGCCAAAACGGTTTTTTGTGCTCATCACATCTAAAACCCGTAATACTGTTATGAAACAGCTATTAGCATTTCGTCATCGCATTTCAACTGTTAACCGCTCAAGGCTTCGTTGGACAATCTTTGTATTATCTTATCGATTCTGAATTCAACCCGATATCGTTCAATCAATGAATCGCTCGATCCAGTTTTGTTAAAAATATATCGCCGCCATTTCGGGACAGATAAACTGTCAATGTGATAAAAAATGACGTTCTATTTTTAAAAATGTAAAAAAAATATTTCATTAAAAAGTGGTTAACTCATTATATGATAGATTATTTATCATAGTTATTTTTATGAACAAGTTTAGCGAGGCTTTGTGTCTGAGGTTTATGTAAGAAACACGTTGCGCCTAAACGTGAAGACGGCAAACTGTATGGTATTGTCCTATTTTAGGATTGGCCGAGTCTTTCCTCGATTTCCTTTTATGCTGGAATCATTTCAAGTTTTTAATTTCCTTTTCTGTAGAAGTACTTTAGTCTACCTATAGTTTTTTTTATTAAGAAAAGAAATGGCGTGGCCAATATTGAAATTGTTATCAGATCTATTACGTATGCCAGCAAGTATAAAATACGCTATAAAGTAAAGAAGACAATGCCAAATAGCACATTACTGCCTTATCCGAAATATTTCGTAATGACAGCTACTGAGTCATTGTACAAAGTCCTTGTATCACAAACACGCTGATAACGATGTTTAAACAGAACATATTTCAAATATTACACAACAGTACATCGAAACTCTTATCTCTGACATGTATTTTTAATCAGGTCGGGGTTTTTCGCGTGATCTTTGCCTATTTTGACGCCTTTGTTTGTTTGTATATCATATCGATATAATAAATAGTTCGGTGCGAACGCAACTATTTTTAAAAATGTAACGTTCACAATTTCTAATTTACAACCGAATTAAATACGAATATTTTTAAATATCGAATAGTTTGTTCAATAATTATTCAAGTACTCAATCGAATATTGAGTCATTATTACAAACAGTCTCGAAAATGACAAATTCATTGCGCAATTACGAACGTACGAGTACGTTTAGTTTTGGAACGCGCCCAATAGAGTTGAGCAGTTTGAACTGATAGAGATAGTGATGTGAAATATCCGGAAACCGGAAAGCGGTACCGGCCTCGACAGTGACCTGTGATTGGAAATGTCGCAGATTATAGTGTATAGAGTTATGCAGTAGGTGACCTTAGAGCGTGATTGCGCCCACGTGCGGGCGGCGGCGGTCACGCGGCCAGAGACACGTGTGCGGTCTTGAACCTCACGTTGAATTGCGCAACTAGCACGTTTGCTCCTCTCTAGTCACTTATATAAACTGCAACGTGATGGCGGAACGTGAAATTTAATTAGCTTGCACCCTTGACTGTGTACTGTTACTTGTTTTCCTTCTGTGACCCAATCACAATAAACCTCTTTTCAGTTTTTTCTCTCATCATTTTTTTGTGTGAGTTAGAACCGTTACTTGTATAAATTTATCTGTAATGTTAACTCAATGTTTGGATTTCTTTGTTTGAACAGTTCTCGGAAGTTATTGGGTTAGGTCACTGTTAACGTGGCTAAAATTAAACGCTTTGTGTGTCCATTCTACCGACAAGATCGTTTTTTGCTCGATTCATTATGGAAATGTTTAGTCTGACGTCAATATTGTCGAAGCAAACGTTGAGATCTGAGCAAACAGCATTATGGAGTCACATTGAATTAATGTGCTCAACATTATCTGCCACCGTTATGTAATTATGTATGCGACGCCGCACTTGACCTTAGTTTAAATAATAACATAATGCAGCGGCCATCTTGGAAAAAGTAGAGAAAGTAGTACAGCGGTAACTTTCCACAGCGTCGTTTGCGCGGGAAAAGTGGGACAGCCGCCATCTTGGATTTGACATTTTTCCGTCCGTTTAGAAGCAAATTCCTAAGCCTATTCTTATTTATGCAAGATATCTAGAGAATGGTAAAAACATTAATAGATAAAAGTGGGAAAATTATTATTTAGCCGCATGTCTGTAACAAAGGTTGGCGCCAGTTCCGTATTGTTTGCTACGATCGGATTATATCACGAGGGTAATGTTATGAAAACTTACAGCGCCTTCCTCTTGTTATGTCTTCTAGCTGGTCGCCTTACCTTTTTGTAATTTACATACTTCTGGAAAAATATTATACGTTTATTTTTCCTTGTTTTCGTTGAATTTCCACGGAGACATTTTCGAGAAAGCGCCAAAGGTAAAAAAGTTGTACGTGTGACAAACGCTTTCCCCCGAAAAGCGTATACTTGACCGATTTTTCGTATTCGCGCGCAAAAACCCAATTAAACACTCTGGGAGAGTATTTCAGGACGGCCTCTATCGGTCGGGCGATATCATATGGTGTCAAGGTTGAGTTTCGTAACAGCTTTACGCGAGCGTATATATGCCAAGGCCCTTCCTATTTTCCGGTGCGTTACGACCTGTCTTTGTAAATAATAGACACTATCGACGCAGTACTCGTACCTATCTTTGCTAACCTTGTTATAAATGTATACCGCACCCACTAATTGCTTTGTTATTAAGAAACACTTAACCTATTTCGATGCACCAGTTTCTATACCTATTCAAATCGTGGTCGCGTGGTCTTACGCAACCTGACACCATTCTAGGAATTGATGTAAATAGAGTTAGTCTGAGTCATGTTAGACCAGGAACAAAAGTCGGCGTGAATAACGGTGACTCATCCGGAAAATCTTATAAAAATGGAGCATAACAAAATAAAGTTTGAACTTCGAACGTTCCTGCAATGACATTTTCGGGTCTTAATTGCGTCATGTCCCAAATTTAAAAGACCGTTTATCACTTTTTGATGTAATAAAAGTGATACGTTTTTATTAGCGGCCAGTGCGTCGCAATTCATGTAGGTACACATTCACGTGCACGCCCGTAAGTAGGTTACAGTTACGAGAACGAGTGAGATAAAAAAAATGGGTCAAGTTATCTTCGTTTGTCCTCGCAGCGTTGAAATTATCGCCAGCCTTTGTTATTGCGCGTGAAAAATGATTACGTAACGCGTTTAATGCGACGATAACTAAAATGGGGCTACCCCGTCAGTTTGTGAACTGTTATCAGAATCGGTACAAAAATATTTGTCTGAAACACGAGGCAAATATTTGTTTTCAATGTTTTGGCAATATTATCTGCGCAATTTTCCTGGTAAACAGGCCTTGGAGTCACGTCAAGGGCACTGGAAAGGCCAATCAGGTTACAGGTTCACCAAACTCGGCCATCTTTAATTTTAGAGATGCACCGTAATCGATGTGTGGGATTAGTAAAGATGTCATCGCGTTGACGGTAGTGATGAGCTGTAACGGTCAGCGCTGGTTTTGGTCATCGAGTAAAAAACATGTGCATGATTCAGAATACTTGGCTCGTTTTAACTCGAATGAAGCATAGCATGATTATCTGCAACCTCTACTAGTAGCCTTCCGGACAACCTTGCCGTCTGTTCCTCATTACATCATGTAATCTACAATGCACTCAAGTAACGCTTATTTACGCATTCGCAACGCCTCTTTGTTGTTTCATGATAATTGTGATTCTTTGTTTGAGATGTGTTTTAAAATTAGTTATTCACGCATGTAAAACTATTCGAATTTTGAAATTTATCGAAACTGATTTAGCAAGACTTTTGTACTTATTTTTTTATATTACGTATAAAATTGGCTTTTAATTTAATAACCTATGAAATATAGATGTCAAGGATAAGATGCTTTATCTTCGCGATTAGAATTATTCGCGCACACCTGTGCCTAAATACTTTGTCAGTCTGGATTACATTTATTATCAGTACCGATACGAAGCTCATTAAGTAATACCTATTGTTATTATAATACCTATTAAGACAAAAAATAGCAGTACTTTACAGAAATATTAAAAATAATAGATAACAATTTTATTATGAACACAAAAAAATACAGGAAAAATATTAAGGAAAATAGAGCTGCGATTATTATAAATAGGTTTAAAAGTTGATTCATCCCTATAAGTCATATTGTCTCTGCTATCTTAACGCCACAAGTGGTACAACAACTTGTGCATTGCGCAGAGTTGCGCAAGCCCTACGAGGCGTGTTGCGTCACACATTGACACAGCATTGACCTTTACTCGCCGATCGATGCACTGCACTACTCTAGACACTACTGGTAAAAGGAACAGTTTGAGGTGAAATAATAGCATGTTAAATAGAAGCACGTTGATGCTATTTTTGTCACAACGCTAAAATGAAAAATTCGAATTTTGAGTTTGGTTTTTGAATAGTGTGTTGTTTTTATGAATTGCTTTTTGTGAATAGAATTGGGCTTTGAGTTACTTTAAATTCAAACTCGTTTTTATTAAAGAAAAGCCCTGATTGGCATCGGTTTATCTAGATTATTATAGGTCATTCCTGTTTACACCGGTGGCCGGTTTTACCTTATCTTCTGATAGCTGCCAAATGTTTTGCCAAATACGTTCCGGGAAAGTCTGAACGTGCTAATTCGTTATCGGAACGAGTTGTTTTTCTACAAATTTCTGCACAACATTGAGTCATCTGGCTTATCTGCGGTAAATGCGTTTTAGTTTTTCGTGGCTTTTCGTTACATGAAAAACAATGTAACATGACTAATCAAAGGAAGATGATTTGAAAATCGAACAGTCATGTTCGATTTTCGAATCATCTTCCAATGTCTAATTTCACAACGGCCAATCATGCAATCTAACAAAAACAGCGTAAGAGACAATTAAAAGAGTTGCAAAACTAAAGCTAAGTACACAGAGCAGACAAAAGCCCGAACAATGCAATTGCTCCACCGAAAAAAATGCATTGCATTTGCAATCTAGTTTCCGCACATCCGTAGGCGAATGTAAGAGACCTTGAACCAATTGGGCAAGCAACAATGGCTTGCGACAGAGCCGTGCCAGGCGCCTGTTTGCTACATCGCTTGCAATGCTGCTTGTACTACACCTACTATTATCAACGAGTACATAATCGAATGGATTTTGCAATGTTTTTTATTGTATGTGGTTGGGTTTTGATGAGACAAAAATTTTGGTAGTTAAATTATTTGGTCCTTAAATTATTATTATTAATAGTTTTTTTATTATAAAGATGAAGCTTATGCAAAAAATAGCAATAATCAGACGGAGTATTGAAATTTCATATAGGAGAATATAATTGAGAATGTAGTAATAAGATTTATTTATGCAGGTGAAATTTGTGTTCCAAATTCTGTTTGCAAAATAATTTACGTAGGTACTTGCAACATAACAAAGAACTGCAAAAATAATCTTTAAATCGATAATCTAAATATAACAGTGACATAAAAAATCAAAAAAATATTCTGAACATTATCGATTATGCGCAATAATGATAAAGAAACAATCGAATAAACAAAATTTTCATCAACAAATTAAAAATGGTAAACAGCGATAGCGGCAATCAAGGAAGCCGAATTATAAACAAGATTCAAAACAAGAACGTAGAGCGTTTTCAAACGCACTTTAGAATAAATAAAATGATTTGCAAACTTTTGGCACGAACCGCCTTCGTGAGTAAACAGTTTCGGCGCAGAGTCATTGACTTCGCGGAACAATACGGATGTTACGAATTTTGAACTTTGTCTCATCTCTAACTCACTGGTGTTCTATGTTTGAATAAAAATCGACTTTTTATTATTAATATTTTACTGTAATGTTTAGAAGTAGTCCGGAAAAGCTCCAAATTTTTTTTCAGTAAGTATCTAGTTTGTAATTATTTCGGATTTTGAAAAGTTAGAAAATTGTCATATTATTTGAATGTTTTTGTAAATAATAATTTTGATTGGAGCTTAAAAGAAAATAGATTGGTTGGTTTTCATGAGTTTTAGCAACTTTTTGAAGGAAATATTTATTTTAATGAAATATTATTCAAATTGGATTTGTGTATGATTTTTCTTCATAAAGGGATAATACCAAAAATATATTACACAAAAATGTACACAAAAAGGTAAACAAATAAGAATTGATACTTACAAAAATATTTGCGGCGTTCACGGACACCTTATCCGGAATTATCCAAATGTTGTTTGAAAAAAATCCAAATGCGGCGTCAGAATCACAATAACAGTTCTAGTTCACAAAGTTTGTCAATAAAATCAAAATCACTCCCACTATTACACGTCCAGAAGAGTTGTCGATAGTCACTTCACAATGTTATGACGAAATATCCAATGCGTAGAGTTGTATCCGAGTATCTTTGGACACGTCTGTTCAGAACGGTGTTCAGAGACCGACTGAGTAATGTAGTGGGGTCGAGGCGGAGTGAGCCTGCAGCACTCACACACACACAGCGCGCGCTCGTGTGCGTGAGCGCGCGTGTGTGCGTGCCTGCGTCTGTGTGAGTATTTACGTAACTTACAGTGGTGTGTAATCATTTTGCCCGACGATTGACTCAATGTATATTCGGACCGATTTTTAGCTAATTCGCTATTGAGTCATGTGTCGCGGATTTTTGGTACCGAGAAATCGATAGATAAGAAATATTTCGCCAACTGTAACTAAATTGGGTATTTTACAATTTTTCGATTTTATGGGCAATTTGTGTGATCGATGTTGGGTAAAGTTTGCATTAATCCAGTTCGGATGGACAGTTTGTAATCGATCTACATTTTTAGGCGGGTTTTGTAAATGTGCCAATTTTGTGCATATTGCATTTTGATGCAATTTTTTCGTAACGGATTTAGATTTCATTTCAGTTTTTTTTTATTAATAGTTTTATTGTTTTAGTGTTGTTTTTTAATGTGTTAATAATTACCTATACCTAGGTTTGTTTTCATCAAAATAATTGAATCATCAATTGCACTTTATTAAAATTATAACAAAACCGCAGACCTGAGAAAACAGTCGTTGTTTTTGTATGTGGTCATTTTTTTATTCATCATTTTTAACTACGTAATATTTATTTTTATTTATACGAATAAAAACAACTTATTACCTACCATTCTATACAAAGTACAACCTATCTCTCTGAAAACACACAAATATAAAAACATAATACACAAATAAAGATTAATTTCTCCAAATTCACATAAAACGAGTTCAGACAAAAAATGTAAAACCCGCCCTTAGCTACGAAAGGTCTGTAGCCTCGTAGCAGGTCTACGCCGTAGGCAGAGCTACGCTCTAACTGCTACGTAATATGTGACTGTGTCAGTGACCTCTGAGTCATGCACTGTATTTGGCTAGTTTTAGAACAGAACATTTAGGTAAAAAAAAAATATTATCTGTTAAAATTAGTTTTTTTGTAAGTATAATTTTTTTATTAATTAGACACTGTTTCATGAAAAAAAAACAATGAATATATTTATAGGTCCAGTTTGTCCATCATAGCTTGAAAATCGTTAAAAAATGACAGAATCGATTAAAATGACTTGAAAATTCTTGACACTTAAACTCGCCACTCTCATAATATTATAAACTTACTTATTAAAGCTACGTAAGAAAAGAAAAGTAAAAACTAAAACTCCCACTTTGTTACACCATCACACTATTCAAACAATGAAAAAAACACCAATGAAAAAAAAGCCCAGGTAATAAGGAATTTTCATTCACTCTCGAATCCTATAATGAATGATTTTTCCATTGACTTAACTCCATTGTTACATTGAAAGAGTATTTGTAACAGAAAAAAGCTTTTGTTTAAAAAATGACTTTTATTAGTCCATTGATTAGGTTAGGAGATGATTTTAGTTTTTGATTTTAATGTGATGGAGCCTTAAATTGAAATACCAGATTTTTTTATAGATAGATAAAACTGTTTATTGTAACACACATACAGAAAAAGAATAGTGCCACAACTGGCGGCTTTATCGCTAACACTACAGATTATTATCTACAAATACAAATACAAATTATTTATTCATAACTCCATAGTTACAAGTCAGAAGATACATGTACATGTATTGTTTACAATAGTAAACTTAATATAAATTGAAATGTATTGTATATAAAAATATTAATATTAATCTTTAAGTTAGTTTACTTTACTTTAATCTATATTAGTCTTTAAGTTTTGTTTATATGCCTACATTTAAACCTGTTATTTCTGTAAATAAATATTTTTCTTTCTTTCTTTCTTTTCTTTAACAGCGATTTCTTCCATGCAACCGTATGATAGAGATGGAGATAATGAACCATTAAGATTTGTAAACTAAGGAGGTTGAGTGATGGGCTATATTTACAATGAGGATTCTAATGTTACTTAGCAACCAGGAACAAAGGACAGCAGGCCTACCACAACGTCTTATAGCAGTACTGCAGCAGTGCTGCTGCGATAATCGGTACTACAACGTCTAGTTTCTGACGTTTAAATAAGGTGGAATCAGTGTCGCGGCGCGTCGAGGTTTTGATGACGTCACGCGATTTTGTTCATTCATTTCCTAGGCGTTTTGCCTAAATCGGTACCATAACGTCTAATTGCCAGCGGAATCATTATCGCTGAGCTGTCAATTTGACATTATTTTGAGATGCTAAAAACGCTGCTATCTGCTTGCGTATTTGAGATATTTTTCCATTTAAATCCTTTGAATTAATGAAAATATGAAAGAAAACTGAATTTAATTGATATACAATGGTTATGTGTGTGTGGTTCGGCACAATTTTTGCGAAAATACCGAACACCAGTGAATATGTGGAGCAACGAAAAAAAGCTGCTCAAGCTGCTCAAGCTGCAGCTATTTATTATTCATCAGCCAACAGCAAGCTAAAGAGCCAACTATCACGACCCAAAACTACAGCAGGGACCCAGTTCGAGATCACACTACCGCCACAGCAGATGAGGTGGCAATATAACGATGATTCAGTACCGCAGCAGGGCATCGTTATGCAGAATGTTGGTGTACCCTAGCTTTGAGAACAGTGACTTGCTCAGTGCCCTTCTATATATACTATTGTGAATAGGGTATTAAATTAACTGTTAATAAGACAAAATGTACAAAAACTATTTGTTTAATTTAAACATAATTATCTTAAATAGGTCCCATCTTGTGCTTAAAGGTATAAAGTAGCAGTATAGTTAGACTATGTACGACACACTATGCCTACACCATACAAACCTATTTTATAAATTAGTATAGTTGAGACACAATATAGAACGCATAAGCTAACAATCTAAATGATATCTTAGAGTTAAAAAGGATGATTAATTAGAGCTAACTTCTGTGTTATATGTTTATGTTCCCCAACATAATAACTGTCGTCCAGTAAAAATAAATTCAAGCTTATAACATCAATTTATTGAAAAAAACTTTTAAGTTTATGTATCCACATCGTATGTTTAGAGTATTCACACAGAAAAGTAATTTACACGAGTAAACGTTCGTCTACGAAGTGGTTATACTGCTTGCAGAGGAATTTGATCATCTTCCAGCTCCAATAGATGGAGTATATCCGACTGCAGCCTTGCTTGCTCGTAAGAAGTTGATGATGGTTTGTCACCGTCTTGGTATCGTGATCACAGTCATGGTGATCCACCACGTTCCATCAGCTTGTATCGAGAACAAAAAGCCGCTTGAAGAAATCAACTTTTTGTTAAGAAGCGTATCCAAAGTGTTTGGTTTATCTAGATAAGTTTTTCACTGTGCATGAACACATTCATGCGATATTCTGTCCATCATACTGTGTAGTATTCATACAGCACCAAATGTATCACCTCTAAATCGGGGACCCAATGCATTTCTATATATAAAACAGTTATAATTTATAGGCAGTTTGTTATGGTAGTTTGTTTACAAAATCATTCAGTGCTACCAGAATATTTTTTTATACCGTACATGACATTTTTTATACACACACAAGCAAAAAAGAGAATAAGACATAGTGATCTGGCAGTTCGTACCATTTCTGTATACAAATAAGCACGAACTCTTTGAAAAAAGTTTGAAAATGTACACCAGCTGAAAGCCGGGCTCAAATTTAAATAAAATAAATGGTTAGGAAAATAATACAGGATACTTTTTTCGGCATAAAATGTACACAAAACAATGTATACCAACTCCAGTCGCAATAGCTATGTACATTTTACGAAATTTAATAATAAAAAAATAAAAAAATATTCCTTGCATACTGCATGTACCCCTTGCATACTGCATACTTGCATGATTATTTATAATTGTTACTGTGCTTTTTTACTACATTATGTATTTGAAAAGAGCTAAATACGGTTGAAGCCGATATCTGGCAACACGCAAGTACGATAGTTTCAAAGAAAATATTGAACTGTTTTCGAATCAGTGACAGTGACAAATTTTGAAAGCAAAACTACTATAGGTTGTGCTATATTTTATCACAAACTCTTTCATTTTATGCAGTTTTAGCGAAATCATTCGTTCAGTGTCTCATCCCTAATCCGCTTGAAATCCGCTGGAACGCGATATTACGTCATAAGCTTGTGGTACGAATATTAGCAGCATTGAATTTCAGCGGAATCGCAGCGAAGCGGCAATGACACTGCTTTTAAAAACGTTATGGTAGGCCTGCTGGACGTAGCTTTGTAGTTTTAATAAAATATTAAAATATCTGCAAAGTACATCTACGATGCAATTTGTAGTCTAATCAAAATATTCCTGCATGCAAGTGCTTCTTAAACCACTAAGCCTAAATATCTGACTGTAATTAGGTGCAAAATATTATCAGTATTTGTAATACATTTATAAATTAAAAAATTGCCATAAAATCAAAGGTCACTAATTTACTAGGTTATGGATTATATGAGTAAACAAATCATCTCGTAGCGGAAATATTCTTAATCATATTAAGTACCGTTAATTTCCACTGAGTATTCGCAAAGCGTCAATGTCTTAGAATTAAATTATTCTATTTAGGCCAAACATTAATTTTCCTCTTAAAATATTCCATCAAATAGAATTAACATGCTTATTAACAACTAGCTGTGCGCGCGACTTCGTCCGCGTGGAATAGTTATTTTGGGCATTGTATTTATTTTTGCAAACTACCTCTTCAGTTTTATAAATTATAGCTGTTACCCATGACTTGAACCATTTTCGCAGATCACACAACGTAAGCCCTCAAAGATGAATAATTTTCCCCGTTTTTTTCCACATTTTCAATTATTTCTTCGCTTCTATTATTTGCAGCGTGATGTTATATAGCCTAAAGCCTTCCTCGATAAAAGGTCTATTCAACACAAAAAGAATTTTTCAAATCGCACCAGTAGTTCCTGAGATTAGCGCGTTCAAACAAACAAACAAACTCTTCAGCTTTATAATATTAGTATAGATTTAAGATACAAAGAAATCTATTCAAGTTAATCTAGATCAACAAAACAAACAATTTTGGGTTTAATGTAAAAGGCTGTATTTTTATGCCTTATTTTCTAACCGGCAACGGAGTAAAAATACAAACTTTACGATGAAAAATAATTCGTCATACATTAATACATATTCTGAAATGATGGCTATTTAAAAACAAGTCGAGAGTGAATCGGTTTCTTCTAGGCAAGCGCGCTAGATCGGAGGTTATACAATTGCCTACCATCAGGCGACTTGTAGTCAAGCGTTAGTCTATCTAGAAAAAAAAACAAATGAAGTACAAACAGAAAGAAAGAGTATGAAATTGTACAAGTATTTACGCTCACTCGGTAAAAACTCCTTAACACGTTTACATGTAATGACTTACTAAATATGTACATTTAAAAATAGTTGAGCAAAAGGACCTTAATAAACTAGTGGGCACCCGCGGCTTCTTTCCCATTATTTCAGGATAAAAAGTAGCTAGAAACTTCTAAGACCGCATACTACCTGAGCACCAAAAATCACGATGATCCGTTCAGCCGTTTTTGCGTGATGAGTGTTTAAATAAACAGACAAAAAACAAAAACAACCACAAAAAAACTGCTGAAACGTGTTCTGTTATGGATTAAAAGCATAACCGAACAACTTTTTTCCTATTATCTTCTATGTTCAGATTTTTGAACCTTTTCAGCTTTATTATAATAGATAGATAGATAGATATTAATATAGCAACTACGTTGCATGCGAAAACGTCATTTCAGGTAACTTAAAAAAAACCATTTGGCATTGTAAACCTCAACTTCCTTCCGTGGTCTCTTCTACTTAATAAAACTACGCGGTATGGTCACAACATGCCCTTTGAATCTAAACTTACGTCAGATGAAAACCTAAATACAAATAACACTCATGAAATGAGTCACACCTACACATAGGATAAATGGGAATTTCCCCATGCCATGGTTTGAACTTTGCTCCTATAATTTTCAGACTTATGGGGCTTTTAATTTTGCATGTCATTGTGTGACGTAGAATATTGAAACTAAATAAATTTGTAAATTAATTAATTATATTCATATTGTAGTCGGTAGTAGAGTCCCATTAGCTCCGAGCCCCCCCCCATCAGTGCGGGGATGCGTAAATGCATTTCCTCTACGAAAAAAAGGTTAAAACACATTTTATACTGGTTTATAATTGACCAATTTAGACTGATTTAGGAAAACCATGAGAAAAGTACAGTGCTACATTAATAGTATGAACTGCCAAACCTTTTTGAAACTTTTTACTATTGGATAGAAATTTATCGATCTTCGATTGAAGATAAGAAGAAGTAGTATAAACCGCAGGAATTTACTAGTCCTCTATGATTCTCTAGCACACATAACAGGCGCCTTCAGTTAACGATAAAATATTTGCGGTCGCATAGTTTACCATACAATATAAACATCAACCTTATTACATCAGCATTAGGTTCAAAATAGCATCATTTATTTGGCATTTCCGCTATATAAAAAAATAGTGGAGTTACATCATACTCGTAGTCATACAAACAAATAAACTCATTAGGTTTTTCTGAGGAATTGCGATAAAGTTCGGTTCCTAGAATTAGAATGACATTCGCAACGTGGGCGGTAAAAAACGGCTACACATGTTTTGATGGTATTATGGTTAACCGACAGCGCAAGGTGAGGAGTAAAATTTTTGTTGGTTTGTTTTTTTTTAACTAGTGGCAGCATTTATTGTCTGTCGATTTTTTCATTCTAAGTCCCAGATGTTTGTCATAATACACCAGTTGTTAAGTCATGTCAGAGGCCCTAAGGGCGGTTTGAAAACTCTGACACCAGAGCGGCCACTCTCTTACGAACTTTCTCTTTTAGAAGCTACTACTATTTTTTTAAATAATAAAGTAACATGCTTGCTACACGTTTTCGATCTGATTATGTGAAGTATCTATTTATATTAGGACTTTTATTACTTCCAAATCATGCTTTCAAAGTCAATGTAGTATATAATATAATATTTTTAGACATATGTTAAAATTTTGTTCAACAAAAAATGGTGGGTTTATCTAATAGAAATCTTTCTTGTGATAAAGATAATTATCGTTTATAATTGTTGGGTATGAAGATTTTAATTATGTTATGAACAGTTTGAACGTGAGTAAAGGATGAAATTTTCGACATTTATTGATTTAATCTCTCAATTATATTACATTCCCTGTAACTGATTCCATTATCGGCTGAATTTAATCAAAATTAACAGTAAGTATTTAATAATAATCGCTTGTAAAATAAATAACCTATAAATCATAATATTATTAAAACCCCGCCTCAAAAAATATAACCATTCAAGATATTAGGGAAAACACACTATGACGTATATAATAATATATCTAATCATATCGTATCCTTGTTTATAATTAAGGTATAATCAAATATATTACTGACGTGTTACTGCAGCGCCTAATCTAGAGTGAACAGGTTTCTTCTAGACAAACATGAATAATATCTTGTAATATATGGTTGTTTTGCGTAAACTTGAAAATGAAAAATGTAAATAAAAACAAATACAAAACGTTTATTGGCTTCAAAAAATTTCATCTGGGTAAATACTTAGTTATGGTTTTTTTCTGTAAATATTTTTTTTTTATATTTTCATTTCCAGCTTGAAGAGAGATAATTAATCACAAAATATAAGGTTCAGATATGTCTAAAAGTACTGTTATGTAATGTGTTTATTGTAATTATACTATCTGTTTCTTCTTCTTATCGAATGAGAGTGGCCAACTCTGGTGTCGAGAGTGTATCAAGCCGTCTTAAGGGCCTCATTAATAAATAAATAAAATAATAAATATTCCGGGACAGTGCACACAGCGCCATCTAGCCCCACACTAAGCAAACGCTTGTGTTGTGGGTACTAGATAACGGATATAATACTTATATACTTTTCTTTTGTAAATACATACTTATTATACATACAAACGACCAGACTCAACACAAGTAATCATACATTTTTAAAATGCATAAATACTTGTGTCACGCGGGAATCGAACCCGCAACCCCTAGATTAGAAGGCAGAGCTACTACCAACTAAGCTAACAGGCCAGTCAAAATCATTATACTATTATTACTTATATTGTCTATTATATTTGTACGGCAGTAGTTAAGCAATGTTAGACACCTTTACGGCAGCTCGAAAATTCTCGACCCCAGAGTTAGCCACTCTCTTACGCACTTACTAGTGTCTACGTGACATTTTGCACTATTTATAATAAGAACATGAAGAATCAGGGTTTCCCATTGCATCAAGTTACCAGAATCCTTACGACTTACGTTATTTTTTGTTATAGCTTCCGAGTATAGATTTATATAATTATAATTAATAAATAATAATTCCGGATAAATATGCGTACGTGATCTCGTTCATTAATGCCATTATATGAATACAGACAAAGTTGCAAATTATTATTATATACAGGGTTATTAATGACGTTTAAAAGGTTGAAGTGATTAATATGAGAGACTTATTGACGAGTTACAAGCTATTTATATTGAAAAACTGTATTATTAAGCCATTTAAATATTTTTAATACTACTAACTATTTATATTGTACTAGTGAATGCTGCGGCTTCGCCCGCGTGGTGTCGGGATAAAAAGTACCCAGTTCAATTCAGTTCTATATCAAATAATCGCAAATCTATACCACGTAAAAAAACGATTATTATTCAAACAATCTACGCTTAGATCAAATAAAATATAACTTTATTAATAAATGTTGAAAATCAATAATTTAAAGGAGAGAAGAAACGTGCAAAGCCTTGCTTCACATAATACATATTACAAGTGCTCGCGACTTCGCTCGCATTAAGAAGTACCTAAAGCTTGCATCCCCTATTTTACCCCTTTAAAATTGGCATTTCCAAAAATCCTTTCTTTGCGGATTCCTACGTCATAATATCTACCTTCATTCCAAATTTCAGCCCAATCTGTTCAGTGGTTTGGGCTGTGCGTTGATAGATCACTATATCAGTCATTCAGTCACCTTTCGAGTTTTATATACATATATTATTTTCTATGGACCCTAAACCAGGCTAAAGCCTGTATCTTGAAGCTTCAGAAGGTATTCTTTATTGGTAGCCCTGTATAGGAAGAACAAATGGGTTTTAGTACTTTATTTATTACATTACGGAATTAATTAATTATTAACGCTTGCAGTACCTAATTGCGTCGCCTACATAAACAAGTATATTGGTTTATATCAATACCGAGTAACACGTATCGTAAACAAACTGGTGACATAATTCTAAAAATAGACCGTCTGGTTGGTCTGTGACGATAGTCGTGTTATTTTTATATGTATATCA
This sequence comes from Macaria liturata, assembly GCA_964023185.1. Taxonomy (NCBI): domain Eukaryota; kingdom Metazoa; phylum Arthropoda; class Insecta; order Lepidoptera; family Geometridae; genus Macaria; species Macaria liturata. The sequence continues at coordinate 2,763,321 of OZ026831.1, read as the reverse complement.
ATTGGTATTGACCTTTTTTGCTGATCTGATTTAACCTATTGACATTGGGTATTTTGGTAATATGATTTTTTAGATTTATGTTTTTTTTTACATGAGATGTTTACGCTTGACTACAACTTGCCTGATGTTAAGCAACGTTATAATCTACGTTCTAGCGCGCTTGCCTAGAAGAAACCGGTTTACTCTCTTAATGGTAAACAAAATCCATAATTAGTCTTATTGTAACTATGGAAATCTATACAAGAATCATCATTATTATCCCTTAGAATTAGGCAACCATAGTTAATTATTTTACAAAGAATTGCTTTGCCCTTCACCATAATTTGCCTAATGGTAAACAATCACTACGGTCTAATTAATTATTTTTTTTTTTTTTTTTATGTGGGTTAGGTTTACGTTGGTAGTCAAACGTAAACCTATCCCACATAGCCTGCCTGATGTTAAGCATTGCTGCAGCCTAGGGTGTAACACGTTAACCTAGAAGATACCTATTAACTCTAGATTTGAAAACCCCTGGATTGTACATTAAATATTAATATTATATATATTATATATAATTTACCCCTGATTAAATATTCCGGGCCCCATATCTTACAAGCCACATGCAAACGCATGACTGATGTTAAGCGCCACTGCTGTAGCCTATGCTGTAGCCTTCGCCACTGATATAGCAAACCTGCTTAAGATAAACTTATTATTATGGATGTGATGGCCCTTGGATTCTAATGTTCAGGAATCAAGCCTCCTGGTTGAGCATAGTGTCGTATTATTAATCAATTTAATCATACCATTCATATGGTCGTTTCTATGTATAATAAGTATGTATTTACAAAAGAAATGTATATAAGTATTATATCCGTTATCTAGTACCCATGATACAAGCGTAAGCTTAGTATGGGGCTAGATGGCGCTGTGTGCAATGTCCCGAAATATTTATTTATTTATTATTTATATCATAATCAACATCATCATCCACCTAAACTCGCCCTTTTCTGGACATAGGCCTCTCCCAAGGCACGACACTCAGCCAGATTGTGCGCTTCTTGTATCCATTTTTTAACATTTACACACGTAAAATGAAATGAGTGATTCTTGTTCTAGTAATAAATAATGATGATCGATGTATCTGCCCAAGAGAACTCCCCTAACGGATTAATTCTGCGGGGGAGTCACGACCCTCAGTCATGAGGAAATACGACGCAAAGAGTTCAATCTAGTTGAAATCTACTACATGAAGCGCCCGTAGCTTAGCTGGCGGAGGCAATCGCTTGCGATTACCAATGTTAAGCAATAGTCGACGCGGTCAGTACGCGGATGAGTGACCAAAAAGTGACATTCCATTCTGGGCTTCCGTGGGTCAGATGACACGTTAAATTGTAGGTCCCGGCTGTTTGTCATAATACGGCAGTACGGCTGTTAAGCCATGTCAGAGGCCCTTAGGGCGGCTTGATCGACTCTGGACACCAGAGTTGGCCACTCTCATTCGATAAGAAGAAGATCTACTACATAGTATCTGCCATTATTAAATTCCAATCACAGAACATAATAGTAAAAGAAGACAACAAACTGCTCTGGCATGTCAACAAATCATCACAATATACATTATTTACTAACTCCTTTGTCTATTCATTGACCTGACAAACAATGTTGTAAACTATTGTGGCCTATTGCTAGTGGTATTTAATATGTTATATATTTAAATATGATATTAGTTATCGTATAGTATAGTTATGATATAGTCCCATTGCGAACTGCGAAATTGTGGAACTCCCTGCCTGACTCCCTATTCCCCGCGGAATATAATCTTGCGATCTTCAAAGCGAGAGTGAATCGGTTCTTACTGGGTAAGCACGCTCCAGCCTAGACCATAATGATCGTTTATCATCACGCGAATTATGGTCAAGTGCAAACCCATTCCGTGTAAAAAAAGTTGAACTTTACGAGACAACGAAGCAAGGGCATACGCAAATGGCACATAAAAGGGGAGGCCTATGACCAGCAGTGGGATATAAGGGTCTGTGGATGATGATCATGAAAAGACTAAGACTAAGAACATACAAACGATTATTCCAAACTACTACTAATTCTCCCAGTCTTCGTCAATTTTGCGAGATTGAAATTTAAATAAACTGACATAATTAATATTCAGATAGATAAAAGGTGTCTGATTTAAATTTTTAGCGAAGTAACTGGTCACTATAACTAACATAGGTAAATGTGTTGCTTCATCATCATCCATAGCCCTTGGGATCCCACTGCTGGGTATAGGCCTCCCTTTGTATGTGCCATCTGCGTCGATCTTGTGCAGACCTCATCCAGGTTGGACCCTCTACTTTGACTATGTCGATGTTAAGTGTTATGTGTTGCTTAACATCAGCAAACTTATTTATCAACGAGTACTTTCCCAAAACAATACCTTGAAAAGAACTTCAGCTCACTCTAAGACTAAACAACACGTGACAAACAACCAAAAGGTTTTTTTTCAAAGCGCTTAACACGTTTTCAATGAAAACTTCCAAACTTACAACTAATTCTAACAATACACCCATAAGCATAACACACCTCGTCCTTGCCTATTGTATATTAACTAAACTTTAACAATTATGCCTATTATATACCTAAGTATATGTTAGGTATATAATATAACCGGTCTAGCCACTTAATTTTCTATTATAATGTATTTTAACATTAGAATCACGTGTATCGTATTAAAGACTTCACGTGAGGGAAACAGGTTTGTGATGTTTTTGGTAAATTCGTTAGAATTATATTATTGACTAGTGGACGCCCGCGGCTTCGCTTGCATTATTTCAGGATAAAAAGTAGCCTATGACACTCCTAAGACCTCATACTACCTACATATAAAAAATCACGATGATCCGTTCACACACACACAGATAAACAGACAAAATTCTAATAACTTCTGAAACGTGTTCTGTTATGAATTTAAAGTACCTAACATTTTTCAAACAGTATAAGGAAAAATATGGTGATCAAATCGTAAGAATTTGTATCAAATTCCAACACGTGCAAAAACAGATTATTATTATCGAAACGTTGGGACTTATTATTGAGTTTATTATGGTTTTGTTGATGCATTATTAATAATTATTATTATCTGGTGCGAGCTTCGATATATTGTTGTACTCTCTTATTCTTCTTGATAATGATCTTTAATGAGAGTGGCAAACTCTGGTGTCGAGAGTTTATCGAGCCGCCCGTGCCCTCTGCCTCGGCCTCGGTCTCTGACATGGCTTGACGACTGCCGTGCTAGACAAATAGCCCGGACCTACAATATGTGTCATACGACCCACGGAAGCGCCCAAAATTGAATACCACTAATTAATCATTTGCAAGGTAATAAGTTAGGTTTTAGTTAAGTTCTAGGTATTTATTTTAGTTAGCGTTTTAAAGCCATTTTAATAACTGACTGTTGTCACAAGATCTAGTTCTACTCTTTTCTATTTCTCGAGTTTCTACGAGTCCCTCGTATAATCTCAGATAACGGCATAACGGCTTCGGAAGTATCGCACGTGCAAATATAAATAAAACATTTTTATTATTTCCTTGCAATATATTTTGAAATTCAAATGTATTACATAACGTTCAACTTATGCAGAACAATATACATTTTGCATTTAAAAATAGCAGTGAAAATGTATACCACAGTTGATATAATGCATCTCTATCTCATTAGATGAAACTGTAGAATGATTTACAATCATTGTGTGTTTACGTCTAAGAGTCAAAAGTCATTTATATTTATTCAACATTTAGTTGCAAGGAAAATACTAGAATACAAATTATTCATAAAGAGATAAAAAGTACAGACAATAAAATACCTAGCAAATTTACTGAATATTTAATAAAAATTACTACCTAAGTCTGGTACAAAAAGGTCGATAAAAATGCTCGTCGTGAAAAAGTAATTTTGTAAAGACGTCATAGTTCGGTTTCAATTACTTATTTACTTTTAGAAGTACATAAAACGAATTATTGAGTTAGCAATAAATTGTTTATGTTTGTCGTTACCTATGTATGCACGTGACTGTAATTAAATATTCGTTAACCCAGCTTTGTTAGAAGTATATAATAAAGTAAATAAATATATAAAAAATCACGTGTTAGAATTTGCACGTTTTTCAGATGTTCAGGTGTCTTTTTACATTCTTGTTTTAGCCAAGAATCACAGTTTTGAGATTAATTTAAAGATTTTCTTTTCATTTACTTGGCCAAGCTAGTGTTGTTTAAAAAAGAAAAGTCTCAATATTTAGGTGAATATTATCATGATATAATAAAAATTCGATTATACACTGCGGAATAAAATACATATATAATACCTGCCAAATCATTAAAACAATCTACTTGTAATGTCACATAAGATTATACACAATATACATATTCTTTAAAGTGGAAAACGTTATTAGGTATACTGAGTGTATTTAACAAATATATCCAGATAACAATTAATTTGTTTCAAGAATCGAGTCAAAACACCAATTGCTAATCGATTACGTAAATCTGTATAAGCGACCTGCGTCACAGATCACAAACAAATATCGGAACTTCCGAGAGTTGAGAAAAATAAATTCAAAATGGCCGCCGTGAATTTGGCGCCAGCCCGTGTATGAGTCATCCTATTGATACGAAGCGCAGTTTTATGAATCGAATAACATTTTATGCAAACGAATTGTTTTCCCAGTATAAATCGATGTTTTCTAGTACTTCTGAATGAGTCATAGGCTTTCCTATATTTTGGCGGTTCGCGTTTTGGTGAGTCAGGAATACGGTGTGTACAATGTTGACGTCAGGATACATTGCAAGTTGATGAGTAGATGCTTTAGTTTTGTCATGTACATGTATAGATATAATGGGATATACGATATAAATCAGCATTATCATCCTTATACTTGTCTAAAGATTTTCGTAGTATTTTTTTTATTATTTTGTAACTGTTGGGTTTTAATAGTAGTATTTGATGACCGTGACACATCAGCACTTCACCGAGTAGCAAAGATCGCGCCGTGCGCGTTAGATGTGTCCGTGACACACCAGCACTTCACCAAGTTGCCAAGGTCGCGCCGTGCGCGTCGGTTGTGTCCGTGACACCCCAGCACTTCAGAGTCCGTGACTCTGGACCAGAACTAAAGGAATTCATATAGAAGAGCAGCAGGTGCAGCACCATTCGTCTGTTGCGCATCACGGAGGCTATCCCCGGAGAAGCAGCGTCGTGGATGAAAGGTTGGTGAATCCTTTTTATGATTGCCCTCTTTGCATCAATTCTGTTACGTCAAAATCAACCCCATACAGTCCACTTAGTATCGAACAGTAACACTTCTAAGAAGTTTGGTAATTGTAATAAATGTTTATATTCCTATGTAGGTAGGTATGTACCTTCATATGATCTTGTGTCAAGTGAAAAAGTTTTTCATCACTAACAATATTTTTTTTTATACAAGGAATGGGTTTGCACTTGGCCGTAATTCGCCTGATGGTAAGCAATCATTACGGTCTAGGATGGAACGTGCAATCCAATCCACAAAGCCAAAAGAACAAAGAGTTCAAGGAACAGGTCATTACACGATTAGCTAATACGACTTAAAATAAGAGATACATTTATTTATACATTAAGTGTCTTTGAAAAACACCGACAAAAACCTTTTATTACGCAACAAGAAACATTGTTTTTCGACCTCAAAATAACCTAATACGTAATCGTGCGTCGCTCCGAAAATTGCAATCATCTGATTACAAAAGATAAGGTATTTCGTAATGTAAGTAAAAAGTACATAATCCCAAAGTCCAAACACGTGTAAGTATAATTCATTATTAATATTAATATAGACCAAAGTTTGATAGTGTATATGTTTATTCGTCTTTCGCACTGAAATCGCTAAATCGATTTGTTAGTATGATAAAAAAAAACAGACGTAAGTAATAAAAATAAATATTCCGGGACATTCGTTGCACACAGCGCCCTCTAGCCCCACACTAAACAAAAGCTTGTGTCGTGGGTACTAGATAACGAATATAATACTTATATACTCTTATTTTGTAAATACATAGCCTTTGCCTGCTATCAGGTAAACTATGGTCAAGTGCAAACCCGTTCAAGTTAAAAAAAAAAAAAAAAAAAAAAAACATACTTATTATACATAGAAACGACCAGACTCAACACAAGTAATTATATTTTTTAAAATTCATTTTTTCATTTCATTTCATTTATTTATTTGCATGTAAATGGGTACATAAAGATCACATTAAATATAAGTATATCCGCCATTACAACCTCACATGAGGTACGCAAACGTTAAACAATATTTTTTAAATTAATAATATTGATATAGGTACATGTCAAATACACATTTTTAGTATCTAATTTCAATTATATCTATTATTTCTATATTTTGTGGTGGTCTAATTCATATATACTTGTGTCACGCGGGAATAGAACCCGCAACCCCCAGATTAGAAGGCAGAGCCACTATCAAATAAGCTAACAGGCTAGTCGTAAGCATACGTGATTAGATAATATAGACTCCTGACAGTGACATTGAAGTTTTGCAACTTATTATCCTACGAAAACGCGAGCGAAACCGCGTGAATTTTGTAGTAAATAATAAAATTATTCATAAAAAATAAACAAGTAACAACGAGACTTGGATCACGTATTTGATAAATCCATTTTTTGAGTTAGGTTGCGTCAGATTGGTTTAGCGCTTTAGGACTCTAAATAAGGTGTTGTTTACTGGTTCAAACAAATACCTTCATTTTTAGTAACTGCCAGGGCTGGATTAAAAAAAAAATAGCTGTACTGGATTTGCCGTTTTTTTGCATGCACAATTTTATAAAAAACGGTGAGAAAATTTGTAAAGTTATGGACACAGATTTACTCGTATAAGAAACTCAATACGAAAGAACGATATAAAAAAGAAAGATTCATTTATTTAAGCAGATTTAACAAATAAGTACACAAAAAACCAAACAATACTGCCACAACACAGCCCCAACTCAGCATAGTGCTGGTCGTGTGTAGTCAACCAGCGCTGATTTTGGGGTAACTCCATCTCTGGTAATTACCTAAATCCCAATGATAAGAACCTATTTGCTAAGAATATACCTAGTATGAAAACATTCAATTTTTCCTCGAACTGGCATGAATTATTTAAATTAGAACTTTGAATACTAATAAATTAAACGAAATATGACTTCATTAAAAAAATGGCCGAATGTATGTTGATATAATATATTTTCCTTAACAAACAGTGTCATAGCGTAATTTGATACAAAATATTGTATGGCAATTGAGGCTCATTTTTATTATTCGTAGGGTAACACTTACACTGAAAGAGTACGGAAAGTTATTGCTTAGGTTTCATGGTTTTAAAGTTGTATTTTATACAACTTATATTTTAACCAAAAATCCTTTTTTCTTGATAAACATAACTTTATAAAAGCGAGATGTTAAACATATAGTTTTTGAGTCTTATTATACATTAGATTCATTCATTCTGATTCGCATTCTGGCTACTGGATTTTAAACCCAGTCACTATATTTAAAGTACCTATGTAAGTATTGCCATTGTCTGTTTTATGCAAAGAATGACTCGACAAAATAAATATTGTTTCTATAAAAATCTATTTGAATGTAATCATTTCATAAATGCTTTAATAAATCTTATTCTATTTAGCATTAACATGGATCAAATGTCACAATGAAGATATAGACTCAGTAAGGAAGGTGATTCAATCTATCTGAATTTGAATCTTAGACGAAGAAAAGAATAGACGGCGGGTAGCTCCGTTTCATTTCAACAAGAAAGAGATATAGTATTGAGTTATTATAAGTAACAGAAAAGGATAAAGCTGTACTATTTCCGTCTCTTAGAGCGTGCCAGCTTTTTCAAGGCCAGCGACATAAGTAGCTCAACAAACTTTGACAGTTATTTCGTCTTTGTAAAATTGTGAAGTTTATTTTGGCATTTTTCTGCATCATTTTTAAATATATTTGCTTGCATTGATTGTTTTAAAGCAGAGATAAACCTATAAAACAATAGTTTAGAGTTTAGTTTTTTGTCTCATGTGTGGCCACGCTACCCGATCCTCTATAGCTTTTTCTTACTCTAAGATTTGAATAGAATTATAGGTAGTAGGTACTCGTCAGTAGTAAACCTCCTTTCATACCAGATTGCACCACTTTTGTTACTCATAATAAGATCTACAAATATTACGCATAAAATACGTTATCAGTCTAAATCCAACAGTTCAAAAATAACACATCATGGTCTGAGGCCTTAGCATGACGAAATACAAAAAGAGTGTACTAGTGATGATGATTCACTTTATGTTAATTCCCTTATTTTATCTAGTGTTTTCGAATACCAGATACCAATTTTAACTGTCGTTTGTCTTAGTAAAGTAATTAACAAATTTTAGACTTGATATATAACGGAATAAACAAAATCACATAATTAAACTTACATTTTTTTACAAAATGTAACATTATTATTTAGATCTCTCTTAAAACGGCAAAAATTTATTAAAATACAAATCAAGCTTTTCTATAACATCTGTTCTGTAAAAAAAATATTCAGTTTATCAGTATTATTTTTATATTTGTTATTTTATAATAACTCTTAGAATTAAATATAGTAACTTCAATTCTGAATCACGCACGACATCAATATTAACCATACTCACTCCCTATCATCAAAATATAGTCTGTCTTACCCATATTGCGTCTAAGTTGTGACAAAGTAAAATGAGTCCTATGTCCTTGGGATAAGGTTTAGGTGTTTATTGTTAAAGGACTGCGCAATATCTCGACCATTGCGACTTGTTTATTTGGTGCAGGTTAATCGATAGATGTAGGTAAGTACGTAGGTATAGGAACAGGTTGTATTTGTTGAAATGGCAAGGACATTTTTTTAACATGAAGTAGGCTGGCGATCTTAAGCACCACTATAGTCTAAGATGTAGCACGCTTGTCTAGAAGAAACCTATTTACTCTGGTTTTGAAGACCCCTGGGTTATAATTTTCTGGGAACAGGGCTCCAGGGACATATTATTAACTAGCTGTGCCCGCGACTTCGTCCGCGTGGTATAGTTATTTTGGGCGTCATATTTATTTTTGCAAACAACCTCTTAAGCTTTATAAATTATATCTGTTACCCACTACATGAACCGTTTTCGCAGCGCACGCAACGGACGCCCTCAAAGATGAATAATTTTCCCCGTTTTTTCCACATTTTCCATTGTTTCTTCGCTCTTATTAGTTGCAGCGTGATGTTAATAGCCTAAAGCCTTCCTCGATAAACGGTCTATTCAACACAAAAATAATTTTTCAATTCGCACCAGTAGTTCCTGAGATTAGCGCGTTCAAACAAACAAACAAACTCTTCAGCTTTATAATATTATAGTATAGTATAGATGTATACCATAAGGGTTAATTACAAGTATATTATATAAGCGGATTTAGGTCGGTTTCTGCAGTTTCTGTTCGCGATTAACAAAGCTAATATCTATCCGCCGTCGCGGTTAGGTCTTTGGATGGGTGATCCCAAATTAAGTAGTAGTACCAAGTCACGTTAAATAGTAGATCCTATCATTGGTAGATCCAGTTTAAAATCTCTTACCACCAGAATTCGTCATACACATGCGAATTTGTTTTACGGGCAAATTATTGATTTCGTATGTGAGTCGAATATTTCAATAGAATTTTCAAGAGTTTTTTAACCACTTCTGGTCTTCTTACATAACCGATAAATTTAGCAACCGTGTGTTTATAAAAATAAATTTGCTACCCCTAATTTTTAAGTAAAATAGGAATACGAGTAAGATTATGAGGATACGTTTGCATTTTAAGAATCACTAGACTTAAATATTTTATAAATATGCTCAGCACAAACCTAAAAAAACTTTACCTTGGTTTAAAGTACCCAGGGTTTTTACTATATCAACGTTTGTATAGGTTATACGGTAGGACGGTAGGTATATTACATATTATGTGGCATTCCCAAATGCTTCTTTCAGAATGTTGGATTTTCCTAATGACATAATTTTCCTAATCAACTTAAGGCTAGGATAGGCGAGATCTTCCAAGTTATTTTTTTAACGAATTTATAAAAATATATTAGTCATAACTTGCACACAAAACTTGGAAGTACAAGTCATTGGTGTAGGGCTGGATTCGAACCATGGTGCGTCTGGATGAAAAACTGGAACCGCAGAGCCACACTCGCTTTATCTAAAACACACAAAACTACGAAACTTCTAAATACTTAAAATGTTCGTTTTTTATTATTAATGACTTAAATCATCTGTAAATATAGAGAAAATAAATAATTATTATATTAGTGCCTGTATATTTATTGGTAAAGGGTAATAATATATTACAATAGGTACAAAAATATAGGCGGAAAATTTGATTATTTAATGGCAATGGAATGTAATGTAATGCCAAATATATAATACCTACATATAATACCTACGTAGGTATATAATATACACACGTCAATATTTTATAATTTTCAGTTTTAGTAACAAACCCAGGAATTTCCAAATCTATTTAGATGGTACGTATTTAAACAGGAATTTTACGCTTAATTTTGGAATACTAATATTTATGCGTACCGACTACTTTTATGCATATCAGATAATAAATAATTATGATTTTACCGTAACATATGTTATATAAATATCATATAATTTACAAAGAATTTAGCGCCAATTTAAAAAAAAATAATTGGAACATACCACTCATAAATGTCATATGAAGCGATACACAAACAACACTGTTGTTTGAAGGTGGAGCATACCTTTACCAGAATAGAGCTAAACATGTAAAACGCTTAAAAGTTAGCTTATAAATGAAGAGAAACAAGTGTGGCCCAGAGGTTCCAGTGTCTGCTTTTCATCCAGACGTACCCTGGTCCGAATCCGGTCCTACACCAATGACTTGTATTTTCAAGTTATGTGTGGATTTGCACTCGCTTAACGGTGAAGGAAAACATCGTGAGGAAACCAACATGTTTGAGGACCCCTATATCCGAGGGAGGACATATGTCTTCCGTGGAAGGACCTGGGCGCCCACCACAATGTATCTGCCCACGAGAACTCCCATAAAGAATTAATTCTGCGGGGAGTCACGATCCTCAGTCATGAGGAAATACGACTCAAGAGAGAGAGAGAGATAAATTCAATCAATCAATCAAATATACTTTATTGTACACCAAAAAAAGGACATAATTAACATAAAGGTGGCAGGGACATTGGGCGACTTTATCACTAAAGTGATCTCTTCCAGGTAACCTAGTTTAGACAACACTAGAGGAAATCCTTAAAGCTGGCGTACTGAAATTAAGAGAAAGAAAGAAAAACCTTTATTATGACGGATTCACATTACATTACGTATGTGTACCACGTCAAAGTCATAGTTCTTTAGGAAAACAATCATAACAGTTAGGAAAACAAATACTATATGTAAATACAAATTTCCTTGGACTTAGTACTTTCAATGTACTGAATCTATTTACAAAACAACTATTATGTATTTGCTTGTAACACTATTACATAATGTAATACGAAGTACTTATGTGATTACTGGTATTATACTATTAAATATCTTGTTAGCTTAAGGATATTGTATGACATCATGTGAATATGAATTTCTTGTAGAGACTTTATAAAATAAAAATGATTCATGTGACAAAACGTTCATTTAATGTTGTATGGAGGTAGCCTTCTTTATTTAAAGAGCGTTGTATTTGTGCTCAGACAAAATAATAAGCACCATAATAATATATGTTCCGGTACATATCACACAGCGCCACCTAGCCCCATACTAAACAAACGCTTGTGACATGGGTAACATAACGGATATAATTCTAAAGTATTTTTTTGTAAGTATATAATATTATACGTAAGCAAATTGAAAATGGACACTCATTTGTGCTGTGCGGGAATCGAATTTGTGACCCCCGGCACTGAAGGCATGCATACCAATAACTGAGCTATTAGGCCAGTCAATACCGGGCGTATGGGTAGGTCCTTGATATAAATAAAAAACCAAATATAACTGGTTATAAGAATGATGCCAAACTCATCATAATAGACATTCCTACTTTCTTTTTCTTCTTATCGAGTGACAGTGGCCAACTCTGGTGTCGAGAGTTTATCAAGCCGCCCTAAGGGCCTCTGACATGGCGTAACGACTGCCGTACTAGACAAGCAGCCGAGACCTACAATTAAACGTGAAATCCGACCCACTGAGCACCCAAAATGGAATGCCACTTTTCGGTCACCCATCTAAACACTGACCGCTTCGACAATTGCTTAACATTGGTAATCGCATGCGATTGCCTCTGCTAGCTGAGCAACAATTCCAACAAATAAATAAAATGTATTAAACAAATACCCGTGATCTATGTACATGTATATAATGAATAATGCTAGCCTTAATTGGTTCTGAGGATGATGATGATTACGTAACTCCAATCGCAATCAATCCTATCATAATAGACACTCCAACATTGTAACAAATGAATAAATAGGTATTAATAAACAAAGTCCCGCGTCTAGTCTCGTGCGCGCGCCGCGTGCGCCGGCGCACGTGCTCTTACGTAACCAAGGTCGAGTTGCGTAACAGTAGGTATTGTAGAGCCTTAATGAAGTCAATAAGTTATTTAATTGTTAGTCGAAATGTCTGTTACTTATTTTTTGGTTTGTCAACTCGACCAGAAAAGAGTCGACCAGGTTGGTCGAGTTGACAATATCGACTTTCAGATTTTTGTAGAACATAACTTAGCCCATATAAGGATATTTCTTATAGATGTTGTATGTCTTACTTATTTTCTAAGAATTAAAATTCAGATGTCTTCATATCCAGCGTTCTTTTAGGCATGCGTGTGCATTATTACAGCAGTTGTAAACATTACATCAGGCCAGATTTAGTCACATTGAGCAAAAAATCCCTTTAGTTATACTTCCAACTAGTGGACCCACGGCTTTGCTCGCATTATTTCGGAATAAAAAGTTACCTATTTCATTCCCAGGACTTCATACTACCCACAGTACCTACATTAGTACCCACAAAAGAAACAATAAATTTTGTACTGTGACTGACAATATTAAGAATAAAAAAACTGTTCGACACATCTCCTTTCTTAGGTTTCATTTTAATAAAAAAATGTTATTAAGTTAATTAAGTAAATTATTTATTTAATTAAATTCAGCCCAAACTAATAGTACACAATTGGCTAAGAAAAGGAGGAAAAACATAACACTTATATTCGTTTTATCAGCACATAAATCTTGATCAATTTCCGTGAAGGGGAAAAACATAAATTGCTGAATCTAAAAAAAAAAATACATGTAGGTAATATGACTCATTGAAGATCCTGAATGCCAATTCAGTGACGCCATATCATATACTTGATAGTTTATCATGTAGATTGTAGAGTATGTGTGATAGAATACCTACGTATACCTATAGTACACAAGGTAGTCGTTTAATATACTTATGATATCTGGAGGTAGTACTGCTCATCTGAAAAAAAAAAATTATTTACTAGTGGGTGCTCGCGGCTTCGCTCGCATTAAGAAGTTCTTAGCGGATGCCTACGTTATAACATCTACCTACATTCCAAATTTCAGCCTAATCCGTCCAGTGGTTTGGGCTGTGCGTTGATAGATCACTATATCAGTCAGTCAGTCAATCAGTCAGTCACCTTTGAGTTTTATATATATACATATCCGTTATCTAGTACCCATGATACAAGCGTAAGCTTAGTATGAGGCTAGATGGCTAGATGCTTAGCCCCACACTAAGCAAACGCTTGTGTCGTGGGTACTAGATAACGGATACAATACATTCATACTTTTTTATGTAAATACATACATAATATACAAAGAAACGACCAGACTCAACACAAGTAATTATAAATTACTAGCTGTGCCAGCGACTTCGTCCGCATGGAATAGTTATTACCATAAAAACGGTTCTAGTGAGTTAATCTTAAAAGATAGACATATACTGTTGCAGACATTTTGTTAGATCATTTCAAGAGAAATAATTCTTTCATACATATTATTGTGATATCTTGAACCGTTTTCAACGGAAGCCCTCAAAGATAAATAATTTTCCCCCTTTTTTTCACATTTTCCATTGTTTCTTCGCTCATATTAGTTGCAGCGTGATGTTATATAGCCTAAAGCCTTTCTCGATAAATGGTATATCCAACACAAAAAGAATTTTTCAATTCGCACCAGTAGTTCCTGAGATTAGCGCGTTCAAACAAACAAACAAACTCTTCAGCTTTATAATATTAGTATAGATTAAGATTTTTTATTTACTATACATTACTTGTAACAATTATTACGTTTGTACATGTTAGATGGGATGTAAGATATTGTTATCAGTGTAGGTAACATACCGAAACCTGCAAACATCTGTAGAATGATAATAGATTGCGTCATAGGTTTGGAATCTGTGATGTTTCATAGTTGACTTTGATTTTATCTTTAAATATTTTAGGTAACATTTTTATATAAACGTATAATGCATTTTATTATAGCATAGGGAGTAATATTTGTAAGATAAATATCTATCACAGATAGGATAAAACATTCGGACGAAATCAAAACCTTTTTTTGAAGTCGGTTAAAAAAATGATTTTCAAATTATGTGTGGATTTGCACTCGCTTAGCGGAGAAGAGTTCTTGGGCAGATACATCGTGGTGGGCGCCCAGGTCCTTCCACGGAAGACACATGTCCTCGAATATTGTGGTCCTCAAACATTTCGGTTTCCTCACAATGTTTTCCTTCGCCGATAAGCGAGTGCGAGTGGTTGAGTGCAAACCCGCTTCAGTTTAAAAAAAAATCATACAGACCTATATCTAAAAAGACATGAATATCAATTAATGTTATCATAATGTTTTGAGTTGGCCAGGATTTGGACTTGTGTCTTTTGGTGTCCTTTCTTGACTTAGCTTTTTTTTAAAGTTCTGGACTATTAGTTAAACAACGTTTAGGAATAAGACCCTTTGAGCTCTTGGGTACGATAAAATTATATCTAAATAAGTGCGGAATTAGAAAATTGAATGTAACGTTGTATCTACGTAGCTCAGCTAGCGAACGCAATTGCATGCGATTACCAATATTAAGCAAAGGTCGACGCAGTCAGTCCTTGGATGGGAGACCGAAAAATAACATTCCATTTTGGGCGTTTCCCGTTTTTTGTTTGTCATAGTTAAAGTCTTTCGACACCAAAGTTGGCC
Organism: Macaria liturata; assembly: GCA_964023185.1. Taxonomy (NCBI): domain Eukaryota; kingdom Metazoa; phylum Arthropoda; class Insecta; order Lepidoptera; family Geometridae; genus Macaria; species Macaria liturata. The sequence goes on along the minus strand of OZ026831.1, from coordinate 2,748,045 downwards.
ACTCTCATTCAATAAGAAGAAGAAAAAAAAACGTATAATTACAGATTAGGCTCACATTTGACTACAGGTTGCCTTATGTTAAGCATAGCAAATAGTCCTGGAAATTTCTGGAAAAATCCAGATACTTAAAAGAGAAACGAGAAAAACTACATCTTTTCAGATGGAACTTGGTTACAAAAGTTTTTTTACATGATGATAGACACACGCTTGACTTCAACTTTCTTGATGTCAAGCAACGTTATAATCTACGATCTAGCGCGCTTACCTAGAAGGAACCGGTTACTCTCGACTTGAAGACCGTCAAGTAGTTAAAGGGGAATAGCGATTCGGGCAAGGAGTTCCACAGTTTGGCAGTACAATAAAGTTACAAAAACTGGCCAAAGAAGAAGCCTGTGAAACTTGCGTTTACATGTACCAACCTTTTTATGAAACGGGCACGTTTGCATTACAAAAGCTACCTTGTACTACGACATTTTGTTAATTGCGGGCTTTTTATATAATTTGAACTGGTTTTTCATCTGACTTTGTCTGTTTACTGAATGAAATACATTAATTGAAACACGAAATATTTACGTAGAAGATATTAGATTTTTTTTACATGAGATAGGCTTACGCTTGACTACAACTTGCCTGATGTTAAGCAACGTTATAATCTACGATCTAGCGCGCTTGCCTAGAAGAAACCGGTTTACTCTCGACTTGAAGACCGACAAATTATAGTTCAGGGGGAATAGACATTCGGGCAAGGAGTTCCACAGTTTGACTGTTCGCACGATGAAAGTCGAAGCAAAACGCTTGGTGCGAGTCTTTGGAACCTCAACTGTGTAAAGGTGCCTCAAAAATGTTTGGGTTGAAAATTGGTAACAGAACACGTTTAAGCCGTTTTTAAAATGTTTATCTGTTTATTTAGACGCTCATAACCCAAAACCGGCTGAACGGACATCATGATTTTTGGTATGTTAGTAGTATGAGGTCTTAGAAATGTTATAGGGTACTTTTTATCCTGAAATAATGGGAGCTCAGCCGCGGGCGTCTACTAGCATGTAATTAAATCAAAAGTTTCGTGTCACACCCGGCCTAATCTTAGCATGTGCTGAATGCAAGTATCCAGCGCTGGTCTTCCGATTCAATAATGAATAAATAAGTAAAATTATTGTTAATTTTTTGTCGGTATATTACTCATACAGGCTGGCCCAATTTAGATGAAATTATGTGTAGCTATGGATGTGAAGAAAAGATGGAAGAACGGACTGAAGACCCATGACTGGCCATAGAAACAGAGGTCGCCCACCAATGCGGTGGGTTGACGACATTAGAACAACCGCAAGGAGAACCTGGATTCAATCTGCGCAGGACCGGGACCAGTGGCCTACAAGAAGAGAGGCCTATGCTCAGCAGTGGGCGATAACAGGCTGATGATGATGATGATAGATGTGAATACTATATTTGGAGTATACTCCAAATAATAATATAGTATTACCAATAGTAGTAGTAGTACGTTATCTAGTACCCACGACACAAGCGTTTGCTTAGTGTGGGGCTAGATGGCGCTGTGTGCAATGTCCCGGAATATTTATTTATTTATTTAATGTTTTAGTCCTTTATGTTGATCTTACTTCTATACTACAAAGTATCGTAATATCAACTTTTAAATCAAAGATAGAGGTACCTATGACATACATATTATGTACCTACGGACATAAAATTATTTGGTTTTATAAATCTTTTGGAGGTGAATTTTCTTACATAAAATTCTTTTTTAGTCCACGTGACCGCGGTCACATGGCCAGCTTTCGCTGAAAATTAATTAAAAAGCCAACAATTCAATTCTTATTCTTACAGTTTGTTGTTTGTGAGGCTTCTGGTATGAAGAAAAAATTGGTAAGGAAACAATGTTTATTGTACAGCTTCATATACATACATATAAACACAATTAAATGGAGGTAAAAAACAAGTTTTATTTTTCAGAATCAAAATTCTGATGAAAATACATCTGCCTGGTAGTAAGAATTATACTTCTTCTTATCGAATGAGAGTGTCCAACTCTGGTGTCAAGAGTTTATCAAGCCGCCCTAAGGGCCTCTGACATGGCTTTATGACTGCCGTACTAGACAAACCGCCGGAACCTACAATTTAACATGTCATCTGACCCACGGAAGCGCCAAAATCGAATAACACTTTTCGGTCACCCATCCAAGAACTGACCGTGTCGACCTTTAGAATTATACTACAACTTTACTATCGTGGCGCAAGCTTGCGTTAAATTAAAACAATGAAAAGCCTTTTAACGTACTTTATTTTTTTACACTTTTGTCTATTGTGATAATACTACCTCAAATATAACTAATCACGCTAGAACTAACAAGGACATCCAAATGATCCAGCTATATCATAATTGTAATAATTAATTAGTAAAAAAAATAACTGCAATAAACAAAACTTCAATTCGACCACAGTCTTCTGCCATAGATCATACAAGAAGATATCTGTTACAAACTGTACAAGACCTAACGGCATTTTCTGTTAGCGCCCCAAATACTGAGTAACCGAACACATTGAGTAACCCATAAGGCAGATATACTTTGACCTAATTCAGGTTCACCGACATTATATAAAGTAGACATCTCTTTAAGGGCATAGAAGTGTGGATCACATATCACATCATATCAGACTCATATTATAATGACAACAGTTTGTTTGAGAACGGCTGTATCAATTTGTATGAAATTTAGTATGAAGGTAGGCTTGATCTTGTACCTATTATTTCGTAGGCTACTTATTATCTTGCTTTAAAGCGAGTAGTGCGTTTGGGCACCACTGCTATAAAACATTTTTGAGAATGGTCAGAATTATAAATAAAATAAATAAATAAATATTTCGGGACATTGCACACAGCGCCATCTAGCCCCACACTAAGCAAACGTTTGTGTCGTGGGTACTAGATAACGGATATAATACTTATATACATTTCTTTTGTAAATACATACTTATTATACATACAAACAACCAGACTCAACACAAGAAATTATACATTATTAAAATGCATAAATACTTGTGTCAGGCGGGAATCGAACCCGCAACCCCTAGATTAGTAGGCAGAGCCACTACCAACTAAGCTAACAGGCCAGTTATACACATATCACGCAATTGTATACTGTTATTGTTTTTATGATCAGACCAGTATGATATTTCACAAATTCAGCACGTTTTCACTTGAAAATTAATCACTTATTAAACTCTGAGCTTTTTTTTGCTGTATGTACGATGTGACGATGTATCATAAGTTGGGATGGTGATTGGACCGCACAAGACATCTCAGTATCTTCTTTATTGACATGACAATTGACGGAATGATTTGTGCACATAGTAATCCAATATTTAGTTGTCTCTAGATTATATCATGTATGTTCAGGCCTGTACATACAGCTTGAAACCAGGCTACTAAGATAACTGGTTACCTCACATTGATAATGATACCTTATCATTGGTTATGTCGGCCGAGTTACGACATCGATAAATAAGTTTTGGTTTATCGATTGTTTTAATATTTTATTGTTGACATGTTAATTACACCTGTGTTGTCTGGTATCAGTGCGAGGCAAATGACAAAAGTTTTAACAATTTCAATAATTTCTTTTAGGCAAGCGTGCTACATCTTAGACTACAACTGTGCTTTACATCTGGCGGGCTGTAGTCAAACGTAAGCCTATTCCGAATTAAAATAGATTAAACTTTCCTGCAACATATTCGTACCTACGCCGAAAAAAAAATGTAGTGGAACATCTCTAAATATATAAAACTGAAAGGTAAAAATAATCAAGGCACAGCCCAAAACACCAGACGAATCGGGCTGAAATTTGGCTTGGAGAAAGAAGTTGTGACGTAAGCATCCGCTAAGAAAGGATTTTTAGAAATGCCACTTTTAAAGGTGTGAAAAAGGGGATGCAAGTTTTACTTCTTAATGCGAGCGAAACCTCGAGCACCTACTTGATTTATGGATAAATCTTAAGTTTGTATGTAAATCTATGCGAATATAATATGTTTCAATTTTTATAACGTTTTTGGCCATAGTTTAACTAAAAACATAATGCATAAGCGATATGGTGGTTCTTCTTTTTCTTCTTATCGAATGAGAGTGGCTAACTCTGGTGTCGAGAGTTTATCAAGCCGCCCTAAGGACGGTTATACGAGTATGGTGGTTAGAAGTGCATGTCCTTGAAGACCTTTGTCCTTTTAAATAAGCCGGGCGACAGATTTCGCTATTAAAATAATAAAGAATCTTTAATGATATTGTATACTTACAACATAAAAATATGGATAGTAGTACATAAATACTACTTTTATACATGTACATAATTTTACATATCTCTTTGTTTTAGACAGTCCCATTACACTTATACATTTATTATTTAATTACCGTTTTCATTTATAAACTTGTTAAATAATCATCATCTTTATCCTTCTTCCTTTTACTATATTTATTATTTATTTAGGTACTTTGTTTAGTTAAAACAGACGAATGAACTGATGATATACATGTTGTCTTATTCTGAATCAAGCCTTCAATTTAAAAGTGAAATTGATGTAACATTTTCAGGATACTACTCTCAAAAATAGAGAAATCTTACAACGACTCAATTTCAATTACATGAATTCTTATTAAAAAAAATAAAACAATTTAGGTCAAATTTCATGATTTGAGGAAACTATTCTGTTGTCACCATGGAATAAATAGTAGTTTAAGTTCAGATTGTCAGTCACGTTTTCCAACATGTTTTCGGTTGTTGTTTTTTCGTAAGCATTTAATACATTATTCGTGCAATCGCATAATATGCTTGCATAGCTTTTTATTGCAAAACAATAACACGTGACGTTGTTATGTGGAAAATACCAGAAAATACTGAGTTTGTATGATAAAGATATTGACTTAGGTATTTGTTTTGTAACCGCTTAGGAATGCAGAATAGGTTTTGGATATTCTCACTCACATAGGGTTGTTATGTGTCTGACGGGTGTCATATATATAGGTTTCTTCTGGGCAAGCGTGCTACATCTTAGATTATAGTGGTGCTTAACATCAGGCAGGCTATGGTCAAACGTTAGCCTGTTTCGTGTAAAAAAAACCTCATATTCCTCATTATAGAGGAAAGTGATAATTCTTTTATTTTCCTTTTTGCTCAACGCATCAGCATTGCCATCCAGCGTGGTAATGCGGCCAGTAGCCTTCTGGCAGTGGGCTGGAGCTTATATCCATCCTAATGCTTTTCTAAGTGCTTTTATATTTTGTAGTATTCAGAAGTATTATGTTTAATTTTTTCCGTCTATTTTTTCTCTCATTACTGTTATAAATTAGGTAAATCCATAAGGCGATTCCGTTGATTTTATGTACCTATTAGTCCCGACAACAACCATTTTGTATTCGTAAAATCCACAGAAACTTACCTAAAACATAAAATTGCGCAACCGTATCGAATCACGCGGCCATTTTGCCAAAAGGAATCGTAAACAATGCTTAATAACCTAATTGTGTTAGTTTGTATACGATATACATAATAATATTTCGAATTGTGTTGGTCTGTACATTGTGTACAAATGGAATAATATGTATAGCTGTAAAACGTGTCTCGGACACGTGGGAAGGAACACACGTGAGGTTGAGTTACGCAATTGTAGGCTAGGCTTTTTTTTCAGGTCAAAATGTAATATCAAATAAGTAAGTCATTTTTTTATTTGTTTCAAAAGATCGTATACACAATTGCAATTGATAAAAGGAATTGGATGTTATTTACCTATAAATGTATTCTTATATATATTTTTAAACCATTCCAGTCTTAAAAATTCACACTTCTTGGTAACGTAAGAAAATATGTACATAATGTAGCGCCCGTAACACAGCTGGCAGAGGTAATCGCATGCAATCAACAATGTTAAGCAATTGTTGACGCGGTCAGTCCTTGCATGGGTGACCAGAAAGTGACAATTCATTTTGAGCGCTTCCGTGGGTCGGATGACACGTTAAATTGTAGGTCCCGGCTGTTTGTCATAGTACGGCAGTCGTTAAGCGATGTCAGAGGCCCTTCGGGCGGCTTGATTAACACTCGACACCAGAGTTGACCACTCTCATTGGATAAGAAGAAGACTACTATTAATTACTCACGTGCGAGTCACTTTCATTCTATGTAAAGTTGTGGATGTTGTTTAGTTTCTGGAGCCCTTTTTTCCAGAAAATTATAACTCAGGGTTCTTCAAATCCAGAGTAAATAGGTTTCACCTAGGCAAACGTGCAACATCTTAGACAGGGGTGCTTACCATCAAGCAGGCTGTAGCCAAACGTTGGCCTTTTCCGTGTAAAAAAAAAACGAAAAAACGTGCCAACATCAGGTAATGACAGGTCTTGTGATATAGGAACGTGATCGAAGGCCAAAGGTCACGTGTTGTCGGATTACAGGCAAACCAGGGGTGTCCAGTGGTAAGGGGACGCCGAAATAACCTTAATCAGTAGTGTTCAGGTTCATGTGTTAATCGCGGGTTTTTTTTCATTAACTATAGAAGTTGCAAAATCATCATTCATTTTTTGAAAAAAAAATAAAATAAAGAAAACATTAACACATTAAACAATTAACATAAAACATTTATTGTGGCAGCTTTAACAGAAAAAACAAACACAATTAATTATACAAAAAACAAACATAAAATCAGTCACAAAAAAGCCCCAACTTCCTGGTGAACCAATCAGTTGTACAGTAGGGAATGAAAAGTACCCACGATACAACCAATATACCTATATAGTTAGTAACCTTTTTTTTTTTTTTGACCCAGGAAAACCCATTACAGGTACCACCCAAACCCCGGGGAGGGCGGATGGTTATGTGGGAGTCTCCGCCCCACTCCATAAGGGCGGCATACCCACTAAAAACCTGGGGTGTTCCACCTGGTCCAGGGCCACGAGAGCGCGATGCATACATCCGCAGCCCTGGTGATGCTGGCCCGGCATCGGGCCCCGCCTCGGGGAGCTTCAGCTCAACCCTCAATGGACGACGTGTCAGAACACGGGACACGTCGTGCATCCTACGAGGACTCATTCTAGGGCAACAGGTTCCCCGACCTGCCACCCAGAGCCCCCAGGAGTCAGGCAGTCGCACGCCAAAGCGGCCGCCCTCCTCCAATGCGCCCTCTGCGCACGGAGTTCGGTTCCCGTGTCGCCGCTACTCGGCCGGTACACCGAACTCCTCTCGCCTCTCGGCGACCACCTTGGGTGCTCTTAAAGAGCACCCAGCTCCACCTACACCGCGAGGTGCGGCGAGCTCCACGCCTCGGGCCCTACAACCAGCCCTCTCGAAGGGGAGGTATAGGCGAGGGCCCCCACTCGATCGAGCGTTTGGACACAGGCTAGCAAGATCCACCGGACTGTGGAAGTTACTAACCTGTGGACGGGGTGCACCAGATTTTCCCAACTAACCCCAAATCCCCATATGGAGAGATGAAATTAGTTGGGCTTACCCAACGTGAAGGTAGTCCGATCCACGCACCCCATATAGTTAGTAACCTAACCTAACCTAACCTATATAGCAGCTCGGGGCTGTCACAATGAAGAAATGTTAACAGGTGACAATAAGTTTCTGAAAAAAAGCTAATTTGGTGATATTTTCAGTCAAACCGGAAAGCATCATAAAAAGAAATTCAACATGAAAAAGTTTTTTTTTAGAAGTCAGCACCGGCCATAATAACTCGAGTCCATTACTCATTCTTAGAAAAATAGTCAAATCACTCTCCTAAATGGATCGTCATCTCGTAACGATAAGAACCTAAATTCAATGAAAAGTCACGTGTCGAGTTCAATTCTTCATAAGATAAGATTGCGTTTCTACGCTAAAGTATGACCCTTTGCAATCTCAGATGCGAGATAACCTTATCGATAATATAATATATCGATCTTAACCGTGACATAACGACTTGTATAATCACGTTTTATGTAATAGTAAGGCATATTTGTTGTAGAAGGCAGTACTGAAGGTATGAAGTTGCAAAATTCATATGTCCAAAGTCCGAAGTCCTGGAAATTATGCTCTGCGTTTATACAATTAGGAAACTATGGTCAAGTGCAAACCCGTTTTAGATAAAAAAATAGAATATGGGAAGGCTCATGTCCTTAATGAATAGTAATGAGAATATTTTAAATAATAATGTTTTCATATCTAGCCCTAGGTTTATTTCTGTTTTTTTTTATAAATTGAAATTTGGAAAGTATTCACTTGTGTTAAGTTTCCAAGTGAAAATGTTCTGAAGTTGTGAAAACTGCTGATCCAACAATTCTATGTTATATTTTTATATATGTATCACATAAGAGGGGTTTGTATGTACGTTTGGAATTGTACAAAACTCAAGTGGAATTCATTTTTGTTAAAAATCAAACCTTTTATGTTTAAAATTTATATTATATATACTTTCTCTTGATTTGTATTCCTTATCACTGAGGATTGTATGTGTTCCGCAGAATTTTAGATTTTTTTATACAACACCTCACATAATAACAAAATAATAATAATGGCATTTTAGATTAAGTATTTTAGTTTTAGAAGTAGTTTAAGTATTTTTCAAATTCAAATTCAAATTCAAAATTAGCTTTATTGTGTACCAAAATAATATAAACATACATGACAAAAGGACATAAACTATGGATATATACAAGTAGGTATCTCTTTGTCATTGTACAGTATTTATTTTATTCTATTGTTAGTATTTAGTTTTTTAAATTAGTTTTGACAAAATGTAAGTTTAATTTATACAAATAAAAGTAATACACACACATTGGATAATTCTTAACCTGTCACATCTCCTTGTAACACTGTGACAGGTTAGGAATGCATTAGTTGGTAATTTGGTAATTCCTAACCTGATAACTATCAAATCGTCACAATTGTTAAATTTAACTTTAGTTATGTAATTTTACAAATCTTATGTACTGCTCCAGTACATATAATATGAACAATTTAGCAGTTTTGTTATCGGCAAAGTATTTGCTGATGTCGACGTAACGATGCTGTGGTATTGATAAGGGTTTACTGATAACATGATAAGGGTTCTTACATCATCTCCGTGCATAATATATTTCTAGAATTTTCAAAATTTGTACCTTTTCTCGGTACAAATCATAAATATCTGAACAAATTCATCGTATATGTTATTTTTTCTTAGAGTTTTATGGTTTGAAAACGTATAGCAACTTCGATAAATTCGCTATATCTACTGGGTCTATCTACATCATCAAACGACATCGAAAATCAACACTTATCTTAGAAGGACTTAAGCACCTAACACGATGTATTTACCTAATAGGTAATACCTATAACAGGCTTATGATGATGATGAATTGTAGATAAGTATATTGATTAGATAAGGTCCCCAATATTGTCCGGGGTTTCGAAGTTTTAATAAAAAAAAACCTATTACCTCTAACAAAGTAAAGCAACATTACAGTCCAATAAATATTTCAGCATCGCATGACGTCACTACTAACACGAAATGTGGAGCAGTATTCACGTGTTCAGAGACACGTGACGTGTTCACGTGGTTATAGATAGCACACGTAGGGCTTAGGGTCAGGTGCTGGGTTGAGTGGTGGGCTCTGGTGGTGACAGTTTTTTGAAATCCAGGCGTCTGATAAGAATGAGAAAAGGGAACTATATTTATATACATACTAGTGGACGCCTGCGGCTTCGCTCGCATTATTTCAGGACAAAAGTGGCACATGACACTCTTGAGACCTCATACTACCTACGTACCAAAAATCATGATGATCATTTTAGCCGTTTTTGCGTGTTGAGCGTTCTAAGGGCATCTGACAACAATACACTAAACTTTACCGGAAGCTGTGTTTCCTGCGAACTACAATCCAGGCAACTTCAAATCTAGAGTTAATAGGTATCTCCTAGGTTAGCGTGTTACACCCTAGGCTGCAGCAATGCTTAACATCAGGCAGGCTGTAGTCAAACGTAAACCTACCCCACGTAAAACATATAATAAATTAGTGGATGCTCGCGGCTTCGCTCGCATTAAGAAGTAAAACTTGCATCCCTTATTTCACCCCTTTAAAAGAGGCATTTCCAAAAATCCTTTCTTAGCGGATGCCTACGTCATAACATCTACCTTCACTCCAAAGTTCAGCCCAATCCGTCCAGTGGTTTGGGCTGTGCGTTGATAGATCACTATGTCAGTCAGTCAGTCAGTTAGTCACCTTTGAGTTTTATATATTTAGATACATACGTATCCTCATTCATTCACCTCTTACTCTCCCATTAGCAGTCAACCAGCGCGCGGCCTGCGGCAAGGCAGGCCCGCATCTCCGGAACTAGACAAAGGCTGCGCCAATGTCGGGGCCTTGAGAAGGTTCGATATTGTGCATGCAGTGGTTGGGACTTACTAGTTTTGGCAGAGGATTCCAGTAATATTATATATTTTTGCGTATTTTTTTATTATAGGCCTAGATAATAATATAGCACAAATAGTATATTTAAAAAAGGAAATATGATTGTACCTAGAAGTAAGATTGAGACGGATCTGTTTTGAAATTAAGTGTTACTTAGTTAGTTGTGTATTACTGTAATATATTATGACATTGTGGGCAATAAATGGATTCTATTATATTCTAGGAAGAAGAAAGATTTAAATAGAGAAGTTTTAGTAATAAATTATAAATGTAGCTTTTTTACAAATATCTAGGATATGAAACTGCAACATTATGATTCTATATGGATGCCAAATTCTTTGTTTGAATACCCGTCTTTCTAATCTCCTTCTTCTTATCGAATGAGAGCGGTCAACTCTGGTGTCGAGAGTTTATCAAGCGCCCTAAAGGCCTCTGACATGGCTTAACGACAGTCGTACTAGACAAACAGCCGGGACCAGGGTCTTTGTAATAAAAAAGTGATTAATAATTTAACTATGATTTTTTGACTAAACTTCAATGACGTAAAAAAACTGAGTCTGAAAGTTTCACACTGTTTAATCATAAATAAAATAAAAATCTTTCCTTTAGTTTTACTCTACAAAAGGATATTCAATAAGCATATTTAACGTTTCTGCGTATTTTAGTGTTAGTTAAAATCGATGATGCATTGATGATTTTGAAAACCAGAGAAACAGACACACTGATTAACAAATTGTAAATTCAAGTTAGTAGGTAAAACAAGACTCAGCAATAATTTAATAGTGTGCTAAGTTATCAAGTAATAACTTTGTAACTTTCCCCTATAACATAATAACACAAGTAACACCCGCATCGTTCACCGGAAGTAGCTCGAAGGTTGTCATCCGACATTGGGTACAGCCTTTAAGGTTTAAGTTGCAGTTTACCTGCTTACTGTAGATACTATGCACAACACGTTGTTGATGAAACGTGTGGTTTTGTACTAAGTGATTGATAAATTAATGGCAAGTTGTTCTTGTGGGATATACATTATTTATAGATAAAATAACAAATTGATCCAATTTTCATTAAGTACAAATGATGTATAGGTACTAGTCTAAGGATTTTTGTGTGAATAAAGTATTATTATTATTATTAAATTTACAAGAATCACGTGCACAAAAATAAACATATGATGTAATAAGTTTTTTTCTGAATATTTTTTGTATGTAAAAAGTAAAGACTTAAAAAGCCTCCTCATACCTCAACGAAAAGCTCGCCTCTATTAAACCAACAGGTTTAAAGTAAATAATCAGCTTTCTTTTAGTTTTCAGTTTTACTGTAGAAAAAAAACAAGTCAAAATTGTGTAAAAATCTAATTAAATCAAAATCATTTTTTACACTTAAGGGTACAGACAGATGGTAAAAAGATATTTAAATAATAAGAACATTCTCCATAAGTTTATGGAGTAGCCATATTCACATCATTATACACAAAACAGACAGACAGACAGACAGTACTAAACCTTACTAATCTAACCATAATACCATGTAACATATTTATTATCTCAACATCAACACTGACACACCACCTTCCGGCCCATGTCAGTTGAAGCAGGAAGCTGCAAGTAATTATGCAAGAATAGTGCGACCTTCGCGCGGGTCACGAGTACGCATGGTCATACTGGTCACACTGTTTTCCTGATAACGCCGCTGTTTTCCTGATTGCATAGATAAGTAAAGTAAAGTAAAGTAAATTTTTATTTGAGCAACCTTATTGTATAATTTACATGATTCTGTCTTTTGCTTTAGTTGGAGATGTAGGCTACTATGTACTTGTGTAGAAATATGATACATGATTGGTACACTTTATAAGCGGAAAGTTTTGTGTCTGTTCAAAATATTTTTGTATACTTACTAAAACTACTAAAACCGAACTGTACACCTCTTCTTCTTATTGAATGAGTGTGGCCAACTCTGGTGTCGAGAGTTTATCAAGCCGCCCTAAGGGCCTCTGACATGGCCTAACGACTGCCGTACTAGACAAACAGCCGTGACTTCAACTTAACGTGTCATCCGACCTTCGCAATCCTGCTGCTAGTATTTAATTTAATTTGAATCTTAATTATTCATTAAGAAGTGTAGACAGTAACTAACTCTGATGTCTGGTTTCGGGTCGTATAGTTAATCAATCAATAATATTTTTTGTAGTACACCAAAACTAGTACTAAAAAGGATTAAAACAGTAAATATCATAAATAATCAAACTGTCATATCCATATAAAAAAACTTCTAACCCTAGATCTTACCAAAAAAGGCTACACACACACACACACACAAACATATTTTAATCTATCAACAACAAAACAATTACCATACAAACAGCATCAACTATAATTTTTTTTTTACATGATATAGGCTTACGCTTGACTACAACTTGCCTGATGGTAAGCAACGTTATAGCGAGTTATCTACGATGTAGCGCGCTTGCCTAGAAGAAACCGGTTTACTCTCTTTTTTAAGTACATATAAAATATATATGTACTTATAATTAATAGATTAATATGCACACTCTATAAATAAACATACATTATATATGTGTGTGTGTAAATAAATATACATACATACATAATATGAATGCATTTGCCAGATTACGCAATGGAAGTTCACGGCTGCAAAATTAATCGTTGGTACAACATTGCTGATGCAGACGTAATGCATCTAATTTCTATATTTACTGATAGGGAATGTAAACAAGTAGGGTTGTATGTCATCTTGGATTAGAGATGGGGGAATTATTAAAGATAATATAGAAAGAGAAAAGGGTTTAGTTAAGACTAGCTTTTGCCCGCGAAGCTTCGCACGAATTATTATACAATATACCTAATATATATATACAGATACAAATAATTTTATTATTAAATATCAATTTACAGGTCGAAAGTGATATAAATCTGTATAATTTAGTATTTTGTTTAAAGAAACTCATTTACTGAGTAGATTGTTTCACTAAGAAGTAACAATTTAAATTTTATTTTGAATATATTGGACGAAACTGCGTTCTTGATTATCGGGCAAGTGGCAAAGTCGGCCCTCCTACATATACCGACTTCGACGACTTAATAATATAAACCTTTCTCTTGAATTACTCCATCTATTTGAAAAAAATGCATCGAAATCTTTTGAGTAGTTTTAAAGATCTGAGCATACATACAGGAATAGGGACAGACGCGGGAAACGACTTTGCTGTATACTATGTAAGAAATCGCCTAAGGCGATAAGGCTGCCCAATGTGCAGCACTTATATTTGTGTCTATTTTCTATTGTGTAATTTCTGTATTCTATTCTATTCTATGTAGGTATAATAGTATAATGATAGTAAGCTGTAGGTATTAATTAATTGTTTTATCACAACTCATCGAAAAGTTTGCAGAAAAATAGACCCATTGATAAGGCAACCTAATGTGTTTTAAGACTCTAAAGTTTATTTCTTTTCTACCTATCTTTAGTAATAAGGTGTAATAATTGTATCAGATAATACAACCCCGATGTTAAAATCCTTAACTATATGAAAACTCTCACAAAAATATAATGTTTTCTCACAATATGTATAATAATAAATTATTTTGCGAAAGCAAATCACGTGCAGTATACAGTATCTAGGCAGTCAAAACGTATTCAAAATGAAAATTATATACAATTTGGATCACGCAAAAAAGTATTTTGCCAAAAATACACGTGTAAGATATATTAGATAAGTTATAATGTAAACCATAATATCCTATTGTTCCGCTCAATTTTTAGTACAAAATATTATGTATTATTTTCCCACCCCTAGTAATTATTTGGGGGTTACTATTTTACAAGATTATTGCATAGTTTTAAACTAGTTTAGTTAATTTTTATATAATAAATATTTAAATTACGTGTTATAATTTTCTTACTCTTTAAAAACTTATATTACGGGATATTATTTTATAAATTCTCTTTATGTTATATACATACATTAATCTAGGATATAAGTAACCTATGTTATGATTAAATTCAGATCAACCGTATGAGCGGCATTATTTGAATTCTTTCTTCCGAAGTTTTTATAAATTCCCTGACAAATTCTTTCATGTCTGAGATATCTGAGTGAAAAGATAAAGATAAAGATAAAGATATTTTATTTGCCAAAAAACACTGGTACAATCACAAAGATATTAACGTATTACTAAATATTACGTATTACAATAGAGATAGTATAAGATATTTATGTTAATTACTTTAAAATAATATAAAAAAAAGCTTTAATTATGTATAAAAGTAAGATTGGCAGGGAGAAATAAATAAATAAATATATCATGGGTACTAGATAACGGATATATATCTATATATAAAACTCAAAGGTGACTGACTAATATAGTGATCTATCAACGTACGGCCCAAACCACTGGACGGATTGGGCTGAAATTTGGAATGAAGGTAGATGTTATGACGTAGGCAGGCATACGCTAAGAAAGGATTTTTGGAAATGTCATTTTAAAGGGGTGAAATAGGGGATGCAAGTTTTACTTCTTAATGCGAGCGAAGCCGCGAGTACCCACTAGTAATACATATATACTTAGATGTTGGGTGAGATGGTATTTTCTGAGTACCCCCTTTCAGTGCGCACGAGACTACCAACGTGCGCTGGGCACGTGCGCGCGCGCATGTGCGTTTTGTTATTGCTCTGCACTTCCTGGAGCATGCGTTTCCTTTTTGGAACCTAATTTCATATGGTTTTGGTAAACCATTTCGTCCATCTTCGACTTTAATAAAGTTGATAATTTAATTTGTATGTGAGGGATATACAAATAATACAGAAATTGTTAAAAAAATATAGCGTGATCTTTATTTGATGTATAAAGCTTTCAAGAACTATTGACAAATTTTGTGAATTTGTATTCAAATTCAAATTCAAATTCATTTTATTCATTGCGAAATATAGGTATTTACAAAGGTGGTATTATGTACATATGAGTGCGTTATATTTCCACCCACAGGGCGTGCAAATTACAATTAATAATTTAGATTTTAGAATATTACATTATGTAGTAAACACATTTCAAATTTTCTTATCGTCCAAAAATAATTGTATACAACTAATTTTTAAATGGTACAAAAACATTTATATTATCTTACATCTTACCTCTTGATTAAGTCAATATAATTCAGTCAGTTTATATTGTTCAAATTATTTGTTAGTATTTATATACAAAATAACGGTTATAATATCATAAGTTACTTATATCATCTTCAAAAAAGGATTTTAAATCATAATAACATTTTCTAATTAAAAATTCAAATAATTTCCTTTTAAATATTACAAAATTTTCCGAGTTTACAATTGTCTTTGGTAAATGGTTATAAATGGATGGCCCCATGCCCAGTACACTCTTAGAATACAAAGCAGTCCTACGCTGAGGCAAACGGATTCTATTTCTATGGCGAGTACTTGATTGCAACCTGAACATATGAATATTGTTTTTAACGAACAAGGCGGTCTCAAATATGTACAAGCAAGGAAAAGGCAACACATTGAGTTTTGGGAAATAGGCTTTGCAGGAATCTCTTGGCTTCAAGTGGCACACCGACCGAATAAATTGTATTTTTGTTGGGCATGCGAACCACGTGGCACGGCCTATCCCATCTGGCGGGTATCCACCGAGAGTTATGGAAGGAGTTGAGAGAGACCTTTGCCCAGAAGTGGGACAGTATAAGCGAGTGTAGCTGGGTCAGGGAAACGTCCGTCTTACAATCTGACGATACCAGTTCGAATCCCGGCCTTATTTTCTTTCTTCCTCTTGAGTCGTATTTTCTCATAACTGAGGGTCGTGATTTTGGCCCTACATTAAAAACTTATTCTTTAAGTTATGTAAATGATAAGTGGATTAGCACTCGCTTAGCGGTGAACGAAAACATATTGAGGAAACATGTGTCATCCGTGGAAGGACCTGGGCGATCAACACGATGTATCAGGCCAAGAGAACGCTAAAAGAAATTGATTCTGAGGGAGAGTCACGACCATCAATGATGAGGAATACAAATAAGGTGGATAGGTTTAAAAAAAAAAAAAAGGTTTATTAGTAAGATAGTAGTTTAGTTTATTGTTCGTACCGCAAAGTTGTGGAACTCCCTGCCTGACTCCCTGTTCCCCACGCACTATAATCCAGCGATCTTCAAAGCGAGAGTGAATCGGTTCTTATCGGGAAAGCACGCTCCATCTTACGCCATAGCCTTTGCTTAGTATCAGGCAAACTATGGCCAAGTGCAAACCCGTTCTAGTTAAAAAAAGAGATTACTATTACATTTGTCCATCACGTGCATAATCCTCTCTTTTCTCCCACGTGGCCACAACATCGTTTCCATCACGTGTCCCATCATATGTGTGTTAAAGCAATAACATACAACTTCCCGTCGGTTTATGGACTAAACAACGATAAGACGCTGATAAAGTGTTGGTCAATCCTAGGAAACTACGATGGAAATAGTAAGGAAAGCTATTGTTGTTACAGATGTTTTGTTATAAGGTTTAGAATCATATTAATAACAAAAAATATTGTTCAAAACATATACGAGTATGTATGTACATATTTAAACATATAATACTGAAACACTAGCTCAACTCACCATAATGCTGGTTGAGTGGCCAGTTATCTTCTTCTTTGTCTATCTTCTTTTGTTAACCTATGACAAAACAGCAAAGTAGAGTGAAGAGACATCCCCACAACACATGTGAATGTGCCAAGATACAGAGAACTGTTCTCTCTTAAGTTAAGTTTCGTTTAAGTGATAGGTCCTGAAATATATATTTTTTTTTAGTTAGATGATGATTTTGGGAACAGGACAGTGGAAACCTCAAGGGCGACATAGTAGACCAAGACCAAAGACTCGCTGGCGTCAGGATCTCGACCGGTTTCGGGGTACCTGGCGAGAGGAAGCTATCGACCGGGACATATAGAGGGAGAAGACCTTTACCCAGGAATGGGACAGAATAGGTTAACAAAAAAAGATATGATGGATTAAGTGCAAATTCATCAAACAAAAGAAAAAATACTTGGTATTTAGCACAACTAGTTACACCAATTACACACTCATGTCCTAGGCTAACGTGATCCATTCAGCTAGGAGCGTGCGATAATACATCACGTGTACTAAACCACGGGCTTGTATGCATGTGCAGTGTGCGGTTGCATAAGATACATAGTGCATAATAGATGATGGGACAGAGAATAGATATGATAGCGCCCGTAGCTCAGCTAGCGGAGACAATCGCGTGCGATTACCAATGTTTTTTTTTAACTAGAACGGGTTTGCACTTGGCCATAGTTTGCTTAATGGCTTTTTTCCTTTTTTTGCCATAGATTTTTTTTCATGTTAAGCAAAGGTCCAAGCGGTCAGTCCTTGGATGGGTGACCGAAAAGTAGCATTCCATTTTGGGCGCTTCTGTGGGTCGGATGACACGTTAAATTATAGGTCTCGGCTGTTTGTCTAGTACGACAGTCGTAACGACATGTCAGAGGCCCTTAGGGCGACTTGATAAACTCTCGACACCAGGGTTAGCCACTCTCATTCGATAAGAAGAACCCCCGGTTTAGCCATTTGAGCGTTAAAAAGTATTAAACACACACACACGCACAAACTTTCGCCGTCATAATATAAGCAATGAAAGGCAATGTTATACGACGCTAATATTAGTAGTATAGGATAAAGCCTTGTCAGAGGCCCTTAGGGCGGCTTGATAAACTCTCAACACCAGAGTTGGCAACTATCATTCGATATGACTGCTCTGTTAGCTTAGCTGCCTTCTAATTTAGGGGTGCGGGTTCGATTCCCGCATGACACAAGTAATTATGAATATTAAAATTGGTAATTACTTGTGTTAAGTCTGGTCGTTTCTATGTATAATAAGTATGTATTTACAAAAAAAGGTATATAATTATGTGTTATATCCGTTATCTAGTACCCATGATACAAGCTAAAGCTTAGTATGGGGCTAGATGGCGCTGTGATATGATCTGAAATATAAAAAAAAAGAAATATATATATAAGAGGAAGAGATATTACAATAAACTGCTGTAGATAATGATGACTACATCAAACTGCGCCGTATCCGGATATATCCACACGTGAGTTGGCATTCGAAGGGCAGCAGTATTGCGCAACTCCCGCGCATGCTTGCAACCGACTCGCAACGTGGTGTGATCGCTCGCGTGTTTGCTTGGTAGAGGGTGATTATTTTTAATATACGGGGAGTAATTTATTTGGTGGTAAAGTGATGTTTATGGCACGGAAAAGTTTTGTTAGTACGGGTAATCTTCATTCAATTCAATTAAAATCATTTGTTTTTTTTTTAATTTAGAGCAGTTTTACTCTCGCTTTTAAGATCGGATTATAGTTCGTGAACAGGGAGTCAATAAAACAAAACAAATCATTGGTTTGAGCACTAATGATTATGACATGTCTATTTCTAATAAATATTGTGACAGGCAAACTAAAAGGCTACTTCTTTTTTGCAGTTGGTTAATAACATTAGAAGTACTTAATTGTGGTCTACAAAAAATAAAAAATAAAAGATAATTTTATTTAAAAATGTTTCAAACCGATCAAATGGTACAGGTAAAGGTACCACCTTAGTGTTCCTTTTTTTTAACTTAAACGAGTTTGCACTTGACTATAGTTTGCCTGATGGTAAGCAAAGCTAGTCTGAAATGACTGGTGACCTGGTGGTAATATGTCTGACTGTACCTACGGTGTAAAAAAACAACAGGTCTAGTTTGATAGAAATACCTAGAACTTACATGTACTTAAACACTATAGTGTTTACAATTAAATCACGCGACCTCGATTTGGCTCGGCATTGAACTAATCGAAAGCCAAGGCCATGAAGGAAAGTCGTAGTTGGAAAGTAAATACTAATTTTATGTAATGTAGTTTTTGTGCTGCTATA
Organism: Macaria liturata; assembly: GCA_964023185.1. Classification (NCBI taxonomy): domain Eukaryota; kingdom Metazoa; phylum Arthropoda; class Insecta; order Lepidoptera; family Geometridae; genus Macaria; species Macaria liturata. The sequence continues at coordinate 2,728,666 of OZ026831.1, read as the reverse complement.
TACAAGTATACATACAGGCATTTGTAACTAAAGTAAAATCTTTGTAGGGTGTTCGTTTTGATGCTAATTGGCAGGCAAAATATTGGTTTCTTTTTATCTGCGTTAGGGTCAGTGATCGAAGAATTTCTCTTATGGAAAAAGCTACCGCAAAACAATTCACATGCTGAATTGGGACATTGTAGTAATACGATACTATTAATTTATTTTACTGTACATATTTTTTATTGTTCTTTCTATGTTTCTAGTCTCTTTAAATATTATAGACTGGCTTGTTAGCTTAGTTGGTAGTGGCTCTGCCTTCTGATCTAGAGGCTGCGGGTTCGATTCCCGCATGAAACAAGTATATATGAACTTTAAAATTTTATAATTACTTGTGTTGTGTCTGGTCGTTTCTATGTATATTAAGTATGTATTTACAAAAAAAAAGTATATAAGTATTATATCCGTTATCTAGTACCCACGACACAAGCGTTTGATTAGTGCGGGGATAGATGGCGCTATGTGCAATGTCCCGTAATATTTATTTTATTTATTTATTCTTTATATATAATAGTCAGACAGATAGTTTAAGTCAGACAGTTTAAATTTTTTTTTATTTATAAAACTGTCGGTGCGGAATTTTGCTATCGAAATCAAATTTTTATGTTCGCAGATTTTTAGAGAAATGTAGTTTTTACCAGTAAATAGTAGTAAAGCCACACAAAACAATTAAGACACAAGTCAGTGATCAAACCGAATACCATCAGATTATAAGGCAAACTTAAACATTTAGCTATATATGTACTCGTATGTACCTAAATGTTTATCCTTTATTATATAATAGATATATTATGATACGTACACAAAGACAACTATTAATGCGTAGAAGTAGTTTTGTGTAACGCAATGATAAATAGATAACATAATGATCTAACATAGGCAAAGATAATAATGTTATCTATATAGGAAACTAGGTACGTATCTAAAAATATGTGTTTTTATGGTGAGTATTATTTTTATTAGTCCGTCTCCAAAATGAGTGTCAAATATAGTCAAAGTCAAAGTCAAAGTTATTTATTGGTAAATAAATTCTTACATGTCATTGATTAAATCTTAATACATTTATAAAATTAGTTACAACAATTAGGTACAACAAAAAGTATGTATATATATGGATATATACATACTTTTTGTTAGAAAATATTTTTTGCATTTTTAAGTTTTCTACTCATTTTTCATATCGTATTAGAGTGAACTCTAATGTCAAGAGTTTTTTAAACCGCCATAACGGCTTCTGACATGGTTTCAGAACTGCCGTGCATCCCCAAAAGCAACTAAATTGAATACTTGTTTTTGACCACCCATCCAAAGACTGGCCGCATCGACGGTAGCTTAACAATGGTAGTCACACGCCCTACTTACTGCTATCTAAGCTATGTGAGTATTAGGTCCATAAAAACTTATTAATACACTTAGAATGAACTATGACTACGTCACATCTTTTTCTTCTTATCGAATGAGAGTGGCCAACTTTGGTGTAGAGAGTTTTCAAACCGCCCTAAGGGCCTCTGACATGGCTTAACGACTGCCGTACTAGACTAACAGCGTAACATGAAAATGATGAAATTTTGATTTAAAAGTAAGTAGTAAATATTCAAACGAAGAATAAAACCATACGAAATTAAAGCATTTCAAATTAACACGAGACAAAAAACCACGCACGTGAGCGCTCACGTTTTGCAAACTTATTTAAATACATCACAATGTTACATAATACAAAACTGGTTTTAAATGATCAAAATGACCTTTGAATATATTCTATGATCAGTAAGTATAATATAACTAGCCGTGGAGCTTAGAAAACATTTGGAATGAAATGTGACCTTGTTTACCTTTAAATAACTTTTTTTTTGTAAATAAATGCTTAGTTAACATAAAACCTTGGTTTCGTGTTTTTTTTTCAATTAAATCAATAACGAGATATTGTATAAGTAATACGAATAATCTAAAGACACATATAATAAAGCTGAAGAGGGTCGAAAGTCTGATCATTGAAGATATTTAAAAAAAAACTTCGAATTGAAAATATTACACGTTCCAAAACTTTCTAGATTTTTTGTCTATTTACCTGTTTCTTTGTTTATCTGTTTATTTAAACGCCCAGCACTCAAATACGGCTGAACGGATCATCATGATTGTTGGCATGTAGGTAGGTAATATGAGGTCTTAGGAGTGTCATATATTATTTTTTATCCTGAAACAATGCGAACGAAGCCGCGGGCGTCCACTAGTACGTAACAAGCGTATAATTTACATTAATAATGTTTCTATTGGAATATTAGTGGGCCATAAAATCCAGCGTGTTAATATTTTAATCTTATAACAACTTACGTAATCAATTTCTGTAATGATTCAGCTTAATACGAGATATCAAGTTCCAACTCACATCTATCATAATTAAAAAAAAATATTTATCAGAAATAGTTTTTTAGTTAAATATTATATTGATTTCGTCACATTTTAAATTAGGTAACGCTTTTATCGTTGGCGTTTCCACGGGTTGATTTGAAAACTAGAGTTATTTAAAGGGAAAAAACAATCAACAAGAAAGAAGGTGCTTAACATCAGGCAGGCTGTAGTCAAACGTATACCTATCCACGTAAAAAAGGTCAGTTTTTATGAAAAATTGTCACTGTGCTTTGTTTATCCGAAGCATGATGCGGAGTTTCTTAACTCTATGATACCAGAGTGATCTGAAGTTATTCCGTTATGTCTTATGACGCAAGCGTATTTACATGGCATAAATAAATGCTAAATCTATTGTGAACACTGTATGGTGTATAAAATCAGTTATCGGAGTTTCTGAGGAAGAAGGAAATTTTCCTTGAATCCTGGAAAAATTGAAGCTGAATTGTGGTTAATTGCGAATTTATTTAGTTTTTTTCATTAACTAATTAGCTGATACACTCAATATACTCGCCACACCAGAGTTGGCTTCTCTCATACGGACTTACTTCCTCAATTATAATAGCTCGTTTTAAAGATATCTCTCTCTTGAGTCGTTGACTGAGGGTCGTGACTCCCCCTCAGAATGAATTCGTTAGGGGAGTTCTTTAGGGCAGATACATGGTGGTGGGCGCCAAGGTCCTTCCACGGAAGACACATGTCCTCGGATTTTGTGGTCCTCAAACATGTCGCTTTCCTCACGATGTTTTTCTTCACCGTTAAGCGAGTGCAAATCCACACATAACTTGAAAATACAAGTCATTGGTGTAGGACCGGATTCGAAACAGGGTGCGTCAGGATGAAAAGCAGACACTGGAATCGCTGAGCCACACTCGCTTATTTAAGCAAACATAAATATATACATATCACAGACAGACGCGGAAAGCGACTTGCTTTATACATGAAGTGATACATATATAGGTAAAATCTTGTTGACACGGTCTACCATTCCCGTTTTGCAAACACCAAAAACAAACGACTTTCAAGTAAATTCGATAACATTGGTAACTGGAACAAAAGGCATCCTTACTTACGCAACTTTTAAACACATGCTTAACTAAGTAAGTTGTTTACTATAACTTAATATTTAGTCTTAATATGGTACTTCCCGAGTGAATTTACATTCAAACATTTGTTTAGTAGGAAGATGTTTTGAATTATGACTGCCCTGTTAGCATAGTTGGTAGTGGCTCTGCCTTCTAATCTAGGGTTGCGGGTTTAATTCCCGCATGGCACTAGTCATTATGAATTTGATAATTTGTAATTACTTGTGTCGAGTCTGGTCGTTTCTATGTATTTACTAAAGAAAAGTATATAAGTATTATATCCGTTATCAAGTACTTACGATACCAGTGTATGCTAAGTGTGGGGCTAGATGGCGCTGTGTTCAATGTAAAAGTAAAAGGTCTACTTCAGAATAATAAATAACATAGGTTATGTACTTTCAACTCAAAATATTTTGATACATACATACATACACATATTTTTATTAAATAATTATAATCATAGTTTCGTTGTCGAGTAAAAAATTGACACTGTCTAATTTTAATTACTAAACTGTTCTTGATAAAGTACTTCTGTATTTAGTGGTTTTTAAGCGGTTTGTATGTAATTAAGATCGGGCTATTCCATTTTAAGCCTTGGAGTTACTAAAACTTTAACAATAGGTGGATTTCCCAATTAATTATTTGTAATAACAATTGAAAAACATGTTTACACAATACATAATACAAAAGGGGTGAAACAAAAGACTAACCAATGTGACGCAAACTTTCACATAACCATATTAGTTAAATTATTAATTCTCGGAGCGCTTGGTTGACGAGTCGCGTGACCAAAATGCTGGCTTTTTTCTGGCTCAACGTATCAATCAGCACTGCTATCCAGCGTGGTAATGCGGCCAGTATGCTGGGCACGCTGCCCTCTGGTAGTGGGCTGGAGCACTTAGATTATCTTTAGGATTTTCTAAAGATTTTCTACGAGCCCCATTTTTTATTGTATTTTTGTTATAATTAGAAGTAGTATGTTAAGTTTTTCTTCCCCTTTGTTTTAGGTAAGTATTATTATTTGTAAATAAACGATTATCATTTGAGGAAGTTCAATTGTTAATGTTTATTTTATACACATAGTAATAAAAATCTGCATTTTAAAGTGTTTATAATTATTTTTTTAGTATGATCACTGTGTTTAGTTAAAACATTCGTTAACGATTTCCAAATTCAAAATCATTTATTCATTTATGTAGAACCATTTACAAACGATTTACACGAATGACAAGATGTCAAAAGCTTTTTTTATTCTCATATAATTTTAGAAGAAACCTATTTACTCTAGATTGGAAGACCCCTGGGTTTTAATTTTATGGAAACAGGGCTCCAGGTAGAGAGTTCCATAGTCTCGTTGTCCTAACTATGAAGGTAAGCAAAGCGCTTTGTACTTCGCGTTATGTATATGGTCACTTATTACGCTTAGAAGTTGCCTGTCTGGGCAAAGGCTTCCCCTATATTTTCTTCTCGCTATTTCATCTACTACCTTGGTTCTTTTGTTGCGGGTAAAATGTTTAATCTTACTTAATTTTTACTTATTTATCACTTTTGGAAGCCCGAAAAGGAAGTAGAAGGCCGAGACGGTCATACATGGACCAAGTAAATAAAAAGGCGGGTGTCATGTCGTATAAAGAGGTTAAGGAATAGGCAGAAGATCGGGAAGGATGGCGCATACTCCACAGAAAAGGGCCTTGCTCTTAAATTTGTGATGATGATGATCACATTAAACTTACCAAATTTGCTGTTAACGTTCTACACAAAACCCTACTTTCCACAACGAATCGCCCTACAAAGACCACTAACACAAGCTCACGTGGCACTCACGTTTCCACAGTTCCATGGCTAGAACACACGTGCTTATCGTAAACATACTATGTTTTATTCAGCTTCAAATCAGACGCTGTACAAAACGAACAGGAAGGTCATTGGAATTTTCCTTGTGAAACAGGAGACTGTTTTTGTACCTGTTGTACGTATAACGGATAAGCTAATGTAGGTACATACATAAAGTAGAATGGTGTAGGGGCGAGTGTGGCTCAGTGGTTCCAGTGTCTGCTTTTTATCCAGACGCACCCTGGTTCGAATCCAGCCCTACACCAATGGTTTGTATTTTTATGTTAAGTGTGGATTTGCACTGGCTTAACGGTGAAGGAAGTCATCGTGAGGAAACCGATGTTTAATGACCACAATATCCGAACACATGGGTTTTCCGTGGAAGAACCTGGGCTCCCACCACGATGTATCTGCCCGAGAAAACTCCCCTAACGAATTAATTCTGCGGGGGAGTCACGACCCTCAGATATGAGGAAATACAACTCAAAGAGAGAGAGAGAATTATTTAAATTCTGACCTAATTTGATTCGATACCTGCTTTAAACAAATTTTGTATCATAATAGTCGTAATAATCCAGGTGTGGCTCAAAAGAAAAACATCTACATGTCTACCAATTGGATGGGTGACCGAAAAGTAGCATTTCATTTTGGCGCTTTCGTGGGACGGATGATGCGTTAAATTGTAGGTCCCGGCTGTTCGTCATAGTATGACAGTCGTTAAGCCATTTCAGAGGCCCTTAGAGCACTTTCAAAACTGACACCAGAGTTGGCCACTCTCATAAGATATTACCTTTTTTTGTCCACCAATTTGTTTTTCAAGTTGTGTGGATTTGCACCCGCTTAACGGTGAAGGAAAATACCAAACATTTGAATCCTATAGTCAACGCTGCAAGAAATAATAATTAGCGACTTTATTACATTTAGAGATTGTGATTAATGCCTCTCTTGTGTCTGTATTATAACAATGAAACTTGTGATTTTCATCCAAATCACACGAGCCATATCCATAAGAGATATTTTCCTTGCCACCAAGGTTTAAATACTGTATTTGTAATCTATTTGTGTGAAAAACAGGTAGTTTCCGTCATTATGTACTAAACTAGAATATATAATTGCTAACCTTCACGATACATTGTTTGTTGTTAATAGGTAAAGTACTATTTAGTATAAATTTATCATTAACACAATACAACTGAACAAAGGATGAGAAATGTCTATAGAAGCATCTAGAATATTTAAAAGGACGCCCTGAGAATTTGGTTGCAAGAGTACGTATTTTACTCAACATGGACAAAAGCAACTAAACAAAAATTTTGTGGTCAATATTTTGCGAATAGCACAACACCAACGGCCCACTTTTATAACACAAAATAATTAACCAAAAATATCTCGATAAAATCATGGATATTGATTTTGTCGGCGTTGATTATGGATTGGAACGTTAAAATTTTCCACATACGTTAATTAACACACACTTTGATTTGGCAGATTTATAATTTGCCACTGCGTCGTCTTAAATATGTATAACTGTAGGTATAATTCAAAATTCATTAATATTTTGGTCACTAAAAACACTGCTCATAAAAAGACAGTTTTTTAAAAGGTGGGGGTTGGTTGTTTTTGGGAAAAAGTTTGTGAAATCAAGCCTTAAAATTACTGCTTAAATTACTTGTAATGGGACTTTTCTAAACCTTCGTATGTACATTATTTATTTAATAATTTATATATATATATTATTTAGAATATAATGTTGTACCAACCTATGCACAATTCGACGAGTTTTCATAGTATTTATTTGTGTGATGTTGGACGTCTGTTTGCCAAACTCCCTTTTCTATTCGAGTCCTCATGACTGAGGGTCGTGGCTCTCCCAAAGAATTAAATTGCTAGGGGAGTTTCTTGGTAAGATAGATCGTGGTGGGCGCCCAGGTCCTTCCACGGAAGACACACGGATTTTGTGGTCCTCAAACATGTCGGTTTTCTCACGATCTTTTTCGCTAAGCTAATGTAAATCCACACATAACTTGAAAAACAAGTCATTGGTGTATGTCCAGATTCGAACTAGGGTGCGTAAGGATGAAAAGCAGACGCTTAAACCAAGCCACACTCGCCAAGCTCGTAGACAAAGTAATCATCGAATCAGCTATTCATTAGCAACGTAACGTGGTTACGACACGGAACGTGCCCGTTACGTGATACACACGTGAGGGGGCGGACGGATCAGGCACGTGATAGATCGGTCGATGTATTCCGTTGTAGCTATACTTATACCGTGTGGGTGACATTGAACTTTACTGTAGGTAATTGGCTAATATTCTTTAACTTTGGCCCTAATATGTCAAAAATTATATACAAACAGCAAAAAAAAACACAACAATTCACAATCTGGAAGTGGCGATTCCAGTGTTTTTACACTTGATGGGCTCACGCTTGACTACAACTCACTTTATGTTAAGCAATGTTTTATTCTACTAACTTGCACACTTGCCTAGAAGAAGCCAAAAAAATACAGGTTTTCTTTTAATTCGCATTACTTTTTAATGGCGGCTTTTGTAGGTCTAAAGCAATACGAAGGCAGGGGCGTAGCTACCGCCGTATTTGCCGTATCAATTATATTATTATAATTATAAGTGTGTAAGGAAAAAGAATAAAAACTTTCTAATTTATTTTATTTTACAAATGACAAAATTCTATAAAGCAATTCCTTTTTTTCCCGCCTTAAGCGTGCGTTCAAAAGTTGGCAACACTACATCGTTATGGCGGGCTGCGGGACCTCCCCGTTTTACTTACTTCATCTTCAACTCAGCGGGGAATCCCCGGGAATCCTTCATCGATATCGCGATGTACGTGTACGTTGTTGTACTTTGCATTGGATGTTAAACCACGGAGTGCAGTGCACTGTTTATTTACGCGCTTTATATAAATGTGCATTACATTGTAATTCAGTACAAACAATATTGTTCTTCTGGTTTAGCAGTATTAGTAACGATTTGTAAAAGAAATGAGTGAAAGGAAAAGAGATTATCCCAGCGGCGCTGAGAAAAGAAAAATTAAACAGAAAAGGGACGAGGTTGTAAAAAAAGTGCCCAAAATGTCTTCATTTTTTCAGAGACAAGATACTGTGAGTGTTTTAGATTGGAAAGGTAAGTACTACACTACTACCCAACCCATTTATTAGGGGCCCGTAGTGATAAACAAGGAAATCTTTTAATTTCGGTCTGTCCATCTGTCCGTCACAAAAAGTTGTCTCCCCCCTCGATTTTCACAATTATACTGTTTTTAAGGTTCCGTGCCTTGATTAAAAAAAACAAAATTCTAACTTATCTATAGGATCGATTTGTTTTGTTGTTTGTTTATCAGTCCGTATCGTATCGTTAATTGCGTGTTGAGAACTTCAGATGTGCAGACTCGCTTTCGGGTTCTCGTTTTGTATGGCCACTACACTACGCGCTGCGTTTAAATAGCACGCAGGTGTATAGTAATGCACAATAAATATTACTTCTCACAATATTTTTTTTCTTTTGTGAAAAATCTTTACCTCCATATAAGGGCCTCCAAAAAAATTTTTATACGGGGCCCCGGCAAGGCACGCTACGCCACTGTACGAAGGACTTTTGTTCTACGATTTTTGGAAATACATAAAAAGAACAGTTGTTCCTACAAAAAGTTCATCGCACTCTGACAAAACTTAAGGAGGACCAAACCTATTTTCCTGAATTTTAAAAAAGTTTAAAAACATACTCAAAGAAAAAGAAGCCGTCTGATAACGAAATGGCTAGACGACATCAAATTTTAAAGTTCATAAATACTTGTGTCATACGGGAATCGAACCCTCAACCCCTAGATTAGGAGGCAGAGCCACTACCAACTAAGCTAACAGGCCAGTCAAATGGCACCCGGTGATGATGTAAAACAAAAAAGTTTGTTGCTTAAGACCTACAGAAGCAGCCCTTAAAAGGTTCCATAGCTCTGTATAATACAAGTACAAGTATAAACTGTTACACGTGAAAACGATCACGTTTGTTGACCAAACGCAGACGTTACGTTAACGTTATGTCTGGTATGACGTAGGGTGAGTACCCAGTGGCTCAAAAATTATGAGTGCTTTTGAGGCATTTACGTTCAGTAAAGTTAGGCAAGAAATTAAAAGTGAGTAAGTTTTAAAAGAAATTATGCAAACAGAAAATATTTTCATTGTTATCACATCAATTTCACGTGCAAATTTCAAATATGGTTAAATTGGTTAAGGGTGTATGTATATATCATAATGGTAATTTTAAATAACATATTGGTAGTGTGAAAGAAAGAAATAATGTGATAGAAATAAAGGCTTTTGTATTTTATTTTATTAAAGTTAAGCAACTGATGTATGTGATATTTAAATGTATACGTATGTGATAAATGGGAAATGTTTTATACTTGGACGCTTTCGTAGGTCGGGTGTTTGTTGTTACTTGTATTACGTTACTTGTCAAACCACGTAAGAAGCTCTTAGGATGGTTTGGATTAAATATTTAAATATAGTTATGATTATAGATCTCATATGTGCTGTGTATTTAACTTTGTATATAAAACTTTCAGTACTAAAAGTATTTCTTTAATAAATCTGTAAAGAGGCCAAGTTATATAAAATTATTAACTCAAACAAACTGGTCCACATTTTATGGTCAACTTGACATTAAACGGGTTCACCATTATTATAACTTACTTACACGTGAAAACGATCACGTTTATCGTCCAAACGCTAACGTTACGTTAACGTTATGCCTGTTCTGACGAGGGACATTAGGTGTAGGACTTATTTATTAATACTTAGAGTGAAAGTGACTCGGCTAATGATCCATAGAAACACAGTATTAACGTAGTATCTGGACGTATTCATACATGGACATTATTTAGTTCATGTACTGAAGTATATGCAAGTGTTTTTCACAGAGTTGCGTGTGTTCGTTCGCTTTTTCATGAATTATATCTACACATAATAATAAAGCCTACCCTTTTCAGGGTCCAAAAACTGAACATAGAATAGAAAAAATATATATTTAGGTACTTATACTTTAAATCTATAACAGAACACGTTTCAGCAGTTTTTAGAATTTATATCTGTTTATCTGTTTATTTAAACGCTCATAACTCAAAAACCGCTAAGCGGATCATTATGATTTTTGGTATGTAAATAGTTTGAGGCCTTAGAAGTGTCATAGGCTACTTACCTAAATTAAATAATAAATATTCCTAAAACAGAAGTTGATGCTTATCATACACTTAACCTCTTTTCATAAACTTTTAAGGACAATGTTTATGTGTTAATTAAATAAGGAACATATGTAAATGCAAACGAACTACCACTTATAGACAGTTAGTATGGTTAGATATTAATATGAAACGGTGAGTATAACATGATGCAACATTGCATACTTTGCTTATCTGTACGCGAAGCGATGATTAATCTATGAAACTACTGAGAACGCATGGTAGGTAAGCTTTGGATTAGTTCAAGTATTTTGTTTACATTAAACATACATACAGGCATTGTTAGCTGTAGATAAAGCAAGTGTGGCTCGGTGGTAAAAGGGACAGCTTATGATCTGATTCTTTTAGGTTCAATTCTCTCACTCTTCGGTCAAGTTGTGCTTTGATTTAGCTTTAGCTATTGGTAAAAGAGCATTATAGCAGTTTTAAACAGAATTAAATATGCTTCTGTAAGGTGGATGACAATATCTTCATAATAAAGGTCTAAAAGAGTACATAGGCTGTCGTAGTTTACTTTATTTTTACTGAAAAGTTAGCACTAGACCAAATCTTCCTAAGACATAAGCATTCTTGCTTAGTTCAGAAGAACCGGTTCTATTTTTTGCACAAATAAAATGTATACTTTACACATATTTTCTAAGATAATATTATCTACAACTATTGTATATTTTAAAATGTTGTTTGTGTCAATAAATGATTTTTATTATAATATTATAATTCGACTGTAGGTCAATCACTATGGTTTCTGGTAGTCTCGTGCTTGACATACAGGTGAAATCCGATGAATATAAATAAAAATTCTCGCTTTGTAGATCGCTAGAGGGAATCGCAAGCAAGGAGTCAATATAAAGTTCTTACGACGGGTTATTTAACGAAAAAAATCACAAGTACATTTCAATAACTCCTCTCATTAGGCTGCACATTGTCATTATTTTCAACTAGCTTTTTCTCGCGGTTTTGAACGCGTTATTATACAGTAGAAACCTTTCTCTTGAATCATTCTATCTATTAAAAAAACTGAATCAAAGTCCGTTATGTAGTTTAAAAGATACATACATACAGACATAGGGACAGACGCGGGAAGCGACTTAAATTAGCTTTATACTCGTACTATGTACATATGTATTAATAGTGATAAATAGGTTTATTCCATTACGTATACATAAAATGTGAGACCGAAACTTTCCGTGCCACAGACAGACAATCCCTGTGACAGACAGACTCACGTGCGCGGGTCAAGCCACGTGAGTTATGTAAGCTAGCAGACCAAGCAAGATGTACTGCGAGCGGGTACATTTGGAACTAAAAAGTTGACTTTGAATTATACCTTACAGAAGTTTATACAAATATGTAATTCAAGCAGTGCAAGGAGGTATTCCATTGAGATATGATTTTGTAAGTACGTATAAGAGTGGAGAGATTTAGTGGCAAAGTTTGCATAGCTTCTTCTTCTTATCTTAAGGGTCCCTGACATGGCTTAACGACTGCCGAACTAGACAAACAGCCAGGATTTTCAACGTAAAGTGTCATCCGACCCACGGAAGCGCCCAAAATGGAATCCCACTTTTCGGTCACCCATCCAAGGACTGACCGCGTCGACCTTTGCTTAACATTGGTAGTATTATGTCTTCTGTGGTCGCATGCGATTGCCTCCGCTAGCTGAGCTACGGCGCTGTATGCGATAAGTATGGGTCAAACATTGGTACGTAGCATAATAGAGAAAAAAGACTTTAAATTGTTAACAGAACACGTTTCTTCAAGCCATGTTACAGGTATCAGCTCTGTCGGCCATTTTCATGACATAAAAGAAGAACGAACAAAAGTGCTGCTACCAATTATCCAGCGTACATTCTAGGTACTAACTAACTGACGCAAGTATGTTTAGTTCTAATAGGTTTAGCACGTGATGCGGATTAAGTCTGTTGTTGTTTATATTATGTCACGTTATTGTGATATAAGCACGGCTTTATGGTTTCGTTTTACGATATATTAGTAGCTTGTGTTATTTTTTTTTCTAAATACGAAATAAGATCTTTTTGTATAGTTTGCACATGATAAAACCAAGGACAATTTCTTTCTTCCTATATATAGTACAGTAGCCTTCCTAGTTTCTTACTATTAATAATAATAGTGTGATTATGTTAACTCTTATACAAAAAAATATAAATACCTTTTCTTGCACAAAACTACGCAACAAAAAAAAAACAAAAACTTACATATAATGGTGACAGGAGCTATATGTTATGTGGTTAGTATCATCATCATCATAATCATAAGATAATTTGATATAAGTAAGTATATTATCGCATAAAATTATTTGTCCTTATTTTATCTTGTTATATATTGCCCCAAAGTTTATTTCATAGTTTTAATATCGAGTGCATTATACAAAACTTTTCAAAGCAAAGCGAGATTTACTAAACAAACAACAATATTTTGTACCAAAAAGGTCTCTTTACACATCACGTTAACAAGAACAATATAGTCCCATCTGTATAAAGTCGGTTAATCAGTCAGCGACGGATGCAGAATCAAGGTCGGGCCCTAGTATAGGCCCTACTGCACCATAGTACCGTTATGTGTAAACGGTAGTTAGCCGACAACGACTTTATTACTTGTAGACTCCTTTTAACCGCATACAAATACAATGTCTGTCTGTCTGGTTAAATACGCATGTGTAAAAATATATGTTAAAAAATTAAAGAAATTATTTGCTAACTAAAATCTTGTGATTGGTCATTAGCCAAGAGGAAATTGTACGCATATACGTATATGTGCACTGATTGATCTGTTTGGAAGCAGAAAATGATCGTATGCACTCCCTATGGTCTAATACTTAACTGTTAAGTCACAGATGACATAACTGTCATCTAAGCTATAAAAAAATTCTCCGTAACTCTGAGATACGTAAATACATACTAGATATATATATTTTGCGTGGGATTGGAACATTAGGAGCGCTGTAGTCAAACGCGTTTGCGTGACTTGACTGACTACAGCCCTCCTAATACTAAGCATTGCTGTAGCTGATGATGATGATAAAATCAGTTTACCAAGAAGGCACCTATTAAAGCTAGATTTGTAGACTCAGGTGTTCTGGCAAAATTATATATAGTGTTTTTTCGCGGCGACTGCTCCTTAACCGACTTCAAACAACAAACTTGATGGTTTTTTGGGTGTGTTCCTCCATATTTATTTTTTGTTCTTGTTACGTTTTGGATTTCCGCAAAGTAACGGCTGATACAATATCTTGACTCAGGTATTGTACAGGCAAAACACTTCCAGCTTTTATAGGTGTCTCTATCTACTATAGTGTACGTCAGATACCCGGTCACCAGGTTAGCTCGACCGGTCTGCAGGTGGACATGCTCGGACGCATTCTGGACACCAGCTTCTACTCAAATGGAACTAATATGGAACTTGTAGTGTTTGTGAACTTTGATTCGTTAAAAAGGTATTGTTGGAAGGTTTTTTAAAGGTGTTGGGGTATGTAATTGGAGTATTCTATTATATATTGGTGTCTGTTAGATAAAATTTCAAGATACATTTTTTATCCAAAATGTCATATATCAATCATCATAATCATCATGTCAGCCCGTGTTCACCCACTGCTGAGTAAAGGCCTCCTCTCCAACGTGCCACATAGTACGGTCTCCAGCCTGTCTGATCCATCTCCTAACAATTTGCTTAAAAATGTCATCCGATCATTGTGCTGCTGGTCTGCCACTGAGTCGGATACTGTTACACATATCAATGTATTAAATTATTTTCCTATACCTACATATAATAGGTAAATTATGTGTCTCTCTCTCTGTCTGTGTCATTTACCTGGTGATACATTTTTTATGCAAAATATCACATCCAAAATTATGGAAGTTTGTGGAACTCCCTGCCTGACTCTCTGTTCACCACGCACTATAATCTAGCGATCTTCAAAGCGAGAGTGAATCGGTTCTTATCGGGTAAGCACGCTCCATCTTAAGCCATAGCCTTTGCTTACTATCAGGCAAACTATTGCCAAGTGCAAACCCGTTCTAGTTAAAAAAAAAAAATGTTCCTATACTTAAAAAATTATGTGTCTCTCTCTACTAATATCTACGCCAGCTACCCGTCGGTCACCAGGTTAGCTCGACCGGTCTGCAGGTGGACCTGCTTCTCTCATACTCTGGACCATACTGGATCTTTTATGCATTTTGTGGCCTTCATTTATTGTTTTTGTTTGACACCGACAAAAAATATTACGGATTTCAATAGGACTACATTTAGAATTGTAAGTTTCAATAATTTGATAGCCTATAAATTATTTATCAACTTTTATGTGACAGAAGACTTGAAGTCAGTTTTAGATCTTTTGGAATAAATTTTATTATCACTAGTTTTGTTTAATATTAGAATTTGTTTTTTTTTTGTGAATTTCTGATAATTTATATAAGTTTGACAGGCAGTCCAAACATGTTAAGATTAAATCTAAAAGATTATGTGATAGTACTGTACACGTTTTATTATGTTTTTATTATGACTTTAAGAGCAGATTAAGTATGTCACAATGCAATATTTAAGGCAGTGCAGGAATAATGCGCTATTGTGCAACACATAAGGAAGTTCTTTGTTTTTGCCCAAGGTCTTTTAATCAATAAATTGGTTTTCAACACTTGTACGGTTTGTTTTGATTGGTTTTATCACGCACACCTGTGTTTTAAATAATTAAAGATATAAGAAGTTAAAAGAATTCAGTTTTGATAATGTATGTATGGGTCTTTTATGCAAGATAGGTTTACGCTTGATCACAACTTGCCTGATGCTTAATAGCATTATGTGACTTACATTCTAGTGGGCATGCCTAGAAGAAACCAATTAACTCTCGACTTGAATACCGATACATTTTATTCATTGGGTCTTTACATAATATGATTTCAAAAATACCAAAGTTTAAATTAAATCTGTATGTAATAATTTTTGAGTTACTTAATAATACTAATACTTAATTCTACTTCAGTGGCATTTTATAGAGGCAGAAGGTTGACTGGAAAACTGTTGACACTAGATCTAGCCACTCTCACACAAACTTACCTGTTTTAGAGAAGTACAATATACAATAACTTGGTACATACTTAATAGTAGATTATGACATAAAGTAACAAAGTGTGCTATCGCAAAAATGACACCTGGTTAAATAAAACTTTAATTTATTCACAAAAGTCACGATTCAGATTTTATTAACAAAAGAGTTATTTCAATTGTTCGTTGTTTCACGTGTTATGAATTTTAACTACTTGTTAATTATTCGGTCAATAATTGTTCTGAGATTATTTCATAACGTGATTCTCGTGTATATTATAACAAGTCGATGCCTGCGACTTCGCTCGCGTTCTTTCGAGATCTAAATTATGGAACAAAAGACATTTATGTAGACAAGAAACACACATTAAGTACCTAACGAATATAACAGCGCCCGTAGCAGTCAGCAGGCAGATAATTACTAGGGAAAATAGTTATACCATCTCTCACTCTTAAAGTTGTATTTCCTCATGACAGGGTCGTGACTCCCCCGCAGGATTAATTCGTTAGTTCGGAGTTCTCTTGGGCAGATACATCGTGGTGGGCGCCCAGGTCCTTCCACGGAAGACACATGTCCTTGGTTATTGTGGTCCTCAAACATGTCGGTTTCCTCACGATGTTTTCCTTTACCGTTAAGCGAGTGCTAATCCACACATAACCTGAAAATACAAGTCATTGGCGTAGGGCCGGATTCGAACCAGGGTGCGTCTGGATGAAAAGTAGACACGGAACCGCTCAACCACACTCGATTACATATTACAATACCATAGGTATGCCTATTTGAAAATGTCATGATAATTATGTAATGTTTATGTGGTTTATACTATTGTTTGTACTTTGGTAAACATAAATGAATATGTGACAAGAATAATATTTATGTAAGGATTATAATTATTTTAGTACCTTACTATTATAGAATAGGCTTTTTATTTATTTTATTTTACTTTACTTTATAACTAGGGCAAAGCCGCGGGCGTCTAGTAATGTTTCATAAGTGTGATAATCATAACAATTTTGTAACATGCATTCTTAATTTACACATTACAAAATGTTTATAATTATACATTTATGCTAGGCGGTGGCTTTTTTGTGGCATTTTGCGAGCAAGATCTATGCAATGTGAAATCTAGACTGATAGATGCCTCATTCTTCTGGTCGAAATTCCGATATAAATATGTCAAATAAATCCATATCAAAAGTAGAATATGTACAAGTGTTTGTTTTAGTCATAACAATTCAGTTATCAATGATATTAAATAAGTTGAGATACTATTTGATCCATTCCTGAAACAATTAATTGTCGAGAAGTTTCTTTACACATAAGACCACCAAGTCACTTAAAAGTTATACAAGAAAAAGCCACATTATGAGCACTGCACTGATATGCTATTGGCTCACAATAGAAAGTCTCTTAGAGTTTTTACCATTGAGTATTTGGCGATAGGTTTTTATTTTGAAGCTGTCATAAATTGTAAAGAAATTTAAAATTATTAAGTATCCTACTTTGAAGTAATTAAGTACCGTGTCTGTATTTCAAAGTGTTTTTTTATAATAAAATAGTATCCTATCCTAGTTATTAGCAGTCTCCAGTAAACTAAGGCTGTGTTACATCGCAACGTCTGGCGCAACGCTGCAAGGTTGTTCGTTGCAACACTTGTGAATGCAGCTTTATAACTACTTAGGATTAGGCTTCGGGGTTTGGAGATAATTATTTAATGAATATTATTTGGGCTACTGATTTTTAACGTTTAACTGCTGAAACCTAAAAAAAAATATTCTTTTAATTTAGGTCCCCGTTGTTTGACATAGTAGTATTTACTTATATAACTCATAGTAGTACATTTGGAAACTTTTAAAATCAGTGTTGGTTCCTTTTATATAAACTTAGTTATTTTAAATATTATCGCACATTAGTGATTAAAAGAAGCATAAAAAGTTACCTTAATTAAAGAATTTTGATGAAATTTGAATGTGCTAGAGATACTTATGGTAGGGTACTCCTAAAAGTTGATTATAATATAGGATAATCTGCACCAATAAAATTTTCAAATTCAAATTCAAATTCATTTATTCCAATTAGCACCGTTCACGATTTACACTAATGATAACATAAAAATAAATTTAAAAATACAAACAAGCACCACAATATTGCACATTAGTCAATTAAAGAATATCTATATACTAATTAATGGTTAATCAGTCAAAAAAAAAAATTGGAAAATTATTGTCATATGTATCTTTCGTTGCGCTATTATGTATTAAGCATCCCTTGCTTTATTATTGAGCGGCTGCCATGCGCCAAAATTTTATTTATTATTTTAAAAAATCCTTTAAATTTGAATAAACGTGTCTTTACATACGTACATGAAGTAATATTCCTAAATTCGTATGTTTGTACAGAACACCATAATGAATGAGACACCATATTCCAAATTCTTGCTGGAAGGCATTTGCAACGCATTATTGGATTAATAAAGGTGGCGAAATATAATGTTTTATCAACAACCTGGTAGTTAGTACACAGTAGAAGGCAGCAGTGGGATAGGTCCGGTATTGTCTTAACTTAGGTTTATAAAATGACCTCTGACGTAGTTACTGAAAAGCGGATTTCAATTAAGTAAGTAACTTGGTTTTAGAAAATAATTGGTAATTAAGCTACAGAAGATCATATCGGTTATATCAAGACAACGGGAATTTAAATTTCAAATAATTGTAATTAGTTTAACAATTATCATGTTATATTTTTGTTGAACAGCTATATTTAAGCTGTCTTTTAGGTTAAAAGTAAAGACTTTTATATGTATACGAGACACAGATATCTAAAAAAAGTACCTGTTCATTTGGGTTTCTGTGATACGAAAGCTTTCTTCGTCACAAATCAATATAAAAAAAAAAAAATACATTTTATAGAGATCCCAAAGACATCAAAATTTGATTCTATGTCCGTCTATTCTTACGAGATTCAATTTTTTTTGGAAGATATAAATGGTTCTTAAGTCACCTTTCTGCCTCACCCTCCACTGCGTCAGTACCTAAGTTCTTGCGGAGTGGAAATGCAACAGGTCAACTAACTTTGTGGCGAAATAGCGCCGGAAGGTCTACTGCCTGCTCGCTGTACTACGGTGCTGTTTTTAGATATTATGTTTGTTTACCTATAAAAATATATTTTAAGAAAGAAAGAAGCCACTCACTCACTCACTTTAGTGATAAGGTCGCCCACTGTCCCTGATTAACTTCCACCTTTATGTTAATTATGTTCTGTTTTTGGTGTACAATAAAGTATATTTGATTGATTGATTGAAGGAAAACATTTATTGTGGCAGATTTATCAGAGAAACAAACACAAGTAAGAACATATATTATATAAATTAAACATTTCACTTGCTATGTCTTATATCTTACTAATATGTAAAAGCGAAAGTGTGTTTCTTGGGCTGTTTTTCCTCTTTAATGCTACTTGTTTTGCTTTCAGTGAATTTTGATTGAAGATAGTTTGGAGCCCCCAGAATGACATAAGCTACTTTTAATTTTCTCATGTAACATCGCGGGCGAAGCCGCTATCATCCACTAGTAATAACATCAAGTAGCATCATATCAAGTTACATCAGGTAGCTGAACGGAATGAAATTAAATTCAGAATAGATTAATAAATAGATCCTGACCCTAGTGTTATCCTGGATCAAAGTACTTTCTCTTGTTTCACTACGAGATTTGGTTGTAAAAAGCTTTAAAATAATAATAAAAACATTGCAATCACCATTTTCCTTGCTTTCTTCTTAAGTTAATTTTGCCTAGATAAGCTTTTTTCAGTCCTTACGAAACAAAAAAAAATAAAAGTCTCATCCTCGCACAGATTGCAGGCTGTACCACTTATATGTATATTTAGCAAGAATGAGGTAACATGCCGCGTGTTGACATATCTACGGAACCACGTGTCGAAACCTGCGCCAGCGCCGGCGCACATATTTGGGAGATTCGATTTATCCCATTATGCGATTCGATTAGTTGATCTTGTCTTGCACGGAAGAGATCACTTTTAGTGATAAGGCTAACCCTCACAAAACAATTTGAAAAGACAGTAAAAATAGGAACCATTGCAACTGACATGAAAACCGACTATCTAATATCTTCTAATTAGTTGCTCTCATTTTTAATTTAGGTTTTAAGTATTTATATAACTAATGTCGTTATATATCGTATCTACCACAAAATAGGGAATTCTGTGGTAATATAAAAAAACATAATAAAATATAAAATATATTGCCAGATATCATCACTCGAACAATGTATTATTGTATGGTATCGCAAGAAAGGCAACATTTCCAACAATGTCAACAGTGACCTTGACCAAATAACATTCAAATATACTCAAAATCAACTCTTTTATTAGTACTCAATTTGACAACAAAATATGTGTGCAATTTCATGTATTGATATAATACAGGGTTAGGTAGTAATTGCGAGGACATGCCTTCTGGCGAAAGATCTGGGTGCCCATTACGATGCATTTATTTAAGAAAAGTTTTCCAATGAATCAGTTCTGCTGGGGAGTCACGACCCTCAATAATGAGGAATACGAGGTAAAAGGAGATTGGAATCTAAAATTAATATATGTATTTTAGTTACTTTTCTTTCAGACAAGGGTATGTTTTTGTAGCTTCAACAAAAAATACCTTCCAGCGAATAATATATTAAGAGTGGCATTAGTATGTCAAATAGAATGACTTTTTTCAAAGCTTTAGGCAAGAAACGTAAACAAAAGTTGGTGAAATGTATAAAGAAGATGATTTTTCCTGAATTTCCATAAGTCTTAGGACAAAAGTTATGTTGATGTTCTAAATCTATCCTTACAATTGTATGTAAAATTTATACGTAAATAATCAATAACCCTGTACAAATCTCTAACCAGCAGAAATATTACCAAAGAGTTTGCTCGTTTGTCACGGCAATACGAGTAGATATTGCACTACCAACATTTCCAATCGAGTCATTCTGATAATCGATTCCGCCACAATCGATTAGGAAGATCGATGATACAAGGTCAACGCTCAATAGCACAACACTACAGTACTTAAAACAGGGTTATTTAAATCTCATATATAAATAAAGAGAAAAATATTGTCAAACCTATCTTAAAAATTACTGGAAGGAATCGCATAATCTTTAAGGCCGCCTAATGTACATTTTATTAAATGTAGGTACTCCATAAATAAATGTAAATTCCATGGAGTTTATTTTCCAAAAAGCCAAAATCGGTATAGATTATCGCAAGAGTGTCTAATTTACTAGAATATAGAGTATCGAAATCAGTGGGGGATTTACGACCCTCAGTAAGGAGGAATAATAATAATAATAAATATTTCGGGACATTGCACACAGCGCCATCTAGCCCCACACTAAGCAAACGCTTGTGTCGTGGGTACTAGATAACGGATATAATACTTATATACTTTATAATACGACGAAAGAGAAGGGTTTATATTAAAAACTCGTACGAATTATATCAGGGGCTATATTTTATTCTCTTTGAATAGGCTCTCCCCTTTATCACTAATCCTGTAGTACTGTAGTAGATACACTTTGTTTGGCAACACAGCTATTTTCTAGCGAGTTTTTTCATCGCCTTTATTACTAAATCGATTAAGCCAACCTTGCAAGGCCAAATGTGAAAGATCGCTTAAGTAATGTGCTTGAAATGCTAACTTTGTTTTTATTTACATAATAATTCGAACGCTTGTAACGCATTTGCATAATTTTGACAGTTATATGTCATAAGTTTTACTGCAATTATGACATTAACAGTTTAATACAAAATAACATTATTTTTTATTGAACCAGTGAAGAGTTTTACGAGTTTTGATGAAGTGAATAAATAATAATTTCGTTTTGTTCACGAAATGTTCAAGGGTAAAGTTTAGGTTGCAACACAGAAATATGTATAACGAAATGTTATGTTATGATGCAAGTTGAGTTACCTTGATGCATCTTTCGTTAGGCGTTGCATAATGTTTCTAACTCTGGAGAATATTTTAGGTGTCTATAAATATCTTTGACTGCTCTGTTAGCTTAGTTGGTAGTGGCTCTGCTTCTAATCTGGGGGTGCGGGTTCGATTCCCGCATAACACAAGTAATTATGCATATTAAAATTTGTAATTACTTGTGTTGAGTCTGGTCGTTTCTATGTATAATAAGTATGTATTAACAAAAAAAAAAAAAGGGTATATGTATTATATCCGCTATCTAGTACCCATTATACAAGCGTAAGCTTAGTTTGGGGCTAGATGGCGCTGTGTGATAAAAAAAAAAAATGTAAGGTTTTTAATAGACATGTAGGATAAAAAAATGGAAATATTTTTATATTTTTATGTCTACTAAAAAAACAAGTTGCGATGAAAAGATTTTATTGTTAGATGTTTACTGTTTACCATCATCTACATAAAATCTGAACAAATTAATTTATTAAAATGAACTTGAGATACCTAGTCATATTAATTAAGGATTAACATTGTTAGGTTCTTAGCTGGCGATATAGGAAGGTGACTGACTGACTGTCGGGCAAAGTGATCAACGCACAGCCCAAACCTATGGCGTACCCATCCGCTAAGAAATGGTTTTTGAAAATCCACTTTTTAAGGGGTGAAATAGGAGATACAAGTTTTACCTACTTCTTAATGCGAGCAACGCCGCGAGCACCCACTAGTTATTTTATAAATCGATTTGGTGGTTTTTTGCTGTGAAATATATACTGCAAAAAATATTTTAATTATTAGCCTGTGTATGGCTTAAGTTTATGTTCATGTTTAACCTTCATAATAAGTTTTTATTAAATAAATGTTTCAAGTATACCAAAAAAAAAAAACCTTCATAATCATATTTTTACTACAAGTGTTTTTATTTTCTAATTTGTTGTGTGATAAAGAACTGCGTATTTTCGTGGTAAATGCATGAAAATCGAGTAAAGGCGAGTAATACATTGATGTTGTTAATTTTGGCATTGACATCTCCTATTTTGTTATAAAGCTTCATATGATGTTGTGAAATTTCGCGATGTCTGCATAGAGTGGTCATGGCCTCAAAATGGCTCTCTTTCGTAAGCTTCCAAGCGCAATGCACGAGCAAGATGTGATAAGATAGCTTTGCTATTTGCGGTGGGTTTGCTTGTATTTTTTTTTATTCATTTATTATGGACAATCAACATATAGGTACTTTACTAGTGGGTGCTTCGCTCACATTAAGAAGTTAAACATGCATCCCCTATTTAACCCCTTTGAAGTAATATTTCCTGAAATTCTTAGCGGATGCCAAATTTCAGCCAATTCCGCCCAGTGGTTAGTGCTGTGCGTTGATAGATCACAATGTCAGTCAGTCAATCATCTTAGTATTTATGTGATTAATGTGATTTATAATATGATTCGTAGAAACAAACTGTTCATTCTAATATAATATTTGTATGTATTTATTATATAAACGTGTTTATACAATCTATACTATATTATAAAGCTGAAGAGTTTGTTTGTTTGTTTGAACGCGCTAATCTCAGGAACTACTGGTGCGAATTGAAAAATTCTTTTTGTGTTGAATAGACCATTTATTTAGAAAGGCTTAAGGCTATATAACATCACGCTGCAACTAATAGGAGCAAAAAGACAATGGAAAATGTGGAAAAAACAGGGAAAATTATTCACTTCTCAGGGCATCCGTTGCGTGTGCTGCGAATACGGTTCAAGATATCAAAAAAGTATGTACGAAAGAATTATTCCTCTTGAAATGATCTAGCAAAATGTCTGCATTAAGAACCGTTATTATGGCAATAACTATTCCATGCGGACGAAGTCGCTGGCACAGCTAGTGTATAATGTATGAAATAAGTATCCGTGTAACTTGATGTAGTAATGATTAGGCATTTATTTTTAGTAATCTAAATCATCCTTCCTTCCTTTAGTCGCTCGCTCACTGCTGAGCATCGTGATGGTCCCGACCCACTTGGTGGACCAATAATCGCCATTTATGTTGATCCGTGGCTTCATGTATGGCTATACTTGCTTTCGAGCCAATATGTTGAGCCACTTGATCGGACCATCTAGTTGGGCTTCGACCTCTTGATCTTGTTCCTGCCATTTTTCCGGTCACTATGAGCTTCTCCAGATTGTCTGCTGGTTTCCGTGCTGGTTCCGTGGATAAATTGATTGATTTCTAGATCATAACACTAATTTATTTGAGTCGAATGTAACATAAGCAGATTACTTTAGCTATTTCGTTATGTTTCTTTATGCTATGATCGACATTGCAAATTCATTTCATGAATCATTAGTGATTCATGCAATAATTAAATGTTGCAAATGTTATTATGCATATTCCTACTGTAAGTGTAAAATTGAATTAATTGGTTCGATTGAATGAATATCAATATGATTTAATAAATGTCACCGTTACTTGCAACATATTGTAAATTAAAATTTTAAAGAATATGTATTCGAATATTACTTCAATGTATAATAGATATTTTGATTTCGGTCATAATAAGTATGCCTATTTAGTTGGTAAGTAAGTTTTGTGAAGTAAGACATCATCATCATCATCATCATCAGCCCGCTATCGCCCACTGCTGAGCATAGGCCTCTCTTCTTCTTCTGTAGACATATTATAGTTAAAAAAAATGTTTTTTCTTATATTTTGTAAGGGCACGATGAACTAGAAAACAGCTATTCCATACAGCTGGTTTTTACCATGAATGTCCAAAAATCTTAAGCTAATAGTGGTTGCTTTAGTTAGACCTACTGAAAGTTTATGCGTTAGTTACGACCATTACTGTATATCATGCGTATGTGACCGTGCGTAGCCGGGCTGAGTCACTAGTTTATTAATTTCATAATGTCTCAATCTATCTATGTATGTATTTAGTGTGGGGCTAGATGGCGTTGTGTGCAATGTCCCGGAATATTTATTTATTTATTTATTTATCTAAATCAAAGCAGTATTGCATCTCAACACAAGCCGATACGAGAAACCTTGACACATTATGTCACAAGGTGAAGATCGGTAACTGGTTCTGTAACAGTTACATAATAGTTGCGTAACAGCTTCGCAGATGTACTGCGGTTTTGTTACTTAGTGCTATTTTTGGAACTGTTGGCAGGCATAGCAGCATAGCAGCTGTTATGTCATTGCGGTAATAGTGGACCTCTGATTGTGTTATCTGTAAGTCATAGATAGTTAACACTACAAAAGAGGTACATTACTGGTGTCTAAATAAAAAATAAAAAATAAATATTCCGGGACATTGCACACAACGCCATCTAGCCCCACACTAAGCTAACGCTTGTGTCGTGGGTACTAGATAACGGATATAATACTTATATACTTTTTTTTATAAATACATACTTATTATACATAGAAACGGCCAGACTCGACACAAGTAATTACAAATTTTAGTATTCAAAATCGGGAATCGAACCCGCAACCCCTAGATTAGAATGCAGAGTCACTACCAACTAAGCTAACAGAGCAGTGCTTAATGGTGCTTAATGTAATATATAACCGTTATGATGTGGTAAATATATTTCCAGCAGTATTTTTAACTGTGCTGTTGGCAGATTTTCTATCTTTTTAATGGGTTTGCATATTGCAGTAATATAATAAATAAATTAAGGTGAATTATCTAAGTACATATATACAATGCCCAATAAGTTTTTTTTAAATAAGCACATAACTTTGTATAATTCTGGCCAACTGTGCTGTCGAGAGTTTTCAAACCGCCGAAGGTGTCACTCACATGGTTTTGTCGAATGTAGTTCTATGACAAATTTCGGACAGTCTGTATTTCTACGTACCAAGCAACCAGATGAATAATATTTTGGCCACGATTTTCCATGATAGAATGCAACGGCATGTATCTAACTTTGATACAATTGACAAGCCTTATCAAATCAAAACCAACAATTTTGGTAGAAGGTATTTTGAAAATTAACATAATATGTATTTACATAAGACTACTACCCCGAATAACCCGAAGCAACATGTCTCATCTTATTCAGTGTCAGCAACCACAAACATACTCCACGAGGTCTAATAAAAAAATCTCGTCCATTTGAGCACACGCACCCTTTCCCAACGCCACCTTGACATGGTTGCAAGTTACATCACTTGCACACTCTTATTTCATACAATACGGCCATTATATGAGACGGGTTTGAAGCCACTGACCCTCAAAGTGATATGTACACTATCTACATGCTTGGCAAATAGGCCAACCGCCAAACAATCTTATTTGCCAAGCGGTTGGTTGGCGAAACAATACAGCTACATTACCAACAACGAGTTAATGGGGCATCAGCTGCTATCTGTCTATCTATCCATAGTTTCATTCCTCCTTGTTGTGGTAGGTCCTACTTATTAAATGGGGAGATGGGGATGATAGTTAGTTTAGATTTTCAATACTCTTGTTTTATATCGCATTGTGTTTATAGTTGTATGAGTAGTTTAATATTGTGTGAAGGCTTACTTGTTTGGGGGAGATGCTGTGGTAGGTACTTTAATAATATAGTATTTGTATAAGTATTGAAGGTACTTCAATAAATCAGTTGTTGTCTGCACTTACGTGTTTCACTTACATTACAACGCTCCTCCTCTTTCTCCTCCTCCTCCTTGCGTCGTATTCCTCATATCTGAGGGTCGTAACTACCACCATCCATGAGCCTATCTCTGATGATTTTCCGCCTTCTTTGTCTATCCTCGGTGTCATGCTGCACGCCGAACAGTGATGTATCAAGTGTGGAACGAAGAGTTCCATTCCTACATATAATAAAGTTAAAGAGGGTCAACAATCTGTACATAGAAGGAATACGAAGAAAATTAAGTTTGGGTATACTTTGAAACGATAACAAGAAATGTTTTAGACGCAATAAGGTTTTTTTAACTAGTTGTTGGTTTGCACATTTGCACACAGTTGCACATCACACGAAAACGGCTGAACGGATCATCATGATTTTTGGTATGTCGGTAGTCTGAGGTTCTAGGAGTGACACAGGTTACAGGTTCACAGGTGTACCTAATGACATTTTATTTGTAATGTAATTATTTCATCATTTATAATCGTTGACATTTTTATTATAATATCATAATTTGTGAAATACCTATGTTATAAGTTTTTGACATTAGTTATAATATTTTTTTCTTTTTTAAATGTTATATTGACGGATTCTTTTAATTTAATTACTTAGATATCTTATGTCTGTAAACCTAACAAGGTAAAAACTAGCGTGCTAAATGTAAAATATTATTTAAGATCTGTACTATACCTAATTTTCGGACAATAAATACATTCATTCATTCATTCATTCATTCATACTTTTTGTTCCGAAATATTTCGCATTAGTTTCAGATATGCTACGTCCACTTTCTTGTTGTTGGTTCTGCCTATTGTCTGTTGGCAAGCGTATGAAAGGGACTTTAGTAGAACCTTTGCTAAAGATGTTAAGGGCCTTTACACATCAGTGGGATGAGAATGAAGTGGATAATGATACTTCTCCTTTGGTTTATTTTTTATTTAAGACTAGTGGGTGTTCGAAGCTTCGCTCGCATTAAGAAGTAAAACTTGAATTCCCTATTTTACCCCTTTAAAGGCGGCATTTCCAAAAATCCATTCTTAGCGGATGCCTACGTCATAACATATAACTGCATGTCAAATTTTAGCCCGATCCGTCCAGTGGTTTGGACTGTGCGTTGATAGATCACTATGTCAGTCAGTCAGTCACCTTTGAGTTTTTTGTATTTAGAAGATATACTCATGTATAACAGCTCGCCTAAAGATATAAAGATAACTAACTAAAACCTGTAGTTTCATTTATATCAAAGAAACCAATCAAAACCCCAACTTAAATAATATTTCATTCGTGAATACATATGTAGCCCTATAATATGAGTAATAAACAATATCAAACAATACAATACACGATTTCATAATATTTTTCCCACCACTGAAACACATGAAGACATAAATATCAGTTTCAACATAATCGAGATTAATCCAGATATAAATAACTACGTTGATATAGGTTATGTAACATACATACCTACATGCACACATACATACATAGACTCAGTATTATGTGCCAAGGTCCATAACAAACAATCATGGCTCAGTGGATTTACAAATATTAGTTAACTGTACAGCAGGCCAATCGCGCTAATATAAAACAACATCGAACGTTAGTGGTCCAGTTTTGGTTACGCTACGGTTACGCTCCAACTCTGTATCAACTTTGCTGAAATCGGTATCACGCTAAGGTTCAAATTTCAGACGAAGTTAAACCAAAGCGTAACCACTCCCATATCTCGACCGTTACTAGTGATGTAATCTTTTATAGCAAACATGAAGCTATATCATGCTAATAGCAGGTTATTTTGAGTATTATCTGTGCAAAACAGACGAAAAGTATATCAATGTCAAAACTACGCCGAAAGTAAATAAACAAATATAGGTATAACCTTTCTGAAGTTTGTTATAAAATATTCTCAAGTGTTTTAGTGACAAAAATGTTATGCAATTAAACCAAATGCGTTATGTACAGCTGCGGCCCACATCACTTGAAATACTACCACTTCAAATGCCTTGAAATTTGAGTCTATTAAAGTGGTAATTTTGAATCAGTGGACTCAGTGTTCATATCATACTTCATACGGTATTCTGAGTTGGTTGGAGTAGTATTGTAGCTGACTTGCTCCAGATCTTATTGTGTATTGTGAAAAAGTTTAAGCGCTGATAATGAAAGAATGTCGTACATACATAATCGTTTATGGAAGGCCACGATAACCTCGCTCTAAGAGAATCAAGTCCAAGGAAACTCGAGCAGTCTCAGCTAGGTTGTGGCGATAGTTCAACGAAACTCATATCTGAAGGACCTGCGAGCACAGGAAAGAAATATGCCAGGTATTTACAACTTTTATGATGTGAAAAAATCTGAGTATAGAGTACTTACTAGTACTTACTCTTAGTTTTATTTAAACTTTGGGATTCGTAAAATTGAATATCATATTTATTTCAGGTGTGGAATAACTTGGTAGTGCAAAAATTTATTGGAAGAAAGATTAACCAGCTTAAAACTGGCGGTAGTGGAACCAGTGGACTGGGTTGGCAAAATTAAAGACATGGACATTGGGCCCCCTACCTAATGTGAGGCAAGATCATTTTGCTTGGAATGATATAGGTAAGTATCACCAGTTTAAAAATATGTAAGTATGATTATTTTTTCCAAAGTATTGATGTATTAATATTTATAAAACATTTTATTTATAATGCTATAGACTAGTAGTAAGCAACATTGAGTATAACATTATGAAAAAGCTCATTCAGAAACAATGTAATTCAGTTCAGCCTTCATCTAGCCTAGGGAAGAAAGAAGAAACTGATTACAATTAATAAAATGCATAACATTACATTAATGTCCGGTCTGAAAATATTGTATAAATGTCCTTTTATATAATACATTTTACTCAGATTATTGTCATACTTTTGGTGTACCTACTATTATTGTAGTACTATTCAACATAATTAATACAACATTTTCACTTATTATTTCAGTTTAATTGACTGATGCTGCCGCTCTATACTGATGTCCCTGAGCAACACAACTATCAGTTCACATATAGAACTAGCACTGCCTGCATCTCCATGCCATGCAGGTAGTGGCATCAGATGTGCGAGAGGAAGTCAGAGAACAAACCAAACTCACTATACACCATGTATACACATGTATTACATCCACATGTACCCATCACAGCACCTGCATGAACACAATGTAAGATATGAACCTACTGTTAGTTGAGTTTTGCTTGTTAATTTTTGAAGTAAATCCTTCAAGTTTTTATAATCCTGTTGGCTGATAATATTACCAATATGCTGGATATATCACATAACATTACAAATCCCAGCAAGCATGCTATGGGAAGGTGAAACTAATTATCTTCCTATTCTTTTGCATTACCCAAGTAATTGCCTACCTACAGAAACAAGCTGTCATACTTCCATAACGTTTGTCAGCTTACTACCAAAAGCTGTGAGACATCTCTATGTGTTAACTTACCATGCATGGCCAATGATATTTACTTTTTGTTTCAGTATTTCCAGACACCAACCCCACAAAATGGCATGCCACCTTGAAGCAGGAATAATTAAATTAAATTTTATTAACATTATTGTAAGCTTTTTGTTGTTTTACTTAAGTACTATATAATGTTATTGTTGTCTTACTAGTAAATTATGTTTGTATCTCTAAGCTAACAATAATATGTTCTCTACATGAATTCCACAAAGATATTTAAACTTGTTCTTTAATTCCTATGATTCTTGCTATCTTTGTAAAGTACATATTTATGTCAAAATTTGTTATAAATTCTATGATGTTTATGTATCTATATCTATATAATCTAGTTAAAATTTGATTGTAGGTATCTAGCTTTAATAAGACTTAAAGTTCAGTGTTAATTTTACTAAAATTGTTAATGGTCTTATTGTATAGTAGGCAGCAGCTACATTTATTTATAAAAAGGTCAATTATGTAATAAAATTGTTTATAACTAATGTTGAGACACTGTGTTATGGGTTTTTTATTCACATATTGCATCACGTTCCTATTCAACTTATATAAAGTTGGCAAACCTAATTGAGAGCCTATGTAAACTAAAAACTAGGTATATATAAATAAAAATATATTTATATGTATATGTATAGTATTTAATTGATTGAATAAGATTACTTGTATGTTGGTATATAGATATATCATCTTGTTGACAAGTCAAGTAAATATTCTATCAAATAGGCTATGGTAAATGAAAGCTGTAATGACTGGCTCCGTGCGACTTCACCCCAGCTCTAGCTGGGTGAGGGTGGTGGCCGGCTGTGCTGTTCCCGCTCGGTGCCAGCCACACCGCTGCTGCTCCGGCGCACTATGTCATGTAATATGCTATTCTTGATGTAGCTTGAGGTGTATAATGCAACCTTCTCTCCACTAAAATACAAATATATCAAGTAAATATGAGGTTATGAATACACAAGAGATACAATCTTTTTCATTGCACACAACGCCTAGGTATTACCTTGGTTTCAACATCCAAACCATCGGAACGACGTATGACTGGTCAGTGAAGAGTCAAATCAGCTATTAGTTGGTAAAATTTCTTTGTCAGCCTACTCGTATATCGTTTGATAAAGCTTATGTCGTTCATATCAAAAGCTCCAGACATTACTCTTGCACTTCTATTTTTATTGTTTGCTTGGGCTCGTGCAACACATATAGGGTTTCACTCCATGATATAGGTCCAATAAATCCACGTAAGCGTTTATATTTACGAGATTTTTCAGTAAAAATATTACAAGAATGACTAACGTTTCAGTAACGTTCCATTATCGATCCAAAAAAGTCGTGTTGTAGTAACTGAAGCAGAAACGTTAGTTTGACAGCGTGAACGGTTCAGTTACGATCCATAAACGGTTGAACTTTGGTCCGGACTGTTAGCGCGATACGAAATTTGACCAACGTATCAAGTTCAGTTGTGGTCCAGTTGCGCTTCGTTTGTGATTCATTAGCGCGATCGGCCTGCTGTACTTTGTATAGCATAAAATAAATACGTATGTATAATGCTGGTTTTACAATTTATATTTTTTTCACTTTAATGCAATAATATTATTTTTATTATGTACACACATAAATATATGAATAAAAGTTATATGTACATACAAGATCCATTATAGACAACAGTGTCGCGTGTTGCTTGTGCGGGTGTCGTTTCCCTATACAGGTGTAATGGCTTACTGTTATTTTGTTGCGATTTTTATTCGCTCATTAGTACAACTACCTATTTTACTATTTAACTAGGTCAAACCTATAATGGCAGTCATCATCATCATCATCATCTACAGCCGGTTTTTTCCCACTGCTGTGTATCTCTCTTGTCATGCCAACAGTCTCAGTCCTATGTCAATCTCGCTGCTGGACGACTGACGTTCAGAGTACCTACCAATAATGGCAGTCTTAGTACATAATTATTACTAACGATATATTTTGTTGTACACTTATACAAAATCGCATATTAAATCTTCTAGCATATTTATCTACTATTGTATAGCAAATTCCTAAAAATCATTGTAGTAATATTGTTGACATTGAAACGAAAGTTCCTCATTTTATTCATAAAATCATAAATATCTTGACAAGCTCCACGTAAAAATAAATAAATTCAGACTTACCTACTGACCTGCTTCAAAATAATAAAAATAATACCTACACTGCCCAAAACAGCGATTTCGTATCGCACAATATGACCTAATCTCATTACCTTGGCTGACATTACAAAAACTGGGCCGTTTGTGATGCAACTCTGTGTAACAGATCAATCACCGGCGCGCAGATGTTGCATGAAAACTGAAAATTATTATTCTTACTCTTATTATGATGTTTAAGAAATTACTAAATTCTTGTTTGGTTAATTTTATAGTTTTTTTTTAAATACTTTATTTTTATTGTTGGTCTATTATTATGGTATTTTTTCTAATATTTATAAACCTGGATTCGATCTGCGCAGGACCGGGACGAGTGGCATACAAGAAGAGAGGCCTATGCTCAGCGCAGTGGGCGATAGCGGGCTGATGATATTTGATTTTTTCAAAGCCAAGTACAAGTAGGTGTTCATTCAAATAATTTCAAATAATTTATTCAAGTGAAACACTTATGAACTATAACAATATGTTCACTGCACTCCACACTAGGATAACCTGTGTTGTGGAGGGCAGGCTATGTTATTTAAAAATGAATATATTATACAGTTTATTGGCACCAAATAACATGATTAGTGCCTATGTTATATAACTAACCCTTATGTGTAGAAATTCTGAGTAAAAAGTACCAACTTTTACAAAGATAATGAAAAATACATAGAAAATTCAGGTTCCAATCATGCCGGTAGTGATGCCATTGACAACTCTAACCGCTTATTTCCGATTTATTGCAACTTATTTTATTAAAAAATAAATTATAAGTATGTACCTTCAAAAAATCGGAAAGCATTAAATAATTTAATTCACGTCTTAATACCAAAGGACAATAAACTCGTGCATTCCTAAACCACACAACACGAGTATGAACATTTCAAAACCAACGCTCTAAAATTAACCAACACAAATCATTAACTATCCACTTTAATTAGACCTTCCGTCCTATTCAAATACTCTGTTCCCGTAGCTCTATTTAAACTGGTTGTAAATGTAAAACCGTTATGCAATAGCGTGACCTTAAAGTCTTACGTAACTACATGCCCAAAGTAAAATATTACAAACCAATTTCGACTCAATTTTTATAAAAATTGGGTTGTTTTTGCTGTGGCTAGAATAGGTACATAGGTTATTTGAGTTAGAAGGAATTGGGTTATACGAAATTAAAGTACCATTTTGCTAAGATGTGATTGCATCCATCCTATCGGTAATGATGTCCTTGGTAATATGCACTTTAGATGATAGATTTAATATTATGTATTGCGCGGGAGTGTTTCAGTGGATTAAAAGGTTTATTGTCCTTTTATCAGTTTAATCGGATAATACGTACTTACTTGTTTTTTTTAGATTTGTTGCAAAGCCTTGATTTGTAGCAGATTGTCTAGTTAAATTGAATTATGCCTTACGGGAACTTTTGTATGGGTTAATTATTTGGTTAATTCTATAATTTATTATTTATTACATATGGTCATTTTGTAATTTTGTCATTACAATCAATGTTATAAATCTGTCAGATCGAGAGTTTTTAGTCAAAAAATTAGCACCAAATGTATAAAAACAAAAAGTAGGATCTTAATTAATATTAGCGCTTATTTTCAAGAAGTATTTTTTAATTTAAATTCGGTTTCAAATCCCAGCGACACAGCCTTTTTAAAGATTTTTATGAGTCTATGAAGATTAATATAATATTGCTTGATTATTTTTTCTGTGATTAATTAAAAAAACCTCATTTATAGCGTCTTAGTGGGAAATATTCTCTTTCAATGTTACCTAGTCTAGTAAAAGGAACGGCATGTAAAGCAGAGCGCTAACAGTCGTTATGGATTCGACGTAGTGCGGTAAAAACGCACCTATCTGCGTTATCAATACCATCACAAGTGGCTCAGCGTGTCATGGGACCGCGGAATAGTATGGATAAGACAATCTTTTCAACTTGGAAGTTTAAATGAGATGGTTTCTTTATGAATTGATTTGTGTGTATAAAAGTTTCTGAAATACACCGTCCCACATTTGGTTGGCTTTTTTATACTAAATGATTAAACAGCTAAAACAGACACAAAAATAAGTTGCATTAATGAAATAATTAAAGTTTAATTTTCATGACCGCTGCAGTGTATCTGATAAATAAAACTTAAGTTAAAGACGGAAGTTCTAGACTAGACTTAAAGTAAGCACATATATGACTTATCAAATCGTATTAATTCGAGTAACTATAAATAAATAAATAAATATAAATATTTCGGGACATTGCACACAGCGCCATCTAGCCCCACACTAAGCAAACGCTTGTGTCGTGGGTACTAGATAACGGATATAATACTTATATACTTTTCTTTTGTAAATACATACTTATTATACATACAAACAACCAGACTCAACACAAGAAACTATACATTTTTGAAATGCATAAATACTTGTGTCAGGCGGGAATCGAACCCGCAACCCCTAGATTAGGAGGCAGAGCCACTACCAACTAAGCTAACAGGCCAGTCGGTGGTGGTGGAGTTGGCCAGCCAACTCGTGGTTCATTTCAACTTTAACTTAAAAGATGAATTAGTGGGTGCTCGCGGCTTACTTGCATCCCCCATTTCACCCTTTAAAAAGTGACATTTTCAAAAATCCTTTCTTAGCGGATGCCTACGTCATAGCATCTACGTTCATTCCAAATTTCAGCCGGATCCGTCCAGTGGTTTGGGCTGTGCGTTGATAGATCACTTTATCAGTCAGTCAGTCACCTATGAGTTTTATATATTTAGATAGCCGTAAACTCGTTTAGCTCGTTCGGTCGTCTTGGTAAGTAGCACATCGTATCCACACTACTCCGGCGCAGAGGTCCCGTTACGTGGCACTAGGTTAGCATCCGCACATCCCTGTGATGCTGGTCTAGGGCTGCCACTTGACATTATTTGTAATTTTTTTATAAAAACACAAACCCGTATCTCCTTAATGTTCCTTAATTTCGATTATTACATACATACCTATTGTACATAATCTGTAGATTGCAATATTTCTGCCGTACCAGTTTTTATTGAATTTAATAATACAGAGGGTAAACAACACGACTTTGTATGTTGACTTTGTACATAGACAGAAGACTGAGCTACATTTAAACCGATTTACAGAATTGTGAATGTGGTTTTTTTTCTTGTTTAGAAGAAAGTGATAGTGTAGTCGATATGAGTACCTGTGTAGTCTATTGAATGACTAAAACGTAGCTATATAATAATATAATATGTCTTAATAATATGTCTTCTCTTACTTTACAAACTAACTCATTTATAGTATTTTTCCGTGTTTTAAAATATTATTTGTACTTTATGCCAGAGAGTGTTAACTATCAACCCTGCACTACATCCGCGTGGTTACTAGGTAAGCAGGTTGCATCACGCTAACTATGGGAGCCGGGACATTGTACTGACATACTGAGATATATGGACTAGTAGAAAATATAAATACATATCTCTGTTGAAAAAAAACTATATTGGTCAGGTTCCACTGCTTTGTAGAGAACTTTAGCAAGTGTGGTTTGGCATTAAAGTGCCTGCTTTTCATTGACGCACCCTGGTTCGAATCTGGCTCTACACTTATCACTTGTTTTTCTAGTTATGTGTAGATATACTCGCGTTACTGTGAAGGAAAACATCGTGAGAAACCGACATGTTTGAGGACCACAATATCCAAGGACATGGGTCTTCCGTGGAAGGAATTAGACATATGATACAATACAATTTATTTGGATAACTAATAACGAAGCAATAAATATTATTTAATTAGAATTATTATAATATTTACCAAAAACAAATTGTCAAAATTGCAAATGTTTTTGCAATTATTGCTTTCCTAAATAAGAACGTGATAATATTCAGAAATTTTCGTTAATTTTGGCATTGTATATTTTAATTGCCGAATATTTTGATAAGACATACCTTTATATAGCTTGGGTCAGTAAGTCATTTATTTATTAACCAGATACCGACACCGGAGTATTATAGTAAGATGGAGTTTTTTATATTTGCTGCCTCAGTGATTCACGTAAGTAAAATCTACATAATTATATGTATATTAAAAATAAAGTTAAAATATCTATAAATATAATAAAGCTGAAGAGGGCTAAACAATCTGATCATAGAAGATTATTAGAAAAAAAATATGTTTGGGTATACTTTAAATCCATAACAGAACTTGTTTCTGCAGTCTTTAGAATTTTAGTCTGTTTATCTGTTTTTCTTTTTAATTAAACGCTTATAACGCAAAAACGGCTGATCGGATAGTTATGATTTTTGGTATATAGATAGTATGAGGTCTTAGAAGTGTCATAGGCTACTTTATATCGCGAGCGTCTACTTGTATTCAAATATACTACTTGATCAATGTATTACAAGATTTTACCTAACAAGAAAAATATTTAACATTTTCAGATGTCAGAAGCGTGCCTAAAATCTGCTTCTTCAACAGTACACATCCAAAACTATGACGGACCCATTTACGTCAACCCTGGAGACAACCTGGTTACAACCAATCACAAACCAACAACCTATGACACCCGTTGCTCCCTTACAACCACAGGAGCCACAACCTATGACAACCGCAACCCTTTGACAAACATAGCGACAACCTATGACAACTGCTACCCAAAAATAACAACCAATAACAACCCGAGCATTCTACACAACCCATGTCATCAATCAACCTGTGACTCAGATTGTAAATGTGTAACCAAACAGCAAAGTTATGTACCTATACCTGTGAATTCTGTACCCCAAAATGGTTGTACCCCTAGCTACCAATATCCTGAAGGTTATTATGGATATGTGTACCCAGATTATACACAGAGTGATGTTTGTACCCCGAAGATTACAGATGCATTGATACCGCTGTTGAAAACATATTTGTCACAGAATAAGCCTACTTGTACTGTTTGTGGATATAAGCATTAATACAAAAAAATCTTTATATTACTACCTTAACCTATGAATAAATTTTATAATGGATGTAACTGAGTTATACTTATGTTTGTACAAGTAAAAAAGTGAATCTATTTGTTCAAATCTAACTGATTCACTAAAGATTTATTTAGTAAAGACAAGAATCAGTGTTCGAATTTATAATCTCATTTACTTGAAGTCGGGTTTCAAAAGAATCTTAAGCATCAATATTGAACAGAATAGACATTAATGTTAATAATATCGATTAATTATATACAATATCTACATACTACATAATAACATTAAAACATATGTACATCAATATCATAAAAAAATATTACTGAACTATTACTTGACTAACTAACTATGAACATATGATCGACATTTCCGCCAAAACCAACCGTTATATGTACACAATAACCAAATGGTATTGCAATAAGCATAATAATTTATTTTGGTGCAATACCGAACGCATACATTGCGAAAACGGTGCAAAATTGCCATATCTAAAGGCTGAGTACCAAAGACAATATAACCAAATGACACCTATCTATTGTTATCTGTACAAATCGTTCTGTGAGTCATATGTCCAGTATTGTGCAGTGCAAATCAAAATATGTGCAACCTTTTTGTCTGTAGTATAGGACTTGTAGTCTTCTTCTTCTTAACGAATGAGAGTGGCCAACTCTGGTGTTGAGAGTTAATTAAGCCGCCCTGAGGGCCTCTGACATGGCTTAACGACTGACGTACTTAGACAAACATAATTCATATTCATTTATTCGTAACAAAGTTATAAACAAAGAACAGCCGGGACCTACAATTTAATTATTTTTTTTAATTTATTTGTAGTCTAGTTAGTGATACTGTAACTGAAATTAAAAGGGACTGATATGCTAATTAAAATATCACAACATTTTTTGCGGATAGCTTTTTCAGAACCCTATTTTCTGAAGTGGGGCATCGTTGTTTTACCATTGGAATTTACCATTTTAGATCAAACGTATGAAATTGGCCATATGTATGAAGTCGGTTTAAAAACTCTCGACACCAAAATTGGTAGCTGTCATATTTTCTCATGACTGAGGGTCGTGACTCCTCCGCAGAACGAATTCGCTCCGGGTTATTTTGGGCATACACATCGTGGTGGGCGCCCAGGTCCTTCCACGGAATGTCGTACTCATATGAGCTTACTTTTTGAAGTTATTTAGCAGTCTAAATGTAAGAATATCGTTGTAAACTACGCTACGCCTTCTAACGACCGTTTGCGCCATGGTTTGGTTCGCGGTGATATTTTCAGTTGTTTGGCAACATTGTTATAGATTTACAAAACGATAAGTTGACTTCGCTGTGACTTTGGCTTTCGATTCTGTGACATTCAAGTCAGAGGTTTCGACTTGGGACACTGTTTGTTTTTATTGCGTATATCTAATTATATCTATTGTTTGACTTATAGCTAAATTCTTAGTAAATGCGTATGATAATGGCCAATTCTGATGTCAATTTTATTAAACCACACTAAGGGCCTTTGACTTAGCTTGATAAATTCCGATGTATGTACTTTGACAAACAGTAGCGGTAGTACAGTAGTAGTAGTAGAAGTGGAAGCGAGTGTGGCTCAGCGGTTCCAGTGTCTGCTTTTCATCCAAACGCACCCTGGTTCGAATCCAGCCCTACACCAATAAGTAGTATTTTCAAGTTTAGTGGGGATTTGCACTCTCTTAACGGTGAAGGAACTCATCATGTGGAAACCGATATGTTTGAGGACCACAATTAAATATCCGAGGATATGTGTTTTCCGTGGAAGAACCTGGGCGCCCACCACGATGTATCTGCCCATGAGAACTCCCCTAACGAATTTATTTTGAGGGGGAGTCACGACCCTTAGTCATGAGGAAATACGACTCAAGAGAGAGATGACGAATAGTCAGGAAAACTGTCTATTTACATACCTAAATATATTACTAATATATCACCTATGGTTGGTCAATTTTAGGAACAAAATTGTTAGTCATTGCGCAATTTCTAAGCTATTGAATTAGAGGCTCCGAGGGTGGTTTTAAAACCCCATATCAT
Source organism: Macaria liturata (assembly GCA_964023185.1). Classification (NCBI taxonomy): domain Eukaryota; kingdom Metazoa; phylum Arthropoda; class Insecta; order Lepidoptera; family Geometridae; genus Macaria; species Macaria liturata. The sequence continues at coordinate 2,689,730 of OZ026831.1, read as the reverse complement.
TATGTAGTAACACATTCTATGTCTTCCACTACGATTACTTTTATTTATTACATGGATTACTTGTAACTACGATTTAGTATAAGACCAATAAAATAAATAAGTAGTAAATGTAATATCAATTAAATTCCAATAAAGAAACAAACAACCATTGTGATATAACACGGTGACGTAGTGGTTAACACAATGAGGTGGCGAGGTGAGCGGTCCAAGGTTCGAGTCCCGACTTCCTACAGGTGTTGGCTAATGTTTTGTAATAGGTGTTTGGTATTATTATTTTGTCAGACATATAGAGTAATTAATATTACACAATTTTTTTAATACAACGAGATTTTTCGGTTCTAGTTTTGGCAAAAAAAATTACAAAACTCTCTACCATTTAGTGTTTTATTGAGACATTTTTAAGCGTGTGTTTTATTAGAAATTATGATCTGAAAAGTACCAGAAATTTATGGTATAGTATAAGTATGGGTCAATGACCTTTTTGTACGAAACAGCTGATTCATTTTACTAAATAAACTTAAGACAGAAGTTGTCGTAGCTAATGTTAGCTACATAAGTATAACATAATCTGGTAAGGTTACTGATGTCTTTCAGGTAGCTCAGTTTAATGATTTAAAAAAAAACTTATACTAGTGCCACAAATGGCGGCTATCTCGCCTTCTTCTTTCTTCTCTTTTTCGGCGGTTAGAAGGCGACGATCATTTCAATAGAATAGTTTTTTTTTTTTATTGCAACATTCTACATAATATTAAAATAATTACAAAGAAAGAAAAAAATAACTTATAGACACAACACACAAGTGCACAAGCCACAAGTGGCGGACTTATTACTAAAAGCAATCTCTTCCAGTCAACCATTGGATGGAAAGGAAAACGCTGTTTCTTTTCAAGTTTTGAGTTTTGTTTAAGTTTTTAACTGACAAATAGATAAAAAAAAATGTAAAATTATATATTTTTTTCATATTTTGTTTTCTAATCACTTATTACATACATAGATAAATACTAATACCATATTTAGTCCACAGTTTATGTCCTACTTACTACGTGTTTATCCTATTGGCTAACCAATCGAAAGGAACTCCCTACCTGCCTTGACATGCCGCTAGGTGTCGCAACGGTATCCTTTGGCTTATTGCACTATACTTTACTTAGTACCACAATTAGTACCTTTACTTACCAAACTTACTTAAGATCTGTCATAACTCTGACAGTCATTATTGAGAGGTCTCAAAATAATTTGACGCTCGGTTTTACTAAAAAAATAGGTTTTCTCTTGAGGTTTTGATGGTAGTCAATCTGTGTAAAAACCCATATTCTGAAAAGTCAGATAGATCGGACGTCATTCCCTAACATGGCTTAAAAGAACTCTCTAAACTTACCTATTGATTGGACTATTTTTTTTATTGTGAAATAGCGAAGGCCTAATAGTCGATTTAAAACTGAATTTTAGGTATGCAAAACTTTGTAATCAGATCAAAATCTCTTCTTCCCGATTATTATTATTACTGTTGTTCTTATTAAAACTTATATTGGGTTTTTCTAAGCCAGATGCGTCATATGAAAAAGTTAAATCATCATAATAATATAGCCTAACAAACTGTTACAAACCCCCCGCATCTATCGTCGGTAAGTATGCAGTAAGAGTTACGCAAAGCTTCCAAGGATACCCGACGTTGCAGTCACGCTGCAATCATTGTGTTCTTTACCGACATCATAGAAGGAGGGGGCTTATAACTTGTTGCTAATGTGATATTTACATGAAAATTGGAAAACTACAGATCAGGACAATTATATTATGTCGTCGTCGCGGAAAAAATATTTACCTATTTTAATGTTTCGATGAAGAAAAATCGTTACTTGATGAATAAATTTAGTAAACTATACACTGCTACACACTGCTAGATGAAAGGAAATTTCAAATTTTAGTTAGACGTTACACCGTTCAGGGTTTTACCAATTTCTTTCTACTAAATGTTTCTGACTTTACATGCAAAGTAAAAAAAACTTATAAAATAATAAGTATGTATTATTATTGCTTTACAGTCAATTGTTTCAATAATACCCGTTAAGATTTGCTACAGTTTACATATCTTATTATTTTTACCCGTGTTCTTTCAATATAAAAGTACCCAAAAGCCTTGTAATTATATCATAACAAGCATGTAACCATTACACAGCGGATCGTTACAAAAATCCACGCATCTATCTCGACGGTGTATGAAGTAAGAGTTACGCAAACCCCCAAGGATACGCGAGTTGCGCCAGCGCAGCAAATGCGGGCTTAGGAAAGGAGCGCCATGTCAAGGTACTGCCTTTCGATTCTTGGGCAAGGGATATATCCCGCGAGTAGGTTAGAGGTAGTTCAGGTAGCTTAGGTGGGTTTATTGGGTCATTATTATTTAAAAAGATTGTGATAAAAGTGCCTGAAAAAAAGACTAAAATGAGTAATCTTAATTTTACTAGGAGTAGTGAAATATTTCACTGCCTTTCGATTCATGGGCAAGGGATATATCCAGCTAGAATGTTAGAGGTAGTTAGGTGGATTTATTGGGTTAATATAATATATTTTAAAAAAATCCAAAAATTAATAATTTAAGTAATTATTCAGAAACAATTACCACAACGCCATGTAGCCCCACAACAAAAAATGTATTTTTGAGTCTTACTTTCCGAAGTACATCCCGCTCAAACGATCAGATTACGGTCAAGTGCAAACCCATACCTTGTAAAAATAAATGATTAGTTGAGATTAAATAAAATTGTGATTGAAATGAAAACAACGATTTTTTCATGCAATCGCTGTTTTTATTCGAATTTCCAAGAGTCTCAGAACATAAGCGGTTGCTTTTCATATACTACCTTCCAAAGGTTAGGCATAACGATCGTTACTACTATCTCTATTAAGTATATATAAAATTTAAAAGTGACTGACTGACTGTTTGACTGACTGACTGATATAGTGATCTATCAACGCACATCCCAAACCACTGGACGGATTGGGCTGAAATTTGGAATGAATGAAGATGTTTTGACGTAAGCATCCGCTAAGAAAGGATTTTTGGAAATGCCAATTTTAAAGGGGTGAAATAGAGGATGTAAGTTTTACTTCTCAATGCGAGCGAAGCCGCGAGCACCCACTAGTTAAGTATATAGTTACCAAAAAGACTAATAACAATCTCTTTGTCTACCTCTGGAAGTATCGCAACAAGTCAATCACTTCAAAGGTTGCATTGCGCACTACTGATGTAAGGGTAATAAATCATAGACATGCTAACAACGACTATACATACAATACATGCCTCATTATAACAAAAAAAAAAAACAGTCCCTTACTCCATTTCTCACTATTATTTGCTTAGTGTGGGGCGCTGTGAGCGCTGTGTACAATGTCCTGAAATACTTATCTTAAAACATAGTTCAATTCTCTAGTCCTAATTCTTTACTAGGAACGGGTTTGTACTTGACCAATTTGATTGATGGTAAGCGATCATTATTCTTTATTTATTTTTCATTATTGAGCGTCGTGATTCAAAGGGAAGTTTTTTTTTGAGAAAAATACTATATACGCAAATATAAAAAAAAAAGTCTTATATTAAAAAATATTTTTGTACCGCAAGGAGCGCCTACAATCATTCTGTGACTCGACCAGAATAAGTGGCGTAGATGAAGAGAGGCCTATGCGCAGCATTGGGTATGTAAGTTTTTATTCCTTCACACTAAACAGCATTTTAATTATTTGTCGAAAAGCTGTCTTTTACTCTGAATTGACACGTGTAAATTACCACTACATGGTAAGTCACGTGATACAAATATCGCAAGATATACCTACTCTTGACATATAGGTTATTGTTGAAATAGCATGCATAGAAAATAGTAAGGAGTCTTTAAGTTTTTTAGTCTACACATAGTATAGTACATGGACGTGCAACTCGCGCCCTTGAGGTCTTTCTTACCTAATCTATAATATAGAGAGGCTTTGAGAATAGACTACAAGTACTTAAAGTTTATAAGTTTATTGACATCATATACAAGGTTACTGTTAACAATTGCATAATCTTTTACGGGCGGCTTTAGTACCTATAAAGCCACATTTTTCTTTTTAATCTTATACTTTTGGAATTATGAGAAAATTTATCCAGCTATCTTACTGGAAGTTCATCTTTTCATTCTAACAAAATTTATAAAGAACCTAAATTTTTTGCTTAAATTTCTAAAACATTTATATTTAAGAAAAATACAAAAAATATAATAAAAATATAATGTGTGTGTTAAATACAAGGAGTATTTTTCCTCTCCATCCAATGGTTGCCTGGTAGAGATCGCTTTTAGCGATAAGGCTGCCACTTGTGGCTCTAGTATAAGTTATTTTTTAATCTCTTTCTTTGTATTTTTTTTTATTTCGTGAGTTCCAATAAAGAGTAGTCTATATATTTATCTATCTATCTATTTTTTTTAAATAACCACCTGTCTTATGTCGCTTTTAAAAATCATTTGGATCCCATATTTAGGCCAAGCTTCTAGCCCAGTCCCAAAGCAATTGACGATTACACAACAGTAATGCCCAAAAGTGGGCCGCGTCATATCCCACGCTCCCCTACCGGTGCAATATGGCAATTGTATTATGCAATGATACATACAGGACATCCTGCTGTGTTATGGTAGAAGTTAAATATGATTACCGTAGAAGATAGTACATAGTTTAAGGGGCATAACATTTTTCAAAGCGGGATAAGATATTGAATCAGGCGTCACTTTGCGGAAATCCATTGTAAATGAAACTCTGGAGAAATATATAGTGTTTTTCCACTGCTTCTTAACCGGCTTCAAACAACAAACTAGAAGGTTTTTTCCTCCATGTGCCACCGCCACACTTCTTCTCCTAACCAAAGTGGTCTCCGTGGCTCTTAAGATCTTGCCAACACCGCACCAACAAGCGGGAGTCCATCGGTTCTTTGTGGGAATGTTCTGTCTTATTCGTAGAACATTAATGATCCCACCATGTGGTGAATTATACGACCCCATTTTAATAGAGAAAAATGCGATTACCAATGTTAAGCAAAGATCGACGCGGTCAGTACTTGGATGGGTGACCGAAAAGTGGACTTTCCATTTTGGGCGCTTCCGTGGATCGGACGACACGTTAAATTGTAAGTCCTGGCTGTTCGTCATAGAACGTCAGTTGTTAAGCCATGTCAGAGGCCCTTAGGGCGGCTTGATTAACTCTCGACACCAGAGTTGCTCTTTATTTATTTATTTCATTTTATTTTACTGCCGCGGCCGATTGTTTGTTAACCAACCTTAGTGATTATAACATGGCTAAGACGGGCAGAACGAAAGAAAGTATATTAATATTTTCAAAGTCAAAGTCAAAGCCAAGACATTTATTTGGCGAGAACAGGTAAAGAAGATGATACATTTTGTTATAAAAGAACACCGTACTCAACCCACAAGGTATGCAAATATAATATACTATACTAATTTACAAATCGTCACTTAAGAAGTCTTTAATAGCATTAATACACCTTATCGAATAGAAACATTTTTAATTTTTGTTTGAATATTGAAAACGAGGTAGATTCCTTTAATATTATTTAGCCCAAAATAATCAATTTGATCACTAGTAAATGAATTTGATCGGTCAGTTAGTATTAAACTCATACATTGCGTGTTTAACCTTGTCATAGCTTTAAATAGCCGGTCGGTAAGCATCGTTACATCATGCGTTGCGTAACGTAATCTAAATTGTTTGTGTGGGAGGACTATGCATATAGCTTAATGTATGTATATATGTATTAGACAATCTATTGTAACGTATGTCTCTTAGTATTATTGTTAGGGCAAAAGTTACTATGTTGTTGCTTAACATCAGGCGAGATTTAGTAAAGCGTGAGCCTTTTGAGTTTAAAAAAGTACTCGAATGTTAGAACGTAAACTGGCCTGTTAGCTTAGTTGGTAGTGGCTCTGCTTTCTAATCTAGGGGTTGCGGGTTCGATTCCCGCCTGACACAAGTATTTATGCATTTTAAAAATGTATAATTTCTTGTGTTGAGTCTGGTTGTTTGTATGTATAATAAGTATGTATTTACAAAAGAAAAGTATATAAGTATTATATCTATTATCTAGTACCCACGACACAAGCGTTTGCTTAGTGTGGGGCTAGATGGCGTTGTGTGCAATGTCCCGGAATATTTATTTTTATTTTTTTAATCTTTAGTTTTCAACAAAAGTTTGTTAATGTGCGTATGTTAGTGAGCTTTTAACGTTTAATAACTGAAATGATGAAGTTTGGTACGGAGATAGTATGGACTTTGGTTTACTTTTTAATCCAGAATAAAGAGGTTATTGTCGTGAAGTTATTGTGATAAGCAAAGAAAATGTTTTCTCTTTAAAAACCTTTTGGGGAAATTTTAAACATCAAATTAGGATACAAGATAAGTAAAATAAATGTTAACTAGTTGATTTCACTCAACAGTCATGAACAAATTAATTATGAATCTATATATATAAAACTCAAAGGTGACTGACTGATTGACTGACTGATATAGTGATCTATCAACGCACAGCCCAAACCAATGGACGGATCGGGCTGAAATTTGGCATGCAGGTAGATGTTATGACGTAGGCATCCGCTAAGAAAGGATTTTAAAAAATGTCACTTTTAAAGGGGTGATATAGGGGATGCATGTTTTACTTTCTAATGCGAGCAAAGCCGCGAGCACCCACTAGTTAAAAATATCATCATCATCATGCGATTTTCGATAATAACTAATCAGGCCATGTAGAAAAGTGCAATGATCTACTACCTAATTAACATTACATTTTTATCAAATAGTTTAAATTCACTCCGTATGCACATGATTCAATGTATGCATTAACTTACTTTTATTGATTTAAAATAGACTAAACTTTTATTGGAAAATGAGCGAAAATAATCACGACCGGCAGGATTCGAACCTGCGTATTTCCGATCACCGTCCGGAACGCCTTAACCAACTAGGCTACGGTCTACTAACAGCCAGGCGCGAAAATCCACACTCATTTCCATACACTTCAGACTGTCACTTGTGCTGTCAGAATATGTCTAACAAGCACTCATATCGATGTACTATGGACACCTGATATGAAGAGAAATGGGCCTTTCGCGTTTTAATTATGAGTTAATTTATTAAGTGCTAAACCTGCACTATGGTTGTTTAAATTAAATTCATTCACTCATTTTCCAATAAAAGTTTAATTAAAACAACCATAGTGCAGGTTTAGCACTTAATAAGACTGACGTCAATACAACTTAGCATCTATTTATAAATAGGTATAGCTTTCAATGCCTTTTCGTCACGCTATTCATGCAATATAAACTAGTTTATACTAGAAATAGTGCTTACGTTCAAAAATTAGGTATATTGTAGATTTGTCAGATATGTGTGGGAAAGGGTTTTCTTTTGTGGTTTGGTCTTTAAAAATTTTGATGCCTAACAATCACAATAATAATTTAGAGGTAAATTTTAATAAATTGTCCTGAAATCAGGAATTTTATTAGAGTAAGATTGAATACATTAAGTTACTTTATATCCCAGATTAATACCTAAATAAGAATATATAAATGTCTAATTACTAATGTCTTATTATATTATTGTAATATTTGTTTATGTTTATTCATATTATAAGTAGTATAAACTTTTTGATCTTTTTTTTCATTTAATATCATAAACGCCTCGTCTTACTCACTTATTTTGAAGAATATATCCCTGCCAGATTGGTTGCCTGGAAGAGATCGCTCTTAGCGATAAGGCCGCCAATTAAAACGCAAATTTTATTTTCTATGTTTTTTTGTATTGTTTTTTATGTATGTGGTGTTTAAATAAAGAATTTATCTATCTATCTATCTTATTACGTAAATTTTAATGTGTAGTATGGAAAAAGAATTGCACGTATCTGACCACATCTCTCCAGCTGACGTTGAAAATATGTTATAAAATTGGCCACATAAATATTATCTAACATTATAAATATGTAGTATGTGCTTGAAGATAAGGATAAAAAAATAACCAAATAAATGTATTATAGACTAATTATTAGCCTAAACCATCTATTAATAAAAAAAAAAAAAAATTTTTTTATTGTCCGACACATAATCCGTAAAAATAACTACGGATTTCTCCGAAACTATAGTAACATACATATTTTCCTAATGAATGATTAAAGTAGCATATGCTAGTAGACAGTGTTAGTTTTATTACAATTAGTTCAGCAGACTACGACGTTGCTAAACATCAGACGAGTTGTAGTCAAGCGTGAGCCGATAAAGTTGAAAAAATACACAATCAATGTCATCATATTTATATAAATAGAGTAAACATTTAACAAATAAGTCAGCAATTTTCTTTATAATTCATAGAAACATTTTAATTACATATGTAAGTATGTATTACTTAGTCAGTAAAGTGATTCATTATAACGTCACAATCTAGCCGATGAATCATGTAAATATGTACAATTATCTAAAAATAGACTGTTATTGTCAGTACGTATCTTATGTAAAGGTGTGGATAGATGATAGGATTTGTATATACGAATTTCAATAAGGGATAACATAAAAGTTTGTATGTGCAACTAATATGAAAACTCTGGTGTCAACGTCAAACATCAAACCAATTATGGTATGGGCAATTTATCCAAGGAAAATTGTCTTCCGTGGAAGGATCTGGGCGCCCACCACAATGTATCTGCCCAAGAGAACTCCCCTAACGAATTAAATCTTTAAATGAGTCACGCCCCGCAGTCATGAGGAAACGACTCCTCAAAGAGAGTAATAGACTACTTAAATTGTAGGTCACGGTTGTTTGTGTTAGTACAGCAGTGTACCAGAGATCTTTATGTCGGTTTGAAAACTCTCGACACCAGAGTTCGCCACTATCATACAAAATCACTTTTTTTTACAAAACCGACCGATCCAAGTAATATTTTCACTTATACAATATACGAGTATATCAAATAATAAAGATAGCACTATTATAATAATCATACAATGATGTTTTTTTTATAACCCAACAAAATTACGTTAATATTAAATTAATTATTATTAATAAAAACACTTCGGATAAAAAAATATGTAAATACATAATAGGTATATACAACCTTATCTACCCTATCAAAAAGCAGCGTACCTAAATTGATCTGTCTCTCAGATAAATGTCATATGCATTCACAACATCCAAAATGTAACCTTCAGACCAATCAAACTAAAACTACTTCCTTAGTTAGAAAAAAGTCTACCTCATGTATACAGCCTAATCACTAATAGAGTATATAAGGACGTCCGCACTTCCTAGTCTGTTCTTAGCCTTATCGGAAGTTGTATCACGTTAGTTGTATATAATGTAGTGTAATGGTAGATTAAATGAACGTCGAATATATTTGGCTATTATGTGTAATTGATTTGAAGTGAAATAACATGTTTATAATGATTGTGCATAAACTTAAGCGTAAAAAAATGTCAAAAGACCATTGTTGGTCGTTAAAATGAAAAAAAAAAATGATACAAATATCAAGTTTAATCAACGCATCTTTTATCCATAAACGTACATAGATTTTTATGAACAACAGTACACAAAATCAAATCATTATAGATTTAAGAGGTTTAAGCGAAAAACCCGCAATTCGTAACACTTTAAACTTGTTTATATTTTGTTTATATATAACGTTATTCTTCTCCTATCAATTTGAATAATCAATCAATCAATCAAGAATTCTTTATTGTACACCAATAGCAAAAGAACACAAGTATGTATAAAATATGTAAACCATAGTATTGGGACAGAGGGCGGCCTTATCACTTAGAGTGATCTCTTCCAGGCAACCTAGTTTGGAAAACAACGATAGGAAAACAATAAAGCTGGCGTACCTACTAAAACTAATACAACTTAATAATATTCAACAAATAGAACAACTAAAAACATGTAAAATGCCTACATTTACATCTATACAAACAGAGAAAAAAAACAACACATAATAAACCTACTCAAAAATAAGGAAAAAAAAACCTGACTCCACAAATTAGTCATGCATATAATAATTATGAACCAAATTCTGAAAAATAGGAAGGGATTTGGCCTGCCTAATATGTAATAATCTACAGTTTAACTCTATTTATGCCAGTTTTAAAACTAAGTTAATCTGATGGGTCATTTCCCACGTCTTTAAGTGCACCTCATAACTTATTCAAGTACAAGCTAGTAACATAACAAGTGCATGATGTAACTTGAGGTCAAGTTTACCGTTTCCTTGTTGCTATTGTGATGGTCAGCGATTCTATTATTGAAAAAGTATTATTTTGTCAGTAAAACTTTTCCATCTTTAAAAAATTAAAATAAATATTCCGGGACATTGCACACAGCGCCATCTAACCCCACACTAAGCAAATGCTTGTGTCGTGGGTACTACATAGATAACGGATATTATACTTATATACTTTTTCTTTTGTAAATTCATATTTATTATACATACAAACGATCAGACCCAACACAAGTAGACATACATTTTAAAATTCATGAATTCTTGTGTCACGCGGGAATCCAACCCGCAACCCCTAGATTAGAAGGCAGAGCCACTACCAACTAAGCTAACAGGCCAGCCAACAAAAAAATATTTATCGACCTCTCCTCCTCGCATCATGTTCCTCATTATTGAGGGTCGTCACTCTCCCGCAGACTTGTTCATTGGGGATTTTTTCTTGGCCTTTACAACGTAGTAGGCCCAGATCCTTCCATGGATATAGAAATAATACAGAAGAGAAGGTTGTAAAACTGTCATAGTGTTAGTAGGTACTAAATTATTACTATGACACATCCATATTGTTATACTTAGCACATCTATCTATCGTTAAACTTTTGTCAAACAAAAATCGTTTTATATTAAGTAAAAAAAAACTTCAAGTAAAATAAACATACATACTACAATTACCTGAAAGAGTCAAGTATAATATTGTATCGTTTAGAAATAGTTCAGTTATGCAAGTATCGAAGTGTGGCGCAATTCGGCGTAGATACGACGGAACTAGGCCAGGGGCTGGCTTGCTGCGGCGAACGTGTTGTTTGTTGGTGGGATAGGTTTGGTTCGGAGATTTTTTTTTGTAGTTAAGTATTAAATATGGATTAAACATAACATTTTTTGGAAAATAAGGTGCATTTTTCATGTCACATATAAATAATATGTTTTGAATTCATGTAAATCTGTTTTACATAATATTGCTTTTGCTTATTTTGGTAATGTTACACCTAAAGTTACTCATAAAAGATGCAAAATAAAAAAAACAATGGTAAGTTAGATGCAATCCTAAGGTAAACTTAGTTGTACTACCTCTAGCTTTACTCGTAACCTGTGTCGTAACTTAAAAACATTGTTAGAAATATTGAACAGCGCAAGCATATCAATAAATGTCCCGACATTTCACACAGCGCCATCTAGCCCTATACTAAGCAAACGCCTGTCTTATAGGTACTAGTTTAATAATCTAAACATACTTCATTGAGACTTTTGAGAAACTTTGTTTGTTATTTCATTAAGGCAATGAAAAATAACAATAAACTGAAACAAAGCCTAACATTAAACTAGATATAAAATTATCAAAACATAAAATGTGGTACAACAATTACAACACTCGTGAACCGCACGTGTAAAATTTCTTCTTCTTCTTATCGAATGAGAGTGGGTAACACTAGTGTCGAGACTTAATCAAGACGCCTTTAGGGCCTCTGGCATTGCTTAACGACTGCCGAACTATACAAACAGCCAGGACCTACAATTAAACATGTCACCCGACCCACGGAAGCGCCCACAATGGAATGCCACTTTTCGGTCACCCATCCAAGGACTGACCGCGTCGACCTTTGCTTAACATTGGTAATCGCATGCGATTGCCTCCGCTAGCTGAGCTACGCTACGTGTAAAATTTGAATTTGATATAATATATTGTGTAAAATATTATGAAACTTCTCTATGTAACATTACTACATGTTAGAATGGCATTTTGAAACTCATTCAATGACATTTGTGATAAGAAATAAGACTGGGAGTAAAATACGTGTGTAATGGAAAGGGCATAAGAAACAATATCAGAAGCTAATAAATTTGAGTTTTGAGTATCAGAGACTTAAAAAAGTAAGTTAAAGAAAAAATATTGGTAAACCTTGATGCCTACAACCTTTTTGGTTATTTTAAATTTCCTGTTAAATATTCATGAGATTATTAATTGTTTTATTCGATGTCAAAACTGTAAATAAGAAAAAAAAACACTGTTTCTCCATCGTTTCTTAACAACGGCGGTTTTTTTGAAAATACGTACTTGCTAACGTGCTCTATGTTAAACTTTTAGCAAATAACTCTAATAATTTAAACACAAGATACAAATTATTCACATTTTTTTTTTGTAAACTTGATGCAAAAAGGACAGTTCTGAATTGAATATCAACTGTAGACATTAAAAACATACTCCATCACTGAAAAAAATGGTTCACAAATACTCATAGCGGTGTTTTCGAGTAACATAGCCACAAAAAATACAGTCGAATTAAGAACCTTCCCCGTTTTTCGTCTTGGTTAAAAAGACAGACTAAATTAGTATTTCAATAGTTCACTCGACGCGCCGGCTTGCTACGTCGAATTCTCACTATCACTAAACATTCTAATACAAGTACTTACAATGTTCGCGAGCACAAGGTTACATTTCACAAACGTTTACTTGTTTGGTAACTATTCGTAGTTACAATGTTTGGGTAATATGCATGAGAGTTATCTCTAAAGTGAATTTCAAAGGATTATTTAAAAAAATGTGCTCATTAATTAAAGGTGGTTCTTTTGTTTGAAATAGTCGTATTAATTTAAAAAAAAAGCACATTATTAATCAAAAAACATATTGTTCGAATAGATAGTTTTATATTAATATAAACACTTCGTACTAGAATTATCTTTGTACCCTTTGTAAATCGAGAAATGCAAAAAAAAAATTGTATCAATACAATTGGTACCTATACTTACATGAACATGTATACTGTAAAAAAATATATATTAATCATTATAAAAACCGTTGCGGAATTATTAATGAACAAAATATTGATTCGCTGTGGTTCTGTAGGAAATTACAAGAACGCTAAAATAATAATAAACAATTTTAGTACTGAAAATTATTCAATATTGTCAATTAGTGTGTCTTACTCACAGTATCTCGATTTGTCCCGAATTTATACATAATTATATATTATGTATGTCTGTATGTAACAGCCTTTACAGCGACGTTTTAAAAATAGGTCAATCGTCGCGACGTAGGTATGTAGGTCTGACACATAGACTACATAACTGTACTGACTCATCATTATGCTATCAACAATGTATGTCATGGATGGACCGTGGAAGGACCTGGGCGCCCATCACGATGTATCTGCCCAAGAAAACTCATCTAACGAATTAGTTCCGGGGGGGTCTCACGACCCTCAGTCATGGGGAAATACGACTCAAAAAGAGATATCATGGATGAGTAAAATGTATGAGTGGTATACCAAGCTATCATCATCATACGAGTAAGTGGCTGAAATACATCTACAAGGCATAATTAAGCATCACGTTTAAACGAATTTGCATAACATTTGGTATACCCCCATATCCACATCAAAGATTAGACAGTAGATTACACATTCGTTTTTTATTCCATATTTACGCGAGTAACTCTGCGGGACACGAATGGCCAAATCTATAGCCAAACCATGTCAGAAGCCTAAAAATTAGAGACACAAGAGCTGACCACTGTCATACGATAAGAAAAAGACTACTACTATACTATATATATATATATATATATATTTTTAATAAATAAATAAATAATTATTTCAGGACATATCACACAGCGCCATCTAGCCCCATACTAATATATACACAATATATGTAAGAATTAGAGTACAATAGCCATGTACTGTCCATATCTGTCAAGGTTAGGATAGACGTAAGTTTTATTTTCATGCCAACTTGCTCCGCTTTTGCTGCTTTTTTGCCGCTTTACCGATCCCGGTTAGAGATGGCACTTACAGGAAAAGAAGCCAACTTGCTATTAATGGGGTGTCCATAGGTAAATATGTCGTTGTTTCTACATTATCGTACATTACATGACAATCGTTACAAAATTTACTTCGCTTAACAAATTCGACGCAAAACGTCTTTATTGTTATTGCTCGAATTGACTTGACCCGGTTATTTTTAATTCGGACTCTAATTTGTGTAATTTTATTGGTTGTCTGAAAATTCTATGAAAAGTGTTTGTTTGGGAAAAGAAAATAATGCAGAATTTAAAAGAAATCTGTAGTATATACACTATTTTTTTTATTTAGGTAAGCTTGCTCGCTTTAGTTAATAATAGAAAACTAATCACTGCACAAAAAACATTACACATAAAAAATGGTATAAGTACGGTCCTATCTCTAAGAGATTTCTTTTCTAATACAAAAACTCGAGCTGCAGTCAAGTTTAAGCATTATTTTGCCTTTCTCGTTATTTTGAAACTTGTAAATTACTAAAACCACAAGCAAAAAATACTTCAAAAACGCATTAAGAAAGTCTTAAAAACTTTTGTTTTTTCCATTATTTTGTAACTTGTAAAGTTCGTGAAAAATGCATAATAAAGCAGTTTACAAAACTGCTGAAATCAAAACTTACTACTGAAGCCAATGACCCCAGCTCGCTTAAAGAAAGCACGTGTACTTACATGCGTTTCTAAGTTATAACATAAGCATTATTGTAGCTAAGTTATGACATAGTTAAGCGTTACCTAGTTATTATGCACAGCTGATCTAAGTTTTAAGCTGATGATAGTTTTTTCAATTATTTTTTGAACATATGACATGCTTATATACAGAGTTATATATAATGGGTTATAATGTAGCATATATTTAAATGGATACAGGTAAATAAAAATAATAATTAGAGAAGACAGAGGAGGCTTATGCCCAGTCTCATTAAGCTGATGATAACTATGAAGTGTACAAATTTTTTTTTCAACTTAAATGAGTTATTGGAAAGAATAAATCAATATAATTATACTACTTTTAACAAGCACAATGATGAATTAATGTCATAATAATATGTATTATTTTGGGTTAAGTTTTTTTTTATTTTGACAATGACCTTATTTTACTTAATAATGCATTTAAATTAATATTGTAATGTAATTGTTGATATTTAATGAAATAAATGACACTAGTACAAAATAAAAAAAAGTACTCGCAAAATCTGTGTGTTTTGGCAGTTTCTATGTTTCTGTGTGTGTGGAGCGTTTTCTCTTCTAGTGAAATCATGCTCCATATATCACTAAAATAACGCTTTTGCGGTTACATTTTGGGAACTTTTGTTGGCAAATGCAAACTAATGAAATATTTTTTGTGTCACCTTATCGCCTTTGTCCATATTTTCCTGCATTGACTTTTATGATTAAGGATTATAATTATATTCTGCACCTTTAGATGTTACAGTGCTGCCGAGGTACTTAAATTTGTCTACGTGTTTGAGATCTGTCCCGTTGAGCTGGATGTAAAGAAGATGTGCTTAAGAGGCATATGAAGGCGTGTGCCATTGAGCCCTCTACGTGGGAGTCGCAAGCTGCCAGTCGCCCTGGATGGAGGAGAACAATACACGAGAATGTGTATACGTTTGAAAACAAACGAAAGCGCGATCAAGACGAGAAGACGAATCATCTCAAAATTAAACCGCCTTCGAACATTACCTAGAACATTCACCGCTAAAATAGGGTATACTAGTCATGTGAGGACGCATCAGTAACTTACCCGTAGGAAATACGTTCGCCGTAGCCGAAATCGGCTTGGAATGCATCATCATCATCATCATATTCTGCAGTAAGGTATTAAAGACTAATTATGATGATGGTCGTATTCATGCGTTTGTAGGTATTTTGAAATATGTGATCGGGTAGGTATGGGATTACCGTGTTTATATTATAACAACGATTTCAACAATACTCTGATTTCCCAGAAACTCGGTATTAATATTACATAATATTATTATAATAAAATTATATGCAAATATGTAATTCTTAGAACAATGCTTTTAATTTGTAACCCCTCATTTCATTTCGTTCATTTAGTCCAAAATGGCTAAATGTCGATACGTTGCGCAGTCGCAAAACAAAGATGCCTATGCGTCTTTGGGTTGCGACTGTCAATGTCAGTGTCAAATTGACATTTTTGAATCTGTCAGAGAGACGTGGAAAGTGTGACTCGACAGAAAGAAACGCGCACGGAAGAAAAATGTAGGCCGGGTCTGGGAGATGGAGATTCTACTCCCAGACCCCGGAAAAAGCAGTTCATTCAACTCGCCACGCTCCGTATATAGGAACTCCCTCGTTGTTGGTGAGTGTTCGAGAAAAAGAGATCAGTGAAAGAATCTGTTCACCGGGAATAATCTTCCACGTTTCTTGTCGTAGGCTGTTTGATAATTGCGGTCTGCTGGAGGTAGTGCTGGTCGATGAGGCCTGCGGACCTTCTACAACTCATCTACACGGTCTAAGGCTGCTGGCCTAGGCCGCCCCCCATTCTATCTACTTCACATCACACCCTACCTCACTTTTCTACATCGTGCTTTGGGCGCGGGGCGCCGGAGGTCACCAACCGTGTCGGGAGAACTCGCTGCTTCTCCCAGCCCTCTATGGCGGGTGACTCCACTCGGACTCCGTCCCCATCACTAAGCCGGTCACACCAGACATCTATAATGTCTGGTGCATTTATATTTTTTCTGTGATTGTTGAATACTAAAACACATACTGGTTGCAACTAGATACCCTGGTGTAGGCTGTTTCCCTCGACCCTGAGGATAACTGTATAATTAAAAGAGTACTCATTCTCTATCGCCTTGAGATAAGGCTGGCGCCCATATATAGATATAGTCCTTTTTTAAACTCCATGTAAATTTAAAGATAAGAAAGAAACCTAATTAATATTGTAAATATAGACTAACACCTTTTTGATTAGTTAAATATAAATTATTTATAGTAACCTTTTAACCTTTTATATATCGACTATCTAATCCCTTTTAGTTAGTATTAGGTAGCCAAACCCTAGCGATAACGCCTTTTTACCTAGATCCACACTTTTCAAGCGTTACAAATTTAATTTGCCAAATATGGCTTTGGGGGCGCAAACAAATCTAGAGTATTGTTTCAGTAAAACAATACTTTACATAAACTACTAGCTTATTCCCGCGGCTTCGCACTCGTTATTATACATATAAACCTTTATCTTAAATCACAATATCTAAAAAAAACTGTATCAAAATCCGTTGGGTTGTTTTAAAGATCTAAGCATACATACACATTACATACTGCTCCGTTAGCTTAGTTGGTAGTGGCTCTGCCTTCTAATCTAAGGGCGCGGGTTCGATTCCCGCATGGCACAAGTAATTATGAATATTACAATTTGTAATTATTTGTGTTAAGTCTGGTCGTTTCTATGTATAATAAGTATGTATTTACAAAAAAAGAAAAAGTATATATGTATTGTATCCGTTATCTAGTACCCATGATACAAGCGTAAGCTTAGTATGGGGCTAGATGGCGCTGTGTGATATGTAAAAAAAAAAAAACATACAGTCACGGAATGCGACTTTGCTTTACATATAATAGTGATGAATTACCTATTTTCTCAGTTACGTATTCACCTATTTTTTCAGTTCAAAAAATATGTAATTAACCTTTAATACTCTTATTTACCCATTTCCAGAATAAATAGGTTTGCAATAAAGTTGTATTGAATTGAATAATAATAAATAACCTAACTAAACATAATCTAAAACTGGTGGTTGAAATATGCACTCAAAATGCTGGCCGCATTGCCACGCTGAAGAGACATGTATATCATACCAACTAACCACTAATACATATTCCTCATTTAATGAGGGTTGACAACTCTTCCGCTGTAATGATTAACATTTTACTTTTTAAAAAACAATAATTTTAATTTAAAACCTCAGCGACTTTAAATGTTATATATATTGGTTATTCAGTCTGTATATTGTGATATTATTATGCCATAACAGAATGATACAAATTAATCATGTAATTAATAAAATACATAATAACAAACATTTTCCTTTAAGTTAATCAAACAGAATTCTTGTAATTAACAGCATCTTAGCCATGTGTTTTATATAATAAGAACAGTGACCTTTATTATTATACATGTATAATGACGTAAACAATTACCTATATACTAACAATAATTGGCTTAGTATGGCCTCTTTTTTACTACATATGTAGGTTTTAATTTTATATGCGGAGTAAAACATTTACCTGTATGCCAATTTTTTGCCCAATCCGCCTAGTGGTTTGGGCGTTGATAGATTACTATGTCAGTCAGTCAGTCAGTCACCTATGAGTTTTATTCAAGAAGAGGTGGAAAATTAAGCATGATGATGATCTATTTAAGTTTTTAAACACGTGTGACAAATTTCGTATTTGTAATTTTATTTTTGTACTCAGATTTCTCAGAAACTATATAAATTATATCGATATAATTCTTCTTTTATTACACAGGTGTGTTTTATTTTAAGGGATAGTGCAAATTACATAAATATATGTTCAGTAGTTTTTTAAATATTGTTCACAATAAATGCAAAGGTAATATTCTACCATATTACATATAACTTTTAATTGTGTAAATTAATATACTCATTCTACATAATATATAAATCGTGTTTGGGCTTATTAAAATGGGGCGAAAGTTTGACTACAATAAGTTTTTTTTTAACACGGAATAGGCTTACGTTTGACCAAAGCCTGCCTGATGTTAAGCACCGCTGCAGTCTAAGACGTAATACGTTATGAATGGAGTTGAATACATTGTACATAGATAAACGAGCGTATCTCGTATTTTACAAACTGTTTTTTACTAGCAACCCGGCCCGGTTTCACTTGGTCCCATACATATGCATGATAAATACATTAAAACCTTTCCCTTGAATCACTCTATCTATTAAAAAAAACGCAACGCAATTCGTTTTGTACTTTTAAAGATTAACACATACATACAGACAGAAGGGAAGCTACTTTGCTTTATACTATGTAGTGATTTATCCTAGGTGAATTAAAATAGTTTATTTTTCTTAATTTAATCTATTTAATAATTAACTTAGTGAATGCTTCTTCTTATCGAATGAGAGTGGCGAGCCCTGGTGTCTAGAGTTATTTATTTTATTTACTCAAATTCAAATTCAAGGCATTTATACTCAATTCATTTAATAATACTATTATATCCACACTAGCCCCACAAATGCACATGTCAATTCGCATGGCAACTATCAAGTCTCGCAATCTGACCTGGTAGCATGTAGGCTACAGTCGGTCAGCTGCGTCGCAAAACGTAATACCTATCATTTGTCGGGTTACTTGTATGCTTTACTTTGCTTTATTTGGAGCAACGTTATCAACACAATATCTGTTTCTCTTGAGTTGTATTTCCTCATGACTGAGGGTCGTGACTCCCCCGCAGAATTAATTCGTTAGGGGAGTTCTCTTGGGCAGATACATTGTGGTGGGTGCTCAGGTCCTTCCACGGAAGGCACATGTCCTCGGATATATTGTGGTCTTCAACACTATGGTCACTTATATTTGTAGTGATAATATCAGAGTATCAAATGTGTGATAACGATAAGTGTAGATAAGCTTGTATTGATTTTAAATTTGTTCCTAAAGAGGACACTAAATGTCTGTATATAGGGCTAAAATAATAAAATGGGTTATTGATACAATAAATTGAGAATCACCGTTTAATTTTATCAAAACTGGTACTTTACAATTATACGGGAGGAAACAGATAAAGTAGGTCAAACAAACCATTATTATATTTTTTGGATGAGTCAAGGTACTAGGTTATTTTCATGAACTTAAAATAAAAACGATGGCTTTCGCTCGATGTTATGTGAATAGTATAATATTTATCTTTTTGCCTTTATATCTTAAAATCTTCAGTAACATAATTTAACTCACTCAGCACATGACTAATACAGTAAGTAAAGTACAACAAAAACATTAAATGCCCCGACGAGCCGTGTCCTTGGTAATGTTCCATATTAGGGCGCGCCGGGCGGCGCCCGCGCATCTTTTTATGGCGGCCCTTTTTGCAGCGTCGCGACTGAGTTTATAATTGTCTGTTTGTTGTTATGCTGCAAATGTGGTGTTATAATTATTATATCTGATTGGTGTAAGTTTTTATTACTTGTTACCGGTTTCCACAAAGATTTTCACGAAGCAATAAATCGAAGTAGGCGGAGGAAGTTAGAACCTAGTGATTCAGTAGGGGAGTCACGACCCTCAGCAATGACAAATACGACGCGAAGAAGAGGTAGTTTTATTAGACTAGCTGGTGCGCGCGACTTCGTCCGCGTGGAATAGTTATTACCATAAAAACGGTTCTAGTGAGTTAACCTTAAAAGATAGACATATACTGATGCGGGCATTTTGTTAGATCATTTCAAGAAAAGTAATTATTTCATACACATTTAGAATTTTTCAATTCGCACCAGTAGTTCCTGAGATTAGCGCGTTCAAACAAACAAACTCTTCAGCTTTATAATATTAGTAAGTATAGATTAACGCTCAAAAATCTGTTAAAATTACCTATGTATACTCAGCTATGATATTATTATTAATATTATGTAAACAACGTACTAAGTTATACTTTGCAAAATTATTAGATGAAGGATTTTTTGTAGGTTTGGTCATTAGCTAAATTCCAAATTTAAACTTCAAAATTTGATTGATAAACATTCTTAGTTCAAACTATGAGCGATAAAATCATAGAGTAATATAATATACCTACCAGGATAAAATTCTCAGATTCAATTAATCAGTAAAGTTTAACAAATCAGTGAAATGAATAACAGACAGACTTTAAATTCGTTTCTTCTAGCGCAGGTTCTAAACTACATTAATGGTGACTAGACTAGCAAAGAGCATCGTCTAGTCTAGGGTCAGAAGCAGACGTCTGGCTTTATTTACATACTTAGTATATATACATACATACATATGTATATGTACAAGGTTATAGGTAACTAACGTTTAACTTTTAAAAGGTGGCTTTGATTCGTAAAAAAAGGGAATGTAGTTCAGTGGTAGAAACGCCAGCTTAATATCCCGAAGCACTCTGGTTCTAATCCGGTCCGACACCTTTTTCCTTGTTCCGACACGTTTTGTGTCATGTGTTGGTTTGTACTCACATATATGCCAAAGAAAACTTCCCTGCGGAATTCATTCTGTGGGGGAGGCATGATCCTCAGTCATGAGACATGTGACTCGAAGAGACAGAGAGAGGGAGATAAAGAGGGTAGATACATCGAAAACAAAAGTTTTATTCTACGGCATTTCTCAAAAAGGATTCAACCTTATTTATTATTTCGCCAGAGAGCGCTGATTTTTAAGTGTGATTATTTCTTAGTGACAATATTTTGCAAATTTCTAATAGTCGTATAACAAAATTTGTTGGTTTTTACGAACGGTTAGGTTAGTGTTGGTTACCAGCAGCTCTGTAATGATGTATGGGGGAGACATAACTTAATTTTTAGCTTGCACTTCCATTTAATTTGAAATTAACTATTATGCTTGTCGTAGTAAGAAACCCTGGCAGAGAAAAACTCAAGCAAAATGTTTTATTGTGGTTTTGTCCACGATTAAAGGATGATTAAACATTTACTGCTCATTTCTGTACCTTATGATCATATTAATACATGTACCTAATGAAAAATAATATAACTACTTCTTCTTAACTTTAAGCAGTTGGTAGTCAAACGCAAACCTATCCCACGTACACAAAAATAAACCTTAAATTGGTTAGTAGCATTAGTGATACCTAGCCTATATATCAATCAATCAATCAATCAATAATTCTTTATTGTACACCAATAGCAAAAGAACACAAGCCTAAAGAAATGTAGACCATAGTATTGGGACAGAGGGCGGCCTTATTTATTATATATCTGTGGTATATAGTATGTACATCTGGGCAAGAACAGCGCAAGACAGGGAGCATTGGCGTAAGAAGGAGGAGGCCTATACCATGCAGTGGGTCTCATTAGGCTGATGATAATGATGATGATGATATAGTATGTATTTTACTACCTACAAATTAAACAATAAATCAGTACAACCGCTAAGGAGGTTGCTTCCAGTCCAATGAAACCTTACAAACTCTTGAGTTACCTAAGTATTGTTAAACTTCCACTAACATAGATGTGATATTTTATAGAGAACTCGCAAATGCATTAAATCTTAACTTTGACTCAGTCTCATACTAAACGAAAATAATCTTATGTGTAGGTATCTCTCGCCTACACTAAAATATTACTTGAATTAACGGCATTAATAAATTAATTGAGTTTTGGTGGATAGGTAGCTTTTTTCTTACTTACAGTCTGGCATGAGGTGGCTCACTATAATGCTCCATGCATTATAGTGTGATGGTAAGGACTAGATTACACTTAGTGATGAGGCCGCCACTTGTGACACGAGAATACAAAAAAAACGAACTACTTTCCTTATGTGGTGTAATAATTATGTATCTACAGATTTTCCCAGATCAGATGTCAGATGTCATTTTATTAGCATGTAAAATGGGTACAGTAGATCTTAATTAATATAAAGTTTCACCATTATAACCTCACACAAGGTACGCAACTATAATACTTTTTATAAATTCATAAAGTAGGTACTTGAATAAAATTAATGAATTAGACTATCATTTGTTACAAGTTTATTATTTTCTGTGGTTCTGTAGTGTTAACTGTTTATCTGTTAACAATATTAAAAAAAACTTCCATTTTCTGCTACATTCCCTCTCCACAAACAAAATATTCTCTTCAATAAACTTGTCCGTAGTTTTCCACGGTCCCGTGCGTCACGCTTACGCAACGGGCACGTGCCGCGCACGTCACGTGACTGCGAGCACGTTACTCTCTCGCACGGGCTCTGTTACGTAGGGACTGTAGGGAGGTGGTTTTTTTGTGATGTAAATGTAAGTAGGGTAGGGTTGTGCGTGTTTGCGGGTGGTATGTACATCGGTTTCTTGTTGCGTATTTCTGTAGCTAATATCTCTGTCGTTGTATATGTTGTAATAAAAAATCTTTATTTACAATAATAAAACATAAAAACAAGGGAAGAAAAACTAAACATACTACTTCTAACTACTACAAAAAAGAGACACTTCGAAAATCTTTAGAAAAGCCTAGAGATAATCTAAGTGCTCCAGCCCACTACCAGAGGGCAGCGTGCCCAGCATACTGGCCGCATTACCACGCTGGATGGCAATGCTGATACGTTAATACATATATATTATTTATTGTTATACGTTAGTTTCTTGTAATTGTATTGGACTTCTTAGTTTTTATGACACTCCTAAGACCTCATACTACCTACGTACCAAAAATCATGATGACCCGTTCAGTCTTTTTTGCATGATGAGCGTTCAAATAATCAGACAAACAGACACATAGGGAAATAGATAAGATTTCTAGAAATTTGTGGAACGTATTCTGCTATCAATAATTAGTATCAACAAACATTTTTTTTAAATATATTCAATGTTTAGACTTTCGACCCTCTTCTTTATTATTATTTATCGATAGGTTTTTAATTACTAATTCTGTAAATAACATGATTGTTCATAATTATTATTTTATTTTAATCTTATTTCATCATATATTAGTTTTGGATTTACCTTACTATTTCTTCCCCAGTTTTTCAGTAGGAGGGTTTTAGCCGTGTCTTATGAGTCATACAATCAGAGCCGTCGAGACATGCCTGACAATTGACATGACTTGCTAATCTGAAGACAATCTTATTGCTCACTTTGATTGTAAGCTGAATATTGCATCAGCATTATTTTTGTTGAGACTTTGACTTAACGATTTAAGTACTTTTTCTGTATATATTTTTTCAGTATTAGTTTGTTACTATAGAAATAAATATAAATATTTCAGGACATATCACACAGCGCCATCTATCCCTATACTACAAGCTTGCGCATGTATCATGGGTACTAGATAACGGATAGAATACATATATCATCTTTAATAAATACGTACTTCTTATACATAGAAACGAACATACTCAACACAAGTAATAACAAATTTTAATATTCATAATTACTTGTGTTATGTGGGAATCGAACCCGCGCCACTAAAATGAAGACAGAGCCACTACCAACTAAGCTAACAGAACAGTCATAATATAATCAGGCTTTTGACTAAGCTAACAGAACAGTCATAATATAATCAGGCTTTTGACAATCAGCTTTTTGTTTCGTAAAGGATTCACTCACAAATAAATTGCCAATCAGAGATGCGTGAACCAACTTATTCAGAAATTTATATTCATTACATATCTTTTAGATAAAAAGTAGAAATTGTAATAACCAGATTTACATAACATATACAAAAAAATATTAAGCATATACAAGAAAAAATAAGATTATTAGAGTTTATTTAGAGACATCTCGTCCACCAATCATAGAAGTTCTAAGGGGTTGTCTTATTTCTTTTCGTCCCTAATTCCACATATTCCACATACTTATTATATTCCACACTGACATAAGCGAACATTCTGATCCTAAGATTATATTGTATTCTTGGTCCTAGGTCTGTGGTTCATGTGAACATGGTAGAATAGTTCTCAGAAAGTTACGTCATAAATACTGTATTTTTTTCTTCTCTTATTAGGTGATTCAAAATCGTGTGGCCCTCCTACTGATTCATCCCAAATGTAATTTACGCATTTTCAATTTGTAAGGAACAAAGAATTCTGGAAAGGCACTTTGTTCTGTCACATGTCTTGTTAAACTTGTCAAAATAAAGAACATAATTCACTGGACACATTTTTAAACACTGTCGTAACAATGACGTATGGTTATTGTGCGGTTTAAAGTTCTGTATTTTAAGGGTAAAAACAAGATGAAAATATTCCACTTAGTTCAATTTGTAATATCAAATTCTTTCATCAATCCAAAGACTGATTGCGTAGCAGTTGCTTGTCTTTGGTAATCACCTACGAAAAAATTACAAAAAGATAGGTTTGTCGTTAGATGACTATTGGTTTTTCATGTTCTGTGTGGGTCATAAGGAGAAGGGAAACATTTATAGAGAACTTGACCTGACGATTAGGTCTACGGAGAAGTAATGACTCTCAGTAACAAGGAATACAATTATCGGAAGGTCAGTAAGCAAAAGTGACATTTTCACAGTTCAAAAGTCTTAAAGTCCTCACAAAGCATTATTCTTTGTCCTGTCTGGATCCTTTCAGGCTGTCAAGCTGAAAATTATAAATTCCGCATCACACAGCTGCGAAAAAGAAGAACATTTTCAGACACAAAACAATCAAGGCAAATAACGTTCGTTCATGCGTCAACTTTAGTGATCGGTGTCGTCTTATTTAAAGGGTCTAATATGGACTTTAGATCACAGATTAAAACGGTAAAACGTGATTTTTTCTATAACATTATTTTAGTGTTGCAGCCTATATCTAGATTATCTAGTTTTCGCCTTGCTTAAGATATTCTAAAACTAGATTTATTTACATATCCAGGTACCTAAAGTTTTAACGTGTTAACTTTCTTTGTAAGTAAATATAATTAGTGTACAGTGACATTTTAGTGTACATTTTTATTAGTGTTTTTTTTATTAGTGTACATAAGTAAATTTTTTCTTAGTTTTGTATTGTCTAAAATGAATTAACATTTCTGAGTTGAGTTCAGTTTGTTTGATAAGGTTTTTGTTACATGATATAGGCTCACGCTTGACTACAACTTGTCTGATGTTAAGCAACGTTATAATATACGATCTAGCGCGATTTAGTGTTCAATAAAGCGTCAATCTATGGCCATTTAATACCAGTCGATTTAGATGCTTGAGCTTGAAAAACGAGCTTTCAATTATTTTTATGACAAAACGTTCCCTTCATACTCGTAATATATGTAAGTGAAATGGGCAAAAATTTATAATGTTATTTGTGAATGTTACTTATACAATTCTTACTCAGTTTTGTTTGAAGGTTACTCATTTTCAAACAAAAAACATTTTGTGTTTATTCTATCGACCATTTTAGACTCTCAGAGTTAAGCATTAAGAATGAGATGATTCAATTTAGGTTTGTAATGCGTTACATGGAAGGACAGTGATTTCATGCTAATGTTTATTTTGTATGAACTTGGTAGTTTCTTTGTATGTTGACTGTTTTTAATACATACATATTCTAACGTATATGGTTACCTACAGAGTCATCTGTGGTACCTAATCAAGGTTTTTATTGTATTACAAGTACTATCTAGTATATCGACTGCTCCGTTAGCTTAGTTGGTAGTGGCTCTGCCTTCTAATCTAGGGGTGCGGGTTCGATTCCCGCATAACACAAGTAATTATGAATATTAAAATTTGTAATTACTTGTGTTGAGTCTGGTCGTTTCTATGTATAATAAGTATGTATTTACAAAAGAAAAGTATATATGTATTATATCCGTTATCTAGTACCCATGATACAAGCGTAAGCTTAGTATGGGGCTAGATGGCGCTGTGTGATATGTCCTGAAATATTCATTTATTTATTTTATTTACTATAGAAACAATTTGGATCCACGATTTAAAAAAAATGAAAAAAGATCTCAAATTTGCATACTCACACATTAACAGCAAAATAAATAGGGATATGTTTTCTAAGTACATTAATTTTAACGCGAACTAAAAACTATTAAAAGGAGAAAACATAAACTATGTATGTAAAATGACACACTTGAATTTAAAATTACATTGAAATTCATTCAAAGCACTTTTTCCTAAAACAAAAACATCTCAATATGTTAATAAAATTAATTTTCTGTAAACTTAATTAATTAAGTTGTCTTATTTACAAACTGATATAATATTATTATAGTCATAATAACCACCTTATTAATTATGTTATTTTCAGTCTTCATGTAATACGTTTTAAAGGTTTTGTTATCATTTTTCAGGAAAACGCTTTAATTAGCTTATACCTTTGGTTAAATAATAACAATAAGGAAGTATATGAGGATTGTATAATAACATAGTATATATAATACAAATTATAATTATACTCCTTCTTCTTATCGAATGAGAGTGGCCTACTCTGGTGTTGAGAGTTTATCTTATTTATGACATGGCTTAACGACTGCCGTACTAGACAAACAGCCGGGACCTACAATTTAACGTGTCATCCGACCCACGGAAGCACCCAAAATGGAATGCCACTTTTCGGTCACCCATGCAAGAACTGACCGCGTCGACCTTTGCTTCACATTGGTAATCGCTAGCGATTGCCTCTGCTAGCTGAGATACAACATCATGTTAACAAGAAGGTGATATATCCAGGATCATAATTATTTTTAATTAATCTATTCAAATATGATTTGATGAAATTTATGTTATATGTTTTCTAAACCAAGCTTCGTATTTTTTACTCTGAAAACGATTTTAGTTTCATCAAAATCGGTTCACTAGACGTTTTTAAAATATTTGTAGAGAAGCCATCCTAAATTGGAAATTGAAACACCGAAAGAGATTGTTTTTATTTTTTCTTTCCATTTTTGAGCTTTAGTTCCAGTACTATCAATGTAGGTATAGTAGGTACCCACTATGACACAAATACTGCAGGCTGCAGTCTAGACAAAGTTCTGAGAATACCGACGCCGTGCCATGTTGCGTCATTGTGTTTTTTATTAGAAAAACAATACTCGTCTGCAGTTTTACTCGCGTTTTAACCGGGATAAATATCTCTATTCATATAAAAGCTAAAAAAGATATTGAAAAAAAAAAAGGTTTGGGTATACTCACATAGAATTGATAGCAAACATTTTCTAACAATTAATGGAACTTTTGTCGGTTTCTCAGTTTATTTAAACGCGTATAACGCAAAAACGGTCCAACGAATCGTGATGATTTTTGTATATAGGTTGAGATCCTGAATGTGTTAGTGAAATTGAAGGACACTGACTATTCTGAAATATTGCGAGCGAAGCCGCGGGTGTCGACTAGTTATTATCTATACTAATATTATAAAGCTGAAGAGTTTGTTTGTTTGTTTGAACGCGCTAATCTCAGGAACTACTGGTGCAAATTGAAAAATTCTTTTTGTGTTGGATAGACCAGTTATCGAGGAAGGCTTTAGGCTATATAACATTACGCTGCAACTAATAGGAGCGAAGAAACAATGGAAAATGTGGAAAAAACGGGGAAAATTATTCATCTTTGAGGGCTTCCGTTGCGTGCACAGTGAAAACGGTTCAAGATATCAAAAAAATATGTATGAAAGAATTAATGCCCAAAATAACTATTCCACGCGGACGAAGTCGCAGGCACAGCTAGTTAAATATAAAAATTTACTCAACGCCATCTCGTCCTATACTATGAAGACGCTTTTATCATCATCATACTACATTAACGTACATACATACAATACTTTAGGGTAGCCTACATATGTATATGTATGTATTAATCCAAGGTCTAAATTAGCGCTATACCAATTTTGATGAAAATTAATTCACCTGATTTCATTACAATTTTGTACAGCCATTTACAGAGGAGAAAAGACAAAGAAGCATTCTAATGCAATGAAAAATATACTTAAAAATACAAAAGTTACATAAAAATTTAAATTTTTGATTTCATATACACATTTTTAAATCATTAAGTCATTTTAATTCCTGAAATTGTTTATCATAATAAGGATACAATGTATATAACATTTTAATAGGTTTACTACACATATAATAATATACTAGAATTTATTATTAATTACGGCATCGAGTATTAATTAGGTTAATAAATAATTAATTCTGGGACGTGGGGAAACTGAAAACCATGAATTTGATCTTTTACCTATTAATAATAATTGTTTTATATTATACATCGATTCCTTATAAATTTCGATTTTGATCTACGCATTCTTAGTAATGTTTTCAATTGATTTGCAACGTTTTCTTTTTCTGAAATAACAGAAGAAACCAACATCAAAACGAAAATTACACCTGAGTAAAATATAGAAAGAATTTTGATTTTAAGATAAAGGAAATCATTATTGTTACACTAATTCGCTAAGAACTGAAATAACAATCAAATATAATGCGTAATGCAACATGCATACTTCTTCGTGTCGGCGACTGAACAAATTATCACTAACCTATCCCTAATATGTTATTTGTTTTGCATTACGATATCAATTTATTATACCTTTAAAACTTTATTATTATTAAGAGCCTGTATTGTCCCATTGTTGGGCAAAGGCCTCCCTACCCTCTTTCCATTTATTTCTGTCTAGTACTATTGTATTCCAGCCTGATAGGTGATAATCCGAATCGTTCCTCTTTCTGGGTCTGCCGCGAGGTCTTTTGTTTCTGGGGGACCATTGCGTCGTTGTCTTGAGAGGTCATCGGGCATGCGGCAGACCAGTCCCATTTCAAGTAG
This sequence comes from Macaria liturata, assembly GCA_964023185.1. Classification (NCBI taxonomy): domain Eukaryota; kingdom Metazoa; phylum Arthropoda; class Insecta; order Lepidoptera; family Geometridae; genus Macaria; species Macaria liturata. The sequence continues at coordinate 2,660,227 of OZ026831.1, read as the reverse complement.
TCAGCCTTCTGGGTCGCATCGGGTATTTTGGTTTTGGAACGCACTAAAACAAAAAGTTTTATTCGGATGACATTTCTAAACAAGTAGTTAGGATATGGATCAGAAAGGCTGGAGACCGTACTTTGTGGCACGTTGGAGAGGAGGCCTATACTCAGCAGTGGGTGAACACGGGCTGACATGATGATGATGATGATAAAAAAATACACAATTCGAACTAAGCTTATTTTTTCGTATCACTTCCGACTTATATACAAAACCGCATCAAATCAGTTGACTGACGTCAAAGTACTTCTCAAAAACATGAGTCATTAAACTCCGAGATAAGCTTTAATCATTTAGCTTTTTATGACAAACTTACATATTATTTTCCTGTTCATTAAAGGAATGGAGCTATGCTATAAAGACTATTTAGCTAGTGGTTGACTGCTGTGACAACACAAATTTGTGCAGTATTTTTTTGACACTGGTGTTCTCTCATTTCACAGAAATTGTAACAACATTGTAAGGTAAATACTATTTAAATCAATTATCAAAACAGTATTAGCTCATAAATTCCTCCTTAAAAAAATATTGTGACAAAATAACTTAATTAGTAAAAATATTTAGTATTTTAAATATACATTTATAAGACCAGATAATTAAGATATTAAATTTCATAACAGAACTTATTATTTAATACAGTTATTTCTATTCGTATCTTCCTAACGCAAATCACATACCGTACGGTCCGTAATTCTATGAACATATTACGTTATTTATTCTAACAGACTTCCAATGCCGTTTTTTAGTCTATCTAGTGTCTAGACTGAGACCTAGACAGGTAGTAACAGAAAGGGACAGTGTATGTGCTATGTATGTTTGTGTGTGTGTTTTATGAAGTAGTTTTATAAGTATTAGTGGTCTAGACAGTTAAGATTCTTGATTTTTAAAGATTTAGTTAGTTTGTGAAGTTTCGGTTCATCTAAGAGGCTATTATAAATAAAAATAAATAAATAAATATTCCGGGACATTCCACACAGCGCCATCTAGCCCCACACTAAGCAAACGCTTGTGTCGTGGGTACTAGATAACGGATATAATACTTATATACTTTTCTTTTGTAAATACATACTTATTATACATACAAACAACCAGACTCAACACAAGTAATTATACATTTTAAAATTAATAAATACTTGTGTCATACGGGAATCGAACCCGCAACCTCTAGATTAGAAGGCAGTGCCACTACCAACTAAGCTAACAGGCCAGTCAACATTACACATACTATTGGTACATATTTAGTATATATCCTGTAAATTATGTAAAGTTTTGTAATATGCACTTTTCAGTGGATTGGATACCATGTATCGTTCAAAGCTTGCTTATTACAAGAAATTGACATATTATTATATGAGGACCACAAAATCCAAGAACATTGTGTCTTTCGTGGAAGGGTCAAAGCTTTGTAATACGTACTTCTCGCGAAATAGCATTGTATCACTCAAAGCTTGTTTATTAGATCATTCACAAGAAATTGACATATATGAGGACCTCGAAATCCATACACTTAGCCATGGGGATTTCACCGACGAATCAATTCTGAAGTAGTCACGACCCTCAGTAATAAAAAATACGATCAGAGAAAAATAACATTAAAACAAACTATGATACTTATTTCTTTAGCAACTTATACTCTAGCTATTAACATAAAAAAAAAACATTAAAAATACTTAGAAATAGAAAAAGAAAAACATTTATTGAGACACATACCAAATAAACACACACACACACACACACATATACAATAAATAAGTCAGCCCCAACACAGCCCCAACTCAGCATAATGCTGATTACTGGAAGCAATCAGCGCTGGTCTTCCGTTACAATTTCCATTACTTCGATAAAATGTGTTGGTACAAAACATTTTTTGCCCAAATAATCATGCAAAGCACACTGCAATACTCCGTCCATCAAACACCCCGACCTTATGCAACGGATAACAGTTTTTTACGCGTCTGCTACTTCGCCTTTGTTGGTCTAGAAACAGGATTCTCTTTGTGCTTATTATGATTAATGATGAGAATATCCTGTGGTGAAGAACTGTGGAATAAATGTTAAATAGTGGTCAGTTTTGTTTATTTGTGAAGTGTTCTTTTTGGTAGTTATAAAGAGGAAAAAGTAGCGTAGGGTTTTCCTTATAAATGCCCTATTTAGCAGGTGTTGCTAAGTAGTTTATGATTCAGCAAAAACAATTGGTTCTTATAAGTTTGACGTTCTGAAGTGTTTTGCCTGTCGTAGCATTACATTGTTTGGAAACGAAAAACCTAGCACACAATAAAAAAAAAAACAAGATGTCATCTTGTTTTTTTATTACTTGAAAATGTTGTTTGAAAGTATTTCTGTTTCTTTATCTATCATTATTAAATCCTATTTCTTTGTACAGGTATAAAATATAAGTCCCAGGTACCCTATTCGTGTATCAAACTACCACGCATAAAAAATCTTGACCTATATTAATCTATATCAACACAAAGACAGACACACACACACAAACTTCTTTATCCCATAAACCACACATCCATCTATTCTTCTGAAGACCTTACGCAATGGTTAAATCGAATAACAGTTTTTTGCGCGTCTGCGATCTAAAGCATTATAATGCTTATACCTGTCTTCTTTGAAAACTTCCCCCTTAAAATGTTCCCAATTTAACTCTTACTCCATTGTCATAACTGTCATTTTCCCATACCAAAATGGTTTAAATCCATTGAAAGACCATAAACTGGAGACCCCTTTAATTCTCTATTGATTAACACTTATCAGATTGAAATAAAGGTCAGTTTCTTAAAGCAAATTTCACAGACATTATTGTTTTTTGTAAGACTTTTAGTTTTCCGAATAGGACCCAATTAGTTTAGACTCTAACCATATAAATTTAAGGGTTGTTTTCGTTTAGCAAATTTTTTTCGAAGTATTTTGGCAATGCCTTATGTTCTAGGAACAGGACCCGATTGGGGTAGGTCGGCAGGACTTTAGGGTCACCTTGTGGGTCGTTGACCTTAACCTCCAAATCCTGACCTTGGCTAATTTAACCTTGATGTAATCCAGGGTTCGCAACGCCCGAGGGCATAAAAAGTCTGGAATGTTTTCGCGGTTTGGGATGCAACTGCGGTTTGTTTTGAATGTGTTTTTATTATAATTTGCTTTTTGAAAATTTTGAACCGAGAAGTAGTTCTTATTGTTAAAGAAGAAGAGATGGATTTTGCGCTTGAATCGAGTACATGTAGGTTTATAGTACTGGATTGGAATATTACAAATAAATGTAGTTTTTCTTGACAGGGCGAACAGTTAGCTCAGGCTCTTTCTTATTTCAGAGTCATAACTTTGGCTTGCAATTTCTTATTCTGTGGTTATTTGCCTCCCTGTAATTTAAAGTTCTTCCAAGTCTTGCTCCACCTGCTGTTTGAAACGAAAAACTAATCAAAGTTTGTCTAAACTATATATTAACCAATAACAATCATAGAACTTGCTAAGTGTGCAACGGTTGGCGTACAGATAAAAAGCTATAAGTGATATGGCGAAAGGCAGGAGAGGCCTATGATTAGAAATGAACAACTAATGGCTGAGAAAGAAAAAGAAGAAGTACCCAATATGTGTAGTAGCAGATGTTTATCAATAGTGTTACCATATCCTATCCTACTATGTCCTGTAATATAATATCATTATATAGTTTGCTTGTCCTATGAAGTAAAGACAAATTAACTGAACTTCCTTCTCTGTATTATTCTAATTTGTATCACACACAAGCGTCACCAAGGTGACCCCTATCCATTGTCTGCGCAGACGCCGACGGAAGGACATAATGCTTTGTCACCCTTTGCTTAGTGATGTAATGATTATAATATGAGTTGTGTGCTTTGTACGAGTAACTTGTATGTAAAATACGTAAATAAAAAGAGTACATTTTAACGGTTTACTATAGACCGCCTGATGGTAAGCATCGCAGGCTAGGATGTAAAGTGTAAAACATAGTGAATTTATTATTTTATTTATACATATTCTGCAAATTTCACGTTACATGTATGTACATTATGTTGAAGCTGTCAAAGTCAATTATCATGCTTTAATTGACATAGCATAGGACAGGTTTTTTTCATATGAAACACGTAATAAATGTATCATTGTTGGTTATTTTATTTATTTGAATTCTTATGTTAAGGTAAATTTGAATGAGTGTGGCCTACTCTGATGTTAAAGCCAAGTTAAGGCCAAGAACATTGCTACTAATTTTATTTGTTCATGGAACTATTTCCTTGATATAAATAATCATAAGTAACGAAATCACAATTTAACTATTCGAATTTCTAAAATTCAAAATTGACAATGAATGTAGTAAGTAAGCTCGTATGGGAGGGGTCTCTAGCGTCAGAGTTTTCTTTTCTTTAGCTAAGACGGTTTTGCACTTGTGTATCGTTATAACCACCCTAAGTGCCTCTGACATGGCTTACCGACTATATTATGTCAAAAATAAAAAATAAAACTCCTTTGTCCTTGCCCTTGATAGGTCCAAGGGTCCCCTGCATCTGCCCTTGGAGCCCCGAGAAGGCCGGGGTGACCTTCCGGTCATCAACCCAGTTGCGTCACCGACCAGATATTCACCCGTGAATCAGTACTGCCATTTGATTGGTTAGACTCGTTAAGTGCTGCGGAATGCGATTATTAATGACGTCATATTATTTTTTAACTTTAATAAAATAAATGACTATTTCGGGGGTTTGCTCAATATATACTACATACATACAATTCAGTACAGTGGTACTGAACAAAGGTACTATTATTTATATATAAACTTAAGTTTTTTTTCTTTGTTTCTTTCATAAGTAATTAAATATATGAATGTATATAAATAAACAATCCAACAAACTCACTTCCCCTGATTAGTATGTCTTTATTTACAATTATCAAATATAAAAACAAGGGAAGAAAAACTAAACATACTTGTAACTACTACAAAAAAGGGGCACTTAGAATATCTTTAGAAAAGCCTAAAGATAATCTAAGTGCTCCAGCCCACTACCAGAGGGCAGCGTGCCCAGCATACCTACTAGCCGCATTACCACGCTGGATGGCAATGCTGATACGTTACTTCCCCTTATGTTAAGATAGTATGAAATTACTATAATTATGCATGTTATAACTACACCTAAACGGGAAATAAAGGCTACTTTTACTCCAATGATTCATTTTTATTATTTTTTTATTTTATTAGCATTTTACATTAACAATATTGACGAAACCTGATCTGTATATTATATAGATATATTAAGTCAAAATATATTCTTGCGAAGACACGTATCGTTAAGACTTTATTCGTCTTGTGCTTTACCAGTAATGCTTGGATCAAGAAATACTACATGTTATCTTCTTGGACAAAGTAAAAATCAGACAGAATTTACCTATAGGTTTATATGAAGCACCTTTTGATGGTTCAGTATCAGAGATAAAAAATATTATTCTACTCATGGAAAAAGATATAGCTTTACAAGAGATCTTTAATTTGGTTATGGTCACAGTAAATTTTTTCTCAGTACCAAATATTACCCAAATCGATTCAGCCATTTGTGCGTAGAAATAATACACCAAAAGTTAGATATTTTGCCAAATTAGTGGATTAGGAGTCGATCCTATAAATTGGGAACACGACTAAGAGGAAACAAAACCAACAGAAGAAAGATAACTTGCAAGATTTTTCTGTTACATACATATGTACATACAAATCAAGATAAATAATTAGCTTTAAAAAATAGCTCAAGAACTTCCTTTACTTTCCTACGTCCAACACTCAAGTCACCAAAAGCTTGATAAACTCTTGACACCAGATTTGGCCACTCTTATGCGAAAAGAAGAAAAACAAACGCTTTTGAAAAAATATCTCCATAGCATCTCCGTTACTTTCCTTGTTCAGCGACAGCATTGTAAATGTGGTTACAACGCACACTACACTGTGTTTTGTGTTTGTGCGTGTGGCCTTGGCCGAGGTTAGCGCCCGACGCAAGGGCGAGCCTTGATGCGTTATGTTAGCGCACTGTTAGGGCTTAACTATAAGTACTACAGGTATAGGTAGTCTGCAAACATTCTAGTTCTTTCCATGCCATGACTTGTGACGTTAGGTTGAGTTGGTTTTCGATTGGGTATTAATATTTTGTTCTTGGATTCAATCAATATATCATTGTATTTATCTATCTATATCCATATAATATAATATAGCTGATGAGGGTCAAAAATCTGAACATTGAAAACATAAGAAAAAATATTTAAAAAATCTATCTGTTTGTTTAAACGCTCATTACACAAAAACCGTTGAACGGATCATCATGATTTTTCGTATGTAGGTAGTATGAAGTCTTAGAAGTGTCATTGGCTACTTTTATCCTCAAATAATGCGAGCAAAGCCGCGGGCGTCCACTAATTTAATATTAACTAAATGAACCATACAAAATTATTAAAATTATTTCTGCAGCTTCAATTCTAGCAATTCAATATTATTACGATACTTTTATCCACTCCAAAAATAAAAAAAACATTTGCCTAGTTTTTATAAATACTATACAAACATAAGTTTATAACATGACATAAATTTAATGAGTCTTATGACTCAATAAAATCACGTAATTTCGTATATTTTGCGGTTTTGTGGTTATGGTAAAAGCAGTGATGGAATTAGAAATTAATTTATGTGTTATGTTATGTACCTACTTTTATTCAACTATTTCCTCAATTAAAAATAAATAAATAAATATTTCAGGACATATCACACAGCGCCATCTAGCCCCATACTAGGCTCAGCCCCTAATTGTTCGACAATTTCTCTGATTAATTGATGCAAATAATGCACTAATAAATGTTGTTATTAACTAATCAAAATTGAAGTAACGCTAACGTTTTGCATACTTACTATTTGTTGTGTGGATAAAAAAAACTTTCAGAAGACTTGATAACCTCCTTTTTATGAAGTCGGTTAAAAATCCTAATCATGCGACTCCATTTAGATTTTTAATGATCGTTTTAAAAGTTACTTTTAAGACCTCATACTACTTTGTATAATTTAATTTGAAAGTCTTAGCCAAAATCCCTGATGGCTTTTAAACTCGAAACCGAAAAATCCATTTTTAACTCGCATGTAAGGAATGGATTATTAATTTTTGTTACAAATACTGTTGTTAAAACTTGAAAAATTGTTGTAACCATCTCTCACAAAAAAATAAGGTTTATAAAACATACACGTAACCTTACCTTCATTACAACACAGCCTCCATGGTACATAAATAAGGCTAAACTAGCTCGAAGGAGGTTTAATTCTATTTATAATTGCAAACCCGCATCCCACCTGGTTATCCCGTTATGTCTGTTCTGGTAATCTTTGGAAGGTACTTTGCAATATAATGTGTTTGAGGCCTTTTTAGGTATAAATTTACGCAGGATAAAATATGTAATATTGTGGTTTCTTCTTCTTCTTCTTATCGAATAAGAGTGGCCAACTCTGGTATCGAGAGTTTTCAGACCGCCCTAGGGGCCTCTGACATGGCTCAATGTCTGCCGTACTAGACTAACAGTCGGGACCTACAATTTAACGTGTCATCCGACCCAAAAGAGGAAGTGGTTTCGAAAAAGACATACAGCGGAATTCAAAATTGGTTACCAAAGCCACAGAATACACAGTAAAATCAAAGCTTATGCAAAAATGGGCAAAAATCTGACTGAACAAAGCGATCTCTCATAATGTTAATGAATTTAATAGTCAGTGTAATTCAGTGTCTATCTGTTGAAGTGTTAACTTAGTCATTTAGTCTCGATTTTTTGTACAAAATCACACTTCACACCTCATTATTAACTAAGAATCTTTTGGGAATTATATTTTAATGTCCGATTCAACAGATACGTTAGTCCTATCTGCATTATTCTTTGGCTCAATTAACTACTATTACAGATCCATCTAATACAATCTACACATACCTACCCTATCATATATGGCACAATAGTCAACAATTATGCCACCAGGTGGTTAAAACGTATGCATTTTTATGTTAGTAGGATTACAGACTAACTGTACCTATCCAGGTGGGTTATACAGGAATCTGGTTTAGAACTAGTTCTTTTAAACAATTATGTTATCTTTAGCATACTTACATACTTATTTTAATTTCAACTTTAGTTGGGTTGGTTTTATGTTTGTGTGCTCCATTTTAACTGACTTTAAAAAAGAGGAGGTTTACTATGCAACTGTACGTTTTTTTATACTTTTTTGACTTTCAAGAAAGAGGAGGCTTACTTATCAACTGTTTGTTTTTATTATATTTTTGTACCTTGAAGAAAGAGGAGGTTTACTCTTAAACTGTATATTTTTATAATTTTTTTTTATCACGAAATAGGCTTACGTTTCACTACAGCCTGCCTGATGTTAAGCACCACTGTAGTCTAAGATGTAGCACGCTTGCCTAGAAGAAACCTATTTAGTCTAGATTCTATTTTCTTTATTTATTATTATTATAAGTTGGTGTGAATGTTTAGCTCAAATTGTTCCTACTTATAATATGAAGGTGTAAGTTTTTGTGTGTGATTGTTAGTTATTCGCGCTCAAACGGTTCAGCCAATCAGGATGAAAGTTGGTATATTGTTGGTATTGTTGGTTAATATATATATATAAGTTATATATATATATATAAGTTATATATAAGTTGGATTGGGCCCGGAATTAACAATCAGTTTACTTTGTGTTCTAGATTTACTCAGATAAACTAAACTGCTAATATTTTTATTGTTGTTTTTTTTAATTAAAGCAGTAACGCCATTTTGGGGAAAAAGTTATAATCCATACCAAAAATAGGTGCTGTACCGAAACATAGGTAATGTTACGTAAACCTTCAATAACCAAGCGTAGACAATTATTTTAATAAATAATAGCCTTGTATAAATGTAACTTGGATTTCAATGAGTGATTGTATGCCTACGCACTTACACAACTAAATGTCTCTGAATTTGTTTTGACAAAACAAGAGTTTCTGAAAGAGATTATACAGAGTAACTGGGATTTTGTATTTTACATTTTGACCATTTACATTCATAATTAAATAATTGATTAAGAGCATTACAACTCTTTTTTATCGTTTTTTTATTCATTTTAAAAGTTAGATACAATCAAAAGCATCCCTAGAACAATTGTTCGAACACTACTTTAGAACACTTTCAGCAGTTTTTAGAACTTTTGTCTGTTTATTTAAAAGCACTTGACGCAAAAACGGCTGAACGAATTATCATGATGTTTGTTATCTAGGTCTTGGGAGTGACATAAGCTACTTTTTAATCCGTACTCTCTCTCTCTCTCTCTTGAGCCATATTTCCTCTTGACTGAGGGTCGTGACTCCCCCGCAGAATTAATTCGTTAGGGGAGTTTTGGGCAGATACATCGTGGTGGGCGCCCTGGTCTTTCCACGGAAGACACATATCTTCGGATATTGAGGTCCGTTATCATGTCGGTTTCCTCACGATGTTTTCCTTCACCGCTAAGTGAGTGCGAAATCCACACACAACTTGAAAATACAAGTCATTGGTGTAGGGCCGGATTCAAACCAGGGTGCGTCTGGATGAAAAGGAGACACTGGAACCGCTGAGCCACACTCTTTCTTTTATTCCAAAATAATGCGAGAAAAGGTTTAGTTGTTTACTGGTAACAATTAGAGTGTTTCGTAGTTACCCTGTATGGATTAGTTCAATAACTGCACATGGGTCCCAACGTGAGAGGTAACCGTTTATGGATATGACTTTGATAAGATTTGATACACACGGCAGGAAAAGAAGAAAAACAATCGTGTTTACTTTATTTGACAGCTTTATTTATGGCTAATATTAATTTCCTCTGAGGAAATTTGGTAACATTAGGTTATAATTACAGGTTGGAAGGTAGGCTAGGAATATGATATATTATAATTATATTATCTATGCTATAACTATAAACTTTCTACTAAGCTTTGGAACACTTTACCAGAAGCTGTGTTTCCTGCGAACTACAATCCAGGGGTTTTCAAATCTAGAGTTAATAGGTATCTTCTATGTAAACGTGTTACACTCTAGGCTGCAGCAATGCTTAACATCAGGCAGGCTGCAGTCAAAAGCAAGGAAGGATAAGGAACCTGCGTACTTTGTATACTTTCAAACTAAAATTGAAGAGATTTATTTTTGAACATCAAAAACGAGAAGCCTTATTCACAAACGACACTAGCGCATTTTAATTTAATTTAATTATTTTCTTAATACTAATTTACCTACATAAGTTTTTTTTTATATAAGTATATATGTTATTTTGTGTAATATGTATTAATTAGTGTAGCCCTAGCTCGTATATATATTGTATATATTTTATATATTTATTTCATTCCTTCCACTACCAGTATGTCTAATTTAAAATTTTGTTCCTCTTTGTATACCTACGTCTTTGTCTTTGTTTGTTTTCCTGCCTTCTTGTACGTGCGTGACGTCACAGCCAGCCCCAACGGAAGACCAGCGCTGGTTGCTTCCACACAACCAGCATTATGCTGAGTTGGGGCTGTGTTGTGGCAGATTTTTATGTTTGTTTATTATGTTTTTACTCCTGTGTGTTCTTCTGTTAAATCTGTCACAATAAATGTTTTCTTTCTTTCTTTCTTTCTTTCTTTCTTTCAAAAGTAAACCTATCCCACGTAAAAAAAAACTATGTTATCTAGTAGGAACTTTTGACTTAGACCATCTCATACAGTAAGAAGATACGGGAAGAAGGTGGAGAAGAGAAGAGAAGATACGATTAGAAGTACAATTAACAATTTATTAAAGTTTCGTTTATGTGCATCTGTCGTATGTGCCTTTCCCAGTGCAACTTAGAAAAAGTATTTTTCAAATAAGACCGTCTTTTAACACTTTTTTATGAATTTTTAAATCTTTTTTTACGTTATTTGTGTTAAGTACTATTTTTTTTAGTCTTACATAAAAAACTAGTAAAAATACCAACCCTCTTCATAAAACCAACAAACTGTCCGTGAGTATCCACAAACCATGTATTATTAATTCTGACATTATCTTATTCATGTCGGGTAATTGTCCGAAATGCCCGGGCATTCTAACAGGCATCGTGCGTTACCCTGCCGGGACATAACGTCACGTGGATATGGGCGTGAGGAAAAGAAAGGATTACTTATGCTTTGTACATTGTAGCTTAGATTGGTTCATTTCAAGATTAACCTTCTTTCAAAATACGCCTACAGACATTATTTTTTAACATAGGATTATTCTAGTAGCTATATTATATTATTATAGTAACTTTGATGACAAAATATTGACAAATCTTTTTTGAGTGGGTATTCTAACAGGCTTAGTGCGTTACCCTGTCTGGGTATACGAGTAATAACGTTACGTGGATATAGCGCGAGGGAAAGAGAGGATTAGATTGGGTCCTTTTGACATTTGATTTATAATAATAAACCTGCTAGCTGAATTCTCCTTTCATGGCTATGTTAAATACAAGAATCAATTAATTACTGCAGATGTTGACTTATTGTGTTTTGACCATTAGGTTCCTTTAAAGATTTTATCAATAGCAATAAACTTTCTTGGCTACGTTCGGCTAACTGTACTGCATGTATACAAATCTTTATTATTTTCCTTTTGGGATTACACTAAATACATGAATCTATATATCACCGTTAGATTGTAAAGATCGTTAGATTACAATCTATCTAGCGAGATTGTAAACTATCGATAGATTGTGAACCGTATCATTATGATTGCAATTTGACTCATTATTCTTCGCTATATTGTAATCTACCGAAGTGAAGCCGTCAAATTGTGAACCGGCGTAGGACGGAATGCAACTCGCGCTCTATGTTTAGGTATTGCGAAGTCACTTGTCTGTGACAGGAGGTAAGATTAGGTTCGTTAGGTTGCTTTCTTTCTACCACGCACATGCGACGACGAGCGAAGCGAGGAGGAGCCAAGTCCTGTTGTAGTGCAAGTGTTGGACTCGAAGATGATACGGTTCACAATCTATCGATAGTTTACAATCTCGCTAGATAGATTTTAATCTAACGATCTTTACAATCTTACGGTGACATAAACATTAGAACAGATTCTGTTTTGTTTGTAGACACTTAGATTGAACATTTACTGTTCCATTTTATGTGAACTTAGTGATTCCGTGGTTAATATCGAATTGGCGTTTTTTGTACGCTGGAAATGCTTGGGGTATTATAAGGTACAAAATAGATTATACATACATATGAAATGAGAATGAGATTACTTGGGAAATATCCATAAGTTCCATAGTTTTGATAAATAAATGTGGAATACACCAAACATAATATGCATTGTTTCAAAATTCTATTTGCACGTTTGTTGTTGAAACAAACCTATAATTTAGTATTTTGGATGAAAGGCGAGATGTTAAATATAACTTCTATACAATTTAGGTCACGTATACAAGATCTATTCCAGACTACCAAAGTTCGATGTTCTATGAATATGAACAAATTCTTCCTATCTATTTGCGGTAACACTAGTTTTTACATTTGGATGTGCCCGATTATAAGTGAAAGTGCCTTCAATAAGCAATATAAAACTAAACACTTTTATTACTACTTCTAAAAATACTATAATAGGTCTATATTTTTCCAAGGACATGTGTCTTCCGTGGAAGGACCTGTTGGCTCACCACGATGTATCTGCCCAAGAGAACTCCCCTAACGAGTTAATTCTGCAGGGGAGTCATGACCCTCAGTCATGAGGAAATACGACTCAATAGAGAGAGATTTAAAGCTTCACCTAACTGTTAGAAGGTAGTCGTAAACTTATGAAAGCTAAAATCTGAGTTATCACTTTGACTAACGCTACACATAAGTACTTGCCAGAAAAATGTACACAAATCTTATAATAAACTATTTCTTTAACTGTGATTTTAAAATTTCTAATTGAGTACAAACAGACAAACTGACATTTTTAATGTTTTTGTACAAATCTGAAAATATTTGTGAATAGGTATCATGCGTAGGCCCATTTCAATGAGATTGATTTACAATTTTGCAGCCTAATATAAATATGATTTATACACATCGTTACGTTTGTTGATAGAACATAAACAAATGCTAAAACTATTTGAACAATTTACTGTTTTAGAAAATAATACTTTAAAACCTGGGGAAAACGAAAATATGTACCTGAGAGAATGAATTGAATTGTAATTAATTTATTTAAAACAATTTGTTTCCCCGCAGATAAAATACCATAGTTGTTTTAAAACAGCTTTTCACAACTTATTTTTAAACGATTGACTTCAATTGCTTATTTTTTTATATTTTTTTTACATGAAATAGGCTCACGCTTGACTACAACTTGCCTGATGTTAAGCAACGTTATAATCTACGATCTAGCGCGCTTGCCTAGAAGAAACCGGTTTACTCTCGACTTGAAGACCGAAAAATTATAGAAAATATGAAATTTAGAAAGGTTAATGATACTCAAGTACAGTAATAAAAATATAGTCATAATCTAAAGCATAGCATTCTAGAAAAATAGCTAATTCATCCATAAAACTTCATAAGACTCAAATTCCTACTAAGACACACAGAACAAAGCTACAAGATTGTAACCACTGGCACCCGATTGCACCCACATTACATAACTATGTCAGTGAAGTAACATTATGACAGATAGATGTTATCATACTAGTATACTCATTTAGGTTACAATGTATTTAAATGATTGTATGACATCATCATTAAGAAAGATAGATAAAAGTCTTTATTGTAACACACATAAAAAAGAAGTTCGTAGGAAAGTGGCTAACCACCAGCGTTGGCCACTTCAAGAGTTTTAAAAGTGCCCTCAGAAATAACTTAGCGACTGTGTACTATGGCAAACAGCTAAGATTTCATCACAGTCATTGGATGAATCAATAAAGTAAATTAATAAATAGACCAATTTATTCTCATACAGACTCGGTTTTCTATGGTTTGTAAAAATAACTTTTTTTACTTCTATTTTTCGTCTGCTTGATGCTGAGTCAATTCACAATAATTTGTACATTATACTTCTTAAAGATTGTTACTCCTAGATTAAATCTTCTTCAGATTCAATTGAATGATAATTTCTTTGACAAATACATAATGCTGGGTTCCCAACTAACCAACACTATGTACTGGTGACATAGATGACTTTTGTCATCAGATTTTATTGAACTTCAAACATATCATGATGTTTTACGACACTGTTTAGCGAGCGTAAAGCAATTTGAAAAGAAGCCATTGGTTTAGGATTGGGATCGAACAAAGATTCATCAAACTATAGGTTGTATTATGTATTCTGTGCTATAGGTCACACCATAGGTAGGTATATAGGTTATAGGTAGGAGGGTGGTTCTGTAGTATAGGTAATAAGTAAATTACCTTTTATATTATTATTTTATTTTTTCTTCAGGCTTTTCTAAAGATTTTCTAAGTGTAATTCCCCTTTTTTATGTTGTAGTTAGAAGTAGTATGTTGAGTTTTTCTTCACTTGTTTTTATATTTTATTATTGTTACCTTTTATATGCTTGCTTATAAGGTTAAAATGTGTGGTACATTACATACTTACGTAAGTTATTATACGAGTACCTCTAGTATAATAACTTATGCAAAAAGCTTTGCGAAATTTTTCTTGAAAACGAATTCAACAAGGCTCTAAATAGGTACTGAAACTTGAAAACCAAACATTAGTTACATAAAGTTTAGTTGATAAGAGGGGTTAGTCTGAGTGTGATTTAGCTGCCTTTGTTGTCTGGGCTAGGATACCTAGCTTATTACCTAGGCTAGGCTAGACTATGTACTAGACCTGGGGTTATGTAAAAGGTTTGTGTTTTGGGAAGTGGATAAGTTTATATCATATAAAATTTGTAAAGTTGAAAATACGTATGTAATATATTCAATGTTAATTAACTGACTGTGTATGTCGATTTTAATCATTCTTATGCAATCACGAGATGGTTTGTTATAATAATAAACCAGTTGATTAGAGCAAACATAATCTTTTTTGTTTTACCTAAATTAATCGAATTTTAACTTCAAATCTTCACTTGAAAGATTCACTCTTCCTAACCAAGAAATATCTCAATTTCATGAAGATCAAACTGACTTGACGTTAAATAAAATAATCTAAATGAATTCTATCAATAACAGTTACACACCTTTCTCAAACCCCAAAACATTTCCACGAAAGAGCGTCCATTTTGTTTTCCGTAGCAACATGCGTAGCTGCCTACGCGGTCGTAGACCTCTACGTAGCGCGTAGCTATCGGTCACTGACCTCTTGCTGAAAAATCCGACCAGAGTAGGGCAGAGGTCAACAGTTGAACTTTTGTGTGTTTGATAATTTGGATGGCCATTTATGGACTGCGGTGTAACAGGCGTTAAAAGTAAATTCGTGTGAGAGTGGCCAACTCTGGTGTCGAGAGTTTTCAACTAGGATAACCAAAATATTGTCATACGTTCTGTTATATGGACACTAAATATCTACTGCCAAGTCGACTGACGTTAAAAAAGACATGGTTTAGTCGTTTACACGAATCAATTAGAGTCGTACAATAAAAGATATAGGTACGGGTTTTGTAGGAATGTATTTGTATTGAAAGACCTTTTTATGTGAATTGTATTCTATATTTTGGCGTACAATAAAGTATATTTGATTGATTGAAAAACAAAAATATTAAAAGTATTGAAAAACAAATTTTACAGGATTTTTTTACAAGTTTTCAGCGTGTAAGTATTTAGTTAAAATTATCATAAAAATATATTATTTAAAATTATCATTCTTAACATCAGGCAAGTTGTAGTCAAGCGTAAGGCTATATCATGTAAAAGAAAGTTACTTATACTATAACATAAATAAATAATAACATAATTTTTTTTTTCTATAACATAACATTACCAATATAGGTAAAATAGCTTTTGCTCCTCGCATTCATTCATTGTGGTTAACGGATTTTCCTTTACATATACACATATGTACATTGTTTATCAATTGAGAATTCCGTGGTGATATAATGAACTTTAATTAAACTAATTAATTATGTTTTTATAACAAACCAAAGATAAATAGGCTGTGTAATGTAACACAGATAACAATTATGTTTGTTTAAATATTTTGACCGTTATAGTTTATGGTTTCTTGTTAATCTATTATATAATATATAAAACTCAAAGGTGATTGACTGACTGACTGACATAGTGATCTATCAACGCATAGCCCAAACCACTGGACGGATTGGGCTGAAATTTGGAATGAAGGTAGATGTTATGACGTAGGCATCCGCTAAGAAAGGATTTTTGGAAATGCCATTTTCAAACGGGTGAAATAAGGGATGCAAGTTTTACTTCTTAATGCGAGCGAAGCCGCGAGCACCCACTAGTCTATTATATAATAACAGATAGTTTTAACAATATTAAAATGTAAGCAACTAAAATCCTAATGCTTGTTCA
Organism: Macaria liturata; assembly: GCA_964023185.1. NCBI lineage: Eukaryota > Metazoa > Arthropoda > Insecta > Lepidoptera > Geometridae > Macaria > Macaria liturata. The sequence goes on along the minus strand of OZ026831.1, from coordinate 2,643,716 downwards.
AATATAGTAAACAAAACTACGACACTTTAACAGCGAAATATTCTTTCAAATTAATACAAAATAAACGAAATTTGACTCAAAGAAAACATTGCACTGCACAAAAATTTCTTATATTTTGCAAACTAGTAACAGTGATAAAAATATTATTTACATTTCTAGACCTAACACACAAACATTATGTGATATTGTATATGTGTGTGTGAGTATACAATATGCTTATACATATATTCATATCATAACACGCAATGTAGGTATGTCTGGTTGTCAACCAACAGTCAAAACTTTTATCTCGTTGTAAAATAATTATTATGAATCGCAATTTTAATTACATCACAATCGTAACACGAGGAAAGAAACGTAATTGGGTCGTTCTGAGATAAAAGTTCACTGACAGATAGTGTGACGAATATTGGCTTTTATTATTCATAAAAAAATTACTGATTGTTTATATCATAGACTAGCTGGAGCGCGCGACTTCGTCCGCGTGGAATAGTTATTATCATAAAAACGGTTCTAGTGAGTTAACCTCAAAAGATAGACATATACTGTTGCAGACATTTTGTTAGATCATTTCAAGAACAATAATTCTTTCATACACATTTTTTTGATTTCTTGAACCATTTTCGCAGCGCACGCAACGGAAGCCCTCACAGATGAATAATTTCCCCCGTTTTTTCCACATTTTCCATTGTTTCTTCTCTCCTATTAATTGCAGCGTGATGTTATATAGCCTTAAGCCTTTCTAAATAAATGGTCTATTCAACACAAAAATATTTTTTCAATTTGCACTAGTAGTTCCTGAGATTAGCGCGTTCAAACAAACAAACAAACCAACTCTTCATCTTTATAATATTAGTATAGATATTCATATATATAATAACTGGTACCATATGTAAAACTTATTAAAGAGCGGCATCAGTCAGTAGTACATCAATACCAACCATTTTGTTTAACGTTATTTTTTACATATAAGTATATTGTAACGAATAAATTTACACTTGACAACTTTAAAGAGAAACTTCACTCTCGCTATATATGCCTTTATATATCATCATCATCCACAGCCGTTGGGCTCTTACTGCTGGGTATAAGCCTCCCTTTATATGTACATATATGTGTGTTTTTTTGTGTGCAATAAATATATCATAGTTAGAGAATGAAAAGGCTAGACGATATTAAGTAGTGGACAAAACTGAGCTAACCGAATCTTAAAGAAGCAGCGTGGGATCGCAGGAAATTTTGCCAACTAACCAAACTTCTATGATGATGATGAATAAAGAAGCGCCCGTAGCTTAGCTAGCGGAGGCAATCGCATGCGATTATCAATGTTAAGCAAAGGTCGACGCGGTCAGTCTTTGGATGGGTGACCGAAAAGTGGCATTCCATTCTGCGTGCTTCCGTGGGTCGGATGACACGTTAAATTGTAGGTCCCGGCTGTTTGTCTAGTACGCCAGTCGTTAAGCAATGTCAGAGGCTCTTAGGGCGGCTTGATAAACTCTCGACACGGGAGTTGCCCACTCTCATTCGATAAGAAGAAGAAGAAGATATTGAATTGAATGGAATTTAATATACATATGTACATCTTCATAATTAAACTTGTAAACGATTACAAAATAATATGCCCAGTAGTAAGGCTTAGACAAGTTCGATCCACCAATAAGGTCCTTGACCCTCGAGGGCAATAAAACCTACTTTACAGGGCTGGGGGTGAATGCACTCGCGCTGAAATTTTATTTCAGACGTGGCAATGAACTCTGTTTTTGAGGCTTTGAATTCAATACAAAACATTTTTTTTACTTAATGAAATACTTTTTTTTGGGTGCAACATCTATACCAATGGCGTTTAGCGGAGGAGGCCTAGTGAGTTAACATGGGCTGAAGATGATGATGATAATGAATAATTTTATGACTCATAGACCAATAAATCATTATCATTGTTATTCTAAGTTCTTATTATTTAAAAACATTACTTCCAAAATAATGTCAGTAGTCGTCAAGCGATGACAGAAACGGTTAGGACAGTTTCAAAACCCATGTTTATTTAAGCGGTCGTTAAGGTATTAAGTAGACCACAAGGGTGGTTTGAAAACTCTAGACGCTAGACTTGGCCACATTCAAACGAATTTACTAACAGTGCTGTTTCTGCCAATGCCGGGTTTAAATTCTGATTCTTAAGTTTTCCTCTTAAACAAAAAATAACAAAACTAGGTATGACGTGATTTGTGAAATTCACTGTAATTTGTTGAATAACCGTAATTAACGTGTAATAATTTGACCTATTTTAATTGGGGACAGGAAAAAATTAACATTTTAAATCATATGCAGTTCTTGCAAAGGAAATATTATTTGGAATTTCTGACAATCACGGCAAAATTATTTCCAATGTATTTTTTGTTTTAAGGAAAAGGTCAAAACCTACTAATAGTATGGCTGATGGATTTTCCTGTAGGTAAATGTATTAGTAATACAATGCATATAAAAAGTGACCGCAAACTGCGGTTTTATATAATGTTATGTAAAAATGGGGCTTATTATTATGAATAGGAATATTTTAATGTAAATTAAATCACATTAAAAACCTAATAATGAGGTAATCTAAATAACTCACAATCTTCATATTCTTATTGCATGAATAAGAAGAGTGGCCATATTGTCCAGAGATTTCAAAGCACACTAGGAAAGAAGAGTATTTTTATCCTACAATACCATTAACACGACACCCCTTTTTTTGCAATCGGTCAAAATTATTGTTAAATTACATTGTAAAAAGTAATCACAATTAAACGCTTAACTAATAAATACATTAAAAATATATAGAGATGAATCTTAAATATGAGCATGAAAAAAATAAGAATTTGTGCTGCCAAACACGCGTACAGACACAAACATGAAGTTTTAATTACTTTGACTTTACATAAAAAAAAAATGAAAAGAGGACACCCACCACGATGTATCTGTCCAAGAGAACTTTCCTAACGAATCAATACTGCGGGGAAGTCAGGACCCTCAGAGATAAGAAAATACGACTCTAAAAGAGATATATATTTTTACTGAAACGGGTTTGCACTAGGCCTTAGTTTGCATGATGGCGAGCAAAGACTATGAGAAGAGAAGAGACTTCCTAAGATGGAGCGTGGTTATCCGATAAGAACCGATTCACTCTCGCTTTGAAGATCGCTGGAACATAGATACTCATTAAATTAGCTTAACGTAGATAATATATAAAATTGAGTTATTTTTACTAGTATTTAATAGATACCTTTAATGATTTATAGTTTTGCACAAATATAGTAGAGATACATAATTAATTAATTAAGTGTCACCGTGATACAATAATTTAGAATACAGTGTTGTACGGTTTATAAGTTGTGGTTAAAAGTTGTGTACAAAAACGAGGAAAATGAAATATGCAAGTCATGAATAGTCTTTGATAACTTTTACTGCGGTTAAATGACTTTTGTATCTTTTAGTTAATTAAATGTGTTGCTAGGTACTTAGAGTATGTAATGGCTTTCAATCAATTTATTATTCCCGTAATCTTATATTATTGTGTTTATCCCAGCGTCTATTCTACAAATATAAAAGTGAAAGATTGCGAGTATGTAAGTCTTTTTTTTAAATTAGTAACAATGATAAATTTGATCTCTCTGAAATCACATATTTATGTACAATGTACATGTTAAAAATTACAAACATATTATTTTTCTTCTTATCGAATGAGAGTGGCCATCCCGGTGACTAGAGTTTAGCAAGTTTTGTGATATGGCTTAGCGACTGTCGTACTATAACAAACAGCCGGGGCCTACAATTTAACGAGTCATCCGACCCACGGAAGCTCCCGAAATGGAATACCACTTTGTGATAATGTAATCACTTGCGATTACAAGCAAGCTGAGCTACGAGCGCTTCATCATCATAGAATAGAATAGAATATATCTTTAATGTACACCATAAAACATAGAAATAACAAAACAGGAAATAAACTTAAATATATTAAAGTGATGCACATTGGGCGGCCTTATCGCCTTAGGCGATTTCTTCCAGGCAACCTTTTGGATGGACATTACTAAGAATTATAAACAGGCGGTGTACTAAAAAATATAATTAGATACAAACATTAGTTAAAAGACCAATACATACTCATAATATACATAAATAAATACAATACATACATATTTCATACATATTACACAAAACATTTAGGAAATAAGCTACTATTTTTATATAAGTAAACTACATAAATTAATGCTATAACAATGACAAATAATGGTGATACACTAACTTTCATCATCATCATCATCCACAGCCTTTGGGATCCCACTGCTTGGTAAAGGCCTCCCTTTGCATGTGCCATCTGCGTCGATCTTGTGCAGACCTTATCCAGGTTAGACCGAGCGCTTCAGAAACATATTTATAAGCCTGAACAAAAAAACCGTTGCAAAACTTATAACATTTAGTCCTATAAAACAATCAATATGCATAATCCCTATGTGCTAAAATTACGCAACGTGTCTGCAGCAAGGGGCAACGTCCGACCGCCCTTGGTCGGCGACGCTTACATAAAGCTGACGCATAAACGCTAATAGGTGATATATCATAGCATATGTAATTCTTTTATGGCTAAAAATGAGGTATTTTTTTGTAAATATTATCATCTTCTTATCGAACGAGAGTGGCCGGCTCTGGTGGTTTCGAAGCGTCTTTTCCAAGGTTTTCTTAATAAAACTTTAGCCTACCTATATCAGTAAAATATATCATCTTTATCAGGAATCTTTTTATCGAATGAGAGTGGTTCTGGTGTCGAGAGTTTTCAAGTCGCCCTAAGGGCCTCTGATATGACTTAACGACTGCCGTACTAAACAAAGAGCCGGGACCAATAATTTAATGTTTAATATTATAGTCATCATTTTAATTGCTGTTAAAGAAAGAAAGAAAACATTTATTGTGACAGATTTAACAAAGGAACACACAGGAGTAAAAACATAATAAACAAACATAAAAATCTGCCACAACACAGCCCCAACTCAGCATAATGCTGGTTGTGTGGAGGCAACCAGCGCTGGTCTTCCGTTGGGGCTGGCTGTGACGTCACGCACGTACAAGAAGGCAGGAAAACAAACAAAGACAAAGACCATCTGTTATAACCATGTTAGTTCCCAAATTCATAAGGCCGGTTTGTTTTTACAAGGAATGGGTTTGCACTTGACCGTAATTCGCCGTAAGCAATCATTACGGTCTAGGATGGAACGTGCTTACCCAGCAAGAACCGGTTCACTCTCGCTTTGGAGATCGCAAGGTTGTATTCCGCGGGGAACAGGGAGTCAGGCAGGGAGTTCCACAGTTACCTAATTCATTGGTTACCCATCTACTCTAATATACTATTAGTAATTAATATACTTACTAAAATTAGAATGGCAAATGCTGGTTATTGTGTTTTTACTTACTTTAGTACTTGACCAATTCTGATGTCAGGAACTTTTTAACCTACTCTATAAGTCTGATACTATATTAAAAAAAAAACGACCCCGACTGTTTTTATTTGAAAAGTCTTATTATTCCACAATCTGTATAGTTTTGAGTGATGAAACAAAAGCATAAGTCGTGTACCTCATTATAATTGTTTTTTTTTACATTTATTTTTTACTTGGCCATTTGTAAAACCAATTTGCACGCGCTATGGACGAGAATGTAATGGTCGATATCTTATTATTGAACAATGTGAAACCTATAATTTGCAAATAAATGATTATGAAATCTGAATCAAAGGTTCTGGAAAGGTTTTTATCTAACTAGAAAATCTTAACAACCCCTCCTCCCCATAAACCTAAATGTTATCAACCTCTGATAAAAACAAAATATTGCCGTCACAAAGTCCGTTACCCTTTTTTCGAAGCTACACTGACTTGTTATGTTAGGTATGTGTCTACCAATTTGTCATCCGTAGGGGGTAAACGCACTATGCTGGAGGATAAAAGTTTAGAAAACTTAGAAGTTTTAAAAGCTTCTCATGTGAATGGCTCTAATTTCAATAAATAAAGCAAATATTTAGCGAATATATATATTTTTTTTTATAAATAAATAAAATAAAATATATTCGCTTCATAAACAGATATATTTAGGCCATACCAAAATATCACAAATTTTAAAGGACATAACGATATAACTTAGTTTACGGCCTTAGGCGATTTTGAAGAAAAGTATGTTGAAGTTGAACAGAGTTGGGTGATATTTGCTATGGAGTAAGAGTTTTATACCCTGGATTATACTTAAGCTTTTATCCCGAATCCACTGGGGTATCACCGCGGAGCGCTGCTAGTGCTTAATTTAAATATTTTGAATTTCTTTCAAAATATGTAAGTACGCCCTGCCATCAGAAGGAGCGAAGACATAATGGCGGTAGGTAGGAAACAGGTGGATGCAAAAAGGACAAAAGTAAGCTGAGTTGACTGTCTTGGATGAGGCCTATGTCCAAAAGTGGACGACTATTGGCTGATGATGATGATGATGAAGAAATACAATTTTAACTTTACATTTTGATGCAACTTTAAACTTCTTTATTTTATTTTAAAGATAAACATTCATTTTTTGCAAGATGTAGTTGTATTACGTGATGGTAAGTGATAAAAAATCAAAATATTAATATTATACAACTCAAACATTACTGGTGTGTAGATAAAAAAAAAAACATTTTCATTCTGATAGTGCGTATTTACATTTAGGGGTAGTTATCCCTTAAAGGTAGGTTCATTGAACTCGCCACAGAATAACAAACACTTTCAAGGGCAAGAGCCTTCGTCGTGTCAATGTATTGCGAAGTTCGGAGATAGTTCATTGAAAGTTCAACTCTTGTATTTGAATAGGATTTTTGATTGAGCTTTGATGCGCCATTGCACGTTATTTGAATTTTTATTTGAGTTATTGGTTGTGCTTGATCTATACTGCTTATTATATACTATATAGGTATAAGCACCATAGATTAATCAAATAACACTTAGGATAATTTATAATTCTAAATCCTGTCCATCCAAAGGTTGCCTTGAAGAAATCGCCTAAGACGATAAGGCTGCCCAATGTGCATTAAAATAGTTTTTAAATTTCTTTCATCGTGTAATTTTTTGGTTTGCATTAAAGAATATCTTATCTGATCCTATAATTATTAATTGAATTTCATTTTCTGTTGTTATTTTATTATCTTGGTTATTTTTTTCTGTTGTTTTTACAAATATAACAACGTTTATTATTTCATGAATCATGTTAAATGCCGTTACAAAGGTCTTATAAATTTCAAAAACCAATGTTAGACACTCTAATACAATTTTATTTTTTCATTATAATACAAGATTGTTTTAGATCTGTCGTAGCAAATTGTTGCGAAATATTTCGTTAAGCGAGTGTGGCGTAGCGGTTCCAGTGTGTGCTTTTCATTCAAACGCACCCGGGTTCGAATCCGGCCCTACACCAATGACTTGTATTTTAAAGTTATGTGTGGATTTGCACTCGCTTAACGGTGAAGGAAACATCGTGAGGAAACCGACATGTTTTGAGGACCACAATATCCGAGGACATGTGTCTTCCGTGGAAGGACCTGGGCGCCCACCACGATGTATCTGCCCAAGAAAACTCCCCTGGCGGATTAATTCTGCGGGGGAGCCACGACCCTCAGTCATGAGGAATACGACTTAAGAGAGAGAGAGCAAATATTTAAGCAGTACTTAAAATAAGTTATAAATATCTGTAGGTTTATCATTCAAAGCAAACAAGATTTTATAATAAAATATCGAATGAAACAGAAAGAAACTACATAAAAAAAAAAAACAATTTTTTACATTAATACAATTTAATTTAGGCTGCACAGAATATTTACATAGTGTGTCCTGACTACTGCTGTAGGATTCCCTGTGTTGCAGTAGCCAGGGTTCTTCCGTGGAAACTAATATTATTAGGAGAGTAGGTATATCTATCTAAACAACACAATACAGAATGACGATTATAATAATTACATACTTATGTTTATGTTCTATCCTATATATATTTATTATTAGTAATTTGAAATATTTCATAGTTACTCATTCTTAAAAAAAACCACAAAAACGCTTTGAGTTACCTAATTTCAAAGGAAATACCCAAAAATACAATCATACGCACAAACTTTAAAGACACAAACAACAAAGACTTGAAATTTATTCTTATACCTAATTTTTTTCATTATTCACATTTTTCATGCCCACAAATTATGACAAGTTATTTTTAAACGCTTTATGAAGTCATGATTATAAAATTGAACAAAACATTACCTTTACCTTATACGTTTTACCGTAAACATTATAAAAACACTTTATACATATAAAACACAAGATGCGTTATGCATACACGCACACATAGATCGTATCCCTTCAGGACATGTACCTACATCACTATACAGACACTGTAAAGTGTGTGTATGTGTGTGTATCATTAACATAATTTATTTTGTATTTTCCCTGAAATGTTAACATGTGTGCGTGACTCTTCAAATGTGTGCGGCCAGACAGAGCAATAAAAATAATGTCTACGAACTCAAATCTCGAACAAAAGATTATTTCCTGATAAAGTTTAGAAATTGCGATAGTAAATATTTGTCTGCAAAAGCAATTAACGGTTCAAGGAAAGTTCTAATAGAAATCACGTATGTACGCATGTGTGTGTGCCAGACTGCATTGTATTCGTACATGTCTGGGTGTTTTAGTGTGCGTGCACCCTTTTTGTCTCGACCATTTAATTTTTTTCTCCTCACCGAACTATCTAGACCCTTACAGCTATACAGTCAAGGTTGAAATTGGATTGCGTTTTTGTTTTAAAACTCTCGCGAGGGGTGGCCAGCTATTTTGATTCACGTACTGGTTGCAGTTTGCGTGTGTGTTTGTGTAAATGTGTGTAAATGTGTGTGTTCACCTTGAAAAGAGCGAGCTCTTTGTGCAATGGGTTATTCGGTTAATGCCATCAAGAAAGTCAATGGCGCGGATGCCAGCGGTAGCGTCAGATGAATAACCAATACCCTTCAAATGTTGGTGTAAAAACATTAACTTCGTACGTAAATATGTAAATATATAATAATAAAGTTGAAGAGGGTCAAAAATCTTAACACAGAAGAACTTAGGAAAAAAATTGTTTTTGGTGTATTTTAAATCTATAACGTTGCAGCCGTAATAAGAATTTTTGTCTGTTTATCTGTTTGTCATAAACTGAAGCGTTTAAATAAAGTTTAAACGCTCATAGCGCAAATCGGCTGTACGGATCATCATGATTTTAGGTCTTAGAAGTGTGATAGGCTATACTTTTCATCCCAAAATAATGCGAGCGAAACCGCGGGTGTCCACTAGTATGTAAATATGTATTAGCAATCGCAAATTGGCAATGTCTATTGAATATGAAATGGACTTAAATTAATTTGTGCATAAGATGTTAAAAAATGTTTGTGATGAATAATCTTCGAACGGTTCAGTGTTTTATTCATTTATTCATTACTTGACTTACATCGTGCGAACAGCCCAACTGAGGAACTCCTTGCCCGAATCTCTATTCCCCTTGAACTATAATTTGTCGATCTTCAAGTCGAGAGTAAACTGGTTTCTTCTAGGCAAGCCCGCTAGATCGTAGACTATAACGTTGCTTAACATCAGGCATGTTGTAGCCATGCGTAAGCCTATATCATGTAAAAAAAAAACATACCACTACTATCAAAAATTTGAATATTGAAATAAACTTCAGTTATCTTTCTCACTTTACTCTTTTATTCACACATTTTAGTACGCAATTTCATTGTATCAAAATGACTTTTAGAAATCGATGTTATATCACTAAATTCTTACTTTTGTTGAGTTTGATATTTTGGACTGTTTTTTTTAATGATATAGGCTCACGCTTGACTACAACTTGCCTGATGCTAAGCAAAGTTATAATCTACGATAATGTATGTGATTTATAAAAAAAATGTTTTAATTTTTTCCTCATCCTCTCAACTTATTCTGCGCCCAGTACACGTCTCGAAATACCCTCACATCCTGCGCGCACGCAGCCGCGAGCTTGAGGTAGGTCCCGCTCCGACCAACTCCGCTCAATATTGGGACAGATGGCGAGGAATATTGGTGATTGAATGATAAGCTGTTATGTTTAAATATTTACTATACTTATAAGGTATATAGTATATATACTATACTATATTTATAAGGTATATAGGTAAGTTATTAAACTTGAAGTTTTTTTATTGAATAGGTAAATGTTATTAATTAAATTATAAATAAATAAATGTTTCGGGACGTTGCATTACATAGTAAATCTCAAGGTAAGCCTAAACTAGGTAAGCATCTAAGCATTACTTTTAAAACTGCCAATATATAATATAATAATAATACAATTAACCTTATATATATCACCGTTAGATTGTAAAGATCGTTAGATTACAATCTATCTAGCGAGATTGTAAACTATCGATAGATTGTGAACCGTATCATTATGATTGCAATTTGACTCATTATTCTTCGCTATATTGTAATCTACCGAAGTGAAGCCGTCAAATTGTGAACCGGCGTAGGACGGAATGCAACTCGCGCTCTATGTTTAGGTATTGCGAAGTCACTTGTCTGTGACAGGAGGTAAGATTAGGTTCGTTAGGTTGCTTTCTACCACGCACATGCGACGTCGAGCGAAGCGAGGAGGAGCCAAGTCCTGTTGTAGTGCAAGTGTTGGTCTCGAAGATGATACGGTTCACAATCTATCGATAGTTTACAATCTCGCTGGATAGATTGTAATCTAACGATCTTTACAATCTTACGGTGACATTATACACACCTACTCTTAATTCCAAATGTTTAAGTTACGATGATTCAGTTTATAAGTTGAGTTTCTAAATTTTTATAGACTATTTATTATTACTTGTAAACTGTAAAAATGATTAAATTGACTAGTAAACGGCATGTTTAAAAAGAGTATTGTATTAGCCCATTGGTTAAAACCTTCTTAACCATAAAAATTTTAATTTAACTTAATTAACTTAATTTTAACTTTTCAAAACTTCTTTAAAATAATTTGCAACAAAATGATCAAATAAAAACAAGAACAAAAAGCCTTCTAAATCACAATGACCTTATCATAATGGGATCCACACCCATCGCATATAAAATCTGGAATGTACTCTGCATAATATTATTTGCATATATTATTCTGACCTCCCGTAACATAATAAACACATAAAGAGGACACCCACCGAAAGATTTAATTTAGTGTTTTATAAATTAGATTCCGAAACCTGTTGATATTGGTTATAAGGGATCAAAAGCTATATCATGCAATTTGGTTTGAACATAAAAACACCACACAAATGTAAAAAATAATGCCATGTTTTGGACTTCAATCAAACAATCAATAATTCTTTATTGAACACCAATAACAAAAGAACACAAGCATAAAGAAATTTAGATCGTAGTATTGGGACAGAGGGCGGCAGAGGACGCGGGACTTCTGGTAGCTAAACGTCTGAATGATGTATAAAGAGAGAAATGCGTCGACAGACAGAAAAAATGGTATATGTTCTTCATGCTCGTAAAAGAAGAAAGACGCAAATGCAATAGGCAATTTACTTATTAAATTATAAAGGGCTTTTGAATGGCAGACAGACAGACGGGACCTACAATTAATTCAATTCAATGTCTTTAGTGCAATCACATATTATATTACAATTAAATACTACAATAAAATAAATAAATATATATTTTAGGACATATCACACAGCGCCATCTAGTACCCTATATAGAGTATATGCTAAGACCATAGACTACTTAATAATGACATTAACTTATTATTATTATTTTAATTCATTTAATGAATATTAAATATGCTTAGATAAGTCTAAGAATAATAATATCTAGCGTACGCCATAGCCAAAATAAGCGACTTCTTCCTAACTTTTTTTTAAAACAAACAAATGTAGCTTGCAAAATCGGTAAAAAAAATGACACATGACAAATATCATCATCTAACAGATGAAATTAACAGTCAAACTAAATGATCAAATCCAAACACGTAGAAACATCTACCTATTTAATATAAAGTCGTTGCATCTCTCGGTCATCAAGTACCTACTTGTGAGATCATTTTATTGTTATGACAGTAAAGAGTATTATTGCCCTTGGTAGAAAAATACTGATAACAAGTAATTACATTGCTTTCTCACTGTCTTTGTCACCTTGCTCCAGTTTTCTTTCGTAAGAAAGATTATAGGATTGTAGTACGATGTCGGTAATTTGCGCGGAATTAAAAATTTTGGTAGAAAGGTATTGTGTTAATAATGTTGTTGTTCTTCTAGCTATTTGTTTTTTTTCTGGATTCGAAATCCTCTATCTAGATAGATAGCTTTTATCTTTGGTGATTATAAAAAAAACGTTATAAAGAGTCGTTTTTTTTCTTTTGTCTTTGTGCCATTATATCCTAGATTTTTGCCACCTTTTTTGAAATTTGTTCATAATATTAGTCTGGGCTATTTTTAGTATTAAAATTATTATGGTGTTTTCATAAGAAACATCAAACTACCATTGTTTTATCAGAACTATAAAAAAAAACTAAATATACGAATAGAGAGGTGCACGACATTACATTTACATAAATTATTTCTTTTGACATTTATAAGATTTTGGACATTTGTATTAGTATGTGTATAATAATTTAGTTATGTATGGATTCTGTCTGAAATAAACGCTTTTATTATTATTATAATTGAATTTGCTGACTAGAAGGTTATATTACAACAGAAATTTTACCTTTATGTCTTCATTATTAATTATTATATTTCTCTCTCTAAAATCGACACCGATCGTTGCTTCGGACTTCTCCAAGAATTGATTTTCGCAAAAGCGATATGTGAGACACGTTTTGCCTACGCCAGAGTCACCGAGAACAATAATTTTAAACACTTTCTTCTGTTTCAAGCCTGGTATCTGCTGACTATTTTCCGACATTGTATTAAGGACGGAGTTGGAATTAATAGATTCGTATCGGTACCAGGGGCGACTCTGTACATAAAGTAAATAATATAGTAATCGAAACTAATAAATAAACACCGACAACAACGTTATATTGTATTTGACTGATTTTGACATTTTGTTATCTTATCAATTAGTATAGAACATCAAATTTAATAGGGTTCTTGTCATGGTCGCTGTTTGAGTAAGAGACACCCGTTGGTAAGTTTAATTTGCTATGAGAGAAAGAGAGCTCGTTATTTTTATAATTTTATGGTAGGTACTTTTGAAATTATTTGCTTTATACTTCCAGGTTTGACAGATAGAAACAGATGTTGCCAAAATCTAATAAAATTTATATTATTTAGTAATTTACTGATGTGATATCGAAAAAAAAACAATTTTTAAAATTGTTTGTTTATTATTGTCAGACACAATATGGTTCAACGAATACAGACAATTTAACATACAAACAATACAGAGAAAATAAAATGATCAACAAATCATAGACAAAAATAAAACACAAAATATTTATTTTTGTAACAAGATATAAGTACCTAGTACCTAGTACCTAGTTATATATTATTATTTAAAATTACCCTATCCAGGATTTAACCCAATGTATGCTGCATTATTGGACTGTATTTACTGCTTATGACATTCATAATGTCATATCTATGGTCCTATCACAAAATAAGACCATACATAGTGATGTATGGTCTTATTTTGTAATATCTATCTATATACCCAGTTATTGCACATATAAGCAGTGGCAGGGTTAGATTTTGTATCAGCAATGTTAAATTTTTAGTTCACACAAATTGTCAGAGCGATCCGCATTGTAACACATATGATACATGTTGTCTCAACGTCAAATGTTTGAGGAATAAGCAATGTAACACCGGTGATACATTGCAATTTCGGAGGTAATCACACTCATACCCATAAGTACTTCCATGATTCTTCATAAATATCACAAGCAGTAGTTTCCTGCCACTGCCACCAAACAACGGAAACATTCAGTAAAATAGGAAATATTGAATAAACTTACCTCGCACTTATAGCCGACATGCCTTTGTGATGCCATTTTTAAAGTTAACAGACAGATAATCATTTGTCACACTCTAACAGCATTTTTTTTCCATCACTCATTATAATGTATTGATGCGTTCATTGTAAAATTAATTTAAAGTGACGCTTAGTTCTTGGTCAGGATTTTAATGTAATTGATGTATTACCTGTGTTACGTTTCCAAGTTAAGGGTTAAGACTTACATACTTATTAAAAATAAAACTTTAAATTATCAAAAGGGTCTAACCTGGACGAAGTCTGCACTAGATTGACGTAGATGGTACATACAAAGGGGTGCCTGTACTCAACAGTGAGATTCAAAGGGCTGGAGATGATGATGATACGAATGAAACATAAAAACTTGGCCCAAACCTCACCACTCATTAATCAGACATCTCTATTCAATGCTCATACATTTCGCTCATATTCCGTTCTATCAAAATCAATTTCTTACCCTCGACACAAACATACGATATCTTTATACCTATTTGTTCTGCATATAGGAAGGTGTTATGTTCAGTGGATGACCGAGAATTTTTCTTTGTTGTCTGTGGTAACTAACTACGTGTTTGTCCAGTTTTGCAACTTTAATTGTGGATTTAAGTAGATTGTTTACATGTTTTAATTGTGGATTTAAGTAGATTGTTTACATGTTTTGAATGCAAAATATGTTATTGCATGAGCCGGTGTTTTTTTTTTGTTGGAGTTTGTAAAGGGTCAGTGGTATTTGAAATGAATTTTAGCATTGCATAATATAAATGAACTGAACAGGTTAAAAAATTGATCAGGTAGAAATGAAAGGATTCCTCTTATTCCTTACGTAGGTGAAATTTTTTATCAAAAAAAGAATCATTTTGTTGACGGTTCTTAAACCGATTCTCTCCCTATTTTTCCAGTATTTATTAATTAACATATAAACAAAGGCTTGTAAAACATTTAATTTTTTTTTTATATATATTTATATTTTTCAGAATCCTTTGTTTTCAAGGGGCTAGAAGGCGCTCTGTTCTGGAGCAAATGTCATATTTTTATCAGCTCAAAATTAAAATAATTAAATGGGTTTCATCTAGGTAAGCGCGCTGTATCGTGAATCTTTATACTGGTAAGTTATGGTTAAGCGTAAAACGCGGATATAATCGTGGAAGACAGATAGTAAGCTATTATGTATCACTGACCTTGCCCACTGATTGCTAAGGACTATAAATAATGTACATAAATAATACAACAATGACAATACTGATATACACTCAATGCCTGCAATATCTAGTATGATGCAATAGCATTTATTTACTGATTAATTAAACATATATTTTATTATAATATTATTTAAATATCTATATAACTATTTCGCTAGGCTAAGTTATTTACCTATATGTTGCAATTTGAAACTTTTTAGTCAAAATGTTTTAAAACGTACAGAAGTTTAAACTAGGTAAGAAAAATAATAAGTAGCATCCCAAATCCCCAAATATTTAAGAACTGTCCGTTACGCATATTGCAAATAAAGGGTAAATGGTTTCTTTATGTTTACGTTAAACCGTAACTAATATATTATTAATCCATTTATGACCATAAGGTGTCTTACCTTTGACAATATATGCATGTAGTACATAAGTACATAACAACTGTAACTAACTGATAAGACAAAGCCGTTTGCACAATACAAGGTAAATAAGGAAAGGCACCAAGGGCATTGTAATTTTATATACATAGGTACATATCATTATATACTTATTTATTTACTAAGAACATAGTACATAATTTTCTTCTTGTACTTTTTATGTCGCTGAGTTGATTTAGACGTAGTAAGTTCGTATGAGTGTCTTTGGTGTCAAGAGTTTTTTAAACCGCCCGTAGGACTGTGACAAACATCCAGGACCTACATTTAACACGTTATCCGACTAACAGAAGCGACTAGATGCAAGAGTCTAAAGACAGTGTCGAATAAGATTATCTAAGTATTGTGTTACAGTCAGTTTTTGGATAGACATGCACCATCAAATTTGACAGCTATATTGGTGAAGTAAATGGTTCATTAATAACACCTGAAATGACTTTCGGCATAAGCGACTCTGTAGTCTATGGCTAAACTTGTCAGTACTAGAATAAGTCTAACTTTACGGAAAATAAGATATTGAATCAGGCGTTACTTAGCGGAAATCCATTGTAAATGAAACTCTGGAGATATTATATAGTGTTTTGCGACTTTAGCTCTGCGCTAGTCACAGCGGAAGAACTAAATATTTCTCCAGAGTTTCATTTTAGGAAGGTCCCGGAACACACCATTGGTGCTTAGTGACAGAGAAACATACTAATAGATAAACGTAAGAAAAAATAGTAATTTATCGTAGTGACGCTTCGCTTGGTCGGTCAAGTAAAGTAAAATTCTGCGACGTCTAAGATTTCTGATTTCACAATATTTTTATAATGCACTGCAGTTGTTATCAGAAGGTAAACCATAATTTAATCCTAGTATACACGTATAACCTAGATAATGAATGAGACAAAGAAATTCTGGAAAACGTCGGTTTTATATCACAAACTATGATAAGGAATTTAGTCCTCGATAAGAAGAAAAAAAGTAGTATTTTTTAAATCAAAATAATAACATTAGATATTGAAATGAAACTCTGGAGAAATATGTAGTGTATTTCCGCTGCGGCTGCTCCTTTAGAAATTAGAAATTGGAGCGATCTGTTTTTTAACATGTTCCCCTGCAAAATAAAATAGAGATCATCATAAATTAGGTTACTATGCGAGTGGCTAACTCTGGCGCCGGGAGTTATGAAACCGCCCTAAAGGCGTTTGACATAGCGTAACAATTGCCGCACTACGAAAAACATCCGAAGCGTACAATGTCAAGCATCATCCGACCCATAAAACGTTCAAATGGTAACCAATTTTAAGTCAACCATCCAAAAACTGGCCGCGTCAACAATTGCTCAACATTGGTAACAGAATCCGAATACTTGTAAATCATAACATAATGTACTGCTCATTTAATTTTATATAAGAGGCCTAAATGGCCTAAAAGTTTTCTAAACTATAACAAGTTGCCACAGTCTATTAAGGAATCAACCTCGTTTTCAATATTCAAACAAAAATTAAAAAGGTTAAATAAGGTGTATTATGCTATTAAAGACTTCTTAAGAGACGACTTGTAAATTATTATACCTAGTACCTATATTATTTTAAATGTGCAAATTTTATTAGCGTTTGTAAAATTTGTTACAATATGTATATTTGCATACCTTGTGGGTTGAGCATGGTGTTTTTATATTATGAAATGTACCATCTTCTTTACCTGTACTCGGCAAATAAATGCTTTGACTTTGAAAAAAAATTAAGAGATTAAGAGAAACATAACTTAACCATGTTCTCAATTTTATGTATTTTTTTTGTAAACAGACCTACCACTACAAAAATTATGATGAGTCTAAAGTACCAATAAAGCCTTATCAGCAAAACCTTGAGTCTCCAAACCGTAGGTCGTGTTATCAGACACACACACACACACACACACACACATACATACATTTACTCACAAAAATTAGGTCAATATGTTAAGGATTCTTTAAACAAATACGAAAATGTAAATATTGTCTGACCGACTTTTTATCATTTGTTTTTACAGTTATCTTTTTATAATGTCTGGTGTGAATTGCTTGGAGGATAGAGTACATTGTTGTTACAAATAAATTGTCTTCCTTATAAGTATAATTAATTGATCAATGTTTAATTAAATGTTTGTTTGGTTATAATAATATTATGTTTTGTAACTTAAATTTTGATATGTTATATTATTAATCTGGTTTATATATTAAGACGACAAATAACTATAATTTTGTAAAATAATTATTTTGATTGGTCACTTGATGGAATAACCAAGATGTAACCCCATATTTTTTAAATCATACGTTAATAAAATGTTACTAATCTTTTAACAGTTAAAATTATAACTTATTTTGTGTTGCAATTGCCAGAAATCCTTCAAACCTCCAAACACACAAACTAAAAGACACATTTTCTGTTTTTTATGATGGTTTCAATAATGTACCTACCTACTTTAACAAAGTTCATGAATTTTGATAATAAACTAAAAGGCTTCATAATCCAATTCACTCTTTATCAGTATCTCTCTCTTGAGTCGTATTTCTTCATGACTGAGGGTCGGGACT
The DNA here is from genome assembly GCA_964023185.1 of Macaria liturata. Taxonomy (NCBI): domain Eukaryota; kingdom Metazoa; phylum Arthropoda; class Insecta; order Lepidoptera; family Geometridae; genus Macaria; species Macaria liturata. The sequence continues at coordinate 2,625,475 of OZ026831.1, read as the reverse complement.
CCTCCGCAAAATTAATTCGTTAGGGGAGTTTTCTTGGGCAGATACATTGTGGTGGGCGCCCAGGTCCTTCCACGGAAGACACAATAAATGTCCTCGGATATTTGTGGTCCTCAAACATGTTGGTTTCCTCACCATGTTTTCCTTCACCATTAAGCGAGTGCGAATCCACACTTAACTTGAAAATACAAGTCATTGGTGTAGGGCTGGATTCGAACTAGGGTGCGTCTGGATGAAAAGCAGACACTGGAACCGCTGAGCCACACTCGCCTTTTTAAGCTAGCTAGCTTCGCTTTATCAGTCTATCACGCCAGAATTTGCATATTATCGATAGAATGATAACACACAACTCACTGTGTCATACAATCTGTTTACTTTGGCCGACTGCCCTTCAAAGGGCGCCGGTCATTCAACTAATGCAGTAGTAGACTTTATAATACATAGACTACTACCCTTTCTTTTATCGAATGAGAGTGGCCAACTCTGGTGTCGAGAGTTCATCAAGCCGCCCTAAGTGCCTTGATATGGCTTGAAGACTGCAGAACTATGACAAACAGCCTGACCCTACAATTTAACGAGTCATCCAACCCATCGAAGCGCCCGAAATGGAAGGCACGTTTTGATCACCCATGTATAACTGACCGCGTCAATTTTTTTAAAGTGCATTTGTGCGTTTGTCCACCATCTGACCAGAAGCGATACCTCTCTCTCTATGAGTCGTATTTCCCCATGACTGAGGGTCGTGACTCCCCGCAGATTTTACTTGTTGAGGAAATTCTTGTGGTGGGTGCCTAAAATCTTGTATAACCCAGATGCATGTGATCAGATTTTGTGGTTCTCAAACGTCATGTTTTCCTTCACCGCTAAGCGAGTGTAGGTATATGTGCAATAATTAAACAATCAACTTTTTTACTTGATTAAAATTTACACTGTGCTGTTTACGTGTGCTTAAAACGTGTGATTTAAAGTATACCCAAATATTAATCTTATCTTCTATGTACAGGTTTTTGACCGTCTTTAGCTTTATCATATGTATAGATAGATAAAAATCTAATGAGGTGTCTATTATAAATAATGTCATATATCATTAAATGCAACTGGCGTTTTATAATGCATCTATACCTACATATGTGAGATTGCTTCGAATCCGGTAATAAAATAAGATAGAAGACAGCTTTGTTTTAACCGACGAGTGTTGATTTGACATGAATTTGGGGAAATAGAAGTTAAAATAAAATTAGAACTTGTAAATTTTGTTAGTAGACTTAAACATTTTTGCAGGAATGATACATTAATATAATTGTTATTTTTTCGTTTTTCAAACAGTTCAAAACAGGTGACAAAAACAGTCAAATAGGTACTTTAACTCATTCGGGGTAGGTTATATTTTCCTGTGGCGACACACATGTCATCATAATTTGTTGTTTATTCACAAGGCTAATAGCCTGAAAAATAAACAACATTTGGTAGAACAAAACAAGCTATATTAATTACTAGCTGTGCTCGCGACTTCGTCCGCGTGGAATAAGTTATTTTGGGCATTAATTCTTTCATACATATTTTTTTGATATATTGAACCGTTTTCGCAGCGCACGCAACGGAAACCCTCAAAGATGACTAAATTTCCCCGTTTTTTCCACATTTTCCATTGTTTCTTCGCTCTTATTAGTTGCAGCGTGATGTTATATAGCCTAAAGCCTTCCTCGATAAACGGTCTATTCAACACAAAAAGGAATTTTTCAATTCGCACCAGTAGTTCCTGAGATTAGCGCGTTCAAACAAACAAACAAACTCTTCAGCTTTATAATATTATAGTATACAAGATTATTCTGTTATGTTTAAGTCCAGAACTTTGCCGTGTTAATAAAACCTGCTATTTGATAAATTATTGTTTTGTTGCATTTTAGAGTGCATAAGCCTTTTAATTTTATTCTTTATTCTGTTTAGGCTATTGAACTATAAAAAGTAAGCACACCTACCTAATTTGGTATGACATTTGCAGACTATTATCTCGACAGTTTTTAAACCGCCTGAGTGTCTGTGACATGACTTAACGACTACAGTAACTATGTCAAACCATCCATTAAATGCAAAGTGTCATCTTATAGATATACCTACTATTTATTTTTGTTTACGAGTATAATCACATTATAAAAAATACTAAATATTCCGGGAATACTAAGCAAACGCTTGTGTCATGCAGATCTATTAACACACAGCGACATCTAGCCCCATACCAAGAAATCGCTTCAGTCATGGGTACCATGCTAATACCCATGTACATAACGCAAAACGGATATAACACTTATATACCTTTTTTATAAATACATTCACATAATATCTTCTTCAATATTTAAAATTAAAACTCCATCTCTAAACACTCATACCAGCCAGAATCACTTTCAGTTTCATAATGAAACCTCGCGAAGGTCTAATAAAAACGTCAAATTATATTCGGAGATGATATTTATGAGTGCAAAGATCCTATTTTGGCGCGCAGTTTCTTAAGGTCAATGTACAATGTCATGTTTCAAGGACAAGGAGAAGGATGGGTGTACACTGGGCGGAATGCAGTTGCATAAATAGCATGGAACAAGAGACAGCTATACTGGAGAGGAAGTGGCAAGTGGGCGTGACTTGGCTGTATGTCAGTCCGACTTAATTTTAATTCATTCATTCGAAATTTAAGAGCGATGCTCTTGTTTGTGGAGTATGCGCCATTCTCTTCGATTTTCGGCCAATTCTTTGACCTCCTTATACGACATGACGCTTGCCTTCTCTTTGATTTGATCGATATTATGTCCTTCTCGGCCTTCCTCTTCCTCTTCGTGCCTCTAGCTTCCCCTCGACAATGGTTTTCATAAAGTTGTCATGTCGTATAAGGTGGCCAAACATCTTCCCTCTTCTGTTCTCTATTGTGGTCAGTATTGTTTTAATTTTAATATAGAAGTTAAAATAAATACTACTTAAAGTTTCCAATTACGATCAGGCTTAGAAAAAAAAAACTTTATTTCATAGTAAACAAGGTCACATTTTCGGTGATAACTGTCTATAATACAAATGTTGACAGATGGTAGTTCTACTTACTTCCCTTTTTATATGATAGATAAATGAAAAGTAATTAAAAATAAATAAAAAAAAGAAATAAATAAATTCTGAATATAGTTCAACATGCTGGCTGCGTTACCTAGCTGGCTAGAAATAAGTAAGATACCTGAAAAAGGACCAAAATTTTACCAGAATTTGTTTTTAGAGAAGTTTTGAGTTTGATATTAAATTCTGAAAAAACATTTAGACTTATCTTTAACGGACAAAAGTCAACAGAGACGCTAATTTAAAAAAATATATTTTATCATTATTATACATAATATATATAAAACTTTCTCATTGAGGACAAAGCGCTGCAACACCTCGGGCGTTGCAATTAAAAAATACCAAGTTTTACATTTTTCCCACTAATTTTTGCACAGACGATAAAAGTTCGCTGACACATCAAACGACAATGATAATGATGATATTATTATTAAACCATTTTATCACTTTATTAGCGTCAATAACCTAATTCTGACGCGTCACAACAATGTTATCAAACGTCATTTTTATCACTTGTGATAACAGTTACCTACATTCAGGGAACGGTAATGAACTGTCAAAGTCAAAATGGTTAGACTGTTTTTGTGGCGATTGCATTTGTTATTGGACATTGGCTTAGTTTTATGTGCATCATTTTGTTTGTGTTTTTCTGTTGATAGGTATGCATTTTTTTCATGGACCCTAAGTCCTAGAAAGTGCCCACCGATATCATACAAATGATTACAAGTTTTTTCAAATACAAAATCATTTATTTGCCAAAGAAATTTTGTCACAAAATGTTTCGAATCCTCTGACCTCGTGGTAGCCGTTAGGCTGTGTTACGAGGCCAGAGTCATCTTCCAGTATGTTTCTTATTTAATTATAATAAATTACGTCTTAGGAGATAGGTAAGTTACACAAACAATGTTTTTATTTTATTTTAATATCTAACCACCCTCAATTTGTGTACAAATTCAAGTGGTAGTGGTAGTTATAAAGTTAGTCATAAGTTAGAACATAAAACTCGTTTTTTTTGCTTGCAGCATAATCTGTTTTGCTTTGCTTATTCTACTTTTAAATTACAACAAAACTTATGCTAAGATTAACTAAGCACTTACCCTATGACAGGTACTATTTAATCCTATTATTTTAGTACACAGACATGCAATATTAATTCAGCGCCTGCACTCTGTATGCACCAAACCTACCCGCTTACGCACTGGTCGGCAACCGAGCGAGTGCAGCGAACTCTGATCAAAATCTAGCGCCGAGACGCCAACATAATGTACTATGTACAAAGGATAATACATTATTTGTTATTCTTTGTGATTGCTCTTTTGATTGACTGACTTTTTAGCATATAATGTTTGTAACCTTCGGTAGGTACTCGTCTCATCTGTGAGACTTACGAATCTTTTGTTGACTTAATAAAATCGACAATGTTTATTCCATGTTTGTCCAGTACTGCAGTCGTAAAGCCATATCAGAAGCCCTTAGAAAAAAAAACGTACTTTTGTATCCATACCATATAATGTTATTATATGGTATGGATCCAAAATTTGTTACAAAGTTTGTATCCATACCATTAACACCTGTGAATAACTAACTAAAAATTACAAAAAAGTTACCAAACCCCTATAATCCCTTGTAACCGGCGAGACGCGTGATTCACCCGCGCCGCGTTTCCGGCGCTCGCGTCGTTCTAATTTTAAATTCCGAACCCCTTTCGAAAATGGAATAAAATCCGGCGGCGCACGCGTCACTGATGTCCTTTTTAGGGTTCTGTAAAATCCCTTTATCTTTTTCGTACTAAAGTTTCGTAAATACAAACATATACCTACCAATTTTTTTTTTAAATATTACTCATACAATATAACACAAAAGTAATATAAATCAAATACGTAAACCCAACGAATATCAATAGTATGTCGCATTATTAATAAATCATTTTAGTTCAGCAAACTCTAAGGTCCATTTGCACAATGATTAGGTATTAAACGCGTTTACCGACAAAATTACGCAGAAAAAAGGGTAAACGAGCTTAGGTGGTCTTATGCAAATGATAATTTTATAAAGTCTTCTTTACTCTTATTAAGTTGTATCTGTAAGGAACCTTATATGTGCTAGTTAAGTTCGCACTTGGCTGACTTTTGTTTTATTTATTTTAGGCTAGACTATGCCGACAATGGTTTAGGAGATTGATTGCTCCAAATGAGAACAGTTTACAGCTTTCTTGTCTAAAATTTGAAACGGCATGGGAGTTAGATAAAAATCTAATAGATGGCGTCAATCAGAGGAAGGATTGATTTGGTTGGTGAAAACTTGTTTTTTTTTGCCATTCTTAATAATTTTTGGTAGTAAAAGTGATATTTTTTTGTTAATTGTTTTGTTTATCCGTGGCTAATTAAAACTTTAATAGGCCTTCTAAAAGTTATGCTCTAAAAGTTAAGTTGTTTAGCGTTGGTCTAATCACTAGGTACATTACTAACATAAACATACAATATAAACCTTATAAAAGTGACACTGCCCATACTTTTACAATAGTTATGGTATAGACTAAGTACAACCAAATATAGTTTCGGCACTTTTTATCTACAAAAAAAATAATTTAGTCATGCCTTTCATAGTTTGCGCCAACAAATGACAAAGGAATCTTTTGAGGAAGGAAGTAGTCTTTGAATATCTAGTTGCATCGGAAACGATGGCGCCACTGAACTAAAAATAGGTTTAATTTTTGAGTAAACATTATTAACGCGGGGTGCTATGTGAAATCGACATTTCATAAAAACAAATAAAATAGAAGTATATAAGATAGAGCAATTTTTTTTTCGGTTTATATAATTTTGATTCAGTGTTAAGACAATAAAAAACGCCAAAACACGATTACGTATACTTCGCTCGATAGTTTTATTTTTTGAAAAATAGTTGTTTTGAAATATTTTTCACCTTTTTTTCCAAAAATAGTACAGAAATTTAAACCAATTTATTTCTAAAAGATAATGTTATTATTTAGAGGAGTAAAAAGCCATAAATAAAAAAATTCTGAATTGCTGATTTTATATGAATTTATTTCGTCAAAAACGTCTGCAAAACTGCTCAAATTGTGCAAAATTGGTTGCGTGTGGACAAGACTCGTCGGCCGGAGCTATGCGAGAGATGCTCGCCCTTGTTTTCATGTTAATACAGCTTGGAATTGCATGCCAAAAAACAACTGTGGCATTTTTCCAAGCGCAAAGCGTTTTCGGGTGAAATATCGTCAAACGTGGCCTTAACCACAGAATACATAATACCCTTAACTAGCTTTTACTGAATAATCAGAGTTCTGAGTAATGAACGTGAGAAATACGTAGATAAGCATTTGGTGTAATATTTTGAAATGTCCATGGAATAAATTTGATTGTACAAACTGCATGAGTAACAAATGTAAAGTACCTTTAAATATACGGCAAAATTCGTAGAAAGAAAGAAATGTATAATTGAACTACTATTGGAATTGATTTTAACTATCATATTTGATTTATTCTGCTTACAATACATAATGTAATGTGAGTGCTTCACACACATACACACCTACTTATTCTAAGTCCAAAATTTTAATCAGTAAACCAAATTCTTCTTCTTAAATGACTCCAATATAGGAAAATATGTAATGTACGTCATGAAGGAACAAAAAAGCATTTTGGACCTTGTTCTCAAACGTTCTTGTTTCTCTTTTTTTTGCTTATAACTTCCTAAATTTTTAATTTAGGGCAAAAAGTGTTAGACTTATATTTGTAGGCAAAACAATTTGCTACTAATTATGCCTATACATTTTTTTTTGTACGACGCTTAGTTTCTCACATATCGCGAAAAAAGCGTTTCCACCCCTTTTTCCAAGATGGCGGCCGGGGGACAAGGGTGGCGACCCCACAAACTTGAAGTTAAGCTTCTATTGACCCCCCAAACATGTCCCAAAAATAAATTTGCGTCCTCTAATAAATGCAATATTCGGTCCTTAAATTGTAACGTTTCAATAGACTAAATAAAAGAATCTGAATCTGAAACCAATTCAAAGTCAAATTATTGTACAAATGCGTAGATAAACGATTGTTTTCTCCACTTTTCAGTTTCAGCGTCGCACACTTACTTACTAATGTGGCGCTGCGACCCAAAATGGATCCTGACCTCCGACACAAAGAGACGCCACTCCTCTCGGTTCTGTGCCATCTCCTGCCACTCGGTAGCATGGAGTTGTTGCAGATCCTCTTCTATCTGGTCCTTCCAGCAGTACTTGGGACGTCTGACTGGCCGTCGACCAGTTGGTCGTCCCAAGTACGCATCAGTATCGCATGCAATGATTAAACCAAAGCCTGTCTCGTTTATTTTGAAAAACTCCCTATATTTGCCAATGCAAACTTCATCTAGTAAGAATCTACCTACATAACAACACTAAGTTTACTAGATAAAGCACCTAATTTTTCTCCAAAAACTCAGAAAAGTGGCAATACCGGCCGACTTGTTAAAAAGGCCTCTTCTTATTTTTAACTGACTTCGAAAACGAAGGTTATCAAGTCTTCTGAAAGTTTTTTTTTCTTTTTTTTGGGTATGTTACGCGATTACTCAGTTATTTATGAACCGATTTCAAAAACTCTTTTCTATTCGATGAGGATTGTTTCCGGAACGGTCCCACAATTTTTATTTTCTACTACCAATTCTACTAGACTATTCTCTTCGTTCTTTTTTGCAAAGATAAATTGTCTTGATTTCTCCACTTTTCAGTGTCAGCATCGAATGCAATGATTAAACCAGCGATCAGGAAGGAGTGAGAGTGCAACATCCCAACAAAGCGCGTCTCGACGCCGGCCGTGAACCGGCGCGCCGCTAAATATACTCTCACTGCGTCACCCTGCACAACCAAAGAGTATACACTTGAAGCAGAACTGTACATTTACACTAAAAAAATTACATAATAAAAACGGGTAGCAATAAACTTAGTGAAACCTCTGGCCTTGGGCTTGTCGTGAAACTATGTAACAAGGCCAGAGTCTTCTCCCAATTGTGAGGCTTATATCATTTTTATTATTATTATACACTAAAAATTATGTTTATTACTGAGCATCTGTTCTCAAATTACATGTCTGGGCATTGTATGATATGAAATATGTAATTTGTTTTGTCATTTATGCCTCCTAAATAATATAAATAAATAGCTAGACTGTCGCTTATAGAGGTACAGATACGTAGCAGTCTCACTTACGGAGGTCCATGAGGGAAACCGACTCTCTCTTACAGAGGTTTCTGTTTCTCCCTAATAGAGGTTTTGGGTGATTAAAATGACGGATCCTGGCTATTACTCACACTTATAGAGTTTTCTCACTTATTCAGTTCTCACTTTCGCAGGTTTGGCTGTATATGTTAGTATAGCTATTAAGAGTGAATTAATGTACCTACATACGAGTAAGCATAAACTTCAATAAAAATAAGAGATTCTGTTCTGCACACCACCTCTTTGGCAGGCACGGATGAAGCAGTGCGAAGGTCATCAGATCGCTGACTGCAGCCGATATAACCATTACCATTATAATGTGTTGTCACTAGCTGCAGCCCGCGGTTACACCTGCGTCGATAGCAAATTTGTTGCTTATGATTAGGTGAGAACCTCACCTCAGAATCAGAAGCTTTTTCAATCTTTGGTAATTTTAAGCAAAGTAAAAAAACATTATCTTTATTAATTTGCACTAACGGGTACAACATACATAGTTCACGTGGTAACAGTAAGGAATGTGATAACGATCTTCACAAGTACGCCTTTCAACTTGCAAGCAAAAATAGGGGCGTCTATTGATTAAGTTTATGATATTTAGGCAAACAAAAGAGCTTTTTGGCAAATTTTAAGTAAGGAAATGGTTTTAAATCGACATAAGATCAATGAGCCATGCGATTCTTTATTTTAATGCTGTGACCTATATAGTGATAAAATTACGTAAAAAGCCCAGTCAGTCTAGATTTTGCCTTTTACGTGACTTCACCACAAAATTTAGGAAACAGACAGTCTTACAAACTTTTTTATCATATAAGTAAGGATGTTATAACGTATCTGCATGCGGATTATAACTGAAATTACTCGAATATTCGAACATATCCTCCATTAAATTGTTATACATATGTGTTATGTTGATGATTGCGATGTTTTGCAAGTCTGTGTAAGAGGTTTTGAGAACAAAGAATGTCTTATTTACGATTGAAAATAATATGTGTTGTTTTTATTTAGGACAAGTAAACATAATCAATCAGTCTTCATACAAAACGTGGTTTAAATATAGTCTAGGACTTTGAACATAAAAAGTCGGTTCTTGTTGTTCAAACATCACAAACAAACAATGCAAATGTCAACTTCAAATTGGAACGTTGATTATCATTGGTAACATTTTGACAGTTTGTTTATTATGACAGTGGACAGTCAAATTTCAAACAACGAAAACAGACTCCATGTACATATGTTTTACATGTATTTTAAGTTCTCGAGTGCTAAACTAAGACCCATATATAATATGTGTAAACCTGAGCTTAACCTTTAAAACTGAAAACATTTGAATAGTTCATATTTTCTAGACCAATTAGAAATTTTCTTAAATCTAAAATATAACAGATTACAATCGTTCTTTATACCATTTTTAAGTACCTATATCAAAATGACTTAACATATTTATTTGTTTCATGGTGACAAAATGTTTATAATCTATAGCAATGCAATAGCTTAGTAAATTCCGATCCACTCTCAACTTAAATTAACTTACTTAGTAGACAACTTATGATATTATTTTCCGAGACCCAACTAAAAGCCTGTATAATGTTTAATTCCATACAAACGGATGAAAATGTCACTTGCTTACGAAGTTTTTTGCCCCTTAAGTCTTGTTTCTCTTATTTACTCATTTGAGTTGATTTTTACGTTTTGTTTCGAGCCCTTGTTAATATAATGTGATGGTTATAAATATATATTTTATGGTACCCAGTGGTTGAAGTGTTTCTGGGTTGTAATTTGGCTAGGATATTTTAATGAGGAATTAGGGTATTTATCGATTATCTTTTTAATTATATGTATTATTATTGAATATTATTTACAAGGGACAAAGTATGCACAAATAATTTAACTTTGTAGTACAGGATACAGAGTTCGAAAGCACTTAAAATTACTGGCAATAACTTTTTTAAGTGTATCAGATGATATCATAATCCATTTATTCATCTAATATAGTAATATATTAACTAATGATTTTAAGTACAAAAAGTATTTTCATACATACCTACAACAACAAAAAGTCAACATTATAACAAACCAACATTATTTATCCTCCAATTAAAATCGCACAACACGTTCCAGCTTCAAAAACATAACCATTGCCAACATCACAACGTAAACAAACGATAACAGCAAAGAGTTTATATCACTCGAGTCCAACCTCGTTCTTACGTCACTTCCCTGTTCCCAGGGTCGTGACCCTGGGAACAGTTCCCGATGACATTCCTGGATGCAGACGGATCAATAAGGAACCTAAGTTTTAGTGCACAGAGAGATAGTAAAAACTATTTTACTTACTTATGATACAATTTTGAATAAATTGTATATTTTAGGTGTGACATTTCCAGCATTTTTTTATCTTCTTACTATATAAAATAAATCGGGTTTTCCTTCCTGTCGCTATAACTCCAGAACGCACGAACCGATTTCTACGGTTTTGCCTTCGTTGGAAAGGTCTCAGGCTCCGTGAGGTTTATAGCAAAGAAAATTCAGAAAAAATTCAACAGAAAAGCGGGAAACCAGGGAAAATCATTTTTCATATACAGCGCCATCTCTGATACATAGCATGTACTACAAACCAATATTTTAAGTAGATGGCATCTGGTAGCGAAACGGAGTTCGCCGGGTTTGCTAGTAAATAAATAATTATAATAAATTTGTTTACTAAGAAAAACTTATGGTAACTTACACTATTTCTGAAATTCAAACGAACGACACGCCATGACAAAAGACTACTAAAGTTTTTAAAATCTGAATTGTTATCTTCCTACCGAATGAAACGAATGAATGTTTTTATACCGCCCTAAGGGCCTCTGATAAGGCTTAACGACTGGCGTATATAAATAGCCGGGACCTACGCTTTAACATGACATCCGTCTGATCCAAGGAAGCGCCTACATGCTTTTGTGGGGTGACCACATCCAAAGAGTGATCCAAAGACTGACCACATCATCAGTTGCTCAACATTGATAATCACAAAGATATTTAGACATAAAAGAGATCAGAAATATACTTTCTGACCAAAAAATATTTTTATTTTTTCAACAAAGTAAAAATAAACTGTAGGTACCATGTTTCCATTTCAACTTTTGACAGTCTTTATTAATACATAACCTTATAGAACTAGTACATCATAAGTGTTATTTTATTTATCTTGGTTGTACATTAGTAGTCACTGATTTTTGTAAACAACACAAAACTTCCACAGTCTTAAAATATAGGGACATGAATATAACACAAATAAACCTACAAATAAACTACTAAACCAGCACTATGTGCGTCAGCCCTAAAAATAATAAGGAAACTATAAGGATAGCACACAGCTTTATTCACAACTGGAATGCGAAAACCTTGGAATCTGTTGCATCTGCAGTGACGACGTAAGTGGTAACAACTGCTGCTTTCTAGATTTAGGTCTTAGCTGTATTTTCCGGGATAGACAACGATAGTTTTGTAATGATTTAAATGTCGTCCCGTGTGTTTCTTCCTTCTTCCATTTATTTTGTCTGTGTCAGATGAGAAAAGTCGCAGCGCAACAATACTATACTTTTTTTCAAATTCATTTCACCAAAATGAATCTTGAATCCTTGAGTAGGGCTTAATTTACTTAAAAAACATGAAAAAAATATATTTATATATGAAAGAAGGTTTACTGTTGGAATTAGGAATGTTAAAGGCATATACCTATATACATATATCGATAATAAATACAGGAAATACTTATAGGTGTAACTTTTTTAATCTTATCTTTAGTTGTGATAGTTATGACAATTTTTTAATCAACCCTGTTGAAAAAAACAATACAATTTAAGCGTAGTAAAAACATATTAAACGAAAAAACATTTAATACGTGTTTAAATATTTACATTATTATTGTGTACAGTCAATATAATATTACGTTATACTGATCGACTGTAATTTTTTCCGCATCTGATGTCAAAAACGGAAAAATTGCGTAAATATTGCACAATGCTATTAAATAGCTATAAATACTCTGTTAAAATTAACTTCATTTGCTTCATAATCATGTCTCTTAGATTTATTTTGATTTTTAGATTTGGCTTAAATAATCAAATTATCAAGGAACAAAGTTTACACATGTTATTTTTATGTCATAAATAAAATAAAAAATAAATAAATAAATATTTCAGGACATATCACACAGCGCCATCTAGCCCCATACTAAGCTTACGCTTGTATCATGGGTACTAGATAACGGATATAATACATATATACTTTTCTTTTGTAAATACATACTTATTATACATAGAAACTACCAGACTCAACACAAGTAATTACAAATTTTAATATTCATAATTACTTGTGTTATGCGGGAATCGAACCCGCACCCCTAGATTAGAAGGCAGAGCCACTACCAACTAAAATAACGGAGCAGTCATTACTATTATTACGGATTATTGTCTTATTATCTTATTATTTTACAATCGATCGTGAAATAAAATCTTTATTAAAATGTAAAGATACGTGAAGTTACAACATAGGTACATAATAATATTATTATTAAAAGTTGTGATGATGCCTCGTTTTATGTCCTGAAATATGTTTTTTAATTTGGTTACTTAGGTAATAAGTACATTCATAGTTAAGTTTTTACCAACAACATCGAAAATGTTACATACAGCCTTTAATATAAGAGATTTTTTAAAAATAAGTTGAGTAAGTACCTATTTTAAAAAATAAAAATCCTGAAGTCGTGAAACAAGTTTGCATTTTGTTTATAAATACATAAAGGTACATACCTATGCTGCTTATATTAAATAATTTAAATTTTATAACGACACGCTATCATTACCAAGTGATACATAAAAATGTACAACGTAACAACATCCCGTCAAGGCCGTCGCGACATTCAAAATGGCTACGCATTACGAATTGCATTTATACGTGCATCTCGAAGTAAAGGCAACAATTACGAGTATTCACAATAAAACGTATAAAAATAAGCAAGATCCCACACCAGAAGTGGCTAGCATTGAAAAGTTCGTTGATATTTTGATGCACTTCCTTGCTTTTCGAGGTCGCTTCGCCGGCGGGGCGCCATCTTGAATGTTTGACGTTTATTTTTGGCGCGCTTTTCTTTTCTTTTTTAACAGAAATGGAACGCTGAATGTCAGGCTTACAGCGCTTGTGGTTATTTTTTAATCACTTCTTGGTTTTCTTTTGCGAAGAACCATGTAATTATTTACCTATCTTGTTATAAGCTGACCATTATATCCCGCGTATTAATACATTTTCATTAATTACTTACATATTCAATACGCTTTTTTTTGTGAGTAACTTAGCGACTGTTGTATGCAATTACCGTGTGGTACAGCAGGTATCAAATCAGTATAATTTTCACCTGACACACAAAAGGCCACCTAAAAGCAATTTACATCATAATGTAAATTCAGTATATGGTATAATAGTGCAGTTCAGGGGTTAAGTCTGATTGTTTTGGGAGTTATTCATCTAGATTATATTATTTTAAATTTGATATATAATTTCCTACCACTGCAAGAATTACATACCTATCATAAGTACATTATGTAGTATCTCTAGCACTTAACTTTACGCAAAAGTTACACAACAACACTTCAAAATAAATATCATAAAATTATAACTTTATCAGATACAAGGAATTACATCCCTCTCTTTCATTAGATGATTTGACACAAAAAAACATGCAAACCTTTTGGCTACATGTGGAGACGAGAAGCACAAAATCGGGCTGAGTGGCGTGCCTTGGCCTTGGGAGAGGCTTATGTCCAGAAGTGGACAACTGCAGGCTTATGATGATGATGAATCACCAAATTAACATACAATGGGCATTGACATGTTTCTTTCGAGGAGGCAGTAATTATCACCTTATTTTATTTATTTTACGCCCACAAAGTAATACGCAAACATCTGCATTTGAGAGGGTTCGATAAAATTGCATAAATACCAAACGCAGGATTCAGTCGGGTTTATCTGTGTGGCACAGTGTAAAAACTTACTCTACAGTAGACAAACTGCATGCATACTAATGTATTATTATCTAAGAGTAGGTATGCAATATTTTTTAAAATCTGAAGAATGTTTTTTGGAAGTTTTCTAGGGAACGCACATCGTGATAGGCGTCGACATCCTTCCACGGAGTCGCATGTTCTCGGATTCGGTCCAAAATATCTCAAAATATCGGTTTCTTCACGATATTTTACCTCACGAAATTTTGATTCAAGGTCTAATCTAAATCCATTGTGCCATTTTAGCCTGAAAAAGGCACAATAATTATTACACATATTCGTATTCTCTTTAAATCCCATACATAAAACGTAACCAAACTATGTGTGGTTATGTCAATTCATCCCGGTGTTCCACACAAAGAAATACCCAAGTTATGCCTCTGCACAGCACTGCGCCTGCGACTGCTATGTAAGCTGGTGCAGAGCTATAACTGTCCGCGACCTGCCGCAACGCAGCGCCTACCACAAGGGCACTGGACACGTGAACTGTGGAGTGGATATTCGTACTAAATCTTTTATCACTATCACCATCACTTTCATTTGTATCATAACTTACAAATATATTTTTTTTTACCACGATTGAGATAGTAATTCGGTCCTTACTGGGTAAGCTCGCAACATCCTCGACCATAATAATGGCTACCATCAGGCGAATTTTGCCTAAATACAAACTCCTATCCGCGTAAAAAAAGAATATATTACATTCATAAAAATGGTGAAATGCTAGGTATGATACTATTTCAGATTTTAACATCATATCCGTTTTCGTTTTTAATATGGCCGAAGGGACGCCGAAAGAGGCCCGAAAAGATTATCTACAAAAATCTACAAAAAAATGGTAAAAGTTGATAAAAATTGTAAAAATCTCGATTAGAATGCATAAATATTACTAAAAAAATTAATTCAAATTCATCTTATAAACAAGTTAAAGTCAAAATTAGAACAAAACCCGTTTTTTTTACTATTTTAATATAAAAAATCTCTCCATCTCCACAGATTCCCCTGTGCTCGGCTCACGAGCGTTGAATAACAAACGTTGTGGTGCACTCACGAATCGCGCGTCAAGGCCGGACGTCGATGTACGCCCAACGATGTGCCGAGATGCACCGAACATGGCCGAAGGGAGGCCGAAGGATGGCCGAAGGGACTAGGGAGGCCGAAAGTGATTGTCTAAAAGGTATGAGTAAGAAAGGGTGAACATTTTTAGAATTAAAATTGCGGAATCTTTATTACATGCTTATTAATAACAAAAGACTATAGCTAATCCGATAAACTTTAATATAATGTTATCAATATAGAAAGAAAGAAAGAAAGAAAATTATTTATTATAGGTTAGGTACTGATAGTTTTCCAAAAGAATGAGTAGAGTGTATAGATTTGAAGTTGAAAAAAATCAAACGGGTTTTGTAATTAGTCACTTTGTCTGTTAATACCAATAATATACCTATTACCTGCTTATTATATTATTTCAAATTTCTCTTCTCACAACCAGTCTTATGATAGTATGCAATGTAGAAGAACAAAGAAACTTAGAGATTCTGAATTTACCACCACGACTGTTCACTAGTTTCACTACCCATTGAAAGCGTTTAAGGACCACCAAATCCGACGACATGTGTCTTCCGTGGAAGTACCTGGGCGCCCACCACGATGTATCTGCCTGAAAGAACTCCCCTGACGAAATGATTCTGCGGGGGAGTCACGACCCTCAGTCATGAAATCATCAGAAATACGACTCAAGAGAGAGACAGAGAGAGAGAGAGACCTATTCGAAACGTTCAAAAATCAACAAACAAGCATTTAACTTTACAAACATGTATTAATCCAAAAATAACCTAAACAAACATTTCCTCAATATATTCTAATATGTCAAACGGTTTTTTTACTATTCTAAGGTCATTGTACATTAACAAGCTATTTGAGAAATATTTCAAGAAATCTGTGCTATTACATGTTGACGACCCCTGGATTTCGTGTGTATTATCAGGCCATGGGGTTAGAAACCTTTGGGGTTGCTATGGTAATTTTATACGCAACTTTTTCTGCCCTTTAACCTTTGAAAAAAAGGTTTTTAGCCTTTCTAAGGCTCCGTGATTGAAGAAATAATAACTTATTACAGTATTTTTTTGGGGAAATTATGATATCTGGTATATTATTCTTCCTTTAGTGTACATTATCAAGAACATATGTATATGTATATCTAAATATATAAAACTCAAAGGTGACAGATTGACTGATATAGTGATCTATCAACGCACAGCCCAAACCACTGGACGGATCGGACTGAAATTTGGCATGCAGGTAGATGTTATGAAGTAGGCATTCACTAAGAAAGGATTTTTGGAAAAGCCGTTTTTAAAGGGTGAAATAGGGGATGCAAGTTTTACTTCTTAATGCAAGCGAAGCTGCGAGCATCCACTAGTGTTGCCATAAATATGTCTTGCACTGTCAAAAAGTTACATCTCTTGTAAAGTTGTTTTTATTTTACAGCTGTTGTTACACTAACTTCTTGTATTGCTACATTACCTAATAATCAAAATTAGTTGTTAACTATAATATCATAATAAATGTAGCCATTACTTTTTTGACAATAATCACAGTTACAATATACCCAATAATAATACCCACAAAAAAGCAACCAAAGAATTAGAATAAGACTCATTGTTTATAATACAGAACAGTTTTCGCGACCCATTTCCACCTAACCGCATTCCCAAAGATTATCTTTTAGCATCAGCTATTAAAGAGATTGATGGTGGCTAAAA
Source organism: Macaria liturata (assembly GCA_964023185.1). Classification (NCBI taxonomy): domain Eukaryota; kingdom Metazoa; phylum Arthropoda; class Insecta; order Lepidoptera; family Geometridae; genus Macaria; species Macaria liturata. Next base: position 2,608,352 of record OZ026831.1, on the reverse strand, counting down.
CCTCTTAGCAACAATGATGTGGTCTCATTTTAATAATACCTACCTACATTTTTGTTAACCAGTGGTGGGTAGTTTGCAAAAATAAACCGACTGCTGATCTTGCCTTACGATCTTACCGGAAAAAACCGTGGCTCATAATAATGATCTTTTCACATATACCTATAGAGTTTTTCAGTAAGCACCTGCCTACTCAGTTTTTACTGAAAAAACAACTGTGTATTTATATTAAAAAACAAAAATATGTATGATGCCGGAAGTTTAGCACCTCCCTAAAAAATTGCTGCCACCGCCACTTAACACCAAGGAATTTTATGCCCTCTTTCTTTTTTTTTTCTTTGCTTTGCTTCTATGCCTAACACAGAATAAACAAAAACAAACTACTTTTACCGTGACATTCAGTGACCCTCAAACGGCCAATTTAAAAAGCAAACGTTCTAAAATTAAAAGTCACCAGTCGCTGAAAAGGACCATGACGTTTGTGACGTTTAAAAAATGACTTCCAAGTTTGAAAACGGAACGTTAGGTAAGAATGACGTCACCGCTTTCCCGCGCTTCCGGCCGCTTTCCCGAGGTCAGTGACCCGCGCAAATGTGTTTGCGGGGTCAGTATCGCTATTATGACTGTGGAATAGATATCTATTTTGTTTTAATATTAGTATTTTAGAATTTTATTTAGTAGGTAAAGTTAGTGTTACGTATGATACTACTAAATCACTACCGATTGCCTAAAAGTCATGGTCACTGGTGTTAATTAGGAAAATTACCAGTTTATAAGAAAATACTGTCTGTGTTATTTTTATACATAAAAAAAATCTCAGTGAAATATTATGTAAATAATTAGCTTGATAATTTGTTCATCTATTAATCTTAATAAAATTTAGGTAAGAATTGACTTTTTTGCACCCAAATTCCTGAATTAAAAAACCTCACTTGTAATTTTTTCGTATCCGTCAAAAAATAAAAGCATTTAATTAAATCTTGCACAAATGTACTGAAACAAATTGATTGGCCTACATGACAAAATATTTAAACGAGGTTTGTGTCACAAAAGTAGGTATTTAGCGCACAAAGATTACCATGTATCCCGTAATCTTTTATTCGGAGTATCTAAAATCAAAACAGAAATATGCAGTCTTTTATTTTCTGGAATATTGGGTTATCTCATCCCACGGATAAAATAATAATTCAACACCAGTATCTTATTTATTATATTATGAAAATTGCATAAATTACGAGTATTTACTTTTGATACTGTTAACTTCTTCATATCGAGTGAGAGTGGCCAACTCTGGTGTCGAGAGTTTATCAAGCCGCCCTAAGGGCCTCTGACAATGCTTTACCGTAACAATGCCGTACACTCGGCCAATGCCGTACTAGACAAACAGCCGGGACCCAACGTGTCATCCAACCCACAGAAGCGCCCAAAATGGATTCCGGTCCGCGTACTGACCGCGGCAACCTTTGCTAATTGGTAATCGCATGCGATTGCCTCCGCTAGCTGAGCTACGGGCGCTACAACAATAATACTGTCAATTAAAATGTCTCAACACCATAGATTGCCGCTCCCATTGCTGCTTAATAATATGATGGTACCACACTCTCACCGATTTAGCCATGAATAGACCAAAAGCTTTTTTTCTTTTTGTGGGCTAGATCACTTGGATTCCTAATAATAATTGAAGTCCTTTTATTTTGCAGTAGAAAAAATATTACTATTTATTTGTGTCATTCGGGAATCGAGCCCGCACCTCTAGATTTGAAGGTAGAGCCACTACTAAGCTAACAGGCCAGTCATCACAGCACCGATACAGTGACGTCATTGACACTGGCTCTGGCTAGGGTGAAAGAACTAACCTAGATTTGTTACGATGACCGCTGGAGAGGATGGTGTACATTGCTGCTTTTTGATAGTTATAAAGTAAGCACAATAATTCAATAATTGGTCAGTTAAAAATAGGGGTTTTATTGAAGTTGGATAGTGACGAAAGCTGATCATTATATTTTGTATATTTTGTACAAGGCAGGGATTTTTAAAGAAAAAAGAAGAATCTAAACATATTAAGTATCTAATTACTGCAAAAGAAGAAAAAATCACTTAAAAATCTGTAGAAAATGTGCAATAGCACACTGGCAGAAGACAAAGTTGGTTGTTTTTAGTCTTAATTTTTGGTTTTTAAATACGCGATACGCAATGTTTGTCTAATTCCAACCTTATCACTAGCATAATGGTCAAATCTTAACCCTCCAAGCTAGTTAAAAAAACGAGTGGTTTTTAAACAGCATTGGATGTTAAAATGTATAGCTTAGTAACAAAAATTGATCGCTTGCTTTGACCGACCTTCTTTCTTGATGGCCTGAGTTATGATGGAAAAGTTTCGTGGCGTATTGTTGAGGAAATCTGCAGCTTTTGTTTTTAGGAAAATTTTGTAGTTATACGCATAATACTTAAGATATAATAAAACTTACGTCCGTATAAAATTAGGACAGAGATCGTCGTCAATTATAAATTACAATACAAAAGAATGTGATAGAAATACACAATATAAATAAATACCTATGCACCTACTCATTCACAAAATATATTAAAAAAAAAACAATTTTAATTCAACAATTCCTTAAAATAATGACATGAATGAGAGTACCCGTTTAAAACAATTTTAATTAAGATTTTTTCAATCTAGATAGGTTCTATCTCAACTCGGCTGATGTTGAGCGACGTTATAATCTACGATCTGGCGCGCTTGCCTAGAAGAAAACGGTTCACTCTTGATTTGAAGTCCGATAAATTTTATAGATAAATTATAACCGTTAAGTTATTTATCAAAATTCTATTCTATTCAATACTAAAAAAAAAAGGTAGTGAAACTTTGCTTTTTTTACGTGGGATAGGTTTACGTTTGACTACAGCCTGCCTGATGTTAAGCTTTGCTGCAGCCTAGGGTGTAACACGTTTACCTAGAAGATACCTATTTACTATAGATTTGCAAAATTGTAAATAAAACTCTGGAAAAATATACAGCGTTTTTCCATTGAACTATATTACTAGCATTCTTCCGCTGCGACAAAACACTACTTATATATTTTTTCCAGAGTTTCATTTACAATTTATTTCCGCAAAGTAACACCTGACGACTTTGCTTTAAACTAAGAAAAGTTATTTATAAAAAACTACCTCCAATTAAACTTTTAGGTATAACAGTAATTTATATATTGGTTAACGAACTGAAAAAACTAGGTCTGTTCTCAGCACGCGAGTTGTTTCGAAGTTTAATGTCGTCATAGAGTAAATAATAATAATAATATATAATGGGACGCAATTTACAGCACGATGTTGTCGCGACTCGGTTATATACCTATTTGAATACATAAGTAATTCCTATGTGAATAATTTAGATAACTAATTCGAATAAGTATATAACTCGTTATATAATATATATATTTTCAATTTATGGCTCTCAATTAAAGTAAGTACATCTAAGTTTTTAGTTTAATAAGAATTTACCAGATTTACTTCATTAAATTATTTTTAACCATATGAGATGAATAAATAAATAAATAAAGACAAGATTTTTCAAACTAGACTAGTACTTTACTAGCTGTGCCAGCGACTTTGTCCGAATGGAATAGTTATTGCCATAATAACGGTTCTAGTAAGTTAATCTTAAAAGATAGACATATACTGTTGCAGACATTTTGTTAAATCATTTAAGAGGAATAATTCTTTCATACATATTTTTTTGATATCTTGAACCATTTTCGCAGCACACGCAACGGAAGCCCTCAAAGATGAATAATTTTCCCCATTTTTTTTCACATTTTCCATTGTTTTTCGCTCCTATTTGCAGCGTGTTGTTATATAGCCGAAAGCCTTCCTCGATAAATGGTCTATCCAACACAAAAAGAACTTTTCTTTAAAATTCGCACCAGTAGTTCCTGAGATTAGCGCGTTCAAACAAACAAACAAACTCTTCAGCTTTATAATATTAGTATAGATTTATCTCTAAAAGTGGGCAAACAGATTTATTTTACGATCTCATAGCAGACGTACATTTCCAGAATCAGTAAAAATGACATTGTTCCCATAATTTACTCCTGAATATTATGGAAATAATGACATTATTATGTAGGTATTAGACAAAAATAATGTATGCCATATTCCTTATTAAACTAATAACGCAAAAGCACCAATTTCTAAAACAAACTGAAGGAATCATCGTTACACTAAACAAGTGTAATAAAAATCCAAAACATAAACCTAGAATCGATTTAGCGTTTACACATAATGTTAGTGTTCATTACAGTTTTATGTAAATAGGCCTAGTTTTTTTTTTATTTTCCTTTTTTTCCAGAGTTCCGGGTTCAAACGGTCGCGGCATAGATTTGAGGTTCAACGATCGAAATTGGCTGAACTCTTGCTGAAGTATTTTGGTAGATTATGTGTAGGTTGGGAGATAATGGATGGTTGAGTTACGACTAGGTTTCACATGTGGTTCTTACTATAAATTGTACATCAAAAAATATTAATCATGTTAATTGCATGTAATTTATAGCAACAGAGCGTTGCATTTTCTTCTAATTCCTATATAAATAATTGTTTTGACGCATCTCTTTTAATCTTATACCGCTAAAACATACTTATTAGTTTGCCACAAATAAAATTGGTCAATAAGAGAGTCTGTAACATTCACTTTACTTATGGATGGACTTACCCAAAAAAAAAAAAATTTTGACGTTTTTTTAACACCATCCTTGTTTTACATCAGATTTCTAATGCTATTTTCATTACATATTCTTTGTATTATTCACTCTTTTTCAATATTTTTTATATTGGTGTCTTACTAAGTAAATAATAAAAAGATACCAATTCTATTAGTATCTCCTCAACTATTTCAGCTCGGCAACAATCATTTCTCGTAGCGTCGACCTTAAGTAACCGAATTTTTCCAGAAAATGTTTACTTTGACGAAGAAAAACGCAAAATTTGCTCAGATTAGACACAAGATTAGGAAGCGAATGTAAAACTAGTTTTAAATAGCTTTCAGACTGACCTAGATATTTGACGGGGTTTGACGTTGTACGAGTAAGATAACTAATAATAGGTATTACTAGTCGTGATATATGTACTAGTCTGGGTAAGTTTAATATTTTGTAATTAGTAGATCCGACGAAAGAAATGGGTGATATTAATTACTTTTGTATTTGAATCCTAACTGCTAAGCTATTCCTAGATACAAAACGCTTTTTCCATTCCTCCCGGAGCGCTTGGTTGACGCGACGCATGACCAAAATGCTGGCCTTTTTCTGGCTCAACGTATCAGCATTGCCATCCAGCGTGGTAATGCGGCCAGTATGCTGGGCACGCTGCCCTCTGGTAGTGGGCTGGAGCACTTAGATTATCTTTAGGCTTTTCTAAAGATTGTCTAAATGCCCCTTTTTTGTAGTAGTTAGAAGTAGTATGTTTAGTTTTTCTTCCCTTGTTTTTATATTTTATTATTGTAAATCAATTAAATGCTTTAATTTGCTTTTAATAATTAGTTTTTATGTTATACTTAATTCTTGTTTTTGGCATAATAGACCGAACATTTGTTTGTCACCAACTTGTCCATTTTCGTCATGATTATCAATATACGTTATTATCACGTGTTATTAGAAAAACAATATTAATTTAAAGTTCACTTTGTAACTATATTTCTCGTAGAATACGCTCATAAAATAATAAATTTTTAGAACTGTTTGTTTGTATGTTTGTTTAACTAAGAAAATTTGTTACTAAGTATGTTGTTCATTTTGTCAATGTAAAGGAGCTTCTATTATGTTATATGTACATACTAGTGGGTGCTCGCGGCTTCGTTCGCATTAAGAAGTAAAACTTGCATCCCCTATGTCACCCCTTTAAAAGTGGCATTTCCAAAAATCCTTCCTTAGAGGATGCCTACGTCATAACATCTACCTTCATTCCATATTTCAGCCCAATCCGTCCAGTGGTTTGGGCTGTGCGTAGATAGATCACTATATCAGCCAGACAGTCACCTTTGAGATTTATATATTTAGATATCTGTTGTCTTGGTAACAGATACATAATATGTAACACTTTTACTTTGATATCTTAACCGTAAATGAAGTGCTTTCAATATATTAACTAAACGGTTTTCACTCACGTGTAAATCGCGTAAGTTGTTTACGCGTTTCGGATGTCTGCGTGCTGCCGCGGTCCCAGAACATACGTTCTGAAGATGGATGTCATAACATCCGAAACGCGTAAACAACTTACGCGATTTACACGTGAGTGAAAACCGTTTAGTTAATATATTGATAAAATGTCTCACGAAAGTTTTAATATTAAAATGAAGTGCTTTGTTCGTGACAATTTATTTAATAATACCACAGAGAGATTGTTGCTAACCTACAATGTGATTATAGAACAAATACAAAATTTACTTTTCGTGCAATTTGGTTTTCTTTAATTAAAACTCTGTAAATATCGTACAGATTTCGGAAATAAATATTTTATTTGGATGATACATCTACGTTTGCTTTTGGGTTTTTTTTTTGTTTAGACAAGTTGCCTAAATAAGTTTAATCTTTTAAATTTAGTAAACAACTAAATTTAGCTTTATTAAGCTATTGCTTTGAAGTTTGATTTTTGTAAAAGTACACAATTTTCTCAGAAACAGAAATAGTTTTTTTTTAATGTATTTTACGACTATGGCAACAAACGCGACACGTATACATAGATATGTATATAGGTAGCCACAGCACATGCCTATGGTGTGATATATAAGTTACGGCTAATACCCGAAGTGCGGCTACACCTAGTTTTAGACGGTTAGAACTAGGTGTAGCCACTTAGTCTTGGTTAAACCTAGTACGAGCCGATTGTTTTCGGGTAAAACTAGGTCTCAAGTCCTGTTGTAGTGCAAGTGTTGGACTCGAAGTCACTTGTTTGTGACAGAAGGTAGATTAGGTTCGTTAGGTTGCTTTCTACCACGCACATGCGACGACGAGCGAAGCGAGGAGGAGCCAAGTCCTGTCTCGATTCGGGGTTTAACCAAGTCTAAGTGGCTACACCTAGTTCTAACCGGCTAAAACTAGGTGTAGCCGCACTTCGGGTATTAGCCGTAACATATACATAGATAAATAGATAAGCCTTCGTAATAGGAATTTTATCATCCATCCGTGATTTCATATCCATATCATATTGAGGAAAAAGACATATTTTAATTTCTGCTTTTTACTACTCTAAGAAAGTCAAATTGCGTATTCGATGTGTTTAGGTTTATTATAGCGATAAATTCATTTTACTGCCTTTTCCTTATTGAAAACGAGAAACTAGGCCTTTGAAAATAACTATGATTGATGGAAAGTTCTATCGATTTAAAAAAAAAAACTTTGATACTTACCCATGTTTCATTATATAGCTTATCTAGGGTTATGAATATAGCGTACTAAATGAGAGGCCTATACCCAGCAGTGGGCGATAATAGGCTAATGATGATGATGATATATGGGTTAGTTTCTATATAAAAATGTTTTATGGAAATCTATGAGACACAGAGAAAGAGAGAGTGGCCAACTCTGGTGTCAGAGTGTTTTATCTGCTAGATGTCTAATATTTTAATTGGAAATAATAGACCTTTACTGTAAAACACGTTTCACCAATACTACCACATTAATTGGCAAAAAAATTAACATTTCTGTAGAAAGTACTTACCTATTCATATAGCATTTAATTATGTACTATACACTATTTTACAAGAATGAAAGTAATTTTATGTACATTACACATTTATAATAGGTAAGGGTTAGGTACTATCTTGCCATTGATTTATATTTTCAAATTATGTTTGGATTTGCACTTGTTTAACGATTAAGGAAAAAATCGCGAGGAAACCTACATGTTTGAGGACTACAATATCCGAGGACATGTGTTTTCTGTTTATCAGCCCAAGAGAACTCCCCTAGCGAATTAGTTCTTCAGGGGAGTCACGACCCTCAGTCATGAGGAAATACGACTCAAGAGAGAGAGAGAGAGAGGTAATGTTTAATGTTTTTTTCCATGACTCCAAAATCATTACTAAAATTAGAACTGTCTTACCACCCAATAGGTACAAACTAGGTCAGCACAAGTTCAAACATGTTCAGTTTTACAACTACAAAACCAGTCACTGCTAAAAATACCCCGCCTACACTTGAAAAGTCTATCAACATTTTAGTGATGTCCATCTATATCTATAGTGACGTAATAGATCAATCGAGTGATTGTGCGAATCGATAGAATGTTTTGGTCGCATCTCTACGGGTCGCCGACCTAAGGCCAGTGACCTTGTCCCACGACCTTGTGGTAAGGTCAATGACATCATGTTATTTTCGGGGCGTTTTTCTTCGAGGAAAATTCCCTGGCGACCAGATAAACCTGAACTTGGTCTTAATGTTATATCTTCAGTAGTAGAGGTCAAGTTAACTGGACAGTTTTTCAATACGACCAGTGATATCAGACCTCAGGTTTAGAATCTTTTGTTAAAATGGAGAGGTCTATTAATCCAGGTTGGTTTTTAGAGGGCAACGTTTTGCGTTTGTTTATTTCTAACACCAACGCCGGGCGTTTATAGATTTCAAGAGTTGAAACTCTGGAATGTTCGATTAGAAATTCGAATGCATTTTCCATTGATGTGTAAAGGTTAGGAGTTAAAAGGCGTTGTCTTTTGTTTTATTAGATAAGTGTTTTCTTTGTGTAATTCTTTGTAAGTGGCGTGTTTCTAATTTGTTATGTGCCAAACACTTATAAGATTTATGATAATAATTTATTGTCATGTGGTTTTGAATATATTTTGAGGAAACCACTGATTGATTGATTGATTATTGATAAGTACCACTGTTTTTGCGTATTCGTAGATTTTTTTGTGAATAAATAAGTTATGATACAAACAAATGATTGAAAGCATTATATTTTGTTTGTTCGTTTTTGTAGCTCTATAGGTATGAATATGCTATTTTTTTACAGCTCCTAAAACGATATAATGCACGTGGATACACTATTTAAAAGCTACAAATACAAAGTTCAACCATATTATAGTAATTTATGACCATCTGTAATATAAGTTACAATGTACAATAAAAAGTTTAACAATTACTGTAATTAAATGGTGTGACAAAACTAAGTTTACCTCATCTCGCTTTTTATAATTATTTTCGTCACTGTCTCATCTTAAAGGCAAAGAGGCGTCGTTAGCGCAGAGTAAGATCAAAGACCTACATTACATCAGTTCGTAATTCTAATTAGTGACATTTGCAACTAACAAATTATTAGTTTGAACGAATTAGTAATATTGTACAGTTGGCTTTGTTTATAGTAAAAAAATCGGCAACAATCCGTAAGTGTGCCTATTTGTTTCCTCTTCTTTACGCTCAAACGACTGTACCAATTTCAGTGAAATTGGCTATGAAAATAGATTAGACAATTCAGACCTTTCACTGTCTGATATTCACACACAGGCTACTTTTAATCCTGGATTACCGTGCTTAAACGTAACACCACAAAGACCAATAAGGAGAAAATAGATAGATAGATAGATAGAATAATCTAAATTGTAACACACGAAATAAAAATAAAATACAAAGAAATATATTATTAAACATAACTTATACTAGTGCCACAAGTGGCGGCCTAATATCGGCAAAAGCGAAATATAAAAATAAAACACATTTTTTTACTGAAGTCCCAAGAATAACAAAATCTTCCTTTGTCTCCCGCACCACATAGCTTTTTTTATTACTAGGCACCCTAAATTAATCTCCCGCTACCTTTTGTGGTATAAACCAAACATTTATAAGTGCGTCTTATTGTATTTTTAACTGACTTCCAAAAAAACGAGGCTATCAAGTCTTCTGAAAGTTTATTTTTCTTTTTTTTGTGGGGATGTTACACGATTACTCCGTTGTTTATCAACCGATTTTAAAAATTCTTTTTTTATTCGATGAGGATAGTTTCCGAGATGGTCCTATAAAAATAGTTTTTCGTTCGGTTGAGTACTTTTTGAGAAAAAAACCAATAAACCAACAAATTGATAAGGTTTATGCAAACCAATTTTACCCATATTTCCAAAACTACTAGTCGGATTTTGATACAGTTTTCTGTAATGTGTTGAGGTTTAATGGGTGCATCTTTTTAGCTTTGTATTACGATGACAACTCACCAGGGGGCGCTGCTGTATACACTATATTATCTTCTGAATTATCAGCCCGATTTTGATGCGGTTTTCTCTGATAGGCTAAGATTTGTTTAGCAAATGAATTTATGTTGTAGTTTTTTTATAGGCTTAGATTTGTTCAGTAACGTGACAGTAGAGTTGAAGTCGGTTTTTACTTTTGTTTAAAATAATTATTTTATGATCAAACGGTTAGACGGCCAATTTCAACGAAAATTTGGTATCAAAATAGATTAAAACCTGTACTTACCTATTTTGGCTACTTTTAATCCTGTATTAACGAGATTGACACACCGAAAAGTCGCTATTAATTGGGTTATTTTATATTTATTTTACGAAGCACCTTAACAAAATGTCCCATTGCCTCCGGTACCACTTTCGTCACAGCCCCATCTCAGCAATCCATCCAACACCGAGCAAACTCTTGCAATAAATGTTTACGAAACGACACTTTTAGTTGCACAAAATATCCTTGAGTCGATGTTGAGTAACTTAAGACTAGAAATTATGTAGACGGTCTTAGTTCATGTTTTATTTAATTACAGTTTTTTGTAGAGATGACTAAATTGAATTGCTTACCTAAAGTTTATTTGATGAGATTCATTCTTAGAATTCATTGAAGTTAAAGTTTATTTGAGTGGGAATCATTCATAGAATTGATTGACTGACCTGATAGCTTAGTTGGTGATGGTTGTGCCTTCTAATCAAAGGGTTGCGGGTTCGATTCATGCATGACACAAGTTATTATGAATCTTAAAATTTGTCATTACTTGTGTTGAGTCAGGTCGTTTCTATGTACATTTGTATTTACAAAAAAAGCATATAAGTATTATATCCGTTATCTAGTACCCACGACACAAGCGTTTGCTTAGTGTGGGGCTAGATGACGCTGTGTGCAATGTCTCGGAATATTTATTTATTATTTTTTATTAAGAACTACCTAGTTTATTTATTTCAATTTGAAAGAAGTCAAATTTAGATCTAGTAAATAAATGACCGTAAAACGAAGTTTATGTTCATGATTATCTGAGTTCAAAAACTATCGTCGCGGCGGTTTTTGGATGGGTGACCGAATAGAGATTCTCTGTATTTTTAAACTTTTGTTCTGTGTTTGTTTTACCTAATGCACTCGCTAACTAGTGTCAGAGGACCCTGGGTGGCATAGAAAAACTATCGACATCCGATCGTCTGACATCCGCCAACCACAGAACAAAAACAAAAATTAAAATAATTCGAACAACGAATAAAATAAATTAACACCCATAACAATTAGAAGATAAGTCTAAAGTAAAAGCGTGAAACGTAATTGTTCCTGAAAATCTGCCAATTTTCATATAATAGAAACAAATAGAGACAACCATTATGCTGTCATTAACCTAAAACAAAGTGTACAGGGTTTTTATTAATAAAGTAAGATTGTATGAGTGTGGTAGGCTCTGGTGCCGAGAGTTTTCGAACCGTCCGAAAGGCCTTCTATATACTTTAACGACTGCAATTCTGATAGGCTTGCTAGTAACTAAGAAAGTTATCTTAGACTAGTGGGTGCTCGCGGCTTCGCTCGCATTAAGAAGTATAACTTGCATCCCCTATTTCACCCCTTTAAAAGTGGCATTTCCAAAAATCCTTTCTTAGCAGATGCCTACGTCATAACATCTACCTTCATTCCAAATTGCAGCCCAATCCATCCAGTGGTTTGGGCTGTGCGTTGATAGATCACTTTATCAGTCAGTCAGTCTGTCAATCAGTCAGTCACCTTTGAGTTTTATATATATAGATAACCTATAAACAGAATTAATACGACTGCACCAAGAAATTTCGTTTCAATTATTATAAAAAAAATAACACAAAATCTCTTTCATATTCATTTCCAACCGAATTACCAGGGTTAATAAAGGCATAATAAGTACCTAAACTGTTAATTCTGAGTCAAATCTTCACTTGCAACTTCACTTAAATCAGCTTAGCAGTTCAGATAGGTACATTCAAAACAAACTTCCATACAATTTTCACTTTATAAAATTAGTTTGTATAAAATAGTAGCAGATCACAAATTGTTGTTAATTAAGTACTAAACATGTACCTACCTAAAAGTTTTTTTATCAAAGTTTAGCAGTAACCCTGTATGAATAAAAATAGCAAACGAAGAATATAATAAGTTCTTCTCGATGTCAATGAAACAGGTGTAATATTTGCTGTAGAGTTCAGTAACTTTGTTGTGCCGAGAATTGTTTTGCCGTATTGTTGATTTTATAGTTTTTTTCTTAGGTTCAATCAATTTCAACCCAGTTGAATAATAAAAACATAACATAAGCATAAAGCATATTAATTGCAAAAACTTTACATGGTACAATCCATTTTCACCGGCTGTTTGTCTAGTACGGCAGTCGTTAAGCCACGTCAGAGGCCCTTAGGCCGGCTTGATAAACACTCGACACCAGAGTTGGCCACTCTCATTCGATAAGAAGAAGTTATCAAAAGTAAAGCATGCCTTATATAACAATTACACATACATTTATACATATTTACTTGTATCTTACCTACATAAATAGTTTGTTATTACATAGGTACATACATAAGTAATTTACGCTTATGTATGTGTGTGCATTTAAAAGTATTTTCTATATCTATGTAAAAAAAAACAACTTATGCAAAAACCAACAATTGAGGCCATTTCTAGCCAGCTGGTTTTATCTCTAAGGTTCATTAACATCACTATCTGTTTGATATAATGCTTCGCTAAATTTAGGACAGACAAGATAAAACGCTCAACTTATGGCAGCACTTACCTAACATCTGCCTTAAAGCCATATTTAAATTCCAATTCCAATTCTTCTTCTTATCGAATGAGAGTGGCCAACTCTGGTGTCGAGAGTTTTCAAATCACCCTAAAGGCCTCTGACATGGCTTAACGACTGCCGTACTACACAAACAGCCGGGACCTACAATTTAACGTGTCATCCGACCCAAAGTAAGTACTTAACTAACTTAAAATCTAAAACTTAAGCTAGAGGTAAAACTAGATTTTCCAAAGTTATTTTAGGTGTTTTTAAGTTGAATAGGTTCGCGTCTGCCTGCATCCCGCCTGATGTTAAGCAGAGAGTAAATCGGTTCTTATCGGGTAAGCACGCTCCATCTTAGGCCATAGCCTTTGCTTACCATCAGGCAAACTATGGTCAAGAGTTAAATATATATAATAGTAAGTATAGAGATACCTACCTACTTTCAGCTATTTTGACTTTATAAAGGAGCTAAGCGAGTGTGGCGTAGCGGTTCCAGTGTGTGCTTTTCATTCAGACGCACCCGGGTTCGAATCCGGCCCTACACCAATGACTTGTATTTTCAAGTTTTGTGTGGATTTGCACTCGCTTAGCGGTGAAGGAAAACATCGTGAGGAAACCGACATGTTTGAGGACCACAATATCCGAGGACATGTGTCTTCCGTGGAAGGACCTGGGCGCCCACCACGATGTATCTGCCCAAGAAAACTCCCCTAGCGGATTAATTCTGCGGGGGAGTCACGACCCTCAGTCATGAGGAATACGACTCAAGAGAGAAAGGAGCTGAGGGAATCAGAATACCTTTTCTTTTTCTTTCCAGCCCACATTTTTTTCATAACCATCATCATCATCTTCAGCACTTGTCGACTGCTAGCTGTAGACTTCCTGCCATTGGTGGTGTGTGCCTTTCTTATCCAAAGACGTCTCTTCCCAATTTTATTGGTTGATATAATGTAGTAATGTGCTAAATTAAGTCCTAAATATCTATATCACGTGGCTTTGAGCTGATAACTCTCTATAGCCTCGCCAACTTTCTGATAATATATTATGTAATTTGCTCCATTTTTCTTGGAAAGATTATAATTTAGCACTTCTCTCTGATAAGGGTTTTCGTGCTAGTATCGTAAAATTGAGGACAAATGTATTTGTTTTTTCAATAAGACTAACTCTGGCTTGACTGTAAGTTTTTTTTACAAAGTAGGTATGTGTTTTTTTATCTGCGAAGAAGCAAATGGGACTGACGATGATGATAATAAAAATTAAAAATTTTGGAATATCTTAAAAAATTACAGAGTTGAAAAGCTGTATTCATAAAATTGGGAAAATAATATGTAAGTTCGTATGACAGTGGCCAGTTCTGGTGTCAGAGTTTTCAAACCGCCCTGAGAGCCTCCGAAATGGCTTAACGACTGCCGTACAAACAGCCGGGACCAAGAATTTAACGTGTCATCCGACCCATGGATGCGCCCTGAATTAAATGTCACTTGTTGGTCACCCATCCAAGAACTGAACGCGTCGACCTTTGCTTAAAAATTGGTAATCGCATGTGATTGCCTCGGCTAGCTGAGCTACGAGCGCTATGATAATTTATAAAAAATATGTGACGATCACATTCAAACCATACTCTTACAGGAATTTCCAGTCACTATTTACTTTCATTTAATACATTTTTACCTACTTTTACCGATGCGTCACACCCTGGAAAAAAATTCACCAAACATTCCCGCCATTAACACTGTTTGTTAACCCAATCCAAACAACTGTCCAAAGTAAACAAGTCATGCAAAATACTTGCAAAAATACCTCCTCATAGAAAGTACATGACCTATATGACGTCACTCTTGTCATCCAGAGTAGAGGACATTACTCCATGGTACTTTTAGCATTAGAAGGCGCAAATTGTGCAATACCTACCGAAAATTTGGCGGTCACTAACCTCCCATATTATCTACGCACACAATCAAACATGTACGTACGATTTTCCTACACACCTATTTTCATTCACACATAGAAAGCGTACTCGTGATTGGTTGGAGTTTTCGAACGCCCGCCAAAGTTCGAAAACCGCTCGAACTGTAATGAGGGCAAATAGGATGACGGTTACATTTTAATTCGTTATATAAATTGAAAGAAAGAAAGAAAGAAAGAAAGAAAGAAAGAAAACATTTATTGTGACAGATTTAACAGAAGAACACACACGAGTAAAAACATAATAAACAAACATAAAAATCTGCCACAACACAGCCCCAACTCAGCATAATGTAATGGTAAATAAATTGGTGATATTGTTATTAGCAGACTTCAAAAAAAGGAGGTTATCAAGACTTCTGTAACTTTTGTTTATGTTATGCGATTACTCCGTTATTTATGCAAAAAATCTTTTTGTTGTTATATCTATATTACGACGATAGATAGATAGATAAATACTTTATTAAAACACCACATATAAAAAACAATACAAAAAATATAGAAATTAAAATTGTCTTAATTGGCGGCCTTATCGCTAAGAGCGATCTCTTCCATATTATTATTTGTTGTAGATACATAATATATTAACTTGACCTTGTAAAAATTTAATTTATTGAGATAAAATGTATTAAATTCAACCGGACGAGATATATTGTAATTTTAGTAGAATATTCTAAGATTAAATTTCAATATTATTTGTGTATTATGTGTTGCAAACTTTACAGTAACAAAAAAAATAATCATTATCTTTTATCTTTATATATATAATATGTATATTTTTTATATTTGAATTGTATTTATATTAAGTGATTTTGTTGTATAAGTTACCGATGTGTGTACAACTGTTCATATTAATAAGTGTTATAAAATTTGGAAAAGGAATTAGTTCCGTGTTTCTTTTGTTTTTAAAAAGAAACACATGTTAGACCTATTTGAATGTGGAATTATGAATGGAAACGTGACACCTTTATGTTGTAATGAAATTATATTTTATGTTAAATTATTCAGTGGGTTTGTATTGTTATGTTTGCTGAAGAAAAGTAGTTCAGATTTTTGTACTTAATAGTTTATTTTTCTATACGTTTTACTTTTTACAAAATAGCCTTTTAACAAAATACAGAAATAGATATGTATTTTAAGCATGCTCCGTTTTATCATAATTATCGACAGATATGGCGTAACCACTGCAATACCTACCTTTGTACGTAACTAGTATCTACCATGACTAAATAAATAAATAAAAAATATAACAGGACATACCACACAGCGCCATCTAGCCCTATACTAAGCTTATGCTTGTATCATGGGTACTAGATAACGGATATAAAACATTCATACTTTTCTGTTGTAAATACATACTTATTATAGTTATTATACATAGAAACGACCAGACTCAACACAAGTAATTACAAATGTTAAGATTCATAATTACCTGTGTTATGCGGGAATCAAACCCGCACCTCTAGATTAGATGGCAGATCCACTACCAACTAAGCTAACAGAGCAATCAAAACTATAGGACCTACAATTTAATATGTCATATGACTAATGAAGTCACCCAGATGTAACCACCCAAGTTTTCAAATAAATGATACAATCTCATAAATCATCAATCTAACACGTGCTCAAAGACGTAATAAAAAAAACATCTCGATGCTTGTTACCACTCAATTAGCGACTGCTAGTTATTCTGCAATATTAGCACAAACATAGACTTTATAAGAACGAGACTCCCAAAATCTACGCAAGCTATTCCTAACCAATAAAGTCTATGCAAGTTTACCCTTCGCGGAAACTATTAGAACTAAACACTAACAACAGACACGAGACAACAGAGACGAGAATATCTTGCCGAAGGAGAACAACAAAGCTTCAAGACACAAGGTGCGGTGTTGGTAAGATCTTGAGAGCCACGGAGGCCACGTTGGTTAGGAGGTGAGGTGTGGCGGTGGTATATGGAGGAACACACCTAAAAACCATCAAGTTTGTTGTTTGATGTCGGTTAAGGAGCAGTCACAGCGGGAAAACACTACATATTTCTCCAGAGTTTCAGTTACTAACAACAGTGATATGACCATGAAAGTGTCAGTTGAATTTGACATCATCATATAAATATTGTTTTGTCCAACTGCTGGGTATGTATATAATAGGTTTCTTCTAGGCAAGCGTGCTCCATCTTAGACTATAGTGGTGCTTAACATCAGGCAGGCTATAGTCAAACGTAAGCCTTTTTCGTGTTAAGAAAAAATGTATGTGCATCTCTCTTGGTATTTCTTTTCCGTTAACTAGTACCCACGACACAAGCGTTTGCTTAGTGTGGGGCTAGATGGCGCTGTGTGCAATGTCCCGAAATATTTATTATTATTTATTAATTTTATTTTATTCGATGTAGTGCTAGCGTCATCTAAAATCAAACTGCGATATATGTATGTCATGTCCTCGACCCATCGAACTTATTTAGCATAGGAGAGAGAGAGAGAGAGAGAGGAAGAGACCCTTGAGTTATGTTTATTGCCAAATCCCTCACGCAAACAAGTCCTCACATTTTGGTGATCTTCAAACATAACATAATGTGTCTGTAGGACCACCACAATGAGGAGTCTATAAGTCTAAACATCGGCACAAACTATGTCAATCACAGAATAATCACATAGTCATGGAGGGTGTTGAACTCACTCTCATCTCGGGCAACGAACTTGTATCAAAATAAAACCATATATAATGTTAAACATAGGCTTTTTCCTCACCTAGACAGTTTATGTAAGAACCATTGTTATGGATGTTGATAAATTGTTTTATCATAACACTAGCTTTGGCATGCGGCTTCTCACGAATTATTATACATATAAATCTTCCACTTGAATCACTCTATCTATTAAGAACTGCATCACAAGCCGTTGTGTACTTTTAAACATCGAAGCATACATTTATATAGACATATGCATATGCTCATTATTGAACACCCCGTCTAGTATTCTCTATGATATCCTCTCCATCCTACGGTTGCATTTTTTTTTTTTTTCGTGGATGAAATGCATTTACGTATCCCCGCACTCTCCCCGAGGAGGGCAGCGGGGTATGTCGGGCTCGGAGCTAATGGGACTCCACTACCGACTAAAACCTACCACGATGTCCCTTCACCTCGGCAAGGACGGGTTTCGCGGGCAAGCGAGCAATACTCCTCCGCAATTCCCGTCCCAACCGCAGTCCACTGTCCAGGTGGACCCTACTACGGTTGCCTGGAAGAGTTCGCTTTCAGCGATAAAGAAAACCTATAAAGCATTAATCTATCTAAGTATCTATAGACAGACGCGGAAAGTAAAAAAGTAAAGTAGTCAAACGCAAGTCTATTTCGTGTTAAAAAATCATTTCACCATCTAGCTCCATACCACAGAATGTCCTAAGCAAACGCTTGTAACATGGGTACTATACCATATACTTTTTAAATAAATGCATAAATAACATCCACAGTCAATCGCAGGTCAAAAACATTTGAAGATGCAGTCGCGTCGCAGTTGATTGGCCTACGAGTTGAGGACGAATATATTGGAAGTACAATGTTCTATGCACTCGATATTATATATATATTATATTATATATTATAGTGTCATAACCGACTTCGAAAAGAAGATATAGGTGTTGTTTTCTGACATACATTTTAAAAAGGCATCAGAACGTTGACGTGCCTATTAATTAGATTTTCCAAATACCATTTCATTTTACAGTTTTAGTAAGTACATACATGGTAACATTAACTAGATATCTACGGGAAAGGCTACTGGGGTGGTTTAGTTACTTGAGTGAACCACTACCATACAAATTTATTCACTCACAACGTAAAAGATGATTTCATTCCCATAAACGAAATTGAAACCAAGAATATTTTTACAAGGTACCTAACTGGTACCTAACTACCTAATACAAAGTCGATGACTCTGTAGGAGTGTATGTCCCCGAGGACTTTATTTGCCACCTCGCGTCATTGGGTTCATCAGTCGAGGACGCTACATCCATACAGGGTTAGTAGTCATATAATAATAGGAATGTTTTTTTTCATTGCACAGGCAGTCTGTGTAAAATTAATATTTTGCTAAATCAGGTACATATTATATTGAAAACACATGGCTAAGAAGAACTATACAGCCATTTGACTAAGCGTTTGACCACCGAATCGAGACAGTCGTATTCTTTATTACTGAGGGTCGTTACTCTTCCGTAGTCCGTAGAATTGACTCATTGTGTAAGTTCAGAGTTCAGGATACTACATGGTGTAGGGATCTTTCTACCGAAGACTCTTATCAATTAAATTCAATTCAATATATCTTTATTACACACCAAAATAACTTAACAATATCAAAAGGTCCTTTAGACGAAAAATAAATGTACAAGTAAGCGGCCTTATCATCTTTAGTGACCTCTTCCAGGCAACTTTAGTTAGAAAGCGGTGTAAGAGATAAGTTTGGTAGGTAGGTAGCGTACAAATAAATAATACTTAAAATAATACCTGCATCTAATCTAAGCAGAGAAAATAAAAGAAAATCAAACTAATTAATCCATTGTTTTTTTATTATTTATTGTGAACCTGCCTTTAAGTCATAAAGAATATTTCAGATTACTGTCGACGCTATACAATCCGGGATAATGTATATGTGAATATTCAGGATATTTTTTTCCATGCCAATTTCTATTAAAAATGGTTCATTAGTTAAATCGCCCAGAAGAAACAAACACACACACCTTTACAAATACTAGTAAATTTAGGGAATAAGTTATTAAAAACCCTGTATAGATGCAGACGGAGATAATGATTATTCGTAATCAGTGATACTGGTATATTCGGATGACTTGTTTGATAATATAATCTTGTTTATGCATTTGCAATAAGTCGTAAAAAAATAAGGTTTAATGACTCTAAACATGTATAAAATTGATTATTTATAAGTTATATCGCTTTTGTGATTATTAATTGGTAAGAATGAGTCCAAAAATATTAATGCACATTTGTATATATTACAGAGAAGGCTCTCGCTTTTAATTTGTGATGATGATGTTGTATATATGTACTTTAAGCCATGTCAGAGGCCCTTCGGGTGGCTTGATCAACTCTCGACACCAGAGTTGGCCGCTCTCATTCGATAAGAAGAAGAAATAAATATTTTCAGCTGTTTTAATAGCATGGGAAGGAATAACATACGAGGCAATAAATATGGAAGCGTAAGCAAAAATAATTACAGATTTTCACCCAATTCGCCCAGGTTCTTGCCCCCAATAGATATTTTCATCAGACCAGATAATATTTGTTAGACCGGTTAATAACCTGCCAGCAAGGTCGTGGAGGAGGGTAACGCCCGGCCCCTAGTAAGGTGGATTTGAACATCATCATCATTATAGCAAACGTTTAGTCCTTGCCACAGGAGATCCCAGGGCTCACAGCTATTTCTCTCAACGATTGAGTCTTTCCATTCAAAGAGGTAATGCTGCCAGCATCCTGGGAACACTGCCGCACAACGACTGTATTTGCGCAAACGGAAATGGATCAAAAATCATCATTATTGGCTAAGCACTGTCTACTTTTTGCGTTATTTTTGCAACACTTTTACATCTTTTCAAATTTTACTGACTGCCTACTGCACTGTTGAGCATTGTCAGATGCCCCCTTATGGCGTTTGAAAACTCGCGACACAAGATTTGGCCAACTTACTTTTGTTAAACCCTTCTTCTTTGAGGCGTATTCCCCAGTACTGAGGCACGTTTCTTGTGGGAGTTACTAATGTGTCAAAATTGTTTTTTTGGTTATACGAGTATATCAGTTACTTACAAGACTTAACTGTCTTACCATAATCCCATAATGAAGTTTTCATTAAATCTAGTAGTAGTCTTTCCATCCTTAAATTAGGAAGCATCACTTTAAATAAACATGAGTTTCAATCGAATAGAATATAACTTAATTGTACACCAGAAAAAAATACATATGTATACATAAAACAATCTAAGGAGACATAACTTTACCTAGGTACATTGGGCGGTTGGGCGGCCTAGGGAGTTTGAAGTGTAAGTTAATCAATTGATCTCCTTAATTTTCATCTAATTTCAGAATAATACAATTTCAAAACCATATTTCTCAGCAAGAAACAAAACACTATTAATCATTCATTCATTCAATAATCTACATAACAAGGAGGTTAATCAAGTCCGCTTTTCAAAACAATATCCAACCTTGGCAATACATTAAATACATCCTACAAAGGTCACTGCCCTTTTATCACGCGCTTTATTCTACCGTCACATAATTATCACGTTGTTATCACTATCACGCCAAACACAATCACAAGCTAACGTCAGCAGTGAAAATACTGAAAATACTGCGAAACGTGATATGAAGGTCAGTTGACTGCGTTGCGTAAATTATGGGGAAAAGGTTAGGTAAAGTCTGATAATAGCTAATATGGCCCTGTTAAAAAAATGGTCGCGAAATGGGTCGACGACATCGTCAAAGTCGAGGGTCCCATCTGGATGAGGTCTGCACAAGATCGACGCAGATGGCACATGCAAAGGGAGGCCTACACCCAGCGGTGGGATCCCAAAGGCTGTGGATGATGATGATGATGAAAAAAGTGTTGAAAAGTTGTCTTAAGTTAAAGGAACCACTAACTTGCAATCTCGAAATAATGGCATAAATTCGTAAAATTATTAACTGTATTTTAACCGCAGTACTTCTGTTTAAATCTATATAGTTTTGCGAGTAAATATTCATTCGTTTATTTATTTTAAGATTTCGTTCATGCTGCTTTTCTTACTTAAGCACCCAAAACTTTTATTAAAAAAAGAAACTAATAATTCTAAAGAAGATCATTTATTGCGAAACAACCATCTTATAAACATTTTTTATTGTTTTTCTAAACCTTCTTAAATCATGATAAAGAGCAAAATCGTGTTATAAACCACTTTCCCTTCAATGGTGCCTAAAAAGGTATGTTTTCCCAGTGAATGTACACAATCTAACAAACTATCGTCAGTAGCTGAAAATATCCGCGGAACGTGATTGAAGGTCGTAGACTTGTTGTGTAATAGATGTAGCACAGGGATGGAGTTAGGACTTAGGAATAATATAGATTGAGGCCCCTATCTTATAAAAAAAGGTTTTATTGTGCTTTAAAAAAGTACATCTAGAGAGACATTAAGCTTAACATCAGACGGGCTGTAGTCCAATGCAAATCTATCCCACCTAAAAATTTAATATTATAACAACCCAGATCTTCTTCTTCTTTCAAGTAATTTGTTTGAACGGCTTATATAAATTATTTTATTAATGCGTAGAAAGCGAGATTTTTGCCGAAGATTGACTATAGGCTGTCTGATTTAAGCAACGCTGTAGAAGATTTGTAGACTGATTTTCCAATGTTTTCCAGAGTTCTATTTTTCTCCCAAAACAAATTCATTACAAGTAGTTATAAATAAAATTTGATCCAAGAACATTTTATTAAATGCAGATGCTCTATGTCATTTTTCAGAGCCTAAATCATAATTTTAATAGATTCTGTCAATGTCAACACAGTTCTTCCTTACCCAACAAAAACACAAAGAGATTGCACGTTGTATTGGCGTCACAGTCGAATATTAGCGCGCTGTGAAGGTCACGGGTCTTTGACGTGTTGTGTAATTGTATGAGTCAGGGGTTTGGATGGTAAGAGTGTAAATTGTGCTTTCTAGAAGGAAAAGTAGGGTTTATTCTTTTTTAATTTAACGGGAAGTTTATTTTTTGTCAAAACCACCCGTGCGTATTACCCCAACAATGCATGTGAAACAATGAGTCGAATATTAGCGCGGAGCTGTGAAGGTCGCGGGTCATTGACTCGTTCTGTAATTGTATGAGTCAGGGGTTTGGATGGAGAATGTAAATTGTGCTTCTAGAAGGAAAAGAAGGGTTGATTTATTCTGTATTTAATAGGAAGTTTATTAAAATAAATGAATACAAATTCTAACTTTTTTTGTCAAAACCACCCGTTCTTCTTTACCCAACAATGCATGCCAAACAATGAGTCGAATATTAGCGCGGAGCTGTGAAGGTCGCGGGTCTTTGACTCGTTGTGTAATTGTATGAGTCAGGGGTTTGCATAGTTGGAGTCAGTGGTGCGCTTTCTAGAGGAAAAAGAAAGGTTTTTTTCTTTTGTATCCTCCTCGATGAGTCGTGTTTCCTTATTTCCAAGGTTCACCTATGCAGGACTCCTATGCAGAAACAATCTTTGCGGGGAGTTCTCTTGGGATTTTTGAGATATATGCGGTTAAAAAGCAAACTGCATGCAAGACAACAAACATTTTTAACCGACCTCCAAAAAAAGGAGGTTATGAAGTCTTCTGAAAGTTTTTTTTAGCTACTTTTTTACAATCTTTCGCAGTTATCAAATTGTTAATTAAACTTGGTTCAAGAAATAACAAAGTTTTTGTAATATAGTGAATGATAAATTAGCTAACAATAATTAAATTGTATTCAATCATAAACTGATTTATGCTCATAATTACTCATTATTATAACACTCTTAACTGTGAATTTGCTAAAAATTCTTCTATTAAATTTACAGAATTCCATCCGTTATTAATCCAAGAAGACAGGTACTGCTGTAAGTTAATGACCTTCAAAAAACGTGATCGCTGACGTCACAAGGTCACATGGCCGTTGACTTGTTGCGCAATTTTATCACAATACTAATAAAACGATAATACAACTGATAGACACGTCATTGCGGCGGAATAAAAAAAATACAGACAAATAGTAGTTGGGAAATAATTACAAAACCGAATTTACAAATCACAATACTAATGTAGGTAAGTAATGGAGTTGAATAGATATAGATATACACTTTATTAAAAACACCAGCACAATACAGAAATTTACAAAAAATATTAAAACTTAAGCCTAGTGTCTTAACTGGCGACCTTATCGCTAAGAGCGATCTCTTCCAGGTAACCAATCTGGCAGGGATAAGACGCAAGTATAATGGTAGACGAGGTGTTTTAAATGTATGTGAAATTACATAAATACATATGATAAAATAAACATACATGAATATCAAAAAAGAAGTTAGTAAAGTTATATGTATGTTTAGTTTTTTCCCCTTGTTTTTATGTTTAATTACTGTAAATAAAGAGATAGTTACATGCAATACTAATAAATAGACATTAAACTTGATAGACGCGTCATTGTGACAAATTCTCTTAATTGCTTTTCTTTATGCTCTATCGACTGAGCTGATAACGATTGTATTCTGGACTAATTTAATCTGGGGTGAAAAGTGCGTTTAATTATTTCCATACCAAATGTCATATATCAGTTCTGACATTTGATCGTAAAGAGTGAAGCATACACTCTATATATAATCACTAAGATTAAAGTTTAAACCTATACAAGCACTATATTAATATATACTGCTACTTTAATTATAGACTAAACTTCGCTTCATTTTTTTTTTGTTGTGATCAGAGTTTGTTGGACAACATCTCCGACTTCTATATGTTGGTGGATTGATCGACGAAAATACAAAAAAAAACACTAAGTTTTGCTGTTATTATTAGCGCACACACACTCACAAACTCAAAAACTCATAAAGGTTCACCTTAGTCAAACAGGGGAACTTAAATAAAATTCCTTGCTTCAATCTTATTTAAATAAGATTATTATTAGATACATTTTTATGGATGACACGTAATTAGAAATCTCCAAGTTATATTATCTCTGTAATAAAATGAAGTCATTTAACTTCGCGGAATGTGTTTATAAAAGTAGCCAGGCATAGACGGCTTTTTGCTATCTGAATTTGCTATTACACAATCTTGTTTACTGAAATTTATCATTCTAAATATTTGATATATCATCTCAGACAGCGTGTTATGTAGTAGGTACGATTTAGAGCAAAACCCTGATTCTTTCTAAGCCGATTAAAAAAATAATTGTTAAACTAGAAAGAAAGAAAGAAAGAAAGATTTATTAAAATCATAAATATTACAAAACAAATAATTATATATGCATCATGTAACACTATGATTTCTTGTCATAATTGTTTTAACATTCTTATAAAAATACTTAGGTAAGATTATATCATATACGAGTATATCATATTATACATAACCCGTACATATACGTATACAAGTATTCGATCTAGGTATACGTATATGTATGGGTTATGTATAAACGTCAAAGTCAAGGGATATAAAATTGGTAAAATTTTGCATTTGTATTGTGCTAAATTTCGCAAGTGTAAGATTGTTCATAATTTTTAGAAACAGTATAATGTATCAAGCTTAAATAAGCTAACAAAGCACTGTTAGCTTGTAGCTTACTTGGTAGTGGCTCTGCCTTCCAATCTTCTAGAGGTGCGGTTCGATTTCCGCGTAACACAAGTAATTAGAAATATTAAAATTCGAGATTGTTTTTGTTGAGTCTGGTCATTTTTATAAACAATAAGTATGTATTTACAAAAGAAAAGTATATATGTATTATATATCCGTTATCTAGTACCCATGATACAAGCGTAAGCTTAGTATGGGGCTAGATGGCGCTGTGTGATGAAATATTTATAAATTTATTGTGCTTTTCGATTTTACATTGCTTTATAACTCTTAAAGATAATACATTACTATAGAAGTAGGTACAGGTATACCAAACATGCGATACAATGTTTGAAGTAGCGAAAGTTTCAATATAAATTGATTTTTATTGGCTTAAATTAATAATTTAATACGTTTTTCTAATGTAATACAAGTATGTTGTGAACAAACTCTTGACACCAGGGTTGGCCAATCTCATTCGATAAGAACTGTTTCATGGTCATAAGTCTAATTAAGTTTTGAATAACAAGAGTATGTAGGTAAGTATTAAAGGGATGATAAAAAACAAGAAATAACTAAATTTTTTTCTAAGAACTCATAATCTTATCAAAAATGACTTTGTCTGATCACAAAGTACAGAACATTGCGCAAGCTAAATCTGACTTTCATAATATTTAGCCTTGTCATAAGCCACCCGACCGTGTCCTTTAATGATTTTCAAAATGGACGACGTTGCGTCATATTTAATGTTATCATATTATGATTATTCATTGTTAAACAATCAGGAAGTGTTATTGTACTTAATATTAAGGATCAGATAGTCGGAATAACTTGTGCCCTGTTAACACTATATAGGTATGTATCTACATAATCTCTCTTGAGTCGTATTTCCTCATGAATGAGGGTCGTGACTCCCCCGCAGAATCAATTCGTTAGGGGAGTTCTCTTGGGCAGATACATCGTGGTGAACGCCCAGCATCACTGTAGTCTAAGATGTAGCACGCTTGCCTAAAAATAACCTATTTACTCTCGATGTGAAGACTCTGGGTAATAATTGTCTGTAAATGGTAATGCCAATATCTGTTGTATTGTGGAATACCACAAAGGACGAAAATGAATGAAGAATCTGTGGCTCAGTGTACAGCCGTGATTACCAAAGTTAAGAAACTGTTGTCGCGGTCAGTGTTTTGATGGGTGACCGTGGCAAAAATACAGAGAGGCTTTCACATCTTAGTGTTTTTGTGGATGTAGGTCTGTCTGTGGCAATACTTCAAAAATAAAACTTGACATAGTCGGTAAAAAAAAATTACTGAGACTCTCAGTATAGTTTGAAAACTCTTGACATTAGAATTTGTTATAATCATTGTAAAATAGAAGTAAAACAAAATAGCTTTTTTCTACATTTTTATTTATTAGTTAATTTAGTAACTACTTTTATTCGATAATTGCCACCTACTCATATAAACTTACCTTATGGAGGAGGCACGCAGGTAAAACCACGGATCACATCTAATCTTTTATTATAAAAAAAACATTAGTGACGTCATCAAACTGCCCATAAGATATAATTTAATCATATGACGCAGACATCGACTGCACGTCACAAGAGAAAGGGTGACTCACAAGTTTCCCCGCCTACTTGAATAGAAGCATTAAATACAGGGAAAGTATTACTCATTCGGTTAAGTCATGGATCTTGTAATATTAATATATTATTATTGTTACCAATATGTATTCATTTAT
This sequence comes from Macaria liturata, assembly GCA_964023185.1. Taxonomy (NCBI): domain Eukaryota; kingdom Metazoa; phylum Arthropoda; class Insecta; order Lepidoptera; family Geometridae; genus Macaria; species Macaria liturata. Next base: position 2,581,337 of record OZ026831.1, on the reverse strand, counting down.
TTTATTTTTGGTATATTGTTATTATATGTATTAGGGTGTATGATTTATATGTATAGTTTATTAAGTAGGTTTGTAGTATGTATTTTTAAACTAATCTTTACTCCTTTTATTGTTTACCACGTCCTTTGTAATCTCTTATTTATTCCTTTCCATCCAATGGTCGCCTGGAAGAGATTGCTTTTAGCAATAAGGCCGTATAAGTATAAGTATTAGTATAAGTATTTTTTTCTTTCTTTGTAATTATTATCGTGTGTTGCAATAAAGAATTTTCTGTTGTATTCTATTAAATGTGAGCTGATAAGTCACGGAAGAGTTTTTCAGCCTACAAAGTTCAAAGTACAACATAGAGTTTTTATACTATCATCAACGTTCAAAGTAATTTTTTTTCTGTTCTTGGTATTAGCACAGAATACATGGTACATGTCAAACATAGAATAACTTTATATCAAATGAGGTTGAGGTCTAGGATGGAGCGTGCTACATAAAAATTGTTATGTTTCCCTATAATATTATGGTTGTAAATGGCTTCCCAAGGCTTAGATTATTCTTTATTTATTAATAAAATTCGTGTGGTAGGGTTCTAAATCTGCAATATTAATGTGTATATGACAAAACCAGTTTTTGGATAGGAACATATAATATATATTGATCACCCTCACAACATATAATATAATATATTGCGCACCCTCACAAGACCACATAGATAATTTATTATTTCGTCAGATTTTCCTAAGGTTTTCCATTATTTTTTCTATAGCACTGTGATAGTTTTATGTTTGTATATATTTTCTTTTTCCAGTAATATCGTAAAAACCAATGTTTGTGTGTGAGTGTGTATACTTGTGTCTTCTTCTCGTACAAACGGCTGAATCGATTTGGATAAAAAAGTTTATGGAGATAAATTAGACCGAAGGGCGCTGTAAAATCTAAATATCTCAAAGGTGACTGACTGACGTAGTGATCTTTCAATGACACAGCCCAAAGAACGGATTTGGCTAAAATTTGAAATAAAGGTAGATGTTATGACGTAGGCATCCACTAAGAAATAATTTTTGGAAATGCAACTTTTAAGGGTGTGAAATAGGGTATGCAAGTTTTACTTCTTAATGCGAGCAAAGCTGTGAGCACCCACTAGTAGTCAATAAATCGGCCTAAAAAGTGCTTAACAATATTATGACTGTTACAAAATAAACTTCACCTAACCTAACAATTAACAAAAATAAAGTTAAAAAGTTAAGCTTAAAGAAGGTTCGCCTACGCAATATACCTTACATTTCACGTGACTGTTATATAACAGGCTATTTAAGCCTTGTTTTAAAAATGACGTCTTAGTGTTTCAAGTATGACGTCTTAGTTATTAAAAGATTTTTTACGTGGGTTAGGTTTGCGATTGAATATAGCCTGCCTTGCAGCCTAGGGTGTAACACGCTTACCTAGAAAGTACCTATTAAATCTAGATTGAATCTAGATAGGAATGTGTCGTCATTAGTTAAATTTCATTGATTTTTCTTATCTAAGCTTTTTTTTTTCAATATGAAACTTGTTTAGTTATTAGTTTTTAACATTTATCAAATTTTATAAAAAAATTAGACCAAGCTCTACAACTGTTTTAATAATATGTACAAACAATATCTACTTTTTGCTATACATCTTTTATTATCTTCAAAGCGAGAGTGAATCGGTTTGACTAGGCTAGCATTGTTAGCACGCTAACCCTAGATCGTAATGATTGCTTACCATCAGGCGAATTATGGTCAAGTGTAGGTAAACCCATTCCTTGTTAAAAAAAAACATGATATCCGACCAAATGGAACACCGCTTTTGGTCACCGTTCTTCTTCTTCAGTCGTATTTCAGGGTTATGGCTTCCCCGCAGGATCAATTCATTGGGGGCCCGTTCTCGTTAGTCACCCATATATTATATGAAATTTCAAAATATTTCTTGGCATCTTTAATAAATCATCTTACGGCTATTAATAATTACCAACAGTACCTTTGCTAAACAAACTAAAAGTTTCCCAAAATAAAACGTTTTATAACCCTCAAGAAACACGAAAATAAAGTTACCTAACACTGTATAAATAGGTACGTTTTCACGTGAGAAATTGTTACATCACTTTCTTTTATATTTCTGTGACGCTCACGTTTTATGAAACAAAAGAAAACTATGACGTCATTATTTTCTTTAAAAACGTTATGAACGAAACACGTGTCCGGAATGTTCCAAAACAAGAAAAAAAACTGATGCTGGGTTGAGCGTCCGCCCTACAATCTATCGATCCCGGTTCAACTCCCGGCGCTACCACAATGACATGTTTTTCAAGTTATGTGTGGATTAGCACTAGCTTAACGGTAAAGAAAAACATGAAACCGACATGTTCGAGGACCACTAAATCCAAGAACAAGTCTCATCCGTTTGCTAAGTATGGGGCTAGATGGCGCTGTGTAATGCGTTTGTTATGAAATATTTATTTATTTTTAATAAAAAAATACAGTTGCATCACTGTTTGCTTTACACGCTAACGATAAAGTCAGCTTTATCGTCTCTGTACCATCTGAACAAACTTGAAACACATTTTTTCACGAGCACAAAAATAATTAATTGTTATGTAATTTCATGCTAATTATGTAAGACTCACGTTTTTCGCCAAAAATGACGTCTTATTACACGAGTTTTCAGAAAACTGTTGGATAATAACTGTGACTGGTTTTTTTTCAGGTGTTTTTGTGAAAAATAGAGGTCTTATGAACACTTCACGGTTGTTGGATATGAAATATCGTTTTTTTATTATAATATTGAAGTGAAGAAACGTGACTTTGAGCTATAGTGTTGTTAAGACAATGTGAAATGGTTGTCTGTATAGACAAATAGGCATTTACATCGACGAATAATAGATATTTTAGCTATTGGATAGCTACTTGACACATTTTATAGACAAAATCAACATATTATTTCCAAATACTTCATGTTTTATACTCGTCTGTCTTCCATTTATTTATTTATTTTTTTTGGAAGGACCTGGGCGCCCACCACGATGTATCTGCCCAAGAAAACTGCCTTAACGAATTATTCTGCGGGGCAGTCACGACCCTCAGTTATGAGGAAATACGACTCAAGAAGAAGTCTTCCATTTTATATGTAACACACTTCTATGCTTCCATTTCTTCTTTTTATCAAATAAAAGTGGCTAAGTTTAATGAGAGAGACTTTACAGTTTTCAGTGAATGTATTGATTTGACATAACAACTGTCGTGAACCTAGCCAGGCCTACAATATATCATAGAAGCCCTTTCAAGCTACCTCCTCATTTTCACAAAAGTAACAAAACTTCTGTTTTATTCCATCAAAATTTGTTTGAAAGATTGAAAGAGAGAAAGAAAACATTTATTGTGACAGATTTAACAGAAAAACAGACACGAGTAAAAGCACAATAAACAAACAAACATAAAATCTGCCCCAACACAGCCCCAACCCCCCAACTCAGCAGTGGAAGCAACCAGCGCTGGTTTGCCGTTGGGGCTGGCTGTGATTTCTGTCATTACATGCGCATACACGTTGAATTACCGTGCCTACCCAGTACGGGATGATTCACTCTCGTTTTGTAGACAATCATTGAAAACCCCAAGATTATTAAAGTAATCATAGAAAAGTAAATGTTTTCTTATGGTTATATAAAACACATGAAATATTATGCTAAGATTACTATTAAAATAACAAAAAAAACGTATAGTAAGGTTTCAAATTTTTTTGGAAGCTCCTTTATGGATACCTACAATATACATTCATATAGTAGATTCTTACTAAATGCATCCTCATTAGACCTCATTCCTCATTCCTTTTCCTAAGGATTTTCCGTTATTTTATGCATTGTACTTTTATAGTTCCATGTTTGTATTATTTCCTTTTCCCATTTATATAGTAAACGTGAATGTTTGTGTGTGAGTGTGTATATTTATTTCTTCTTCGCGCACAAAATGCTGAATAGATTTGAAGGAAATTTGGCATGAATATCGACTAGACCCTGGATTGAAACATTCACTACATCATATTCCGGATTATTGTGGGTGAAACCATAGGGCGTTGTAAAATCTAAATGTATCAAAACTCAAAGGTGACTGACTGACATAGTGATCTATCAACGCACAACCCAAACCACTGGACGGATCGGGCTGATATAAGACATGCAGGTAGATGTTATGACGTACGCATCCACTAAGAAAGAATTTTTGGAAATGCTATTAAAGGGGTGAAATAGGGGATGAAAGATTTACTTCTTAATGCGAGCCACGTAGCGAGCACCCGCTAGAAGTCAATAAATCAGCCTAAAAAGTCCATAACAAATTATGACTGTTACAAAATAAACTTCACCTAACAATTAACAAAAATAAAGTTAGCTAAGTTATTTCCAAAGCTTAAAGAAGGTTCGCCTACGCAATATACCTTCCATTTCACGTGATAGTTATATAACAGGTTATTTAAGCCTTATTTAAAAGGTTCACGTTTTCTCAAGTATTACGTCTTAGTTATTAAAAGATTTTTTACGTGGGTTAGGTTTGCGTTTGAATAATACCTGCCTTATGTTAAGGATTGCTGCAGCCTAGGGTGTAACACGCTTACCTAGAAGATACCTATTAAATCTAGATTAAATCTAGATAGGAATGTGTCGTTATTAGTTCAATTTCATTGATTTTTCTTTTCGTAGAACTAAGCATATTTTTTTCAATATGAAATTTGTTCAGTTATTGATTTTAACATTTGTCAATTTTTATAGAAAATTTTGAGCTCTACAACTGTTTTAGTAATATTTACAAACAATATCTACTTATTGAAAGAAAGAATTTTTGGAAATGCAACATTTAAAGGTGTGAAATAGGGTATGCAAGTTTTACTTCTTAATGCGAGCAAAGCTGTGAGCACCCACTAGTAGTCAATAACCCGGCCTAAAAAGTGCATAACAATATTGTGACTGTTACAAAATTAATTTCTCCTAACAATTAACAAAAATAAAGTTAGCCAAGTTATTCAAAAGCTCGAAGAAGGTTCGCCTACGCAATATACCTTCCATTTCACGTGACTGTTATATAACAGGCTATTTAAAGCATATTTTATAAAACTCTCGTTTTTCTCAAGTATTACGTCTAAGTTATTAAAAGCATTTTTACGTGGGTTACGTTTGCGTTTGAATAATAGCCTGCCTTATGTTAAGGATTGCTGCAGCCTAGGGTGTAACACGCTTACCTAGAAGATACCTATTAATTCTAGATTAAATCTAGATTGGAAGGTTTCGCTATTAGTTCAATTGTTATTGTTACGTTTATAATATTATTTTTTCATTGTGAAATTATGTTCGGTTTTTGTTTTTCAACAATTTAAAGTGAGTGTGGCTTAGCGGTTCCAATGTCTGCTTTTCATACAGACGCACCCTGGTACGAATCCGGCCCGCACCAATAACTTTTATTTTCAGGTTATGTGGATTTGCACTCGCTTAACGGTGAAGGAAAACATCGTGAGGAAACCGACATGTTTGAGGACTTATCTATCTTCAAAGCGAGAGTGAATCGGTTCTTACTGGGTAAGCAGTGTTAGCACGCTCCATCCTAGATCGTAATGATTGCTTACCATCAGGCAAATTATGGTCAAGTGTAAACCCACATGATATCCGACCAAATGGTAGTGCCAAATAAAATACCGCCTTTGGTCACCCTTCCTCTTCAGTCGTATTTCTCATTAATGTGGGTTATGGCTCCCCCGCAGAATCAACTCATTGGGGGGATTCTCTTTGATCACCCATATATTAATCAAGTTTCATAATATTTTTGGCTTCTTTTATATAAATCAGCTTACGGCAGTAAATAAATTGCCAACAGTACTTTTCTGGTTCTTACAAAATAAAAGTTTCCTACAATAAAACGTTTTCATAATACTCGAGAAACACGAAAATAAAGTTACCTAAGACTTTATAAATATATTTTCACGTGAGAAATTGTTATACACTTTCTTTTATATTTCAGTGACGCTCACGTTTTATTAAACAAAGAAAACTATGACGTCATCATTTTCTTTAAAAACGTTATGAATGAAAAATGAAAATGCTGGAATGTTCCAAAACAAGAAAAAAACTGTGGCGGGTTGGGCGTCCGTCCTTCAATCTGACGATACCGGTTCGAATCCCGGCCCTACACCAATGACTTGTCTTTGAAGTGTGGATTAGCACTTGCTTAAAGGTGAAGAAAAACATTGAGAGGAAAACGACATGTTTGAGGACCACAAAATCCAAGAATGTGTGTCATCCGTGGAACGACCTGGGCGCCCACCACGATGTATCAGTCCAAGAGAACTCTCAAAACAATTGATTCTGAGGGGAGTGACGACCCACAGGAATGAGGTAGTTAACACGAATCAAGAGGCGCTTTCTCTTGTGGTGTAGTGGTTGTATAATTGAGTTTTCTTATTAAACACACTCTTTTCTTCTAAATTTAAAGACATTTTTATTACTATGTCATGTTAATAATTCTTGTAAGCATATTTTTCTTAAATCAATATATTATACATATAATATAAACTTTCTTAATCATATGAACATATACGGCATGTAAACGAAATGTAAACCTAATCAAATATTCGAATTCAATTAATTAAATTAATTAACTAATTAAAATATTTCAGTAAATAATTAAAACGTAACATTATATTGTAGTATTTAATGAAATTCCCATATATAAATTACATACCTATTCATTTTTAGCAAAGCATTGCGAATTCTTTGAACGTACATGTAATTCAGTTCGTAACTAAGTTGTGATACCTTAGACTTTGTATTCTCCAGATATGTTTTAAAATGATAAAAGTGAAGCCGTTATGTTCTAACTGATCTAATTTTTTTTTTATACTATCCATACATATAATAAAGCTGACGAGGGTTAAAAGTCTGAAAATTGCAGATACTTAAAAAAAAAATTGGTGATTACTATATAGGTACTTCGTAATGATAGCAGAACACATTCCAAAAAAATCTAGAAATTTTGTATGTTTATCTGTTTTTTCTGATATATTAACGCTCATCACACAAAAACGGCTAAACGGATCATCATGGTTTTTGGTATGTAGGTAGTATGAGGTCTTAGGAGTGTCAAAGGCTACTTTTTATCCTGAATTAATGCGAGCGAAGCCGCGGGGTTCGTGGTATACCTGAATAACGTTTATTGTACGGACGGCAAAGCTTTGAAACACTTTACTAGAAGCTGTGTTTCCTGCGAACTACAATCCAGGGTTTTTCAAATCTAGAGTTAATAGGTATCTTCTAGGTAAACGTGTTACACCCTAGGCTGCAGCAATGCTTAACATCAGGCAGGCTGTAGTCAAAAGTAAACCTATCCCACGTAAAAATAACCGGGATGTAGGTACCTTAAAATACTTTACCAAGAGACTCCAATTCATTAAATATATATAGCAACCACTAGGTATAGTCTATTTTCATTTGATAGCATTATTTAAATAAAATCAAATAAAACAATTAATCAACACATAAAGTTCACTAAAATGAAGCATCCATAATTTATAAATATCAAGTGTTTGCTTAGTATGCGGCTAGATGGCGCTGTTTGATGCGTTTGTTATGAAATATTAATTTATTTTTAATAAAAAAAATACAGTTGCATCACTGTTTGCTTTACACGCTCTGACTTTATCGTCTCTGTGCCATCTGAACAAACTTGAAACACATTTTTTCTCGAGCACAAAAATAATTAATTGTTATGTAATTTCATGCTAATTATGTAAGACTCACGTTTTTCGCCAAAAATGACGTCTTATTACACGAGTTTTCTGAAAACTGTTGGATAATGAATGTGACTGGTTTTTATTTCAGGTGTTTTTGTGAAAAATAGAGGTCTTATGAACACTTCACGGTTGTTGGATATGAAATAACGTTTTAATTATAATATTGAAGTGAAGAAACGTGACTTTGAGCTAACGTGTTGTTAAGACAATGTGAAATGGTTATTTGTATAGACAGGCATTTACTTATACGAATAATACAGGTTTAAGCTATTGAAGAGTTACACTACACATTTTCTACTACACAAATATAACAGTTTTTTTTTTCAAATACTACATCTTTATCACTCGTTTGGCCTCCATTTTATATATTACACACTCTTATGCTTCGTTGTCTTCTTTTTATTATTAAGATTGGCTAATTTAGTGTTTTTTTACCAGGAAATAGACTTACGTTTGACTACAGCCTGCCTTTTATTACAGTGGCGAGGCTTAAGGGTTTTCAGCCGTTTTTAAAGTTCCTGAGAATATCATGGCATAAAGACTACCGTAGTATGACTAACTAACAGTCGGGCTTACAATTTATCATAGCTCTTTTTTATTTTTTAATGATAGTTGTATATTTTATCAAATTAGTTTTCTAATGTTTTGCTTATTAAATACAAAATACACGTATTACCCGTATGTAAAATTGATTAAAACCCAAATTGACCAAATTTCAACGGCAATTTTAACAGAAACTTACCTTATTAACCTTAATAGATACGCGTTTAATAATTCCCGAAGACAAAATACCAGTACTAAACATATTATATTGTTAATTTGGCCAAATTAAATTCAAAAGTTCCAAGTAAATGACGTCACAGATACCAGGATTTTCCTGTGACGCAGTTAAGCCAAACGATACGATATGATAAACTTATGACTCACGACACCCTTACTAAGTTGGGGCTTAGTGAGCAAGTTATTTTAGGGGGAGTTATGTTCCCTTACTTAGTCATAACTTAGGTTCTTAATAGAATTTGAAGTATGACAAGCTATTCAAATATTTTTAATATTAATATTCAAGAAGGAACCTAAAATACTTGAATAGCTTAAGTGATAAATTATCACTTTGGCCCTTTGGGTATTTTTAGAGAACTTTTATGATATAAAAGGTACTAACAAGCAATTTATGTATTAGGTACCTACTATGAAAGTATCGCTTTTGCCTTTTGGGGTGTTTATTATGTAAAAAAATAACAATATTTTTTATTTAAAGGCTGCTTTTAAGGTAAATGTTTAAATTTCACCAGCCCCAACGGAAGACCAGCGCTGGTTGCTATGCAGCCAGCATTATGCTGAGTAGGGGTAGTATTGTGGAAAATATGTATTTTATTTAAGTAGTAATACTAATATAATATATATTTATATATTTCTTGCTTGTACTTATTTGCTTATTATTTGCTACAATAAATGTTTTACTTTCTTTCTTTCTAAATTGTTTTCTGTTTATTTTAAACGACTTTAAAAGACTTGAGGTGTTAAATTAGATGGTAGATATGCTATAATGAATGAAGATCTTTCGAATGAAAAAAATGATACAATAATTATACCTTCAAAGTGTTTCTGTTGTTTTATTTCAGTTGTAGATTTTGGCGAAGATAAAATATCATTACTAAATTATCTTGATAAAGGTACATCGATAGTCGACTTCACCATATAGACATATTAAGCGAGTGTGGCTCAGCGGTTCCAGTGTCTGCTTTTCATCCAGACGTACCCTGGTTCGAATCCGGCCATACACCAATAACTTGTATTTTCAAGTTAAGTGTGGATTTGCACTCGCTTAACGGTGAAGAAAAGCATCGTGAGGAAACCCGACATATTTGAGGACCACAATATCCGAAGACATGTGTCTTCTGTGGAAGGACCTGGGCGCCCACCACGATGTATCTGCCCAAGAGAACTCCCCTAACGAATCAATTCTGCGGGGGAGTTACGACCCTCAGTCATAAGGAAATACGACTTATGAGAGATATAGACATGAGTAAAAAATATGTTTTTTTTCCTTATGTCTAAGTAGGTAATAATCAGTTATAGATAGCTTCTAACGGCCAGTATGTATTATAATTCAAAAAACAATGCGACGTACTCTGACGTCAAAGAAAAACACATCGAACCATGATGCTATCAAAATTCTACGAATCATGTAATATCATTGACAAATATATAATACCTACTGCAATTATACATGAATTATCATAATTACACATACATAGGAATGATGTACATAGGTATTTATACATTTGTATATAGATAGATAGATAGATGAACTCTTTATTGTCGACACATTAAAAATGAACAGTACATAAAACAAATTACTATCTTAACTAGTGCCACAAGCGGCGGCCTTATCGCTGAAAGCGATCTCTTCCAAGCAACCTATGGCTGGATAGAAATAAGCAAACAGGAAAAAGAAGAATGTGGTGTACAACAAAAAGGAAATAACAAACATTTCTTATGAACTAAAATAACTAATACATACATATAATAAAGCTGAAGAGGGTAAAAAGTTTGAACACTGAAGATAATTAAAAAAAAAATTGGTTTCAGTCAGTTAGTCAATCAATCAGTTTTATATATTTAGATAGATATCCATTTTGTTTCAATTTCTGTTCAAATAATAGCAAAATAGAAATCATTTTTTATTACATTACAACACAACTGTAAGCCTTCATAGTACAACCCTAGTTTCAAGAGTTTTCACACAACCTTAAGGGCCTCTGACATAACGAATGCTTTACTATGGCAAACAGTGGGATTCTACAATTAAACAAACGTGTCGTCTTACCCGTGAAGGTATCTACATAAAAAAAAATTAGCAACGTAAATTAGTATACGGAAAATAGTGTTTAAGTAGTTTTTGTAAAAGTGCTACGCCTTAAACTTTCTAGCGACTAACTCACATATCTCATTTTTTTTAGAATTATTTTTAAAACTGTGACATTGGATTGTGTACTGCACTAGTAAATCAATAAATGTAAATTAAACTATGTATACGTTAAAAAGTAATAAAGTAATACCAATTCCACAATGACTTTAACTCTAACCCTCCCTTCCTTCCACAAATCAAGTGTAGTTAGTTACGTGGTTGCAATTAGCTCGCTCACGTAACTTCCTACCTTGTTTCCGAGGTTCAAGGCCCGGTAATGGCTTCTTGCGTAGGCGCCGCTTCCCTGACGGTGGGGGTCAGTGACCTTATGGATGGGGTGGGGGATAAATGTGGTGAAAATTGTGACATTAGAGTTCGTTACTCACACGCAAACTAAAGTATAAGATACGTATATTTTTGTTGGAAAATCATTGTCATACTTCCGTTTTCAGGTTTCATTAATTACAAAATAAAACAATGAATGAGATTTTTCTCCGCAAACGTGCTTTTTTAACTTACAACATTTTGTTATCAGTCACCATTTTAAATCATGAGTGCACTGATCTCCTTTAAACATATATGTATACTACATTGGAAAAGCCTGGAAAAATCGTTCTTAGCAAGAAGGCCGCTAATTAAGACGCAGATTTAAATTTTTATCGTTTCATTGGTATTGTTTTCTGTGAGTTGATTTAATAAAACTATATGTATATTAAAATCCATTTATGAATGTTCCATCATGTTCATTCCATACAACACTTGTCTGAAAAAGATCAATTTCAGCTATAATTCTGTCTTTACACGAGAAATTTTTCCATTGTTTTGTCTGCATATTGTACTATATAGCGTTAATGTAGCTATCAATCTATCAATAATAATCCGCTATGTTGTCTCAGATAATCATTCAATACAGATTCCTATCAGGCGCTATTCTCACCACAAATACCCTTTCGCCCACCTAATCAATGGGTCAACAGCCGTAGGTTTTTCCATTACATGAATATAATTATTCGGACCAAGGTTAGGGGACGTTCAATGACTTATACCATAGACATATTAACTCAAAGACTCCAAATGAAAATGTTTATAAGTATATTAAATAATTCAGGTCATATCACACAGCGCCATCTAGCCCCATACTAAGCCTACGCTTGTATCATGGGTACTAGGTAACGGATATAGTACCTATACATACCTATATATACTTTTACTTTTATGGTAAGGACAGCGAGTCTTTGGAACAATCAATATTAACACGATCTGCCCTATTTCCTTTTATTGTCCCTGAGAATAACAATACTCTCTCTCTCTCTCTCTCTCTCTCTCTCTCTCTCTCTCTCTTGAGTCGTATTTCCTCATGACTGAGGATCGTAACTCCTCCGCAGAATTAATTCGTTAGGGGAGTTCTCTTAGGCAGATACATCGAGGTGGGCGCCCAGGTCCTTCCACGGAAGACACATGTCCTCGGATATTGTGGTCCTCAAACATGTCGGATAACAATACAGGAGTCTTCAAATCCAGATTAAATGAGATGCAATTTTATATATAATTATCTAGGCACCATGTTAAATTTTAGACTAGATATAATGAAGTATTGCTTAGCATTGGAGACGCTGTATTTGATCGTATGCCTATTTTGCGTAAAAACACTGCTCTTTTATTCTGCTCTGCCTTTGCATACACACACACACACATAATTTATTTTTAGATGTCATGGTTGTAATAGACTAAAGCGACGCTTTCCAACAGGCATGTATCTTGATCGTTGCTTTGTCCTATACGTTACCTGTTTCGTAGATGTACCAACTTTGACATATGTCTGAATCTCTTCATTGCGATGAGATGTCTATGAGGAGTGATGTCGATGACTTGCACCCACCTATTCATAGTCATGGCCAAAAAATAGAAATTGCTAATACGTAATAGAAATGTGGTTAAACTTTGTTGAACTTTGTATTAGGCGTTGAATTACAAAGTTTAGGTGATGTTTGGTGAAAATATTATGGAATTAGTAGTCATAGTTATTTTTAAGTCCATCCCACTTCCCACTCATCATATTAAGGCGTGTATTTGTTAGGTTTCTTATCTATACTAATATTATAAAGCTGAAGAGTTTGTTTGTTTGTTTGTTTGAACGCGCTAATCTCAGGAACTACTGATGCGAATTGAAAAATTCTTTTTGTGTTGAATAGACCCTTTATCGAGGAAGGCTTTAGGCTATATAACATCACGCTGCAACTAATAGGAGCGAAGAAACAATAGAAAATGTTGAAAAAACGGGGAAAATTATTCATCTTTGAGGGCTTCCGTTGCGTTCGCTGCGAAAACGGTTCAAGATATAAAAAAATGTGTATTAAAGAATTATTTGTCTTAAAATGATCTCACAAAATGTCCATGACAGTATATGTCTATCTTTTATGGTTAACTCACTAGAACCGTTTTTATGGTAATAACTATTCCACGCGGACGAAGTCACGCGCACCAGCTAGTTCCTTTTATAAGAAGATAGATCAGACTCAGACATTATAGGCTATTTTTAATCCTAGATTAATGCGGGTAAAACCACAAGGCGCCGTTAGGAATGTAAATACATTATTTATTATAAGTTACTTGTAACAAATTTATCAGAAGTTTTTACAACATCACCATCATCATTCCAGCCTGCATCATAACCTGTGTATTGCCTCTTCTCGAGTTGTTTTCACTACAACCACTTTAAAAACAACCCGTGTAAGAATAACCTTGTCAAAATGTCAATCACCCTAACGTAATTTTAAAACGCTTTGTTTTTAGCTTTCTTCAAATAGATAATTAGAAATTAGCATAACATAACGGTGGGAAGGTCATTCTACTTTGAGTCATAATGTTTTTACTTGCTGATCAATGCCCTGCATAATTGAATGATGAGTGATTTACTAATCTTTGTTTATGTGTGTGTTATAAGTTAAATTTTTCACTAATTCAAGTCAGTCGACTAGTTACTAAGTTACTTACAGCGGCATAGTGGTCCACAGTAAATTAAAAAAAAATCATAGCATACCCGTATTATCAAAAGATTGTGTTGGTGTGTTGATGTTATTTTTTCAAACCGCAGCGTAGCTTCGTTCATATAACTATTAAGACATGAATGAGCTGAAGAAATTTCGAAATAAAAAATATACTGTCACTCTAAGATCCTATACTAGCACCGTACCAAAAATCAGGAAAATCCAATACTTAGCTACTGTGTAAAAAGGAAACAAAAAGACAAACACACTTGCTTCTTAAATGGTTTGTATGTAACAATCATGCCATCCCCAATCTTTTCAATAAAATCAACCATTAACTAATTAACTGGAGACCCATGACTGTCTATAGAAACACAGATCGCCCACCAATGTGGTGGGTTGACGACATTAGAATAACCGCAGGGAGAACCTGGATTCAATCTGCGCAGAATCGCAACGAGTGGCGTACAAGAAGAGAGGCCTATGCTCAGCAGTGGGCGATAACAGGCTGATGATGATGATGAACTATAATTTGTCGGTCTTCAAGTCGAGAGTAAACCGGTTTCTTGTAGGCAAGCGCGCTAGATCGTAGATTATAACGTTGCTTAACATTTTTTTTTACATGATATAGGCTTACGCTTGACTACAACTTGCCTGATGTTAAGCAACGTTATAATCTACATCAGGCAAGTAAAATGATGATTAACTAATTTCCCCGTCAAAGTCCACCACACCCACTACTTGCAATGCGATGCGCGTGAGCACTTTCGCACACTTACCATGCTGCAGTGAAACTCTGTTTGCGCTCTGTGACCGGATGCAGACCTCGGAACAAGGAGGTTGGTTGGTTTGGTACTTAGGAATGACGTCATTGGAGATAGGGAGAGGTTGAAATAGACGAAGTTAACCTATCTGTTGTATTCTATTATCGTATTGCATTCGGGTAAACAGAAGTACTTTTACTATTTCTGTAAGCTAATTTATAAAGTTTAGAGGATTCCTTTATGTAGGTGCCTCGTAGTAGCCTTCAGAATACATACGTATACTCAAAAAGGCTAAATTTACTTAGAACTATTACTGATGTTAAAGTTTTCCTAAGGTTTTTTTACATGGCTTATTATTTTCATATCTACCTACCCAGAACCAAATAATAAATTAAAGTGTAAACTAAGTACATGAATTTAAAGTAAAATTGATCGATTGTCATTAAAAAATATAATATAGTACCCATGCTACAAGCGTAAACTTAGTATGGAGCTAGATGGCGCTGTGTGATATGTGCTGAAATATTTATTTATTTTTAAAGTATCTGTTCATCAAACTTAATTAAATAATCCACCAATTGCATCACTAATACTACAAATAGGTACAATAGAGGGAGACAGTTCAAACAGCCAAATTCTACGGGTGACCGACCGGGTACCGCAGGGGTCGTTGGTCGGACCATCGATCTTAATAGTATACGTCAAGGATTGCATCGATAATTGTGTTGGTATGAATTGTAGTTTTTTTTTACTATATTTAGATGTTACGAAATTTGGTTATAGTAATTGGCTGTTGAGTAATGAAATAAGTATTTGGTGATCTACACATGCTAAAAATTGACTTAACAATAATTGTGTCACAAAGATAAAGATAAAGATAAAGATAAAGAATCTTTATTGATAATGTAAAGTTGTAACATACATAGGTATAGGTATAAGTACTAATATCACAGAATATGCTACACAAATTACAATATCTCGTCAAATTGAATTTATAACATTTAGTTTTACAAAATTTTAGAAGTTACAATGTCTAGTTTTATTAATAAAATAATGAAATTTTTTGTTATTAAAATCATGTCAAACATAATAATAGGTATGTAATCATACAATATGTCAACTTAAATAAATCTTGGTACTGTCACTTTAGCTGTATAGGGGCTAAAATGACAATTTGGCATGACATGACATGACACAGACTAATGAAATCCTCCTTTTAAAGTCGTTTTATTAATAAACGCAAAAATTAGAGACACAGAGTAGTTATATTTTTCAAATCAAGAAGTAGGTAAGTATACATATATATTGTAATACGAACAAGACAGACTTAATATTTTAAATTTATTCTGAGCTTTTAATTGTGTGCAGTGCTAAGTTCACAATGTTTGATAGCATAAAGTTCGATCCGATATTTTTTCAGTAGATAGGTGCAGCTTTAGTCTTGGCTTTGTCAGATTAAAACTAATTAACCAAATCACACCTATTTCTGAAACTAGCCAAACTACTGCAAAATCTAATATCATTTAGGTATTTCTAATTATCAAAAAGCACATTTTTAAGTCGTGCACCTCCTCATATACACAACCTTACGACCCGTGAATCACCAATAAATATTTTACCTGTAACAAACAATAGATGATTTAAATTCCATCACATTATACACACTTATACTTACATACATACTACGAATAATTGGTACTGGGGAAACGTTACTGATCAAAAAAAACTTCTAGATGGTCAACCATCGTCGCGCGCCGCTGCGGTTAAGAACACAGGATACAAAAACTAAGGATGTACGTAAACATTCGTTTTCTACAATAATTAACTATTTTTTTTTTACTAAAACAGGTTTGTACTTGACCACAGTTTGGCAGATGGTAAGCCAAGCATTAGCTATGGTCTAAGATGGGTCGTGCTTACCTTCCATTGAGAACCGGTTCACTCTCGCTTTAAAGATCGTAGGATTGCTCATGGGGAACAGGGAGTCAATGATATATTTGTTATTAGATTAGTGGATAAGGTTTAATTAACCCTTCAGCGGTAAATTATAACCAAGCAGCATTTGATAATTTCCAACAACGTAACCAATCATGACTAAGCTTTATCTGCGAGACGTGCAAGGAGTAGAGATGAAATATGGAAGCATTTCCGACGAAACATTTTTTTTTACGTGGGATAGGTTTACTTTTGACTAAAGCCTGCCTGATGTTAAGCATTGCTGCAGCCTAGGATGTATCACGCTTACCTAGAAGATACCTATTAACTCTAGATTTGAAGACCCCTGGATTGTAGTTCGCAGGAAACACGGCTTCTGGTAAAGTGTTCCAAAGCTTTACATTTTACATTTGTAAGGAGTTACAATTCTATAGTGTCAATAATTCATAGATACATACGTATATAACAGTATTTTGGCACTAGAGGTGGATAACCTATGACGTGATTGTTTGGGCAACATGATTTGCGTTTTACTTTCTATTTTGAGTTAGACATTTTTTGGTAATCATTAGCTAGTAATTATGTTTGTTCTGGTTGGTTTTCAGGTAAATTTCCCCATGACGTGTTTACTTGAAAAGAACTTTCTCACTGTATTATTTCTACGGGGAAGTCATGACCCTCAGTCTCTTAGTCAACTCTGGATATTATAAAAGGGGACAAAACGGTATTCTCTTGGCAGTCTCTTCTTTTCCTTAGGCTCTGATCAAGTAATCGAATCAAAATATGTATAGTTTTAAAAACAAACTTTGGTTTCCTTAGTCCATTTTCTCGTTTTTAAACACACACTAAGTACTTATAAACAGTTTTCTCTAACACTGTAGTTATATGTCGTATCAATCAAGCTTTTATCTTGTCAATGAGGAATAGAAATAACTAAATAATATATGTATCTATGTATATTTGATCTAGATTATGACCGTTGAAGTAAAAAAAACCGTTTATACATTTTTTACGCGGGCTAGGCTCGCGTTTGACTACAGCCTGCCTGATGTTAAGCATTGCTGCAGCCTAGGTTATAACACGCTTACTAAGAATGTACCTATAACCCCTGGATTGCAGGATTTTTGGAAATGCCACTTTTAAAGGGGTGAAATAGGGGATGCAAGTTTTACTCCTTAATGCGAGCGAAGCCGCGAGCACCCACTAGTTTAGTCATAGTCGTAGCGGGTTCAAGGCTCGCTTACGTAAGCCTAGTAAGTAAGTTACGTCACTCGGGTCGTCGCACGTGTTATTTGCAAGATTATACTGAAGTGTGTAGGTTGTATGTAGTGGGATAGGAATATTAGGAATAGATGATGGTAGAGCTTACAATTTGAAGAGAAAAAATGTATGCAAAATAAAAAAATATTCTTCGACATTGCACACAGCGCCATCTAGCCCTACACCAAGCAAACACTTGTGTCGTGGGTTCTAGATACGGATATAATACTTAGAAAAGAGGCTATGTATTTTCTAAAAAAAAAATAGGGTTTTACAATCTTTGGATTGGTAGGAACGATCAGAATGGAATCTTTCACTAATTTCAAATGTAATTTTGAGACGGTAAAAGAGTTAGTGGTCTCTTTAAGGATAGTAACTAGACGTATTTTTTAATTATGCCAATTGTAAATTATTTTATGATAAATTCTAAATTATTATTTAAAAAATATACAGGATACCTACATTTTACAATACAATACCTACCTACAATATATCTTTATTGCACACCAAAATAAATTAACAATATCAAAAGAAGGACTTAAACTATAAATAAATGTACAAGTGGGCGGCCTTATCACCTTAAGTGATCTCTTCCAGGCAACCTTAGAAAGAAAGCGGTGAAAGAGATCGGTTTGTTCACATTTTCAGTCTTTTAATTTTTTTTATAAGAAGTTTAATATGAATGATGCGGATGAACCGGCAATATAAAATTACTCACTAATTACTCGTATTAAAAACAAACAATACAACTAACTCACACTTATATTCTATGACATTAATTAAATATAGGAAACAAGCGAGCATCCACAAAAACAATAAAGCAAAGGTTTACGTCACGTCGGAAGAGTAGAGGGCGTTGCACTGGGTGAGGCACACAGTAGTCGGTAGTGATGGGAAAATATGTCGATAGTTTGCAAAAACTTATTTTAAAAATATTTATTATTTAAGATTTAAAGTTTTGATCTAATTATTAATTTTGAAAGTATACGGGTAGTATACTATTAGTTGTAAATGCAATCGACTTGGAGTGCCAATTTAAGCAAAGGATTTTGACTTTGTTTTGTTTCCATATTTAATTAATTTAATAAGATTTTAAACGTATTCTGATCACAAACTTCATTCTCTCACTTATTTTAAAAACTATGGTTTACTTATTTGATTTTTAATTCCGTTTATCAAAATAAATAAAAAACTACTTACTATCGTTTCGTATAGTAAGATTAAAGCCAAACTATCGACACCCTAACATCGCCACTTCCCATCACTACCAAACTGCACTAACTATTACCGGCGTGACGTAAGGAGAAATGCGTTACCACAGAATAACCGCAAGTCCACTCTGTTACGCAAGCGAGCCTTGAACCTCGGAACTCAAGCAGGAACTGCGAACTAAGGTGGAAGTGGAAAATTGTCTACTGTTATTATACTGTGGTAAAATATGTGTTGTAGGTATGTCGTACTGTTTGATAGATTAATGCTTTATTGGACACATAAATAAAATAAAACACAATACAAACAAGAGAAAGTTTAAATCTTATGCCACAAATGGCAGCCTCATCGCTAAAAGCGATCTCTTCCAGGCAACCTTAGGGTGGAGAGAAAATCATAGAGAATACTAGACGCGGTGTACAATAAGAGCACATGAAATTTAACTACTAAAACTTAAACAATTTAAAATAATAATAAACTACTTAACTACCCATATTTATACTGTTATGAAAATATTGTGAGTGTGAATGAACTGTGAGGTGTGTTATGTATTGATACTTGTGGAAACAGATGCCTAAAGAAGTGATGGGCACAAGTTGAGTTAGAGTAGTGGGAGGCTTAAGAGGAAACTTTGTCAGAAGATAAGGTAAAAGTTTGATTTGTAAATTGCTATGATAGTTTGTTAAATTTAAAATTGTAAATCCGCAACAGAGACATACTTACTGATTTTATAAAGTATGAATTTGCATAGATCTGAATTAGAATCGAATGCTGCTTTTTGCCATAGTATAGCATGGTCATACCATGATACCCGTAAGGCGTCCAAAAGTCCATCTTCAAAGTTTATCACTATACATATAAACAAACTACATACATAATATACGTACATATATCTGTATTGTTTGAAAACTATGAACAGTTTTCAAGAAAAAATAAATTATATCAACCCTAAAATAATTACTACTCGCAATTCCGCAGTGTTACCTCGGTGACGTAAGGAGAAATGCATCGCCACAGAATAAACACTACTCCACTGCGTTACCACAGAATAAGTTCAAGTCAACTGCGTTACGCAAGCGAGCCTTGAACCTCGGATGCAGGAACTTGATGGTGGAAGTGGAAAACTTACTGTCACATGTACTGCGGTTGTACACAGAATAAGAAGGAAAACTTGTGAATGTACTAACATGTGCGGGAACTCGGCTGTGGTAAATAATTTGTTAGATGTAGTTTTATTTAAGTTGTAGATCCTTGTGTTCAGGCGATGATCATTCGATACGTCTGTAGCGGTTTGTATGATCATTTTTTATGGAATATGAGATGTATGTTATCTCGCATTTTTTATGTATCGTAGATAGTAAGTAGTATTAAGTAATACTTTATTAATTAAATATATCATATTATTGATAGCTAAAGATAATAGTTCATTTTGATGTACTAAAACCGTCAGTAAAATTATGCTCTAATGAGGCTTTTTCTGACAACTGAATTAAAAATAAAAAATGGTGTAAAAAATGCTCAACAGATGGCGTTGTATGTTAACCCTGTACAAGCGAGTTCTTCAGAATACGTGAAACGGAACGTTACATAAACTTTACAATGCAATTTTATTTATATTCAGTATGAGTGAGACAAGTTCTTGGTAAAATTAATTTATTCTGGTAATCAATTTACAAAATACTAATATAAAAGTTAGACAACGATGTCTTTAAAAATATTCCACATTTTTTTTTTGTAAGAAATGGAATGTTTTCATCTGACATGACATATATTTTGACATCCCACCATCCATGATTTGTGTTTGTGTTGTATACATTTTGTTTTGTGTATGTATTGTCTGTGTTTGTGTTTTCGAAGTAAAATGAAGAAAAACTGAAATATTGAGTTGTTTTTGTTACACCAACCTACAAGTTCAGAGTTCATTTAGTTAAACAATGTCGTCCGAAAAAAGAAGAAGTATGTGCCTTGTGATGTTCTGTATGAACATCTTTGGTGTACATTAACAGTATACAGTGACATCTATTGAACCTATTTTAATAATTGGCTCCCGGAAAAAGCCTCATTACTAGAAGTAATTTACTAAAATACATACTTACTTACATACTTATTGATTCAATACTAATTAATATTTATTCAATAACCCTCAAAATAACCAATTAAACTACACAGCTAATTTCTAATCATTTCCAATCAACCTACCGACCTAGAAGATAACCTTTCTACTTTCCTCACGTGACTTCCCCTGCGTTACGTAACAGGAAGCACGGCGGTGAAAGTAAGCTGCCTAACGTGCGACTTGAATGTCAATGTAACACTGGAGACATTTTTATTTTTATTTTATTAAGTACACCTGCGAAAAGAAGGGGTTAATATACATCTAGTTTAAAAAAAATAATACTTTTTTTTTAGAAAATCCACAGAGAGCACCTTTATTCAATTTGTAGGACTGGGACAAGTAGCGTACTAGAAGAGAGGCCTATGCTCAGCAGGGATGATAATGATGATGGTGCTGGTTTTTTACCAATTTCATCGTTTGATACAATTTAGAACGCGATTTGTTTACATGATTTACAAGAAGCTCTAGTAAATCAACTCTTTCACGATGGTATGATACCAGAACTGTGATTCTACGGAGAAAAGCAAAGATGCCTTATTAGTTTGTCGATATTTTATAACAATAATAATTAATCGTTTTAGTACTAATTGTTCCTTTAGAATTATATAACAGGAAGACGGGTGGTGAAAGTGGTGCCGCTAACCTGAGCGAGTGTGGAATGAATGTCAATGTGATACACTGGGTTAGGTTAATGTGCGTTTTAATATACTTACTGTTGTATAGAAACTCTTTTTAATTAAGATTGAGTGAATAATTATGCCGGAAATTAAAGGTATAAAGTGTACAAAGTGATTTTAAAGTCCATACAAACAAACATTTGTAATTTCTTTATTACAATGGTTACCACTAGAAATTGGCAATAAAAGTCAATTATTAAAAAACAGATTATTTTTATTAGATAGGTATACCGGTTTATAGGTACCACAGAAGACTAAAAACTACAGAGTTTTTTATTCTTGTAGTATTCTTGTATTTGTGCAGAAAGTTAGTAAGAAAACAAACTCAAAGCAATAAATCGACATAATATGCAATCAAAAGTAAGTTTGTTTGTATGTTGATGTTTATTCCTCTTCACGCCGCAACGGAGCAACGGATCATCGTGAATTTAATATGGAGGATTGATATTATTATGTAGTGTTTTGAAACACACAAAAATCCGCGGGCTTCCACTAGATCAATACATACCAGTATAAAAACCTCGACACCCGGTTTATGTCCCCATAAAACTTAGATCTTTAAGACTATGCAACGGATTTTGAATGGTTTTTACAGATTACTTGTAATAAATGTTTTGTCCATAATCTACATATTATGTATATTGTGTGGCGTGAATAAATAAATTTGTCAACTGGTTTCTGGTTGCTTCGGTACAGGCTTCAAACCCAGTGAAGCAATCAACAGATATGCCCTTAACATGTTTGTAAATAAACCATTTTTGAAAATAATGATATTTTCATTTTTCATTTCAAACGAAAGAAATTTATGGATAAGTAAACTTATTGTAACTATGTATAAAATACACCAACATTCTTATTACCAATTTGTTTAACTAACGAATTAAACTTACACTAACTCTATTGCAAAGAAAGTCCGGTCACTAACCTGCTTGCGCGAATTGAATGCCAATGTAAAAGAAATTGGGTTACGCGTACATACGTAACTATGCTTGATTCATAAAGGATGGCGTGAAATTTCTTTAGTGTGTTACTGGCCGGAGAAAGAAGATATCCTAGATAGATAGATAGACAAACAAAAAAAAAAATGTAAGTATGTATTTATATTATAAATTATATGAACTGTCCCAAACAACTGAAATATACTTTGATTTATTTGAAGTTCAATTTATTTTACTTTGATTTGAGATATAGATTTGGATGATATGAGTATGTCATTATGACTTGTTTTTTTTTTTATATTTAAATATTATTTTTTGTAATTCACCAATCTCCCCATCATCATTACCAAACATAATTCGTATTCTTCTCGAATCGAGCTGGGGTGCAAGAAAGAAGCCTCCCCGTGTGACGTTTGCCTACGACCTGCGAACATAGGCAACTGCTATACTGCTCTGATGACTAATTCTTTCAACACGATGACTTGTGTCAAAAACGACCCTTAGGGCCACACACAAAAGAGCTATTCTCATGGCCAAATATAATAATGCCTATCAATGAAAATCATATTTGTAGCAGTAGACATGCGTGTCAGAACTAACTGTTGTGTAAACTAAAAACCCATAACCATCGAGAGTGGTGTCACGCCATACATTATAGAGAGGATTAGTCGTCTGCTCTGGAGACCATATTTTAAGAGATTGTAGAATAAAAATGTTAAGATACATATATTAAAAACTAGTGGGTGCTCGCGGCTTCGCTCGCATTAAGAAGTAAAACTTGCACTATTCATCATATATATTTCACCCTTTTAAAAGTGACATTTCCAAAAATCCTTTCTTAGCGGATGCCTACGTCATAACATCTACCTTCATTCCAAATTTCAGCCCAATCCGTCCAGTGGTTTGGGCTGTGGGTTGATAGATCACTATATCAGTCAGTCAGTCAGTCAATCAGTCAGGCACCTTTGAGTTTTATATATTTAGATAACCCGAAAATTAAAAAACCCATTCCAAGGCCGTTACATATAATATAGAAATTCTCAGTTGAGTGGTGATTATAATGTTAATAGTTAAGTAAAACTATACTAACTGTTGTGTAAGCTATAAACCTATATTTATCGAGAGTATCAACGCCATACATTACACAGATTCTCAGTCGTCTGCTCTTGAGACCACATTTTGAAATATTGTTGGATAAAAATGTATAATTCAAATATTCATATAAACTCAGACTGAACTAACTAAATTTTTTTTTTTATTTATCGTTACTATTATTTTTTAGTTAGTAGTAAGAAGTAGTACTTCTGTTTAGTTTTTCCCTTTTTATTAAAATCGTTTAAGGCATTGACGGTAAAAAAATAAAATTATTCAAAGATTTGAGAATAATTTAATATAAATAGAAGAAAAAACATATAAAAAATATATATCTAGAAGGTTTTATATATATATAACGAGTACTCAATAGTTTTTTTCTGTCATTACGGGCACGGTACAACATAAGTAGCTTCTGAGGGCTTTGGTCGCGACCAGTTAACATATTCCTCCTACGCAAGATCGGGACGAATGGCGTACTAGAAGAGAGGCCTGTGCTCAGCAGAGAGCGATGTCGAGCTTCTCCTTCTTCTTCTTATCGAATGAGAGTGGCCAACTCAGGTGTCAAGGGTTTATCAAGCCGCCCTAAGGTTCTCTGACATAGCTTAACTAAATAAATAAAAATAAAAAATAAATATTTCATGACATATCACACAGCGCCATCTAGCCTCATACTAAGCTGACGCTTGTATCATGGGTACTAGATAACGGATATAATACATATATACTTTTCTTTTGTAAATACATAGGTACTTATTATACATAGAAACGACCAGACTCAACACAAATAATTACAAATTTAAATATTCATAATTACTTGTGTAATGCGGGAATCGAACCCGCACCTCTGGATTAGAAGGCAGAGCCACTACCAACTAAGCTAACAGAGCAGTCAAACTACTGCCTTACTATGACAAACAGCTGGGACTTACAATTTAACGTGTCATCCGACCCACGGAAGCGAAAGGAATACCACTATGATGTCGAGCTGATGATGATGATGATTCTTTTTGGTAAAATCCAAGAAAACATAGTCACCCTACAAGCAATAAATCAATCACTAACTCATCATGATTGATAGAACTACCGTTATTAAACTAGTAGTGTATACATAGAACTGTGGCATTTATATCCACGGAATAAGAACTGAATATGTCGTGTGCAGCGGTAGACAGGTTGGTTTACCAGTGTAAGATATGTATATGTAAGATATGCTATATAAGCTTTTTACTTAACTAGTGGGTGCTCGCGGCTTCGCTCGCATTAAGAAGTAAAACTTGCATCCCCTATTTCAGCCCTTTAAAATTGGTATTTCCAAAAATCATAACATCTACCTTCATTTCAAATTTGAGCCCAATCCGTCTAGTGGTTTGGGCTGTGCGTTGATAGATCACTATATCAGTCAGTCAGTTAGTCAGTCAGTTAGTCACCTTTGAGTTTTATATATTTAGATTAATAACTGGACAATATACCTATGTACCATGTTTAGAGTGTAGTCAATTTTGTTCAAGGTTTTGATATTTGGTCCTCAAATAGGGACATACTCGTATTATTTATATAGATATACGTTTATGTAATTGTATTTGTTAAGAACTATAGTTAGGAAGTAAGTATTATTTGTTGTTTCAATTACAAATCAACGGAAAGAGACACATTCCACGACTCAAGTTACGACTTAGTAAAAATAAGTGCACTCAGTGTTTCTATCTATAATTTATTCTGCCGTAAAATGCTGTGAAATACTTTTAAGTAAGTACATAATAAAACTCCTGACTTCTTAGTTCCGAGCCTTTACTATCTCTTTGAGTCGTATTTCCTCATGACTGAGGGTCGTGACGCCCCTGCAAAATTAATTCGTTAGGGGCGTTTTCTTGGGCAGATTCATCGTGGTGGGCGGCCAGGTCCTTCCACGGAAGACACATGTCCTCGGATATTGTGGTCCTTTTCCTCACGATGTTTTCCTTCACCGCTAAGCGAGTGCAAATCCACACATATGTAACTTAAAAATACAAGTCATTGGTGTAGGGCCGGATTCGAACCAAGGTGCGTCTGGATGAAAAGCAGACATTGGAACCGCTGAGCCACACTCGCTTTTTACCTCCTAACCTTTTACCTCCTCAGAAATGTTAGTTTTTATTGTTTTTTTACTTTCCCAGCGATACAAATTCCTCCGCACTGCAGCACCAGCCTAACTGGCACTGATCGTGAGAAGTCTCTCGGGAAGTATTCCATAATTTTCACCACTTTTCCTCACTTTCCTCACATTGTGAGTATTGGAAACGATGTGTTTTACACGTTCATTTTCATAATCGTGTTGCTAGGCAGTTAGTGATCGGGCAATGTAACTTATAGTAGGTGGATAAGTTGGTGATAATAACTAGTAATTAATAGTAGTCTTTTTTATATATAACCATTTCATTACATTTCTTACTAAAACATTTCATTCACAACATTTACAATCAGTTTTCATATACAAGTACAAATTTTGCATGTGACGTTTCTAATAAACCGATTATAAAATCTCATTATGCCTAAACAAATGTTCAGCCAGAAAATGTCCTTGACTCAAGTTGAGGGAAAAATGGTGAAACGACAAAATAAAATTATCTTGGTGATAATAACTAGTGGTAATTTGGATAAATTAAACTCTTCTATCTTGACTGATTGGTATCTCAAAGAAGACTGACTACGCGTGATTTTTATGAATTTTTCACTGTCAACTTCTTCTTATCGAATTGTAGAGTTTGTCAATCAAGCCACCATATGGGCCTCTGACATGGCTTTACGACTGCCGTACGAGAGAAACAGCCGGGACCTACAATTTAACGTGTCATCCGACCCACGGAATCGTCCAAAATGGAATGCCACTTTTCGGTCACGACTGGCCTCGTCGACCTTTGTTTAACTTTGGTAATCGCATGTGATTGCCTCCGCTAACTGAGCTACGGGCGCTTTTTCACTGTTTCCTAACTTGAAACATACTTGATCCTAGAACACCATATTTATGAAACTTAGGATTTTTTATTATTCCTTGCACTAATACAACATATTATGTACATATTCGAAACTTGTCACCCGTATTTGGGAGTCTAAGCAAATCATCATAATTACGAGTAAGTCATACCTAATCCTGGCCACATTATATAAAGGCAAGTCAAAGTTATCGGTTACATCTTTGTAAAAGTCTGTTAACACTTGTTATGTCTGTTCTGTGAACGAAATTTTTTATCTATATGTCATTTTTACTCTTATAATCTAATAGGAGAAAAAGTCGGTTATTTTTTATGCTAGATAGGAATTTTTTCGTTGCTTACCTATATATACTTAATATATTACAAATATGTTAGGCATCACATCACTCCATGACTTATCATCATCACCTTCATCAATACACCACAACCAGTGAATCACCAACAAACCAACAAACAATACAAGTGTATAATATTGTACACTATTATCGTCGTATTACAACAACGCAGTCACAGTCTGCCGCCTCTAATAAGTGTTATATGGAGGGACGGAGTCAGTACTGAAAGTGGGGGCTATCTTATCAGCCTAAATAAATACACTTGTGACCTTAATGAAGTTATGATTCTACATACTTACTTCATATTCGCACAGCCCTCGCTCGTGCACCGCTCCGCTGCTCACTGAGAGACACGCCACACAAGCGTTTAGGGGAAGCTTTCGTTATGCGGCGTCGAGGTGTTGGAACAACATCCCTCCGCCGATCAGGAACCTGCGCAGTATGTATAGTTTTAAAATAAAACTCAATTTTTTTATTTTGGAACACCAGAAAAGGGAAGCTTCATTAGTCAATGACACCAGTGCTATTTAAATTGAACTGTATACGTAATATAGATTATAGTTTATACTCGTTTTTGTTAAAAATTGATTTTATTTATTTTTTTCTATCGCCCATCATATTTGTCTTTGGTATTTGTTATGTTGTTTAGGTACCTATGTCTTTGTTGTTTCTGTTAAAACACTTTAACTCTATGTACACGTGCGTGACGTCATCACCAACCCCAACGGAAGACCAGCGCTGGTTGCTATGCAGCCAGCATTATGCTGAGTTGGGGTTGTATTGTGGCAAATATGTATCTTATTTAAGTAGTTATATATATATATATATATATATATAAATATATATGTATTTCTTGTTTGTGCTCGTTTGTTTAGTATATTTTGCTACAATAAATCATTTTCTTTCTTCTTTCTTTCTATATAGGCCATCAGAGGTCATTATGTGGAGATACTGACTATAAAGTGGTCTACAGACATGATAATATAAAAACATGTGGCTTCCATGGAAGAATCTAGACGCCCACCACATGTAATTGCCCAAGGAAACCATTTCTGCGGGGGGTCATGGCTCTCAGTAATGAGGAAATACTACTACTACTAATACGGGGAGGAAGAGGAGTCTTCTATGTACATTCACAATGAAACCAACAAACAAAATGAGTCAGCATCTACATTTCTTATTGGTATCATCTCTAAAAATATAAAAACATAATCATTATATCACCTGATGGTAAGCAAACCTTACAGCTAGTTGTGTTTATGTATTAATGATTTTGGAAATACATTAATTTTATCTTATTTAGTTGACCAATACCCATGATACAAGCGTAAGCTTAGTATGGGGCTAGATGGCGCTGTATGATTGCCCCACACTTGGAACTTAGTCCGTCCTGTACATGAAACAACAATGCGACGTACCGTTACAACCTAGGTTGCTTTCTCATTTCGCCTGTAAAGCGGTCACCTCGATTTGTAACTGGTAAACCGAGAGGTTATATGTTGTTGATCGTACGTTTGAAAAAAGCTTCATAATAAAATTTAGGTTACCTAGAAAACTAATAGTAACCTATAAGAGTACCATATTACTTAATAACCTATCCAGGTTACTGCCTCGAAATGTAGTTTAGTTAGTTATAAAGTCGTTTATCTACACTAATGTTGTAACATTCTACTTATGTTTCCAATACTTGACTTATAATTACTACTGTTATAGCGCACAAAACACTCAATTTAAGCAATTTCACATGATGGTATAATATCCACATCGATATCGTAATATCTCATTATAACATCAATAAAACGCGACCAACCTGATTGCAGGGCCAATCAGGTTGGTTGCGTTTTATTGATGCGCGCAGCTGCGCTCTCATTGGTTAGATTTTAATGGCGGCAAAATCACTGTGACTTTACACGTACGCGTACTCTTGTTGTTTGATTAATTGCATTAGTAAATAAAGAAGTGTATGCAACTGCATATAACACGGGTATTAAAACACTCGTTACTATTAAACTCACACTCGTGTTTTAATACCCTTCATTATATGACAGTTGCATAAACTACTATTATTAATATAATTTCTGGCTCGCCTAATATAGCAAACCGTGTGTTTTAGGCAAGGATCTGTTATCGAAAGCAAATTTATCCATCAATATTTTATACATACAGGTTAAAAAAAAATTACACACAATTTTATAAGTTACACAACAGAAAACAAACTCAGCCTACTGTCACTGTTGAAAAAAGCGATGTCATTGGGCTACCATTGGATAAAAAGGATCACAGTACATACATATGGTTTTTGTTCTGAAAAAATAAAAATATATTTCATAGCTGCTTCAATGCGATTTATTCAATAGCAAGCAACTGGTTGTTAACCAAAGTATATATATTCATCTGTGGCTTATGTTTTACAAGCATCAACTGGTATGAGTAATCCATACGGTATTTGTTCTCTGGTTTACCTCTATTCGTAAATGCTATGTGATGAACTCTAAAATGCATGTTAGAATTATGGACATGTGAATTATAGTTGCGGTTTCATGACATATAACATAAATCACATAATTGGTGAGTAAGGTTATATATCTGTAGTTCTGTTGGTTTACTGTTATGTTTTGTTGTTTACTGAAAGCGTTAATTTTTTTAATGCTGTTAGTTAGTTTGAGTCATAAGCTAACAGACATACACTTAATTACAATATTTTGTTCATTTTTAAAACTAAAATGTTTGCTCTTAGCCAAAGTATGCCTGATAGTATAATACGATAGATAGATAGATTTAGTTATGGTCTAAGATAGAGTAGCATACACTTTACCTAACACAAAGTTATTCTTTCATTTGTTTTATATGAAGAAGAGGTTTTATTAAAGCTGATAGGTGATAAACGCAAACAAAACCTTTTATTTTGCGCGAACAAGGAACTAACAACACACACAGTCCTTGTCTTTTTAAAATTAGTGCATACGAAGATAAGGTGCATATAAGGTCTCATAAAAAGAACCAATAATCATCCAAATAAATTCAGCCACTTGAATGTGAAGAAGGAACTAACAAGCTGACACAATTCGGCACACACAAACTGACCAAGTTTAGTCCTTTTAATAATGTTATATAAAAATGAAGTCTCATAAAATGGCGCATTTATGTCCGTTATCACCATAATCAGCCGGTGACCTCATAATGACACAAGGCTAACTGTGACACCACGTAACGCGAGTGACTGACCTGCTTACGGTCACCTTTCTCTGGGCTTTCTAGGGATATAGGATCTAATCTTACCAAGTATATATCATCCAAAAAAATTCAGCTGTTTAAATATGAATACACAGCTTTCGTCCTTTTTAAGTTTATGAATCTTCTTTCTTAAGATGCCATTTCTTACCGGAGGTCGGCTACTATGTGAACAATTTTTAATAAAATTTTGACACAACTGCACGAAATTGGGATCTGGTGCTCAGCTTCAACCACGTCCTGAGATTCTTGAGCCATGAGGTTCTTCTTCTGCCAGGTTTCCATTAGCTGGAGCAGCTGGTCTTATGAGTATATTAAGTCAACACATATGTACAAACTTTAGCCCTTTTAATATAAGTGCCATATAAAGTATTTATGTCCGTTATCACCATAATCAGCCGGTGACCTCATAATGACACAAGGCTAACTGTGACACCACGTAACGCGAGTGACTGACCTGCTTGCGGTCACCTTTCTCTGGGCTTTCTCCGAGGTGACCTGGATTGATGTAAGGTGCTTGTACGATCGGATGTTTGGTTTGGGAAATGGTTTGGTTGTTTGTTTTTTGAGGTTGATTCATAAAAAGGTGTGATAAGAATGACGTGTCTTTGAATCTGTGTGTGAATTGCTTTTTTATGAAAATTAAAATGAAAATACCTGCATATATTTACTAACAAAATAAGTTTACGTGTTAAAGGTATATATAACGAAAGCTTCACCAGGCTAGAAGCCTATACCAAAGCAACCAGTTATCAGTTGACAAAAATATTTATTTACGCCACACAAGTCAGATATTTATGTAGATTATAATATTTATATATTTATTTACTTAATTAAAACGGTAACAACCAATTACATTAATTAATATTTAAAATTATATTACGAATTGCTATTAACTTATTATTATTTTAGCACATTTTTTTTAGATTCTTGTAGTCGGGTTCAAAAAAAATATAGTGATATCATTAACATAGAGATTAAATAATTATTAATTACAAGACAACTCTATTGTCGTTACGTCCCTTGAACTATAATTTGTCGGTCTTCAAGTCGAGAGTAAACCGGTTTCTTCTAGGCAAGCGTAGATGGCTAGATCGTAGATTACAACGTTGCTTAACATCAGGCAAGTTGTAGTTAAGCGTGAGCCTATCTATTGTAAAAAAAAAACGTTTCAGAATTGTTATCATTGTAATAGTATTCATAAAAGTTTTAAACTTTTTTCCAACTTAGTATGGCATTTTACTTTCTATATTTAAATCTGAAATCTTATCTAAAATTAACATCAGAGTACCCATGCCTCATGCTAGACTGTATTAGAAAAACTGTTTTGTCCTTGACAATTGTCGCACCAATATGTTAGCATTCTCTCCGCTAGTACGCATGTGTAAAATGTATGATAACATAAACATCGGATTAAACTTTGATATATTTTTAAATAAGTCATTGCCTTTTGTAAAATCACAATTGTTAAAATTAGTAATGTGATTGTTTTTAATTAATAATTTTCTTTTGCAATTAATATTGTCTATAAACTATCGGAAGGTATTTTTAAAACATAGAAATATAAAAGGTTCACTGTATAGGAAATATACGAATTGTAATTTGTTATCAATTATGAATTGTATAATATAACCTGCATGTTTCTGTTTGTGAACTAATAATAAGAAAAAAAAATACAATAAAGACACAAAAAAATAAGCTGGTAAAATAATTTATTCAAGTTCATCGGGCAATGAAAAGATTAGAGATCTTTTGAAAAGCCTTGTCAAACTTAAATGGGTCCCTTTTTGCATAAAAAAAATCAATAAAAATAACAACCTCCTCTTATTGTAAGACAGTTAAAGCAAATATTATTTAATTTATTTATTGTAGCTAAATTGCGAAATCCCTCTTTTAAAGTTAGTTAAAAAATAGATAAAAAAAAATATGTTTTATATCATAGAAAATGTAAAAAAAATACTCCAATAATAAAATAAATCCATATGAACAATCTCCTTTACCGGCATAGTTAGGCGGCCATTTCTAATGTTGTTGTTTTGACCGAGAATACCGCCCCTTTCACAACACGAATGATACTTAGTTTAAACATTACTGTACGTAATTGTTAGCTGATTTTATTTTATGTCGTTACCGTGTAACCGTGTAATAAGAATCAAATTAAATTTATATTTACTAACTAAATGAATAGAATATACTAGTGGGTGCTCGCGGCTTTGCTCGCATTAAGAAGTAAATTTTGCATCCCCTATTTCACCCTTTTAAAAGTGGCATTTCCAAAAATCCTTTCTTAGCGGATGCCTACGTCATAACATCTACCTTCACACCACACTTTAGCCCAATTCGTCCAGTGGTTTGGGCTGTGCGTTGATAGGTCACTATATCAGTCAGTCAGTCAGTCACCTTTGAGTTTTATGTATGTAGATTAAGAAAAACTACACATTTTAACTTATTCTGAGACATGACAACGCTAGAAAACTAGGCTTGCCGAAAAAAGCTTTATCTATGAACTTAATTGAAATTTAAATCTCGTTCTTTCAACTAGTGTTACATACCCATACCAAATAAATTCTGGGGGTTTTACCGATGACCTATATGATTGACGTCAATGAAAGAAAGTAACCTACTCTTTATTTGAGGAAGGCTTATATTATTGTTTTTTCCTCCTTTTTTTCATTGGAAGTATATATACATTTACATAGTTAGTATTCGGTAAAGAAAGTCGTTATCGCAAAATTACATGAGTAATGTTTTTTTCTTAAAAGTCTTTAAACTTAAAAACAAGAGATCAAAAACTTTAAATTTGAAGCAGCAACTAAGTCATCTCAAGGTAAAAACCTAAATGAATACGGAAAGCAAGATTACTTCAATCTAAATAAGAAATTATGCAGCCAAATCAACTCATGACCCGATAGATCCATCCTACAACTAAAAACAAAGCCATGAAATATACAAAAACCAAGTTCAAATACAAGGATTCGAACTAAAACTAAAAAAAGTTTTTAATTTAAGTTGTTTTGAAGTAGATTAAAAATTCAAAGATTGAAAAACAATAATAGAACATTGGCATTGACAACGGGGTAGTTAATTACTTTTTTTTTCTTATTTGGCCATAACATAGTATTGTGCCAGTTCTCAAGTAAAAGGGTAATTACTAAAGTTTGAAAACTAAAATTCAGAATTAGAAATAATAGAAAAAATATGCTTTTATTTTGGACAACAAAGAGATCCAGATATGTGTTAGTAAACTAAAAACTATAAACTTAAAACTAATAAGGGTTAGTGCAAATCATGAAGGTATGTAATAGCTGTAACTGCAGTCAGAGTGATGAGCCATTAGTTCCTGCAGCCACGTGGGCGACGTATAGCTGCGGCCTAGTTCCACGCAGTCCCGTTACTAGAGAAAGTGCAGTCTATGTAAATTATGCAATTTACGCGTGCCTGTATGGGAGAGATTTTTCGGGCTGTTAGGTTGGTAGTAATTTATTTGTTTAGTGATCGAATGTTAAGAGCAAAAAGTATTTTATTTGTAAACATTTTAAATTAATTATTAAGCCAGTATGTTTTATCCATATTTTTAATTGTTTATAACTGGCCAGTTACTTTTATCACGAGTAAGTAATAAGTTCATGGTTACAAGAACTCTTGAAAAATAATACATTAAGAAAACACTTTTGTTTCAGTTTTATTCTATACCTAATTTTGTTTAAAAAAAACTAAAATTATATTATGTTTCTTTACTGTAAACTGAAACAAGGGATGTGTTATTAAAACAAAGCAGCATAAAAAACAAACTGCAATAGTTCCAAACGCGCGCAAATCACAAGCAGCGCGTTAAACTCTTTTCTTAGCAAATGCAGAAATACCTTTCTCGCCTCCAGAAAAACTGGCTAAAATCATCCACAGATTAACATTGGCACAAAAAGCGTGCAGACTATCAATTACATCATTTCTCCGCGCTATACAGTTATGCGACTCTGTTTCCAGCTTTCGAACATCTAACGAGAATGATCTAACGTGACAAAGCGAAAAAATGATGCCACCGCCATATTGGTGTAATGGCTGCCACAAAAAAACTAACGGCATAAAATACCAAACAGCCGAGCGGAGAAAGGCTTTCGATTGTCCCACTTATCTGTGCACGCGAATCGATACCGCGACTACGAAACGGCACAACACTAGCCTAACTTTACCCGGGTCACTACCAACCTTATTGGTGTACACAGAACTGTCAAAGTCAAATGGCGCGAAATTTCACGTTCAAATTTTAAACGTCAGTGTGACATTGGCATCGCCTATCTCTTTCTGTCTATTTGCTCGGTGTTCGGAAGACATTGAAAAAGAAAGCATTGCTTTTTGCCGCCATTTTATCGATAGAGTATGTGAGGCAAGCTAAAATGCATGCGTTATTAGAAACGTCAGTTTTATAAGTACTCGGCGTTGCATAAGAAATATGGCTTTTCACACACGTTCGATTATAAAATTAATTGTTATCAGTGATCAAATTAAAATATGAACAATTGTTTGGTATTGCTTTTATTGTTCTCGTAAAACACATTTAAATAATTTTCATGTGATCATAATAAGCCATCAAACATTTATATAACAATCTTGAAGTTAAATTAAACCCAGTTTTAATGAACTTTCAGTCGCATTTAGTAAATATTTAAAATGCATTCGATACAGTAATTTTTTAAAATGAAAAAATATAACTGAAAATATAAAATACAGTTACAAAATAAAATGTCTACATAATACTAAAAGATCATGACTATCGATCAATCAGTCGATAAAATCTCACGTCTCATCTCCAAAACGGTGTCAATAGTGTTGTGCTAGTCTGGTCACTAGGGTCCACGATAACCTGCGGATAAAATTGGAACTAAAATATTGAATAAAATATGATCATCGTATCATAATGAGAGTGGTCAAGGGAGGCTAGAGTTAGAACCGCTTTGAGATCGATCAGTGTCACGAAACATTATTCAAAACGTATGGAAGTGTTTTTAAGTATTCTTACAAAAATATACTTATCATCTTTATCATCCACAGCCTACTCGATCCCACTGCTGGGCATAGGCCTCTTTTTGAATGTGCCAGCTACGTTGATTGTGTGCAAACCTCATCCATAAAGAACCCACGACTCGAATAATGCCGTCGACCTAACTTCGTCTAGCCACTAATACCTATGAAACTATCCAAGCAGGCAGTTATAGGATGGGTGGGCAAAATGGCGTAGGTACCGTTTAGGTAGTTTTTCCGGTTGTTAGCACAACTGTTGACTATTTGAAAAAAAAACTAAGCCATGATCTGGCATAAGTGCTGCCTCCAAAACTGCACTTAGTTAATTTGCGCTGTCTCAAGCAAACCACGTGTACTACTGTTATGTTATCTGTGGCATTATCCAGTACTGAACTTGACCATTCTC
Organism: Macaria liturata; assembly: GCA_964023185.1. Lineage (NCBI taxonomy): Eukaryota > Metazoa > Arthropoda > Insecta > Lepidoptera > Geometridae > Macaria > Macaria liturata. Next base: position 2,545,706 of record OZ026831.1, on the reverse strand, counting down.
TTTTAGTGTAGTTTTAAGATGAATCATGTAATTTACCTACATACAAAATACAAATACAAATACAAAATTCGTTTATTTGACGTAAATATTGTACAATAACATGTGAATCCTCTGACCTCGTGGTAGCCGTAAGACTGTGTTACATTGATTTGGCTTTGTCAAATATTGAAAGTACGAGATATGTTTGCAAAAATCAAATTGACTAAACGTGGTAAAAAGGAAATAAAGTCTACCAACATATAAAATATATGTTGGTAGACTTTATTTCCTTTTAAAAGTTCATTAATTTACTCTATTTCTTAAAATTTTGGTATTATTAATATAAGCAAATAAAACAGGTAGCATGCCATAGAAGTACCCAATTTCAAGAAGTGAACAACTTTAGGCTTACGATGATGATGATTCATTTAAAAGTAATAATCTCAACCCATATAATAAGATAAATTGTTATAGTACTATTATAGTACCGAACAGTCATCAGTTGAAACACAGACATAATAATAATACCTAGGTCTGAAGTTAGACACTGAAACGAAACTATTTCTAACACATGACTCTTAGCTTAGATAAAAGACAAAAACATAATTTGAAAGAGAAAAGTTGGCTTACATATTATTCCTTTAGAAATTACGCGACCTACGCTTTAAGGCCTACACGATATTTCTATTGTCCTAAGTCGAAATTTCTCGTCGCATTATGTTCTAAAAATAGCCCTTTCACTAAACAGTGTTGTTCAGGCCATTACAAACAACTGACAGAGTTTTTGGATGTAATCAAGGTGGTTAAAGAGGGGCAAATATATCTTTATTCATATTTAAGAAATAGCTGGCAATCTTCTTAACCTATATATATAAAACTCAAAGGTGATTGACTGATTGATATAGTGATCTATTAACGCACAGCCCAAACCACTGGACGGATTGGGCTGAAATTTGGAATGAAGGTAGATGTTATGACGTAGGCATTCGCTAAGAAAGGATTTTTGGAAATGCCACTTTTAAAGGGGTGAAATAGGGAATGCAAGTTTTACTTCTTAATGTGAGCGAAGCCGCGAGCACCCACTAGTAGGTTATAAATTCGACTTCTGTATGAAATATTCTAAGAATATTCTTGGATAAAATAATATGAGTATTGTAATCTGTGTATTTAGCTATCGAAGCTCATAACTTTGTTATGTGTATCTTTTCATAGATGTAGCTATGTTTATCCACGTGATCTATAAATAATTAAATTTGCATTATAAATTTAAATCCATGTACTGCATTGGAATTGGGATAAAATAACTAAGTACCTTTATTTTAATTGATTAAACTAGCTGAAGAAATTGTAAGTCCTTGGTGGTCAGTCCTTGGATGGATGACCAAAGAGTAGCATTCCATTTTGGACGCTTCGATAGGTCTGATGACGCGTTTTATTGTGGATCCAAGCTGTTTGGCTAAGTAAGGCAGTCGCTTACCTAAGTCCGAAGCCTAGGTTTGAAATCTCTGTCACCAATTAATGAATAGGCCACTCTCCCACGAACTTACTTACTTTTCAGCACTGTGCGATATGTCCTTCGATTTTTTTTTTAATATTACGTATATAACGTCCAATACCCCCATTTCTCTCCTTGCTCCGTCCACAAGAGAGTGGCTTTGACCGTCGGCGGATGCATCGAATCTGGAGCGAGATTCGAGGTCGCGTTACACTTCGCTCTAACGGCGCAGATGAAAGTTCTTGCAACCGGTGGGTTACATTTTAACTAATGACTATGAACTGTGCTTACTTGTTTTTATAGACATGTTGTTTTGCAGAAAATAGAGACAAAAATTGCTTATAATTTAATTAAATAAAAGTAAGTATTATACATCGACATCGATCCTAAATCTTTATCTGAATACCGCCCTATCTCCATTCTTCCTTTCCTTTCCAAGGTCCTTGAGCGGCTTGTCCATCGACAACTTAGTTTTTTCCTTAATCGACATGACCTGCTTAATCCTTACCAATCTGGTTTTCGTCCTGGGCATAGCACTGTGTCTGCACTTTTAAAGGTCACTGATGATATACGCGAGGGTATGGATAATGGTAAGCTTACTGTTCTAGCTCTGCTAGACTTCAGTAACGCATTTAATACCGTTAATTTTGATATCCTGCTGGCACTGTTACGCTCAATCAACATATCTCCATCGGTGATCGATTGGTTTCATAGTTACCTGGTGGGTCGCCGGCAAAGGGTTCGCCTTGGAGATTCCTTTTCTTCTTGGTGCAACACAACTGCAGGTGTTCCCCAGGGCGGCGTGCTATCTCCTCTTCTATTTGCTATTTTCATTAACTCTATTTCTCAACATCTCTCTTCTTCCTACCACCTATATGCTGACGATCTACAAGTCTACACTCAGGCTCCAATTAGTGCTCTAGATTCAGCTGTGGCAGCCATTAATGCTGATCTGTGTAGTATCTCTGCATGGAGTAAATCGTATGGATTGAAAGTAAACCCTGCGAAGACACAGGTCATTATTGTTGGCACTTCACATATGGTTTTTCGCATAGACTGGGCGGTTGTTCCCCCAGTTGTGTTTGATGGCATCGTCATACCATACAGTGATAATGTCAAGAACCTCGGTTTGATAATGGACCGAACGCTGAGTTGGGATGCTCACCTAACGTCAGTGAGCTCCAGAATATTTGCATCCGGCGCGTCCTTAAGACGTCTCCGGAACTTTCTGCCCACTGCCACCAAAGTTGCGCTTGCTCAGTCTCTTCTTCTCCCTTTACTTGACTATGCGGACGCCTGCTATCTCGATCTTCGGGAAGATCAGCTGAACAAACTTGAGCGGCTACAAAATTATTGTATCAGATTCATTTTTGGACTTCGTAAATTTGATCATATATCTCATTTTCGTTCGAAGCTCAAGTGGCTGCCCATTCGCCTTCGCCGGAATACTCATATCCTCTCTCTTATATACAATATCCTTTTCAACCCATTTTCTCCTCGCTACTTAGTTTCCCGGTTCAAATACATCCATTCTTCCCACTCCCTTGCTCTTCGGTCATCAGACAGGCTTACTCTACAGCATCCAGTATGTAAGAAAGCAGTTTATGGCAAGTCGTTTACCGCGCAGGCGGTTCTACTCTGGAACGCACTGCCACTTGACATCAAGAAAGCTCAGTCTGTTGAAAGCTTCAAGACTCAGGTTAAAAATTGGTATCTGTCGTCATTACTCTGATATATATGCTATTATTTTTCTACTGTCACTATAATATATTGTTTGTATATAGATATATATTTTATCTCTATGTATTAGTTTATTTTTGTACCTATTCAGTATGATACGAGTATGTATTAGGATGTTGGTTTTTATGTTTATGTACATTATTATAACTATGATTGTTTGTGTTATTTATTTTATCTCTTCTATTTCTATTGTAAACCACGTCCTCCGTTATCCTTTATTAATTTCTCTCCATCCAATGGTTGCCTGGAAGAGATCGCTTTTAGCGATAAGGCCGCCACTTGTGGCACTAGTATAAGTTTAATCTATTTCTTTGTATTTTATTTTTGTGTGTGTTACAATAAAGAATATTCTATCTATCTATCTATCTATCGACACATAAGTATTGAAGGGTCTATTTAGTGGGATTAAGAATAAGATGTTATTGGTTACACTTCGCTCTAACGGCGCAGATGAAAGTTCTTCCAACCGGTGGATTACATTTTAAGTAATGGCATGGCTATGAACTATGTGTTATTAATTGTTGTTAAGTATATTTTTGCTATTTGAAAGTGATTTTTGCTGTAGAAAAATCAGTTTTTTTGTAGCAGAAGGGCACTAAGAAGATTTTATTTAACAGTAGGATGAAGCTTTATAGAAATGTCAGATACACTTTGCTGTAACGGCGCAGATGAAAGTTCTTGCAACCGGTAGGTTACATTTTAACTAACGGCTATTTACTATGTGATATTGCTTGTTGTGGTGAATATTTTTGCTATTTGGAAGTGATTTTTGGATGTAGTAAAGTCAGGTTTTTTGTAGCAGAAAAACTTAACAGTAGGATGAAGCTATATAGAAATGTCATAATTTACACTTCGCTCTAATGGCGCAGATGAAAGTTCTTGCAACCGGTGGGTTACATTTTAACCAATGGCTATGAACTATGTTATATAGTCTACTATATAAAAATAAGTCGGGTTTTCCTTCCTGACGTTATAACTCCAGAACGCACGAACCGATTTCCACGGTTTTGCATTCATTGGAAAGGTCTCAGGCTCCGTGAGGCTTAAAGCAAAGAAAATTAGGAAAAAATTCAACAGAAAAGCGGGAAAACAGGGAAAATCATTTTTCACATACAGCGCCATCTGGTGGCGAAACGGAGTTCGCCGGGTCTGCTAGTTTCATATACATAGCAACAAAGCTTGTTGCTTGGCAGAAATTATTTTGTGGTGCTATAAAATAATAGGTTTAAAAAAAGATTGTAGGTGACATTTATTGAATCGAATAAAAGTACTCGTAGCTTTAGATTGTACTTTAGGTAGCTTTAGGTGTACTTCGCTCTAACGGCGCAGATGAAAGTTCTTGCAACCAGTGGGTTACATTTTAACGAATGGTTATGATTTATGTGATGTTGCTTGTTGTGGTGTATGTATATGTTGCTATTTTAGCAAAAAAACAAATCAATATAGAAGAAAAAGAGAGAGATTAGAGAAGTGATTATATCCGAAGGATAACTTACATATAGTAATTAGTTGAACTTAATAGTAGGATAAGTAAGCTATAAGTTACACTTCGCTATAACGGTGCAAATGAAGTTCTTGCAAATTGTGGGTTCTTAAATTTTAAGTAATGATCTTGAACTATACTTTATGATGTCTTGTTTCTATAGACAGTGTTAAATTGTTGTAGTAGAGAAGGCGAGTTGTAAGATTATGATATTTAAATAAAAATGCTCATATTTATGGAAATTGGCTCTAATTATTTATGCAGTAACGGCTTATGTTGCATTCGGAAACAATGCAATATTGTTTTGGTAGACATGCTGTTTTGCAATAATACGTAAAATTACTAATATACCTACATAATATATGTACAATGTACAGAGGTAGGTATGCAACCACTAAAGTGAAGAGATACAATAAATTAGTAAGTTGGCTTGGCTTTTTGATTAGAACAAAATTGGTCTGTTTTTAACCGACTTCAAAAAAGGAGGCTATAAAGTGTTCTGTAAGTTTTTTTTATAATCATAGTGGTTTTGATTGTGTGATTTGTATAAATTTTACAAAGATACAGTTTTTTTATATTATATGTAACGATTGCAATGTTTTATGTTAACTGCAATTTCTAAGGAAACGCTTTAAATGCAGTTGCTATGTACGTATGAGTACGTAATTCACATGATAATAAATTGACTGATAATTTAGTATAAATAAAAAAAATTAAACCAATGGCTACCAGACTTTTCCTCAAAACCAATCAATAACAAAAAAATCCCTCCAATCACCCGCATCACCGAGGTTGCGCCAAAAGTTACGCCATCCCAAACAATACCGATAAAAAACCCAAATAAACCCGTCCTACGTAACAAATAGACGTGACTTTGAAAATACGTCGCGTTCGAGACTCAAAATCAGAAAGCGCAGCAAACCTCTTTACTACAAACTGCTTTTACTTGACAACCATTACGGAGAATTTTCTTACTGCACATACATTGCTGGGTTACTGTTGGAGAAAGAAGAGAAAGTGCGAAGTAAACCAGCAATGGTGGGACCAAACTTCGATGTAAACAATAAGGTTATGAACACAACCGGTTGTGCGATCACAGCGAAAATGTTAAGGCAATGTGGGTCAGTGCTACTATAACGGCGCGGTCTCAATGCCCGCCCGCGTAACGTTACGTGTGGGAAATTATTTGAATTTGGGACGCTATATTTTTTTGCCTTTTTTATCGAGCTGTCAGCCGCCATTGTTTTGCATTGCGGTCTAGTTTTGTTAGGTTGGCAATACCGTTATGTGAGTTTGAGGTTGCACGGGTGAAGGGTTAGGCGGTTGGACATTGGTGACTTTATGATGGTACAATAGCTTTTTTAGTTGTTAGTTGCGGCACTTAACGCCAATTTACAATGCCTAATTAATACATGTCTGATTCGTATCTAATTACATGAAATATCGATACTTGTTTATCTGCCACAGTTATTATATACCATAATGTACGAAAGACCGCACGAAACGGTACGCTTCTACCTTTATTGTTCGTACCGCATGGTTGTGGAACTCCCTGCCTGACTCCCTGTTCCCCACGCACTATAATCCAGCGATCTTTAAAGCGAGAGTGAATCGGTTCTTATCGGGTAAGCACGCTCCATCTTAGGCCATAGCCTTTGCTTTTTATCAGGTAAACTATGGCCAAGTGCAAACCCGTTCAAGTTAAAAATAAAATAAAAAATGTTATGTTATGATTGAGAGAGCTCACGCTTGACTACTATTTGATCGTGTATGTGTAGTTTGATCGTAAAGCAAATATCTTCTTTTTTTAATAAACCGCAATAATTAAAAAAACATCATCAATTAATAAGCATATTGTCTTTAATCGTATTTATATAACTTTTTTCGGGTTACTATTTCAGTTAACCTCCTCACTGAATTTGTCCTACAGGCAGAACATAAAGTTTAACAAAATATTTGAAGAAACGTAGACACTTTTTTCATTCTAAAGACGCATAGTGACATCTAGTGGTAACTATTAGTTGTGAAGAAAAATGTTTGACCGCTCGATCAAACGTCAGTTGTGCCAAAATCGCGTCGAGCTCCAGACGTGTCAATCCACGCTCCAAACATGGTAAGTTCCATCCTTTTTAATCGGGCAATTATGCAACAACACTCATCAAAATATGGTTTAATTATGTTTTACAAGTGCCAATCAATAATTTCACATCATGATTTACAATAATTTCGTATGGATTTGTTATTTATTTTTGATTAAAATTTTATGTCCTGTATGTAGGAATCATGCAGAGTATTGGTCTGAACTTAATATTTTTATGTCTTTTATGGAGGAACTTTGCAGTGAATTATGTTATAATTTGTTAATAAAATTTTCGTTTTAGGCGTTTCTGAGGCGGAAATCTTGGAGATTCTTGAAGATTCGGATGTTCAGCTCAGCGGTGATGACGACGACCAAGACCCGACGTATGAGGACCCACCAGAAACTTCTACACAAGACATTCAAAGGTTTGATTCCAGTGAGTCTACAACCAGTTCGGAGTCAGACAACGTACCATCAAGAGGTAGTCCTGCAGTGTCCAACACCTCGTTAGTACCTCGACCTATTAGGAGAGGAGTGCAGCGAGGACGAGGCTCTCGTCAACTAGCGCCAGCAAGCCAAAGGCCAACACTACCAGCAACCTCAAGATCTCATCCAGACATTGTCGATAAATGGACTGGACATTTCGAGCCTATTGAATTAAATCTTCATGAGCCAGCCTTTATGCCAATTATTGACGATGGATGGACATTAGAACAATATTTTGAACAATATATTGACGAAAAAATTCTCTTGCATATTGTTGATTGTACAAACAGAACAGCAGTTCTTTTGAAAGGACGGTCACTTGGTCTTACTGTCAAGGAGCTAAAAGTGTATATCGGGATAACGATGATTATGGCCGCCCTTCAGTATCCACAGATAGATATGTATTGGTCACGTATTGTTTAGAGGCCTTTTGCTAAGATTTTTATAAGTGTTGAGTTTAGAAGAAGTTTTTTGTTTATTTTATCCAGCAGATAAGCTATTATTTTGAGACTGATTGTATAGTCATATACAAATTATTCAAGACTGTTAATTTGTAAGAACAGATTTCAATAAAAATGTTGATTACTCTTAATATTTTTTTATTCATCTAATCCCATTACATCATAATAGCCTGTAGATGTCTCGTATACAGAACATAAAACTCTTCCTAATATATAAATTGTCTCCAGTTGTCCTACTAGCAGGACATAAGGAAAATCCTTTTTTCCTAGGGTTAGATTTTTTTCAGTATTTTTTCAGTTAAAAAGTAGCACCTAAATAGTACAAATATTGAATTTCGTTTGAATCTGAGAAAAAAAGTGCCCTCAGTAGTGAGGAGGTTAAGACAAATAACATTGACTCCTGTATACTTTATTTAATATTTTTTACATAAAAGTGTAACCAGAAACCACGTTGAGGTCACCCACTAATGCGATATGGGTTGACGACGTTAGAATAACCGCAGGGAGCACCTGGATTCAATCTGCCCAGGACTGAGACGAGTGAGGTACAAGAAGAGAGGCCTCTGCTCAGCAGTGGGCGATAACAGGCTGATGATGATGATGATGATGAATTCTGCACTTACATCCATGTAACAGATCTACTAAGCTAGTACACAAAACGATGAGAGTAACGGTATCCCGCCGGAGCCGACTTTCCCTGGTTTTAGATCTCGGGTTCTAGCGGCTTAATGTGTTTTGATACTTGGTCTGGAAATTTTTTTTTTTTTAAAGAAATTAATATTTTTTTGGGCTTTTCCTAATCTGGCTGTATTAAAAGGCCCCTGGGGAAGGTTTAAAACTCTCGAAATAGGCGTAAGCCACTCCATTTATTTTTTAATGTCTCGTAATTAAGGCGAGTCACCAGTGAAAAAGCGGAAAAAACGTTTTACTATATCAAATTTTTTAGGTATTTACTCCTTAATATCGGTCTTGCAAAAAATATACAATATACTTTAAGGATATTGTCTGAAGAATGTGCTAATTTGTTACACGATAGGGTATACTTTACTCGATCATAAAAAATTCCAAAGACAGCTTAATGTAAAAGTCTAAATCGAATATCTTATTAATAAAATTTCTGACTTTACACATCATTTTTAAATAGAAATGTTTCTCTTTAAATACTACAGAGAACCTGCTAAAATTTGGGTTTCAACCAAAGTCCTATAATTTTGAGTTAATTATTAATCCCAAATCTTGAATATTTCCCAGCAGGTTGACAAGACGCCGCGCCGCCCGCTACCCCGTCAGTCGCAATCAGGCACTTGCCAACGTTAGACCTGTGCCAAATTTTCTCCGCCCGTTCTTACATTCTTGCCACAGTGTAATAATTGAAAATGTCTAATAAAAAAAAAAGTTAGGAAGAAATCAGTGTTAATATCTAAAAGAAGGACAGGGAAACAGAACTATAAGAAACGGTATGTAAATTACTCCCTTTTATAGTAAAATTATGAAGTTTACTCTTTTTTTTAAAGTAAAATTACTAAGCTCACAACAATATTTCTAAAAGTGACCCAATTTTTTTATTCTTTATGTTTTTCCTCAGGTATATGAGAATTTTCTATAATTTTAGTTGATTTCGTAAATTTTCGTCATTACTTGCCACAGACTAAATTATATCAGTATGACCAAAAGTATGTACCTATGTACGAGTACTCTATAATTAATTAATTTAGGTCGAAAAAGCAGTCTCGAGTATCTAATACTACCAGTCCATTAGTAGAATTGCAACCTGTGAATTTCAATACTTCAACGACAGATGGGTAAGTGGATCATGTAATAAACAATAATACCATAAAATAGGCCGATCTATCTATTTTTTATATTATTTACTATTGACTATAAACTCTACAGCTGATAAAGAATGACTTGCAGAATGTGATGATAAATTATCTCAAAATATGTAATATCAATAATGAGTGAGTATAATATTATAACATCATTAGTTTGTCACATAATACACAAAACAGAACCAAGCTGAATTTATACAATCATAAACGTAATAATTATGGTAATTTATATTTGTTGTTACGACTGTATGTGTTCGAAATAAATAAAATAATTGCGGCAACAGAAATACATCTTCTAAAAAAAAACTGTCTAACTATCATGGTTTATAAGATACAGCCTGGTGACATACGGACGGACAGACATACAGACAGACAGCGAAGTCTTAGTAATAGTGTCCCGTTTTTTACCTTTTGGGTACGGAACCCTAAAAACAGATCCAAGCAGAATATCCAAACAGAATGTATACGATTATAAACGTAATAAATGTGGTGATATTTTTTTTGCATGTTATCTAAGCAGCGAATATACAAAGTCACGGCAATTTTATTAATATAACCTATGTATTTTTTTTCAAACAACATACACGACTTTGTTTTATATTTATAGATATAAAGTAATAAATTATTACTTAGCTTATTTAAAACTGACAAAAATAACATTTTACATTAATAGAAGTTGATCATAGTATAACAGCTGAAATATTTATACTGTGGCGTAGTGCTAACGTTACGAGAAATGGACAGCGCGCGGAGTGAGACGCGCGGGCGGCCCCCCACACCTCACCTCCTGAAATCGTAGTTCGCGAGAAAATGCCTCGCCTTAACAGTATATTATTTACTTACCGCATACAATATAACTGAGTATAAAAATGAATTAAACAGTGAAGTGGCAAACTGTAAAATTGTCTTAATATCAGTTTAGTAGGACACAAAATAATAACATCAACTCCTAGAAGCACCCGCATATCCACATTTTTGGGAAATTTTGTCATGTCTTGATACTTCTTCTTATCGAATGAGAGTGGCCAACTCTGGTGTCGAGAGTTAATCAAGCCGCCTTAAAGGCCTCTGACATGGCTTAACAACTGTCGTACTATGACAAACAGCCGGGATCTACAATTTAACGTGTCACCCGACCCACGAAAGCGCCACCTTTTGGTCACTCATCCAAAGACTGACCGTGTCGCTTAACTATGGTATCTAACAGACTGACATGTAAATGATATAAATGTATGACTTGTAATAATGGAATTATCAATAAGTTTATTGTATTGTATTGTAATCGCAAGCTTTTGCCTCCGCCAGCTGAGCTACGGGCACTTCTAGACATGTTTTACACATAGATTTCAAGTATCAAGACACATCTATACTCACGGATGCAGTTTGCAGCTTTCACTGCACATTGCAACCTTCCTACACTCGCCGCAATTAAACAATTATTACACGCCGATTTATTGCTTACACACTTTATTACTTTTGGGATTTTAATTGTTTGGTCAGCAATACAAGGTTATGTGAAGCTAGTGGGGCTCGGCGGTTTAAGCGACTGCTTTTCACCCTGACGCGCCCTGGTTTGAAACCAGCCCTATACAAGTGTTTTTTTTTTACATGGAAGACAATGTCGTTACAAACCAACATATTCAAAAACTACAAAATCCAAGAACATGGTGTCTGCCGTGGGATGATCTGATAATTTGACCACCAGTTCAGCTTATGATAATATCCGCATAAACTATAGACCAAAGTAGAGCATTTATGTTCATAGACTTTGCTCTCAAACGAGGGTGACAACAGATTTTTTTATTCGATGATTAGCTAAGCGAGTTTTTAGTCTATGAGCACCTTGTAAATTTTTGACAGATAAAATTGACTTGGCGTCAGAGAAGTTTCTTTCTAATATCACCTGAAAAATTAAATATAAATGTTTATGTTTCTATAATTATGTTATTTCCATACGGTTACTATGTATTATGGCCACGCATACCTATTGATCTGACTTATTGCTTTACTTTACTCTCGAAACCGCCGACCAAATAAAAAATCCTTTTAATCCCGCGTAGATTTTCTAAGCTAACAGATTATTAGATTGAAAGACTTAGTGCTAGCCAGACAATTACGAGAAGAAATTCTCTTCACCTATAATAGCATAGCTATATTGAATGGCCTTATCATGCTTAATGATCTCTTCCAGGCATCCTTGGTATGGAGCAAAGGAGAATGAAATAAATCTTCTAAGCGTCTACTGATTGGTAACCTCAGGCTTGATCAAATACTTAAAATAGTCGGTTTTTACTGGCCAAAATAATAGAACTAAACTAAGTCATAAAGCCCTTCGGATAGTTTGAAAATACATAGGTACTTGACACCAAAAGACTCGCACCAAGCGTTTTGCTTCGACTTTCTTCGTGCGAACAGCCAAAATGAACTCCTTGCCCGAATATCTATTCCCCTTGAACTATAATTTGTCGGTCTTCAAGTCGAGACTAACCCGGTTTCTTCTAGGCAAGCACGCTAGATCGTAGATTATAACGTTGCATCAGGCAAGTTGTAGTCAAGCGTGAGCCTATCTCATGTAAAATAAATAAAAATAAATAAATGAATCTGAATCTGAATCTGAAAAAGAAAAGTTGGCCATACTCATACCAACGTTCATAAAATACAAGGTTATTTCAAACATACTGTAACTGTATCATGCCTGTAACAATACCAAACATTGCGTGTACAGAAATGACCAACCGAGTTACGCATAGCAACTAATAACTACCTAATATATAGAGTCCAATCACCCACAAATCGGTAACACAGTTCTTTCACCCGACACTAAAAAAAACACAACAAATAGGCTACTCACACACAAGTAATTCGTACGAAAAGAGCAATAATTTCCTTCCATCAAAAAGAAATTTTCCGCTCATGTAATATTACCGTATGTGTTTTACAACCGACTTTCCTGTAGTGTAACTGGCAATGGCATTGCGTGCGTATACGCAAGACTAACACAGTGAAAACACGCACACATAGAAAGAAAGAAAGATAGTATTGACATTGTAAAAATCACAGACGCTTCGCCGTTTCACGCACACAAAGAAAAAATTGCGTGCATTCACGCACACTAACAAAATCTAACTTAACGAAGAAGTTACGTTCACATACACAATATTCTAACAGTGTTTATACTATAAACACAAGTTATCTATGTGTGGGTAAAGAAAGGTGTTCAACTAGGTGAAATGGGCACACTTTGACGAGGTATAGTATAAACGGAACAAGTAATTAAACAGAAACACGGCACGAATGTTAAAAGATTGTTTATTGATGTTTCGTTAACTAACGGTTAAAATTTGAAGTTTTGATTTGAATAATTTGGTGTACGTAATGAATTATTACACTTAGGGCTTCTTTCACCATCTCTAAGTAAAGTGTTGATTTACTACTTGCTAGTTAGCGCTACTCGGCAAGTAAAAGTTCCGAGTATCTTTTTCCAATTTCACCAACGTATCTGAAGCGCCCTATAACTACTTACCAGATAAGTGCCGATTAACAGAACGAATGTACGAAATGATCGAATTTTCGTTCATATGTCACTGTCATTACTGTCACAAATGTCAGACGTCACAAGATATTTCACAGTTTTGACATAAAGAAGTGCGCGATAGACATTGGTGAAATAGAAACTAGCGGAAGTACTGCAGAGGCCCTTAAAAAAAAAGTGCGCGATACCTTTCAAGTCGTGTTATTTTCTTTATTGTTTCATTCGAAACTGCGTACGCGTGCGTATATTATTTACTCAAAACAAGTTTTTAAAATGGCCAAGAACAAGAATCAATATATTGTCTTAAAGAAAAGGGAACGGAGTGCAAATTTTACCTTTGAAGAACGAGATATTTTGATAACTTTGATTATCAAATACAAAGACAAGAGCTTTTTTTGATAATCGGAATCTATTAAAAAAATCAATCTCATCCAGGTCGGTGAAATAATTGACACGGGTTTTAAAAAACACGAATTCTCGGAAGTCTTCGATATGAAACATTATTTATATCTTCTAGTTATTCTTCAATAAACTCTACTAGATCCATTTAGTCGTAAACAAATAGATACGCACAAAATCAAGACTCCAGAAATTGAGACATTACGTATGTAATGGCTGCCTACTTGCCGAGTATCTAGGATACTGGGCAGATGATGCGGCAAGTAAGTTACGGGCTAGTTTACGTGGCGGTTAGCGTTACTCAGACATGGTGAAATTCGTTCGCGCGGTACTTGCCACTTTAATCGGAAAGTAGCTTACTTGGGACTTTACTTGGAGATGGTGAAAGAGGCCCTTAGGTAGTAAATTATAGGATTTTAAAGCTAATAATACTGTTATGTATTCTGTGATATCCAAAATATTTTTGATTTTATAGAAAACTTCGTGACACTGGCGAACAAGCAAACTCGTAGCAAAGGAACCTATTGATAGTATTATTATTAACGTAATATCGTTTTGTGTTAAATAGTTCATAAATCTTTGATTTTGCCAAAGATTGAAAAATGTTTCCAGGCGGGCTAGTCCATCCTAAGCTTATTAAGTTAGCGTTAAAGTAAGTTCTTATTAGAGTGTTCTACTCTGGTGTAAGATTTATCAAACCACCCTACAGGCCTTTGAAATGACATGACTTACTGCTATAATATGTCGAACCGTGTCATTTGACCCACGGAAGCGCCCAAAATGGAATGCCACTCTTTGGTTACCCATCCGAAGACAGACTGCGTCGATATTTCCTTAACATTGGTAATCGCATGCGATTGCCTCCGGTAACTGAGCTACAGGGGCTTCAAGATGAAAAACAAATTTGCCTATAAATAGGCTATATTAGTCATGTGAGGACGCATCAGTAACCTTCCCGTAGGAAATACGTTCGCCATAGCCGAAATTGAAAAGAAAGAAAAACATTTATTGTAGCAAATTATAAACAAATAGGTAAGTGCAAGCAAGAAATTTATATATAGGTATAATATAATAAAAACATATACCTAAGTACATATTATAAAACTACTTAAATAAAATACCTAAGTATTTGCCACAATACAACCCCAACTCAGCATAATGCTGGATGCATAGCAATTAGATAGGAAAGCATCATCATTGTACAATAAACCATAGAAACAACAAAGTATGAAGTACCGATACCCCTGCCCTTCTCGTGGAACCTTCTAGGCTCTTTCTCAATGGAAAGCGCGAAAACTGGCTGGGTTAGTGGGTTGATATTATCACGGAGAACGTTGCATCAACTTACTGTAATAGAAGTCTTTATTACAAGTTCTTATCTCTCTCTTAAGCTAATAAAATCTACTCAATTAGAAGCCCTAAACTGGGAATAATTTTAGTTATCAGAACTTCGATATGCGAGTGTGGATCAGCGGTTCCAGTGTATGCTTTACATCTAGTCGCACCCTGGTTTATCAAGTTAAGTGTGGATTTGCACTCGCTTAACGGTGAAGGAAAACGTCGTGAGGAAACCGACATGTTTGAGGACCATAATATCCAAGGTCATGTGTCTTCCGTAGAAGGACCTGGGCGCCCACCACAATGTTTCTGCCCAAGAAAACTTCCCCTACGAATTAATTCTGCGGGGGAGTCACGACCCTCAGTCATGAGGAAATACGACTCAAGAGAGAGTTAAGTATTAGAAGACTGCAAAATCGTAGCACATCAGTGGAAAAACCTTCGCGCCCCAATCATGTGTCTGTTTAAAAGAACGAATCAAAGAATTAATTCTACGAGAGGTTCAAGCTAATCACGACCCTCAATAACGAGGAATACTACTCAAGGAGGAGGAGTTTCCACGTGGAATATTCTAGGCTCTTTCAAAGAAGAAAGCGCGAAAACTGGCTGGGTTAGTGGGTTGATGATATCACAAAGAACGTTGCATCAACCAAGTTACTATATAGCGGTATTTTATAATCTATACTAATATAATAAAGCTGAAGAGTTTGTTTGGTTGTATGTTTGTTTGTTTGTTTGTTTGAACCCGCTAAGCCCTCAAAGATGAATAATTTTCCTCGTTATTCCCAGATTTTCCATTGTTTCTTCGCTCCTATTAGTTGCAGCGTGATGTTATATAGCCTAAAGCCTTCCTCGATAAGTGGTCTATTCAACACAAAAATAATTTTTCAATTCGCACATAAGTTCCTGAGATTAGCGCGTTCAAACAAACAAACAAACAAACTCTTCAGCTTTATAATATTATAGTAGGTAGGTATAGATTGTAATATTACAAAGTAAAGTCTCATAGACCTAAGTACCGGCTTTGGCCGAAGGCACGTTGGCGGCTCGTGCGCAAGCAGGCCGTGAAGCGAAAGCTAGGGCCGCTTTCACAGGGCTTAGATATGGACTGATGCAATGAGGAATTGGTATTGTGTCACAGGAAATAATCAGATAAAATATAAGTAGGCAGTAAGTACTAAGTGACTAAACAAAAAATTATAATGTAATACTAGAAAAAGACTTAGCAAACTAGGTACTAAAAGTAGATTTCTATGTTAGGAATAAGGTAGTAGATGTTACTTCACCTGAAACGCCTGTTATAATGCTCACAGCAAGCCACTTGTTTGAAATCGCCTAAATGAATGTTTTTTTTTTATATTACAGTAACATATAACCTAGGTACTAACTAACTAAATTGTTATAATGTTTGATAAATGTAGGTAATTATTGACATTTTTATTTTTATTGGACGTGTAATAAGGCTTTATGAAAATATATGATTATGAATAATGAATTGTAATTTGAGTTCACCAATTCAAAATTTTTATCCCTGTCACAATTTAAAAGATTTGAGTACCACTACCTACCTAATGACTTTGGTAAGAAAATTCATTGCATTGCATTGAATGCACCTTAGCAATTGTAGAAATTGGTTACGGCATAGAATAACATACTAACTATTACGCTATCTGTGCCTAGAGCCTAGACCTTTCTCTCAATATCAAGTTCTGGGTCAAAATGTTTGTTTATGTGGTGGTGCAGTGTGGTTGCAACTGTTACACCATTCTAGAAAGTTCGCAATAATGTTCGCAACTAAGCAAATAATCATGCAAAGATACTTTAATGGCACATGACAGCTATTACAATTTTATTTTATAGTTTCATTGCGTCTATTCTATTTTCTTCAAAAATATAAAATATATGGAATACCATTCTTTGAAAGAAATTCTTCCGTGTTATTCCCTTGCAACAACGGTAAATCACGAAAATAGCGAGTGAAATTCATTTTGGTTGATTAACGCCACCTATGCTGATTTAAGCAAATTTTTTCATGTTGATTTGATGAAAGATGCAAAGTAGTAGGAAATTGTTTCAATAGATGTCGCTGATTCCTCAAATAAAATTCGATTGCAAAATACAAATTTGGCCATACATATTCACAGGTATAATTATTATTTACTTCTTTAACCCTTACATATTAAGTAGTAAAATAATAAAAAATAATATTCATAAAACGGATAAAATAAATAAAATATAAACTGGTAACAATGCTCTGCAGTGCATCAATATTTTTTTAGTAGCAACACCACCAGCTAGGTCAAGGAAGTGCAGTGAAAATCCATTTCTGAATTTTGTTATTTTTGCTATTTTTACAATGTAAATTCATATATTAAGTACTAAGTCTGACAAAAACAATGGTGACGTGATAAAAAGAGATCACGATGATTGAAAAACTGCAGGTGAAACTCGACGGACCGAGTAACAATATTCAGTGACAGCAGAGTGAATACCGCATTCAGCATTTATCGTATATTATGCAGAGATTTTAGCAGCTAACATGTAATTTATGATAAGATTTACTAATTATAACTGTTGGGAGCTGTTACGAAGTGACCCTGACGGTGTCCAGTGCGAATTTCTCATAGAATTAACGTCATAACATTTGACCCAGATTTAGTACTTTGTGCGTTGACCTATCTGAATGCGGACTAAAACGCGATGTTATTTTTAGTATACAGATTTGCAGATATTTAAATATTTATAAATGCCGTTTGTGATACCTATTGTGTATATAATACTAAAACTGAACTAATGGAGGCCCGGCCAGTGTTCTGCATGGTAAGTTTCTTTGTTTGAATTAGATTTTTTTTTACTCAAGGTAAAGAAACAATCGAACTGCTTACTTACTTACGATTTGAATTTACTAAATTCTGGCTCGTTTCTCATTTGTTTTCAGGGATCAACATTACACATCCACAATCAACGAAAGTCTACAAAAGAAATATAAAACATTTTCTTTGGTTGGAGGGATCAATTTTACCTGTAGAAATTTTATTTACATACATTCCAAAGATCTTCCCCAAAGATTTAAGGTTGTGATTTACAAGTGAATCACAGCATTGTTGAATAAAATTGAGTCTAATTTTGCAACGGGCATATCATCTTTCTTAGAAGAGGCTGTTTACATGAAATTACAGTTGCCAAAAAAGTGCCAAAGAAAGCTATGCATTCCGAATTCAAAAGTGACAGATTGAAAGCTGTTTTGGAGGGAAATGGTGGGAAAGTGGTTGTAAGAGTGAAAAATATGGTGTGTTCTGACTGAATGCTAGATTGACGGTGGACTTTGTGGGTGGGCCACAAGCCCTGGACTCCGGGGTGACACTCGGCAGTGATGAAGAAGCAAAATGTCCGCACTCTATCGTTAATTGTGTGCACATTTACTTACTTGCTGGTCGGTGCCGCTGTGTTTGACGCTTTAGAGTCTACTACGGAAAGAAATAGATTTGAAGTGCTACAAGGTAATTATTTTTACTTATCACCAGTTTTCATTTCTTTTTGATACACATTTTTATTAACCTGTATTTACAACCAAGTGTCTTTACCTGTTTTTATGGTAAAAGTGTTCTACAACCACAAAAAAGATGTAACAGAAAATGATTAATAAATAGGTAATAAAATTAAAAATTATAGGTATTTATTGCAACAAGGTTGTGGGTTATCTTTCTAGTTGGATAAGCATCTTATTAGATTACAGAGAACAGTAAAAGAATTTATCTACACTAATGTTGTAACATTCTACTTATGTTTCCAATACTTGACTTATAATTACTACTGTTATAGCGCAGACAACAAAACACTCAATTTAAGCAATTTCACATGATGGTATAATATCCACATCGATATCGTAATATCTCATTATAACATCAATAAAACGCGACCAACCTGATTGCAGGGCCTCAGGTTGGTCGCGTTTTCATCATGTGAAATTGCTTAAATTGAGTGTTTTGCTGTCTGCGCTATAACAGTAGTAATTATAAGTCAAGTATTGGAAACATAAGTAGAATGTTACAACATTAGTGTAGATAAAAGAAGTAATATATCAGTTAGAATTTGATGTAATTACAAAAGTAACACACACACACAAATTATCAACTAAGTACATACCTAGTACCAACCAAATCAAGACGCTATATCAACTCTCTAACCTAGAAAATAACAGAAAATGATTTCTGGATTAATTATGTACGTAGCCTTTGTCCTTCTCTAAGACTATACTATCTCCATACCAAATATCATATAGATCTGTGACTTTCTTGCAGCATATAAACTGATCAAATAAACCAACAAACATCTCTTGGTTTTATGATAACATTTAATAGTTAACAATCTGCTTATCAATACATAAACATATATAAACACAAACTCAATTTACTTATAATAGAAAATTAGTTACATGTCAATTACAATATAAAATTACTTCCATGTAATACAATACAATACAATACATACAATAGTATTATTTCCATGTATACAATACACAATAAATTAATTAATGTTATTACATTTGTAATTTTTCAATAAAACTAAGTAACTCTATTAGGTATTTGTACACGAAAATTTTGGGGGTCTTATTAATATAATAGAACACCAAACAGTAATTATCAATATTTTAATCTTCAATTCCTTCTAATTTCAGCCATTGAAGGCATGATAATAAGGAAGTACAACATCACAGAGGAAGACTTCCGTGTGATGGAGACAGTGGTGCTGAAGTCTGAGCCCCACAAGGCCGGCCAGCAGTGGAAGTTCACCGGAGCATTCTACTACGCCACCACTGTGCTTACTACTATTGGTGAGTTTAACACACATGCCATAAGGGCCTCTGAAATGGCTTAACACCTGCTGTACTGTGACAAGCAGCTGGAACCCACAATTTACTATTTTATTTCTATCTTCTGCTCTACTTCAGTTATCCCACTATGTACTAGGTAGTTATTTCGATTATGTTTATGGACCTACCTACCTAGAATACCTACCTCATGTATATGTCGCAGGCATTTGGTTGGATCTGCTATTCGATTGAATGATTAGCGCGTTCATATAATGACGACATTTAATTGAATCACTACGCCGAACGTTGATTGAACAATCGTCACTAAACGTCCAACTAGTCAGCGTATTATAACATAGCTCTTCGAACAGAGCAGACATAAAATCAGTGAAGTGATTGAAATTTACTTAATTTTTATAATAAAATAAAATCTAACATACTGTAGTTTTGGGTGGTTATAAAAAGAAATAATCTAACCTCCTGTGGTTTTGGTGGTTATAAAACATTAAAAAGTCGGCTATATAACATTCAACAACTGCACTAAATGACGTTCAGGCAAGAGGTTGGACGTTACATTCAACGACTTCACGAGTGGTCGTCCTTATATGAACGCGCTAGTCATTCAATTGAATAGCAGATTCAACCAGATCACTGTGACATATACAATATGTACCTACATAATATACTGTATACACTTGACCACATTGTTGGTTGTGTGAATGTAACTTCAATGCCTGTCTGTCTTAGGATTCAGATTAAACCTAAGGTAATCTATATATTTGTATCTCATAAAGTCTAGCCAAGACAGAGGGAAATCAATCTGATTTACTTTAGGAGAGAGTTTTTGGTGTGCATATAATACTAAGGAACACACACTTGATCTGCCATCGACCAATAATAATCTTATACAATGTAATTAATGAAAATGATCTCTTTCCCCAGGCTATGGACACTCAACCCCAGCGACGCTCGGTGGCAAGTTGTTCACGATGTTCTACGCCATAGTGGGCATTCCACTCGGACTCATCATGTTCCAGAGCATCGGAGAACGGGTTAATAGGCTTAGCAGGTATGTTAACTTCATTACTCAGTACTCTGTACTTAGCAATGAAGTTAGTTTTCTGTTAACCTTCCTATACTCGCGCGTTGGTCTGTGAGACCGACGAAACACATTTTCGTAATTATTTTTATGCAGGTAAATCCTAAGAAGTTGAGTTCCTTGCTAGCTGCCGGATTTGTGGCTAACTTCGTTTTAGTGCACGCCGCGCGTTCGGGCGAAACACACGTGTTGTAGCACTCGTCACCAATCGGTCCACGAGACCGACGCGAGTATAGGTGTAACTTTTTGTGTAAGTATTAATATTGCTATGGCGAGGCTCAAAATTAAGTCAAACATAGATAAATATGTTTATTGATATGTTTGTTGTTATTAATAAGAAGTTTAATTTGTTTTTAAAAAGAAGTTCAGATTTTATTTTAATTTTTTAGTACTTAAGAAAATAATCTCAAATTTTAAGACTGATTTGTGATAAAACTATAAGTTGGTAAAATAATTAATAAAATAACTTTTAGTTATACTATTTTGTTTCATTACATCCTAAACTTTAAAATAATAGTAATACTTTATGTGTTTCTTGTTAAAAAAAATATGTTGTAGGGGTACAAACTATCGGTCTGTGACACCGTGCGCGAGTATAGGTGTTACAAAAATTGGCGCGAGTATAGGAAGGTTAAACAAGGCGGGCGTAGTCGCAAACATCTACTAGTTTATTTATAGCTTTGACTGACTGTCGTGAGGTGGCTATCGACCGAGATTCATGGAGGGAGTTGGGGGATACCTTTGCCCAGGAGTGGGACAGTATGGGTTGATAAAAAAGTTATTGCCACTTACGTTAGTCTTGAAACAAAAATTATATTGTAGAACTGAAAAATATACAATATACTAATAAAAATATTTTGCCTATCATATTTTGCTTAGTATGATGCTAGATGGCGCTGTGTATATGTCCAAAAATATTTGTAAATTATTTCATTTACAAAAAACCTGATCTAAGTAAGAAGTTAAGCCTGTGCCTGTAGTATAATAATAATAATTATAACCCAGGGGTCTTCAAATCTAGTGTAAATAGGTTTCTTCCAGCCAAGCGTGCTACATCTTAGACTATAGTGGTGCTTAACATCAGGCAGGTTTTAGTCAAACGTAAGCCTATATCGTGTTAAAAAAAAAAGTATAAAGCCAACTGATTACCAATGTTATTAATATTCACATACATTACATACTATAGTGACAGTACCAAGATTTATTTAAGTTGACATATTGTATGATTACATACCTATTATTATGTTTGACATGTTTTAAATAACAAAAATTTTCATTTTGTTATTAATAAAACTTGACATTGTAACTTCTAAAATTTTATTAAAACTAAATGTTATAAATTCAATTTGACGAGATATTGTAATTTGTGTAGCATATTCTATGATATTAGTACTTATACCTATGTTACAACTTTACATTATCAATAAAGATTCTTTATCTTTATCTTTATCTTTTATACAGTGAACACTAATATACTTCTTTCTTTCCAGCGTAATAATCCGCTCACTAAAACGCGCAATGAACTGCAAGCAGACCAACGCATCAGACCTGGATCTCATCTGTGTGGTCACCATCCTATCTTCCATCACTATCGCGGGTGGTGCGGCCGCCTTCTCTACGTTCGAGAGTTGGACGTACTTCGATAGTGTGTACTACTGCTTTATCACCTTGACTACTATTGGTAAGTGTTTTTTTACATTTAATAGTCAAGTTGACCCCCCGATTGCTTAAAACGACACGAAAAATTGCTCTGACACCCTTATAAGTGACTCTGACACAAGCAAAAGTGTCTCTGACACCTACATTATTGACTCTGACACCTACATAAGTGACACTGACACCTACATACATACATAGGTGACTCTAACACCTTAAAAAGTGACTCCGGCATACAAATCTAAAACCTACATAGCTATGTAGGTTTTAGATTTGTATGCCGGATCACATAGTCACCTAGGTGACTATGTGATCGAAAAAGCACGTCAGTTCTTTACTGGAACTGGTTCTCAAAAGAGTCTAGTACTAGTAGTCTTTATCGTATCTGTGTGGTCACCATCCTATCTTCCATCACTATCGCGGGTGGTGCGGCCGCCTTCTCTACGTTCGAGAGTTGGACGTACTTCGATAGTGTGTACTACTGCTTTATCACCTTGACTACTATTGGTAAGTGTTTTTTACATTTAATAGTCAAGTTGACCCTCCGGTTGCATGAAACGACACGTTAGAAAGTGAAATGAAATAATTTATTCGAAATCATGTCACGTTACATTCACTAACTCTAATAAATATCTTAGAGGGGAAACACATTTCAAGATTTACATCGTCAATATTTTTATAATTATATTCATTACATATATTGATTATTTATGACAAATTTAAAATTTTTGGTAATAACATATTTTAGAGACAAATTAATTAATTTAAATATGTATTTATAGTAAAATAAGTTTTACTATCAGCTGTAAAGAGGCTTCGTCAAATAGTGTCGTAGAAATTGAAAGTGGCTCTGATACATGCAAAATTGACTCTGACACCTACATAAATGGTTATGATACCAGCATATGTGACTCTAACACCTACATAAGTGACTCTCATACCTTCATAAGTGACTCTGACACCTACATAAGTGACTCTCATACCTTCATAAGTGACTCTGACACCTATAATCCCCCCGCGGAGCTCATCGTGATGTCAATCCCATACATTGGTCTTTCTATTCCATAAGTATGCGTCAGTATGCTCACTAAAATACACTTCTTGTCTAAGGGGGCTGCTGCTCGTCCTGGTAAGTGACGCTTACACCAGCACTAGCAAATATGCCACTTTTATGAGCACATCTTACATCTGAAAGAGCAAAACTGACAATAGGTAACTATAACTGTAGATTGAAGGAGCATGCCAGTTCTTTAATAGGGCTGAATATCAAAGTATTCAAGCAGTAGACTTTTATTTTATCTTTTGTTACATGGATTTGAGTCTGAAAGAATAGTCTACCTATGTTGTTTCAGTAAACTCACAGATTTTGCTTATCTTTTAACTGTCTATTGTATGTAAATCTTACCAAGAAAAACAATAATAACATTTTTATTATCTTTGTAATTACAACTTGTTACCACACTTTTTAATATTTAAAGCTCAAGATACCACTTCAGATGAAATTAGCAAATGTGATACTAACATAAAATTTTCCAATGTAGCATGAAATTTCCCCAATATGTTTACTTTGCAAATACATACGGCAAGAAGGCACCAATATACATTCGAGGTACCAAAGACTCGCACCCAACGTTTGCTTCGACTTTCATCGTGCGTACTGCCAAACTGTGGACTCCTTGCTGGATTCTCTATTCCCCTCGAACTATAATTTATCGGTCTTCAAATTGAGAGTGAATCGGTTTCTTCTAGGCAAGCGCGCTAGATCGTAGCTTACAACGTTGCTGAACATCAGGCGAGTTGTAACCAAACGTGAGCCAGTCTTGTTTAAAAAAATATATGGTAGATTTTATTTTTAACTTCTCTATCCACCTATTTGCAGGTTTCGGCGACATGGTAGCCTTACAAAAGGACAACGCACTCAACCGCAAGCCTTCCTACGTGATGTTTGCACTTATCTTCATTCTATTCGGACTGGCGATAGTCGCTGCCTGTCTCAACTTGCTTGTTCTACGATTTGTTACTATGAACACTGAGGATGAGAAACGAGATCAACAACAGGCAGAACAGGTACAATATTCTTTATAGTTGTGCTTTATGTATTAAGGGGAAAAAATAATGTGTTTCAAAATTAATGTCATCAAAAACTGGTAATCTTTACAAGGGTAAATCTTTACCGAATATCGCCTTGTGACACCACAAGGCGATATTCGGTCGCCTATTCTTATTAAGATGTACGTAAATAATACAAAAGTGTGTAAGTATCTAAAATATTTTGCACAACTACATTTACCTTTAAATCTTCATAGCACGTCGGTATGTTGATAATGTTAAATATGTATATAGGTTTTAATTTGTCAGATAGATTCCAGTCTATGTTGTTGTGAGATCCACCCAGTGTAAATTTATGCCTAAAATTAAAAAGGCCTTGTCCTGCTGTGGGCTCTAGTAGGCTTAAATTTATCATTATCTATTCGGGCTTTATAGCGTGATTTGTGCTACATTTAATCCTTAACTACGCGAACAAAGTCCCACTTATTCACTAATAATAACTAAAATACAATAAATAGCCTTTATTGCCCATTTACAAATGATATAAAAACTTAAAAAAATGAATGTTGAATTAAAGTAAATTATTGACATTCATAATAATATGAATCGTTTCTTCAGGCCTCTTCCATGCGTGTCCACAGTTTCCTGTCTCGCGCCTGTCTCGTCCAGGTGACTAATAATAGAACTATATAATTTTTATTTGTTCCCCAGGCGCAGCAAGTAGCGGTGCGTCTGGAAGGCGACGTGATCACGGCGGACGGCGCCGTGCTGCGCGGCGTGGCGCGCGGGACCAGGCTGCCCGCCGACCCCGCACACGTACATACCGGTAAGAACAATACTATTATAATCTATACATATAATAAAGCTGCAGGATAAAAAGTAGCCTATGACACTCCTAAGACCTAATACTACCTACATACCAAAAATCATGATGATCTGTTCAGCCGTCTTTGCATTATGAGCGTTTAAATAAACAGACAAACAGAGACACAGATTAACAGAGAAACAAACAGTTACGGGTAAAATCTTTTATGTTCAGATTTATATGAATCTGAACATAGAAGATATAAAAAGAAATATGTTTCGGTATACTTTAAATGGAAACTAAAACACGTTTTACCCGTGACTGTTTGTTTCTCTGTTTGTCTGTTTATTTAAACGCTCATACCGCAAAAACGGATGAACAGATCATCATGATTTTTGGAGGTCTTACAAGTGTCATAGGCTACTCTTTATCCTGAAATAACGGGAGCGAAGCCTACGAGTAAAAACTAAACTAATCCTTATTATATATTCCAGGCGACACGTCCCTTGTGCCCCTATACCCGGACGAGGACTCTGCCCCCAGCGTGTGCAGCTGCTCCTGCAACTGCTTCGGACACAACAGGTACTAGCCTCGTATGTACCCCCCTTACTGAGTGTCGTCACTCCATGTGTGTACGAGGCCCTTAGGGCGGTTCGAAACTCTAGACTTGGCCAGACTCTTAGGAACATACTTACACTTACCTATTTAGAACCGTACGTGCACTTCATCCTATTTTTGCCTCGTATGTACCCCCCTTACTGCACTCAGTAAGGGGGGTACATATGTCACTCCATGTGTGTGTAGGAGGCCCATAGGGCGGTTTGAAAACTCCAGAGTTGGACAGTCTCATAGGATCATACTTAGCTATTTAGAACCGTACATGTAATTCATTCTATTTATGCCTCGTATGTACCCCCCTTACTGAGTGTCGTCACTTCATGTGTGTGTACGAGGCCCTTAGGGCGGTTTCAAAACTCTAGAGTTGGTCAGTCTCATAGGAACAAACTTAGCTATTTAGGACCGTACATGAACCTACTTCATCCTATTTATGCCTCGTATGTACCCCCCTTACTGAGTGTCGTCACTCTATGTGTGTGTAGCCTTCGTTCACTGGACATAGGCCTCTTGCTAGTACCTCGTATGTTCAATGTGTAGTGTAGGCCTATCAGAGGCCCTTAGGGCGGTTTGACAACTCCAAACCAGGGTTGCCCACTCTCATATAAACTTAATTCCTACTTAGTACCTTATGTGCTGTCATATATCAATACATGTGTACATTTGTACTTATATTAATATTCTTATTATAGCTTCGAATTTTTAGCTGCTTTAAAGGTGATATAACAAAATATTTCAGGGTCTAATTGTTATAAATCCACGATCGATTTAATTCCATTAGGTACTTATGTCATCAACCATAGTCTGAAATTATAATCAGAATTAAAAACAAGTTACATTATTGTTCAATATTATACAGTTAGGTGCTTGTGTTGTAGTTAGATAAATGTTATTTTTTTATTATTTTAATAATGTATATAATGTTAGTATTGTTATAAACTACAATTTTGACTATTTCTTATTTTGGTGTTATAATCTTATCAAACAAAAGTATTACGCTTACTTAGATCATGTTTTTCCTAAAAGTTAAAATGACTCTAACGTCACACAGAGTTCAATTATTTAATTTTGTAATATCATATAACTGTGACGTAAAACATAAATATCAACCATTATAAATAACCTTTATTTACCGAAAACTAATTGAATATTACAAACAATATGATCTGTTGACATTATGATGTCTTTACAAAAGCCTCTAAGGTACCAACAAAGTTACGTAAAAACCATTAATTATATATTTGTAAAATGTTCCAGATTCTCAGCCCCATACCGCGACCCGCTGTCCCCGGTAGCACCGACCAACATAAAGCAAATAAAATCCAAAGCCTACCGGGAACTAGGCGTAATACCACGATACATAGAGAAATCATCGTCAAAGAACAGATCCCAATCTCTACGCCTAAATTCAGCTTCAGGATATCTCTACATGAACGCAAAAACTAATGATTTCCAACTAGAACCAGAAGATTTCAAAGACATGGTCGCTAAAAGACGCGAACAACTCCGCAGAGGCATGACTATGAACGAAATTATCTATAATAATAACGATTTCCTCACACCATACGATAATAGCTTCTGTAGAGATATCAGTCCACATAGCTCGTCCCTCTATTCAATGAATATGAGATCGGATAACCGAAGCAACGACCCGTTAGTAGACGATTACGATTCAGAGAAATGCAGCTATGCCAAGAAGAAATTGATGAAAAATATTGCACGAAACACCAGCAATAGGAGGGTAGAAAACTATTTCTACGACGATGCAGTATTACATTTCGACGATGAGTACGCTTTCGACGGTTCAATTTTATTCGCCAAGAGGAGAAAATCTGTGGAGAAGAATTGGGAATATGCGTGTCAGATGCCGAAGAATCACGGAGATAATGTGTCAAATGACGGTAGTTACGGATATTATCTGCCCGACGACGAAGAGCAAGAGCAGTACTTTATAAATGATACGCTTACGTTTAACTTGCCGCCGCATAGAGCGAGTATATAGATTGGAATTGGAAGAATGCGTTTGACAGATACAGTGATATGTCAAAATTTTTATATATACATGTATGTATGTATGTATTACAAGAACGCGACACTAGTGTTGCGGCAATACCGCAAAAGTCATTAAGAAAAGTTGAAATTGATATTTATTACATGAGTTCTTTACTCTTTAACATCCTAAGTAGTGAAGTAGGTACATACATATATATACAATCTACATAATATGTATATTACTGTAAATTGTGTACATACATATATATACAATCTACATAATATGTATATTACTGTAAATTGTGTCAAAGAGTAACAAACTATTCTGGGGGTAATTTAAACCAATTTCATGAAAAAAGGTTCTGGAAATTAAATAATAACATATTCTAATGAATTGTTACGTCGAAAAACGACATTTGGACAAGTGACACTGTGGTTGACGTCGATACTTGTCGTTAGGTGGCGTATATAAACATAAGATTTGGCTATATTAATGTAATTGTCAAACGTACTTTTTCAATGGTCAAAGCAAAGGAAAATTGTTCTACAACATGTGTTGAAATTGTGAAAGAAATTTGCATTTTTGGGCGATGGTATGGATAAACGAGTTGTGATGCGATTTCAAGGTGTATAATGTACATGGTACAAATTGTGAGTATGTTTTTTTAACTGATTTAATCACCATATACCAGCTCAATCAGTCGACCGTGGCCGATTTGTCTAGGCGTTCTGACGTGGAAACAGGATAACGCAGGTTCGAATCCTGCTGGTCGTAATTATTTTTGCTCATTTCCAATTAATTTGAGTAATAAATTAATTTAACTTTCTAATTTTATGCTACACAGTGGCTATAATAATTTTAATAAAATTAAAAAATATAGTCACAATATTGTACCATAAAAACTATTAAAAACTCAAGTTAAACGTAGGTAATATTATTATAACAAAATGGGCCAATTAAACTACTCTTAGGACTTTTACAATTTTTGCGGGTAGTCGGAAAATAGCTTTTACAAGTTAAGCGGGTTATACACTGGCATTACTGATACACATAAAGTTGACTTTACTTTAAAAATTGTGTTTAGTGAAATTAATGTTACTTTATAGACATCAACACGCAAGACAAGATATTGTTAACCAACTTCGAAAAAAGAAGGCTATCAAGTCTTCTGAAAGTTTTTTTAAGTGTCTTCAAATTCTTGCAAACTTTCTCACTGTCTCCATACCAAATGTCATACAAATCAGTTCAGCCGTTAGAGCCTAACAAACTATGGACACATTTTTTTAAATAGGATATCTACCCCGAATTTAGTCTGCCCCTTTTTACAAAAATAAATAAATAACTTAATTTACAATAATAATACAGAAACAAGAGAGAGTAACTAAACATACAGTTTTATAAATTATTTAAATATTTTCTCTTAATTTAGTATTTGTTAATTTTATGTGTGGTAGTGATATGCCATTATGTATTACCCTTTACTGTTTGCGGTCGCTATGTTTATTTGAATGAGCTTTGCTTCGTTGTAGTTATTATATACTTCGCGTCATGTAAAGAGAGTACTTGAATTATATAATATAATGGAAACGTTAGAGCGGCTTTAAAAAATCTCGACACCAGAGGTGGTCACTCTCATTCGATAAGAAGAAGATATAATGCAACAAGGCTAATAAATACCATGATATATTATTGACTTATAAATGACCGACCATACTGTTCTCTGTCACTACTTTCCTAGCCAAGGTTGCCTGGAAGAGGTCAAATAAAGCCGCCCACTGTAGTATCTAGGTATGAATCTAGGTACTACAGTGGGTACTTATGTACATTTTAAATCTGTTCAATGTTGTATTGAATATAGACAGTGCTGCCCTCTTTTAATCGTATATATTTTAGTACTTTTTGTACAGCGCCATATATTCTAATACTAAGCAAACGCTTGTGTAATAAGTACTTGATTTGATTTTAAATATAACCACTGCTATGAAATTCTAAAGCTTAAGTTATAAATGATTTTTGCTGAATATTTATTGGGAAACTAAGAAGTCATTATGCTAAGTACAATTTTGTTATTAAAAAATATGTCAATAATAGTTCAAAGTACTCTTTTTACAAGACATAATACTAGTTTTTGATTATTATGTAATATTTGCTGGTTTATTGGCCATACTGAGTAGTGTAAATATTATCAAAAATACGATAAAACAGCCAAAATATGGCAATATTCAAAATGACACAGTTTATAGCAAACGTATAAAATTATTTCAAATTTAAGTTAAAAAAATAGTTAGATTTTTATCAAAGTGTGAACACTGCCTTTGATTTGAAAGAAAATTAGGATAATCATGCCAAAAATATCGAAAGCTGTTATGCCAAGATAATAGACAGATAAAATATGCCAAAATTATGCCAACATAAAATAAGTGCTTTTGTAATACAAATATTATGTGATTTAAAATCGTTACTGTTCTATCTAAATTTCTGTAAGAGTGACATATTTACTTTATTACCTGAATTAAATGTTTGACATACCGCAGAGGCCACAACCAAGATTAGAATAGAAATGTTTGACATTTTCAAAAAGTCACAAAAATATCTCGAAAATAGGTACTTATCTGAATTTTATTTTTTATGACATTTGCAAAAAGTCACAAAAATATGTCGAAAACGATTAAATAATTGAGCTTTGATTGTAAATTGGAATGTAATTCAAATATATTTGTTAAGTTTTTAAATTCAAACGAAAATGCTTGAATATGTACATTCGGGCTCGAAGCTTTTATGGTTTAACCATTTTTTTCTTCCATAATAAGATGAAGTATTTAAAATCAGTATTATTATGAGATTATTGTGAGTTATACGCTCAAAAATTGTATCATTATTGGTTTAACCATTGTTATTTTTTTACGCATGGTTGAAACCACATAAAGTTTTATGTTGATTATTAGAAATTATAATTAATGTAATTTTAATGTATAAAATAATACTTGCCTTGATGAAGGTTGATTGTATCTTAACAATTAGAATAAGTTATTTATTTCTAGTTATGAAGATATGCTTTTATGAGTTTGATGCTCAAAAATGATCTCCATTTTGTGTTTAAAATACTAATGCTACTTTTTACCAGTGGCTTATATCTGGGCGCTTCCGTGGGTCGTAATAATCAAGTTATTGGTCCTGGCTGGTTACAAAAACAGCGGTTAAGCCACGTCAGAGGCCCGTAGAGTGGTTTGAAAACCTTCGACACTAGAATTCACCGCTCGTTTACAGCACTTCCTTGTAAATACATTTCCAAGCACTTTGATTTATGCTTGTATATTCAATTATATATAAAAGAAATATTTGTATAAGCTATAAGTGATTTAAAATAAGTTATTATCTAGTCAAAGCAGTATTGGTTAAGTAAATCAGATGTACCAACTTATGTACGCAATAATTGGGGGCGACACTGTCGCATCTTACGAAGAAAAGTGAAATAAATGTTTTGACATTTCTAGTTCCCCACTCTTTCCGTTTCTCGTCTGAGTTGGTTCAACTGTACTATTTTATAAGGCTTAAGAACTGATTTGCTTTAAGTTTCATTTACTCTGTCTTTTGATAAATTTATTATTGGTTTAAATCATTTGCCAAAACAAGAATTGTGAGAGAGATAAACAGTATTTATTTGATTCTGTGATAGTTTTTTTTATTTATTTAAGTTATCTCTTTATAATGTACCAGACAAAATACTGTAACAAAAATCTTGTGAAATGTTTTTAAAAACAAATCGAACGTGTACCTATTATACAAAACTCGTGCAAAAATTTGAAACATGAATAAAAAAAAATAGTTATGAATGTACTATAAAAAACCGGATGTTTTAGTTACACAAGAACCTTTTTTTATTAAATACATCTATCACATTGTGTGTGGTTTAAATGTCATAATAAACGCGGCACAGCGCGTTTCCATCGCCATTCAGCGAGGGAACGCGGCCAGTGTACTAGGCACTTTCGGTTCCGCGAGCGGGAAATAGCGTTTGTTCGTTATTCTGTTTGTGTGTATATTTTATTTTTTATTGTGATATTTAATTGGATATATTTCTTCTTCATTTTGTGTCAAACTATGTATGTATGAAGCTAAGTAATGTAAATTCTTAGAAGAAACTAAATAAAAATGTAAGTTCTAATAAAATCGCGGTCTGAATTAATTGTAATTCTAAAACGAGATTGTAAATTAAATCGAATTTCATTAATAAAACAATAAAATATGAACTGAGTTGGAAGTTTTATTTTATGGTTATGCACAAAATAGGTACTAAGTAACCCTATGTACTCGTATGTGACCGCTAGTACAGTAAACGCAAAACATCTACAAAAGTACAGTCACGCGCGATATTTTTGTTATAATAACTGTTTGTTAAAAGTGTTTTTGCTGAATTTTCATTTTGTGTTATTTTGTTATTGTTTCTTGTTAGGTACTGTTTTTGTTATTTGTAAAGGTGGCAGCAATCTTTGCACCATAAAGATTAAAATAATATTAAAATATATACCATAAAGATTAAAATAAAATACAATGCAACAAAATATGAATTTATTTATTACCATTTTCTTACATACATTGTTCAACGCAACTCTTCGCATGTAACGTCGTCTCGTATAATTATGGT
The DNA here is from genome assembly GCA_964023185.1 of Macaria liturata. Lineage (NCBI taxonomy): Eukaryota > Metazoa > Arthropoda > Insecta > Lepidoptera > Geometridae > Macaria > Macaria liturata. The sequence continues at coordinate 2,513,209 of OZ026831.1, read as the reverse complement.
CTAACTTCACTTAAGGTAAGTTCGTTTAACCATTAATAGTTACGTAGATGGCGTGCAAATCATTTATAAATGTTGCTTTGCAAACGCGTTACTACGTGTACAGTTAGAGAACCATAATAAGTAGAGAACTACTTATTATGGTTAAAATATTAATTAGAGAACCATAATAAGTAGAGAACTACTTATTATGGTTCTCTAACTGGTCTGTCATAGTATTTGCCCCAGTCTTTTAGGGTGCGATTATTTTGGCATCACGGACTTAGTGATAAAGCGATTTAGTTCTAAGGATATCAATAGATGGCGCTAAAATTAAACTTTGTGCTTTCTCTCATAGATGAAAGGTCTTACCAGAAAATATTGTAGGTAGCAGCAATGCTATCAAACCTGATAGATAAATTAGCTACACTGACCGCCATAGCTTGAAAACTCAACACGTAGGTATATTAGGTGTAAATAATGCTATAAAGTATAAGTAACTATGTAGGTTACAAGGTAGGTACTATATTTCTTTCTTTCTTTAAAGCAAGCCAATTTTAAACAGAATGCTTTTCTATATTTTTAAAGACAGTGACACATCAATCTTCTTATTTGGAACCTCGCTTGTAATTATACGATGTTCATCACAAAACTTGCATCTACTTACCTACATATTATTGTAAACATATCAATGTAAAATTTTCAGGTAATAATTCAAGCAATTTTACTTAGTCTTCCTCTTATCGAATGAGAGTGGCCAACTTTGGTATCGAGAGTTTATCAAGCCGCCCTCAGAGCCTCTGATAAAGCTTGCTTTACGACTGCTGTCCTAGACAGACAGCCGGGACCCACAATTCAACGTGTCATCCGACCCACGGAAACGCCCAAAATGGAAGCCACTTAGTAATGCGAGTAGCTTTGCTAATCCTGCTTAACTTTTTTTCTATCTAGGATTGTTTGTTTATTGATTCTGAGAAATCTACTTAGAACATTAGATATTTGTTTAGTAGTTCCATCCTATCTACTGTTTTTATTTCTTTTTTTAGATTGTCAAGAAAAAGTATTCTTAAAACATTATTTACATTGCATTATTTGCATTTGAGTTATTTTCTCAAATACCTACCTACATTTTTTTACTCATAAACGTTAAACACCTAATCCCTCACAAAAGAAACAAAACTCGCGCGAAACAGAAAACTTAATTAAAAATATAAAACAAAACGAACAAAATATTCCGTTGAAACAGAAACACTTTTCTAGCAATTCATTCTGAATGTTGGATTTAATAAATGCTCGAGTCCGTAAAGCACTGTTATTTCTCTTTGAGACTGGCCAAAGAGAATAGTAGAAGAAAAATGGGTAGGGGGCGCCACCCCCTAGGTGGGTGTATAAAGAAAAGTTAAAATTTTCTTAAAACACCCCTTTTAAGGAGGGCTGCCTATCTATCTTCGTTTAAGTATTGGGAAAAATTACCCCCTCTCGATTTTGCATCCCTTTCTCGCGAATCTTGTCATTTGGAAGGCTTTTTTAAAGAAAGGGGTCGTTGACGATTGCCTGTTTTGTTTGCTACAGTTGGTTTTTGCGTTGAACCTTGTATTTCATTTCATAGTACAATTATATTTTGTCAAAATAAACACTAATTAATATGGCGTGGTCTTTTTTACACGGTATAGTTATCTTTGTATTGCTAAAGTTTTCATAATGTGGCATTATTGTCCAGTTGAGAAACAAAAAAATATATTTCATTCCACGTTTTCACGTGTGACATAGAATACACTAGCTGGTGCGCGCGACTTCGTCCGCGTGGAATAGTTATTACCATAAAAACGGTTCTAGTGAGTTAATCTTAAAAGATAGACATATACTCGTACTGTCGCAGACATTTTGTTAGATCATAATCAGGAATAATTCTTTCATACATATTTTTTTGATATCTTTAACCGTTTTCGTAGCGCACGCAACGGAAGCCCTCAAAGATGAATAATTTTCCCCGTTTTTTCCACATTTTCCATTGTTTCTTCGCTCCTATTAGTTGCAGCGTGATGTAATTATAGCCTAAAGCCTTCCTCGATAAACGGTCTATTCAACACAAAAATAATTTTTCAATTCGCACCAGTAGTTCCTGAGATTACCGCGTTCAAACAAACAAACAAACTCTTTATAATATTAGTATAGATAATAACAATATTCCATAGGTTTAGTAGCTGCATAGATTTGATGATTATGATCTTAATAAGTGAATGACATACAACAGGTGGTATACTTTCGAATAAGTTCGTAGATATAGAATGTACCGATGACAAAACCAACCCTTCAATATTTGAGTTTCTCGAAATATATCTTGAAGTTAGTTAATAAAACCTTACGGTCGTCGGTCGGTGCCCATATATTATGTACACTGAAAAAAAAACGAATGAAATGAAATGAAAATTATTTATTTTGTGACAAGAAATTACATACGAACACATTCAGGAAAATAAGACAGACACATTTTGCACATAGGTACATAAATAAATACGTACTTACATAATATTATATTGTTACCAATATGTTATTTAAACTTCCTATATGCATACGAGTATGTGTGAATATTTCTGTGTCTATCGGGGTTATTCATTCAGATTCATACTTACATGTCATAATCTTTCCGAATAGCTCTTACAAGCGTAAATTCAGATCTGATTTAATAATTTAAAAAATCAAGTTGAAACCAAATAAGTTTCACTTATCACAACATGAAATACTTACATTACTTATTTGTAATATCTGTCTTTCCTTGCTAACCGTACCAACCCTCGAACTAAGTTAGCGCGATTTAAGTTGGCCAAGTGCAAACTTAGCCGATTTTCACTTACTCGGCCTGTAGAGGTAAGTAATGTAGCTACATAAACTTTAAAAACAATGGAAACTTTCTTTTAGGCAAGCGTGCTTTATTATAGGCTACATTGGCGCTTAACATAAGCCGGGCTGAAGCCAATCTTAGGTACCTATTCAGCGATAAACAATGTATGTACTCGTAATTATATATTATAATAATATGTTTTTATTTTTACAAAAAAAAAATGTTATCAAAGTTCAAAGCTAGATGCTTTCAACAAAACAAAGGTCACAAAACATAATTGCTGCTTTTCTACTGCTTAAAAAAGATCAAAGTGATAAATATACCTACCTCTCTCTCTCTCTCTCTCTTGAGTTGTATTCCTCATGACTGAGGGTCGTGACTCCCCCGCAGAATTAATCCGCTAGGGGAGTTTTCTTGGGCAGATACATCGTGGTGGGCGCCCAGGTCCTTCCACGGAAGACACATGTCCTCGGATATTGTGGTCCTCAAACATGTCGGTTTCCTCACGATGTTTTCCTTCACCGTTAAGCGAGTGCAAATCCACACATAACTTGAAAATACAAGTCATTGGTGTAGGGCCGGATTCGAACCCGGGTGCGTCTGAATGAAAAGCACACACTGGAACCGCTACGCCACACAAAATAAACCTACAAGCCTTTGCTATATAAACATCGATACTAATGGATACTCAACCTCAATTAAAACCACACATCTTTACAACCTTCTAAAGATACCTTTCTAAGCCGTTCTCAAACAATCTACCATCCGAAATGAAGGCTCCACCTTCAGAAACACTCTAATAATAATAACAAATGTATGTTTGAATGTATGTTTGTTTTTATATTTCTTTACAGTTAAGCAAGTGATCACCAAGTCAAATGTAGCGATACTTATACAAGATAATATTGTGGTCTATGGTGGAGTATGCGTAAGTTGGAATGAAACTGGCTCTCAAATTAAGCTGCCAAAACATACCGATCATTGGTGGTTGATTAACTGTTAGAGGGTGATGTCTATTGTCCAAGATGTAAGCAAATGTTCCCTTTTCATACTGAAACAGCTGCACCTATTTGCTTGAAGTTTGGTACACATATTAACTGTCATAAAGACATATTTTTACTATATATACAACAATATTTCATGACATAGGTATGCCTTCTTTACCACATATAAATGCAAATGAAACCGCAGGATATCTCACGCAAATTCTTACAAATCAATATTTTCTCAAATTTCTTTTTCACGTTCTAACAGCTAAACCAATTTGTATAAAGTTTGATACAAATAAGACCCGAGTGACTCGTATTCAAATATGACTGATAGGCTTCTTTTGACACATAAGTGCGAGTAAAACCGCAGGGCGTTATAAGCAGACTCCTTTTCAAATCTTCAAAATATTGAATATTTTCCCAAGACTCATCTCGGTCCTTTTTCCCGATTGATTTGTATTCTCAAAGATAAGTAATTACGCGCCCAGTTGAGGGCAGATCCATAAATCCGAGGGGTGGGGGGTGTCCTCCCTTGAAAAAAGGGGGTGTTCTTCTTATATTTAAATATCGAACCCCTTCCGGGTAGGTGCCACGGTTTTTCCACTGAAAGGGGTAAGTGACAGAAGCAGAGGACAGAGGTTTGTGGAGACGGTGTTGTGAGTTCATGTTTTGTAGCACAATAGAATCTATTCTAGCACAAGTTTGATCCAACCACAATACCGTGTGAGTGTCGCTTTATGTGGTGTACCTACTCAGCTATTTACCTGACTGACCCGAATAAAGACAATTTAAAACACTACCAACTATCAAAATTTAATTCATTTATCAAGGTCATAATATACTCGTATGACTCTGTCCTAGCCTTATATGATCGTAGTTGGTCTAAGTTACTAATACTTATCTTAAACTAGAAAATGTCTTGACCAACTCGACTCTTGTACACATCTATAACTGCCTAGTAGATGCCTAAAATACTATGCATACCACAAAACTGAATTATCGTGTTATCAGCTGCATTTGAAGACAACAAAATTGGTGTCTTGCTGAAAAAGAGTTTCTTTTTCTGTTGTTAGTTAACCCATTTAGACCCAAACCAAACTGAGCCGTAAAAAAACTTTCTTTTTTGTATTAATTGTTAGAATCTGACATAATGAAGAAAAAAACGTAAAAATATTAATGATTTTTTTTTATTATGATAGAAAAAAAATGCCGTCCTCAAATGGGGCCACTGGGCTCAAACAGTATGAAAACTTTCAAAACAAATTTTATCAATGCAAAGTGTTTGACAACACTTTTTGCATTGCCAGCGGGCTTTTTAATGACAAACGGCACATCTCAATTGCTGGGATAGTTTTTGAGGGTAGTGGCAAGTCTGCAGCACGATGGGGTCACCGTGCTGCAGACTTGGAAAGCTTGAGAAGCTGCTGGTCGCATTGATACGCTTTCTATGTTTCGCAAATAGTGACGAGCGACGTAGCGTCGGAATTCAAGCTGATCCATCTTGACTTCGTTAGTTAGTAGGTGGGGCGCCATGCGTTTGCAATGGCTAGATCCAGCATGTAAGTAAATAAAACCCACCACCATTTTTTGCCACGTACAGCGGTGCGGTACAGGGAAATAGACTGATCAGCTTGATCAACCCCACCCATACCCTTGTTGTAGTTTTGAAAAACATGCGGGACTCCAACGTCCACTTTTTTGCTTCTCTATAGCACTCCATCTCTTTACTTTACCTAGAGGGAGAACACTGTACACCCCATAGTGCAAACACTGTTGTCCAGCCATCGCACATTTAACTTAGTTGACTTGATCAAAGCGGTTATCAAAATCGGCACGGTTTTTCTTCTTCATGTCCTTTACTGCTACGAGAGGACACTTCTTGGTCCTACCCTCGCGAACAGTACCAGTTGCGCGATAACCAGCTTGTCGTAGATCACGTAGCAACGTGTAACTGGTAAAGAAATGATCGAAGTATATGGTCTTTAGAATTGGTTTCAAGTTTGTCGGGGTCCCTGAGGCGTATTTTTACGTCTCTTGACTTCAAGTGGTTCCTCGTCACTACTGCCCCAATCCTCGACATCTCTATTAGTAAACTCTTGAACTCTACCAGGTATGTCTCGCGGAAAGGCATTAGTTTGAAGGTTATCATCATCTCCTTCTTCTTCATCGGAACCACACTTGGTTCTGGGGGCAGTGCCACTAAGTCAATCTCACCAACGTCTCCTTCTTCGTCCATTACAGCTTCAATTGCTTCTTGAAGGCTTTGGTAGTCATTACGACTGCTAAATACTCGTCGTGCCATTATGAAATTAAATAATCAATTATTTACCTCAGATATGCCCATTGGCCCCAATTGGGGACAGCATGATAAAATTAGATTTTATCTTACTTGTACTTAAGTTTTGTAATGAAATAAAGTAGTAAGTAATAGTATATAAAACAATTAAGTAATTAATGTAAGAAAACAAAAATATCTAGAAGACAAATATAGAAATAAGACATACTAACTTTGAAATATCACTGAAGTAAGAAACAGGTCCACAAAATGCACAATATACGATTTAAATACGTTTTAAATTATTATTTTTACTAAACAACATAAAAATGCACTACTTGTCGTCACAATCTAGCAAATAAACTAACTATAAACAAATATGTTAAAAAATTGTGGGTAGATTTATGAGTGTCCTCGTTTGGGCACGGCGGGTCTATATGGGTTAATACCATATTTGTTACATTTACCATTGTTAGTACATAATTATATACCTATAAAATAAATAAATAAATAAACCTACCTATTCAATATCAATATATTTTAGGTTATGTACATTATAGCAGACTTTAATTACACAATAAGTAACGAATCTAACTATTCTAGCAATTCGATATAATAAAAATAAGCTTTATTACACAAACAAAACAAAAAGCGACTCCACGCCATCTCCATTCCGTCTCAAGATGGACTTAAGAAGCAAAAAGGAAAGAGTGTAAGGGGTGGCTTCACCCCTCCCTCCCCAGCCATTGGAATACAGAATAATAATCGCCAAAAGAAGGGAGGAAAAATATAAATAGCTATCCGCCTAAAGATATTAAAATTTGTACAAGAAACGCCCGGGCCGACGCCGAAATTTCACTAAAATAAAACATCTCTGGCCCGGCTCAATTTTGTTAAAATAAAATACTTTGCTTCCCCCGTTTGAGTTTTGTTAGAATAAAATTATTTTCAAGCGGAACCGACTGGCTATTGTGGATTTAAGATGTTGTGTTATTTTCTCGTTTGTTTTTGGGATTTGTTTTGTTTTTAAAGAACTTTGAAGGGATAATTTGCAGTGATTCTTATATATAGGTAATTTAGTTGTAATAACCGGCTTGCACTTACGTCAATAATTTATGTCGAAAATTAGCTCTACATGTTTCGGAACACTGCGGGTTCCATCATCAGGAGGACGAGTCAGCACGCGCGATCTTTTTAGTTGTGGATAAGATGAGATATGTTATATCTACTTTCATTTTATTTCATTTGACTGCTCTGTTAGCTTAGTTGGTAGTGGCTCTGCCTTCTAATCTAGGGGTTGCGGGTTCGATTCCCGCATGACACAAGTAGTTATGCGTATTAAAATTTGTAATTACTTGTGTTGAGTCTGGTCGTTTGTATGTATATTAAGTATGTATTTACAAAAGAAAAGTATATAAGTATTATATCCGTTATCTAGTACCCACGACACAAGCGTTTGCTTAGTGTGGGACTAGATGGCGTTGTGTGGAATGTCCCGAAATATTTATTTTATTTTATGTGTGTATTCAACTGTTCATTCAGTATATATGTATGTATGTGTGTAGGTATATATAACTGTTCGTTCAATCGCTTTTAACACGAGCTCCAAAAAACTATAATGACTTCCCTTTACTTTTACTTCCCTTTAGTAATATTTCTCATAATGTTATATAGGTAGTTGAAAGAAATGACGGCTATTAATTGATTTATCATATGATTATGGTATAAAAAAATATATATAGGTAAAAAGAACCTATAAAAAGTACCTACGTTTTGTGATTAATCCTCTTATTAATTATTTACATATTTGAACTTTCTTTGTTTGGATATAACTAAACAGACTAAATTTAACTATGTGTCTTGGTCAAGATTGCAAAAAGAAAGACCAAAGATATTATATAAAAAATATATTTCAGTTATAGACCAAATTCATTACGTAGTTACTTTAGTCCAGACCTGAAATAATTTCGAGTATGTTTCTATTAATTCCAACTTTTATCTTCATCATCATCATCATCCACATCCCTTTGGATCTCACTGGGTATAGGCCTCCCTTTGTATGTGCCATCTGCGTCGATCTAGTGTAGACCTCATTCAGGATAGAATCCTCGACTTTGACGATGTCGTGACTTTTATCTTAATGAAATAAAAATGCCTTAGAAATTTAAGTTTTTCACACATAATATGATATTATATTTACGAACTAATAAAGAATCCCCCGACGGCGGTCCAGCAAAAACCGTGTCACGATAAAGTGTAAGTAAAACGAATTTAGCGCACAAACTCAACGGAATTGACATTGACGTTAATGAACAAAGATAAAGTTACCAATTAATTTAGACTTGTACTTTCTTTCAAATTGATGGTGGATATTTTTAAAGGCACTTTCTTTTTATATTTTTGGAAATTTTCTCGGTATCTCGACCAAGAAGTTTTTAGTTTGGTAAGTAATCTGATTGTCTTTATGTATATCCAAAGGAATTTTATTTAGCTTTTTCCAAGTGTACAACACAAAAGAGAATAGAATAGAATATAACTTTATTGAACACCAGAAAAAAATATTTAAATAAAACAATCTAAAAAGACGTAACTTAACCTAGGTACATTGGGCGGCCTTATCGCATAGAGCGATCTCTTCCGATCGGCTTCAAACCTTCAAACCTTCGACCCAAGTGTTTCCATTTATATGACCAGTACATGCGATGACACAAAACTACATTTTCAGGTTTTAATTTGTATGAACGCAGTCGGCAGATTTAATTTTATAATTAAAATAAATAATTAATTTAAGGCTGTTTGTCTAGTACGGCAGTCGTAAAGCCAAGTCAGAGTTCCTTAGGGCAGCTTGATAAACTCTCGACTCCAGAGTTGGCCACTCCCATTCGATAAGAAGAAGAATTTATAATTTAATTTTAATGTTTTATATACTTATCAACCAAATTGTATGTACTTATAAATAAAAAAATAAAAATAGCCTTTATTTCCCTATTTAAAAAGTATTACATTACAGTTTTAGATGTCACTTTGTTATTATTCAAATTTTTATAATATTATTATATTTCTTGTATGTACTTACCAATTATTAAAATACGAGACACATCTCAGGGTCAACTGCACCAACTATATATAAATATCTAATGAAATAAAGTGTACCTAACGCAAGAACTGTAAATCTATCTTCTCCATAGTTACTTATATAAAAAATCACTAGACTGACTTTGATAGAACTTGTAATGTTTATGAAGTGTTCTTTTAATAATCGTGCAAAAGTTTAGCATTAAATTTTCAAATACAACTTAAATTTTATGCACACTTTTTCACATTTTCCTTCCAAACAATGACCCTCATTCAATAAGCAGTAGACAGTGGCGCCGCCATAAAGCGCGTCGGTCACGCGCTACTCTCAATTTCCTATCCAACTGACAATTTCCTTGGCCTCGCCTGATTTTAATATGAAAAGAGAAAAAACAGCTCCCGACTTCTGTAGTTGACGGACGAATAATATGGATGCGCCCGAAATAAAAGTTTTTTTTTGTATACTGTCAGGACCCTTCAACAAGCGGTTTTTTTGCTAAGCTATAGTATAGAATAGAAAGTTTAACGTATAATAATTGACATAACGATTTTCTCTGTAGAGCGTAGACATAACAAAAAAAAAAGTTTCAGAAGACTTGATAACCTCCTTTTTTTGGAAGTCGGTTAAAAAATAAGATTTATTTAAGCCCGCAGTCGCTGATGACTTCTCACATTTCGTTTGTTATTGATATTTTTGCTTTTGGTCTTACATATTCGGTGGTTTGGCTTAATAAAATACTCTACAAAAGGCTGATTGCTGGCAGTTCAGGAAACTATTGATGTAACAACATTGCTTCAAGCGCGGACTGCACCCTTGAAGCGAGAGTGAAACGGTTCTCATTGGGTACTAAACTCTTCATCATTCTGACACATGTCACCAGTAAGTACCTAAAAAAAGTCGAGGAAATGCATATCTTAAATGGTTCCTTTCCAAAATATAATAGATTAGTTTTTCTGTTCATCATGAGATTGCTGGTCTCATAATATATGAAACATGAATTTTCTTTGAAGCTTCATGATCACGGCGTAGATTTATTCATTATTTTTTATGCATACTCTAAATAAATCTAATAAGTAAGTCTAATAGTTTTTTCAGAACAATTACCAAATAAGAATGAACCTTTATATTTTTACGTACTTACCCTACGAAACACCATAAGAAAAAAAAATTATTCACCGCCGTCTTATCCACTCAAAACTACCGCTCCTTTTGAAAATGGCTTTGGCGAGAGAAAGAAAAGTGGTTCGCGATGGCCGTCCCCCCAACCCCCCGTCCCCCCTCCGGGATGTTATTTTATAAGGAGCTGTTTTATTTTACTTGTTCATTGTATTTTTGCTGGAACTCATCTAAGTTAAACCTTCATCTAAGTTGGTTGCTTGACGGAATTGTGTTTGTGAAATTTGTGTTTTTTATTTTGGTTGGGTGATGTCGGTTGGTTACAAAGTACTATTATTTTATAATGTTTCTATTGTATACTATTGTTATATTCCGTTTTGAAAACAATTTGAAGAATAGTTAGAAATTAAGGTGGTTCTTACTTACGACCGAAGAAACGTGCTGCTAATTTAATATAGCTACTGTATTTGTAAGATAAAGAATACCAAGTTAAATAAAAGTAAACCTTAGAAACAATGAAACTTTATTTATTTTTATCTACACTAATGTTGTAACATTCTACTTATGTTTCCAATACTTGACTTATAATTACTACTGTTATAGCGCAGACAACAAAACACTCAATTTAAGCGATTTCACATGATGGTATAATATCCACATCGATATCGTAATATCTCATTATAACATCAATAAAACGCGACCAACCTGATTGCAGGGCCAATCAGGTTGGTCGCGTTTTATTGATGCGCGCAGCTGCGCTCTCATTGGTTAGATTTTAATGGCGGCAAAATCACTGTGACAATACACGTACGCGTGAATTTAATATAAATAAACTATTGTCAGCTTTTACTCTTGTTGTTTGATTAATTGCATTAGTGAAGATAAAGTAGTGTATGCAACTGCATATATAACACGGGTATTAAAACACTCGTTACTATTATGAAACTCGCTGCGCTCGTTTCATAAACTCACACTAGTGTTTTAATACCCTTCATTATATGACAGTTGCATAAACTACTATAACGTCATTAACGTTTCATTGAATTACTACCCGAACTGATGAAAAGTGAAATTACAATATTCATACATAAATCGTTATGTATTTTCTTATTGGACTGAACACTGGATTTTGCACACCGACGTATCTGAAACAAATGAAAGTTTTCATAAATCACTTGCTTTTTTTGATTAATAAATAATAGATAATATAATAAGAAAATATTGTACATGCTATTTTAAGTATAAGATTTTTTAAAATAGGTAATTAGGTTTAACTTTAGCTACGCCCTAAATCCCCTATAAGCAGGGTATTTTTTTTACATTAAATAGGCTTACGTTTGACTATAGCCTGCCTGATGTTAAGCACCACTATATTCTAAGATGTAGCACGCTTGCCTATAAGAAACCTATGTAAATTAAAAAAATTAAATTTAACATTTAAGCTAATAAATAAATTTAATTTAATTAAATCGATTGTTTAAGAAATCAAGAAAGTAGTTAGTATTACAAGTAGTAGATGTACTTTTATTTGCTTGTTTTTTCTTTTCGTATGAAAGTTTTAAGGCTAAAATATCAGAAGGAGTTAAGTTTTAACTCATTTGTAGACTTTGCTATCTTGTGGGTAGATATAATATAATATATATTTTAATGTTAGGCAAGTTTATGCTTGAGGTCAAGGTCATTAAAATAAGTACGAGATATTTTTGCAAATACATACTTTCTCTTTCAACGAAAAATCAATATCTTAATAGAAATTGATAATTCTCAAGGTTCTCTATTAGTTTTAATTATTAACCGCGAAGGTAGACCAGAGAAATAAATAAATATTCCGGGACATTGCACACAGCGCCATCTAGCCCCACACTAATCAAACGCTTGTGTCGTGGGTACTAGATAACGGATATAATACTTAGGTATATGTATATACTTTTCTTTTGTATATACATACTTACCTATTATATACAAACGACCAGACTCAACACAAGTAATTATAAATTTTAAAATTCATAAATACTTGTGTCACGCGGTAATCGAACCCGCAACCCGTAGATTAGAAGGCAGAGTCACTACCAACTAAGCTAACGGGCCAGTCAAAGCACGGATAGGTAGTTAAATTTATATACTACAAACGAAATTATATACATACATACATCATACATATGTATGTTGGGCACATACAGTACCCAACGCTTACGACACATGCAAGCAAACAGCAATTTTATTCCTTCCCAAAATAAATAAATACACCCCAGCAAAAACCAAGAGTCACTCGTTAAAAATACAAAACAAAAGACGCCGTTACCGTCCAGCCGCGCTATCTTTTTGCGCGACTTTCTTCGAAATAATTGTGTAGATAACACGGACAAAGAAAGTACCCCCCAACCCCCCCGGGGGGTAAGGGGGACATTTTTAACGTCTTCTACCCCTCTTTGATCAAGCAACATTTTGACGTAGAAAGGTTTAATTACTGACTTAAAAAATACTCCTTGTTTTGTACGATGTCTCCTTTTTGTAGCGTTTTGTTTAGCCAAGAAAGAGGGTTTGTTTTTTATTTTGCGCTGTTTTGAGTTTCATTTGTTTTGTTGAAATAATAAAGAAAAACGAACGTATAATGGCTGTAACATAGCTGTGGGGAGTTTATTTGGTTATTAATAATTTTTTTATGTGTACCTATTGATCAACATTTTTTTTAAGTTTACAATTATATAATACGATTGCTAATTACTAACAACTGAGACTCTAATCGACCAGCTCAGTGCGGTGATACGTGATATTAAATTGATCAATACGTAAATTTCTAAATTAAATAATTTTGACGTTTGGGCAAGTGTTGTATGGTTTTAGAAGCGATATGTTTTTAAAATATTACTTTAATTTAAGTACAAAGTTTTTCATATATATCATAAAAAAGTGAAATTTTATCATAGATTTCTATTTTTATGACCCAATTCTCAATACGTAAATTTCTAAACTAAATAATTTTGACGTTCGATTTAGTTTAGAAATAGTTGAGACTATTTCTAAACTGGGAAAGTGTTGTATGGTTTTAGAAGGTATACGTATGTAAAAATATTACCTCAATTGAAGTACATAGTTGATAATAACTATGTATGAATATTATAATGTGTTTTGTGTTGAATATACCATTTATCGAGGAAGGCTTTAGGCTATATAACATCACGCTGCAACTACTAGGAGCGAAGAAACAATGGAAAATGTGGAAAAAACGGGTAAAATTATTCATCTTTGAGGGCTTTTGTTGCGTGCACTGCGAAAACAGTTCAAGTCATGGGTAACAGCTATAATTTAAAAAGCTGAAGAGGTTGTTTGCAAAAATAAATATGATGTCCAAAATAACTATTCCACGCGGACGAAGTCGCGGGCACAGCACTAGTAAATCATAAAAAGTGAAATTTTATCATAGATCCCAAATCATCAATATATCAAACTGAAAAACTTTCACCTCAATAACATTAGTATGATATTCCAAGAAAAGTGTCAAGTAAGTGATATTCAAGTTCACAAGTTCACTGTTTCAAGACCCAAGTTATGCACTTACTAAGTTAGCGACCCTCCGCGGTTGGTGGTTAGAAATGGCTTTACACTCACTTAATTTCAAATTTGATGTATTAAGTTGATAACTTAGGTTTGGATATAGGTTATAGATTTTATAATTATTCGTTCAATATCAGTGTATTCCCGTTTTATCCAGTCCTAGAACACCAGATAATAACCTCCTTTTATTTGGAATTGGGGCAATATACATATATATTGCCACAAAATGATATGGTAGTCGTTTAACCATATCAGACGCCCTTGGGGTGGTTTAAAAAACTCTGACACCAGAGTTGGCCACTTTCATAAGAAAAAAGAAGAAGAAAGTGTGAAAGAAGAGGAATGATAGAAGTTTCACTTTATATTACAGCTAGCTTTACATAAATATTAAAATAAATAATAATCAAGCAATACTAAAAGACTAAAGTTAAATCCGTAAATATTTCTCTTTTACGAATTAAAATGGCTTCTTTTTATGCAAATAATGTCTGCTCTTAATAAAACTTCTTGGAACCGATCTTTTTTCACCCTAAAAAAGAGATAGCTGTATTTGAAAGTTTATTGAGGGAGTAGGACAGCGAATTGACCGCTCTCGAATTTTAATTTTCTTACAATTTGAATCTTAATTTTTCGCGGGGTGATTTTCCATCTCTTTTCCTCTTTGTTTTTTTGTACTAGGGGAGTTTTCTAAGAAAGGGTGCTTTATGATAATTCTGTTTTTTGTGTACAGCTATTAAAAACGACTGTTAAGTTCTTAATTTCGGAAAGATTGCGTGGAGTAATATTAAATATACATGAAATATAAATGACAGACTTAAGATTTGAACTAAAGACACAATGTTGTCGGTTTAGCAATATTTCAATCAAAGCATCAAGCCTAGATTTTTATAGATCTGGTGGTGTAACATCAGTCATGTAATATACACAAAAAACATATATATATATATAAATAACAAAATATCTATAAAAACTGAATCTTCTGGAAAGCTTTAAGAAACAACTAACCAAAAAAAAATACGTCGTAATAATTGTATGTCTCAAAAAAAACTCTTCCCAAATTAGCCACAAACTAATAAGACTCTTTCGAACTATCAATATCTCAACACAAAAAATCAGCTGCACTTTTAACTCTCCACTAACATTTTTTTTAAATATAGCAAGTTAAAGTAACGAATACCTAGTTATGTCCAGTATCCAATCTTCCTCGGAGGGTCCCGAAGAAATTGTCTTAATTTTTCATTTCACCCCCTCCACCCTTCATAATTGTTTTTAATTTAAACGCGAAACGGCCCAAGAGTTGTTACGGGAAAAATAATGTTTTACGCAGGTAATGTTGTAATTGTACTTTTTATAATAATTGTTGTTTCGTTGTTGTTCTGTTTGTTTTCGTGTTGCGATTGTTGTTTTTGTGTTAGTTTAATGGTGAAGGCGATATTTCTGATTAATGGGTAGTCTTAAATTTGCTTTGATTTATTTGTTGACTTATTCTACGTTTATGTAAATTCACATTTATAAATTGGTATATAACCATGTAACTTAGTTTAGTTTTGTTGCAATGTCACTTTGGTCACTTATCCTCAGTCAGCTAAAGAAATTAATATGAAAATAAACCTATACCTACTAATCATCTTCATCATCCACAGCTCTTGGGATCCCATTGCTGGGTATAGGCCTCCCTTTGTATGTGCCATCTACTAATAGTTAGATATATTTATCCTGTCCAATACAGAAACAGAATTATTAAAATGTGACTAATCTTTTGAAAAATTATGTGTGCCACTGTTTATACTTATAAGCTTCCTTTGAGTTATGTATCCCAACTAAAGCTAGTGTATTTTTTAAACTGTTGTTTCGCTTTCACGCCAAAATGAAGCTATACATCATCGTGATTTTTGGTGTGGTAATTCTTAAAGATCTTGGAAGCGTTTTAAGCTACTTTTCATCGCGTACCAACTTGAGCAAAGCCGTGGGCATTTACTATTTTGGCAAAGTATCGCGTCTGGTACTGCAAGAATATCAGCCAAGTCTCCAACTCGTCTTCCAAAAAATGCCACAATTCCTCTTGCGATCTAACTGCATACATTAATAACTTGTCGGAAGCCCCCGTCGGCTGGAAGACGGCCAAGGACAAGATTTGTTGCTTTCTTTTTCACTTTGTTGTGTCTCTGGCTTTTAATTGGTTGCAATTGTCTTATATTTCTATAATTTAAGAATTTGAACATTCATATTAGGAAGGCTTTAGAAAAACATAAGTCTAAAGTCGGTTTTAATTGGTTGCACTTGTCTTTAGTTTCTATAACTTAAGAATTTGAACATAATATTAGGTGAGCAGAAAAGTCTATTCAGCGTTAAAAAAATATGTTTTATCCCTAGAAGGAGAGCACATCATTCCAGAAAACAATAAATTTTATAATTTTTTATCGTTTATTTAAGCTATTATCCTTGTATATTGAGAAGACAAGAGACGTGAAATCTTTTATCATCTTAGTAATTCACAAAAAAACAATGTCTATGATGGAAACTGTAATTTTTATCTGGGTTTTTTTCCAAATTATGATTTCTAAGTCTTTGATGTTCTTAAAACGTACCTAAACGTAGCAAAAGCCATAATGATAATTTAAGAGCCAATAGCAATAAATCGTATTAGCAAAATTAGTGTCTTATCAGAATTTCATTTAAAATGACGAATATAAATAAAATCGCTTAGCATTTAATTACTTCTTTTGAAAAAAAAAAATATACCAAGATCTTAAAGTAAGTATGAGAAAGTTTTAATGTATTAAAATGACTAATATATGTGATCTTTCCAATCATTACTAAAATCTTATAAGAATTTTAAAACTATGAATGACGAAAATCTTCCAGAGCGTTTGATCAGAAAAACTGTTTCACCCTCATTTTAAAAATTGTCATTTACATAAAATCTATGTGATTCTCGGGGGTAGGTAGTCAGTTACCTAAGGGGTGGCATTGTGAAGTTAAGAACCGAGTTTTTACTAGGGGTAGACACCCCATTTTATTTTTATCGGTAGGCAAATAATTACGGTGTACGGGTGCAAGTAAGTTATCATTCTTGTGTAAACTAAACTAATGTTCAGATTTTGTCGCTAAAAAGTTATTTTTTATTTTGTATTAGTTGTTTTATAATTTTTTTACGTTGAATTACTGCGATGCCAAGCTTTTGGCGAAAACATCTTAGCAAGATCGCTCAGTTTATAAAGCACAAACCTTCATTATATAACACAATGTCCTTATTAATTAGTGATGTATAATTTATTAAATCTGATTTATAATATAGTATTGATACCAGTATTACGGCCAATTTTGAGATGACATAGAAGTATACATTGCGTGTAAGTATGACTATTTGTAATTTTTCGTCATAAAATAATAAATGTTTTTTTTTTAGAAAAAATAAAACTAATAGTGTTCAAAGAGTTTTTCCTTACAGGATTACGGATCTTACACCCGGTATTTTTAAGGCATCAGTGGGGCCGTAGCCAACACTGAGAGGCATTTTACAATACAATACTTAAAATTAAGATTGATTTATTAATTGCTTTGATTAATTATTTAATCAAAGTGTTTTTATGGGTCATGTCATGCATATTAACATATTATATCAAGTAATACGCTATTACCAACAAAAAAAAAACTATTTCTTACTAACACTCACTCGCTCCCTAACCCAGCCTCCCTCGAGGTGGCAACAAAACTTCGTCTCGACCCCGAAAGGGAGAAAAATAAATCTAAATTGGCCCAATCCTTTGAAACCCCTACTTTTTCTGCCGCCATTTTCAAGAATAATTGCCGGGACTTAAGAAACTTTGCAATATTTTAACTGGAACGAGCGATTGATTTTCGATCTTATTGTAACAAATTTAGAGGTTATTTTCATATGTTCTTGGAATAGTAAAAATGTTAATTTCCAAAGATATATTTGGAATGAAAGTTGGTGTAATTGGTTCGTTGCGCGCGACTTGTCACTAGCTTCTGTTATAATGCATTAAATTGGATGTTTTTTTTGGGTTTATAATATTTTTGTCTTTGTTCATACTACGGATATAGATTAACTAGCGGGTGCTCGCCGCTTTGCTCGTATTAAGAAGTGAAAATTGCATCACCTTTTTCCCCAATTAAAAGTGGAATTTTCAAAAATCCTTTCTTAGCGGATGCCTACGTCATAACATCTACCTGCATGCTAAATTTCAGTCCGATCCGTCCAGTGGTTTTGGGCTGTGCGTTGATAGATCACTATATCAGTCAGTGAGTCAGTCACCTTTGAGTGTTAAATATTTAGATATTGTCAAAAAATTGGCTGTGGCCTAATTAAGTAACTACTAAGTTTACTTTAAGATATTGTATACTAAATTGTTAAAGGAACATTTTTCTTGTAAAGGATTATTTTGTATGACGTAAAAATGTTTTTCATTTCCATTTTTTCCGTATGAAAGTATCCATATCCTAGTGTCGACAGTTTTTAATACGGAAAAAGGAGCTCGTCATGGTTTCAAACTGCCACAGGGCGGTTTAAAAACTCTCGATTTTCGAGTTTGTCACTCTCGTAAACACTTATGCTTTTTGTAAGTATTGCTACATATAAAAATGTCTCTAATATAGTGAAGTTTGTCGCTCGCTAGACCGGAAGTGACATAATGGCCGAGTTCCGGCGGCTCCGGAAGTACCGGCACCGGATGTTGCTACACTGTTCTATTTCAATTATCGAATGGACGAAGTTCGTTAAGAGTGTGTCATGTCTAGGTTCTTATTTTAAATAGTTATAAAAATCTTACTATAAAATTAATAATGTTGTTAAAGAAACATTTTCTCCCTCGTAAAAAAATAAATAAATGCCTGATAATCAAGAGTCAATAGTAAATTAAATGATTTTTTACCAACATAATGATTTAAGAAACAAAACAATCGAAATATGCCTTAGTGATAATTAAGGTAACGACTTATATCTCTGAGTAAGGCTAAAAAGAAAACTATGCAATTTAACTTTAAATACGCAACTTAAAAAGCAATTTTGTAGCTGTAACTAATTCGCAAGAAAAAGGAGCAAAACCAAAGGACCATTTATCACTGAACTCTAAACTTTTTCCACTTTTTACTTTAGAAAACACAGTTTCTCAAACTCTAGCGTAGACATAGACCGTTTAACCCAGCGACGTCTACCTAGCCATATTCTTAGAACAATTCCGTTAAACATATGTACATACTTGGTGAGTCAGTCGGCATACCTATGACACGTCAGTTAGTAAATACCTATTTAAAGCGATAGTGAACCGGTTCTTTTCGGAGAAGCACGCTCCATCTTAGGCCATACTTTTTGCTCAATATCAGGCAGACTATGGTCAAGTGCAGTTAAAAATAATACTTAATAACGCTCGCGGCCTTGCTAAAATTGATTAAGGGTTCCCACCTTCGGTATCCTAGATTATCTCCATCTTTCAACAAATCACGATGATTGTTACGTTGCTAAGCTTAGAGTGAATCATATACGGTTCTAGATGAATATTTTTTTTTTACATTTATAACTTGTTTGAGGTGCAAACATAAACTATCATACTTTCGTTTATATATACTGGTATGAAAATATTATGTATCAGGATTAATTTCACTACAATGTACCGTCTATTATATACAATGTCAATGAGCGTAGACTATTAAACTCCTCCGCACCTCACAGCAAACTTTCCGATGAAAAATTCGACTTTTGAACGAAACCCGTTCGGAATTTAAAAGTTTGGCAACACTTTCCCTCGCCAACTATCTGGCGGCCATTTTGGTTAAGCGTTTAACTTTTTAATTTTCACGCTTTGAGAGTTTCGGTGTTTGTGGATTTAGCTATTTAGAAAATAATGTGTTTAGTAATTATTTATTTAAAAAATATTGGTTACGTATGGATTTGTCGTATGAATCAATATAAAATTAAATATATAGTTACTATTTACGATAGTAGTTAAATTCGTCCCGTATTATCGCCAAAAAAAGATCTAAAGTTCTTTTTTATAGTAAAAAAATAAAATTAATGTATTTTACAGAAAACTAGTTTTAATTAGCACTTAGCTAGTTAGCTACACTTCATATATTTTTTTATATGGATATAAAAGCTATATTTTTATAAAATAATGATAACAGTAAAGAAAATAATCTCAAGCAATCATAAATCCATTTATGATACGTACCCTCGACATCTTCAATGGTTCCTAATGAATGCAAAACGTCATTAGATTTGTTAACGTTTGGATTGAAAATACGATACGCTGAAGTTGATGACTCATTTCATATGTTCATAAAGATATTTCCTGTGGATTTAATTGGGCGACAGTTATTATTAAGCTAAGCCTAAAATTTAATCTACGCGTGTTTTTTTCTACGTACATGATTATACTCAAAATCAAATTGTTTCTTTGGTTTAATGCAATACTAACTTCAAACTAAGAAAAAAAACTTCCAGAAGACTTGATAGCCTCCTTTTTTTGAAGTCATTTAAAAATATCGTATTATTTATGTCTATTTACAAAGAAGAGATACTGTTGCTGTTCTGCCAGGCGAGTTTTTATTTAAATATAAGGATAACCACATATTTGGATAAAAGCTCGCTTATTATAAAATAAGTAGTATTATTATGGATACATTACACTGCAAACCTTGGTCTGAGCTCACACGCATTCCTATAAATTCAGCAAAATGGTCAAAGGCGATAAAGTTTGCTTCAGATTTACGGTGTATCACTGAGATATGTAGCAAAAGTTTCTTAGTACCATTCTCATGGTATTATCTGACCATGAGATGAGAAAAAAAAGAGAAGTATTTTATTCAATGCTACTAGTACGCACAAACACAACTAAAATAAGCATTAGTCAGAAACACAATTATCTAAAATCAAACTGTCAGTTGTATTTGGCATTCAAATCCAGTAGAGGCGTCTCATTACGAAGAGATAAAATTTAAATTGCAAAGAGCACCCCCTTAGAAAAAAGGGCCGAAGTGGGCGTTAAAAAAGTACCTCCAGCGAGCCCTTAAGACGAGGGTGGCAACCCCACGGAATTAATATTTTTACCGCTCTCAGTTTATCAGAAATTCGGATATTTCATACTTCGCTACTCTTTTGAAGGGATTCCGAGAAATACTTGGATTGTTTTGTTTTGATGTTTTGTTTCTTTCGCCTTTGAATTCTAGACGAATTTGAGAGACCTTTAAATTGTTGCTTTATGTTGGCTGCTAAATGAAATTGGTTTCTTATTGGGATTTTATGGGTCCTCTTCTTATTGTGCCTGTTTGGATAGGTTTCATAAAAGATTTGAAGTGTTTACTTCTGGAGTTCTTACAATGATCTTCTAAATTAACCTTGTACATTCCTATTGAAGTAGGTAGGTAGGTATACACAATTTTACTTATCCGTTCGGAGCAGATTTCTTTGTTCGATTATAATATCATTTTTAGATTCCAAATCCGCATCGAGAGATATTCACCATTATGAGATGTTATTTTTTTTCATTAATTCAAGCTAGATAATTTTTGAATAATACTTATTTATGTAGCTTCTTTTCTTGGGCTTTCCGTTTGAACCGTTACTATGGTCAATCCAAACAAGAAGGTTGGGTAGGTTTAAGTTTTCGTTAAATATAGACGATTGTATATAAAAAATATACTTTTCTTAGCACTCCGCTGGCTGGTGGCTGTCACCCTATCTTCGTTAAATCCATAAAAACAAAGCAATCACCCTCTGAAAGTCCATCAAAACTTCCGAATCATTATACAAATATAATTACGACGAAATCTAAAGGTGAGGGCTTCGGAGAAAAACTTGGGAAAATTCGAGAGGGGCCAAGAAGGAGGAAAAGGGGATAAAAAGAGGTGGAAAGGGGGCGAATTGATTTTATTTGCGAGTCGACACGATTTTTTAATTAGGGAAGAATATTTTAATGACGCAGGCGTTTTGATGGCCGAAACTGAGCTCTAAGAGGTTTATTGTGTTGAGATTATTTGAAGGAATATTGTCTGATAGTATATACGCATATAATAACACGCATTTATTTGGTCGAACTGGACCTATCTAACTAATCTATGAAAAAAACATATAAACCTCAAAGGTGGACTGACTGACATAGTGATCAACGCACAACCCAAACCACTGAACGGATCGGGCTAATTTGTCATGCAGGTAGATGTTATGACGTAGACTAAAAAAGGATTATTGGAAAGCCATTTTTTTTCTGTAAATTATCTTTTCTCAATTACCTACAAATCGCACGATATTTCTAACAGGTACATAATTTACGAAATATTTTTTAGCCAGTAAAAATTTATAAAAACCTTCGTTCTCAAATGCGCTATTCTCTTACAACCTACTTAACTAACACTTAATAGACAATTCTGGAACTTCTAAACAAATCGACGGACCATTAAAGAGTTTACGGAATTTTTCAACTTGTCACTAGGCAGCGCACAACTTTGAGCCAATTTAGTGTTTAATAGCACCCATTTGTAAGGAAAAACATCGCAGTTCTGTTGTCGCCCAAATATAATACCTAATAGAAGCGTTATTAGTTTAAGATATTCCTACAGGTATATGCCAGAAATATCATGATTAGTCAGATACAAAATATCACGTGATATTATTGCTTTGTCGCTATGGACGCATGATATATAAGGAGTGGGAAATCATATTCTTTTAATTATATTTGCGATAGCGAACAATACGATACAGCGTTTGTATTTGTAGATGGCTTGTATTTTTTTACCCCGTAAAGGAAAGAAGAATAGTCGTGTATTGGCATGGAATTTGTATAAATTATATATTTTGACTAGCTGTGCCAGCGACTTCGTCCGCGTGGAATAGTTATTATCATAAAAACGATTCTAGTGAGTTAATCTTAAAAGATAGACATATACTGTCGCTGACATTTTGTTAGATCATTTCAAGAGAAATAATTCTTTCACACATATTATTTTGATATCTTGAACCGTTTTCGCAGCGCACACAACGGAAGCCCTCAAAGATGAATAATTTTCCCCGTTTTTTTCCACATTTTCCATTGTTTTTTCGCTTCTAGTAGTTGCAGCGTGATGTTATATAGCCTAAAGCCTTCCTCGATAAACGGTCTATTCAACACAAAAAGAATTTTTCAATTCGCATCAGTAGTTCCTGAGATTAGCGTGTTCAAACAAACAAACAAACTCTTCAGCTTTATAATATTAGTAAGTATAGATATTAAGATACATTGCGAATCAACACGAACGAAGCGATAAGCGACTTATATGATTGAATATATACTAGTGGATATATGCAGCTTTGCTCACGTTATTTTGGTCACTAGAAAAAGTAGAAAAGTAGTCTAATGCGATTTCAAAATCTTCTATCATAAATCGTCGTGTTTTTTATAAAAAATAAATAAATAATAATATATAAATAAATTAAAAAATACGATCCGTCACTCCGTTGAAAAGCTGAATAAAAAGACCATCTCATTTTCACTTTTATATAGGTTAATTATATTATAACATATGTTCGTGCGGTATTAGTTTGCTTAGTTCTGGTTATGTGTCTCAGATTTATTAAGTCTTTGATGCCGATCAACGGCTATTTGTTTCGGCAAAACTTTCAAGTACGTATCGCTGTGATTGATCGGATTGATTGATTTTTAAAGTTTCGGTTCAGTAAAGTTTTTCAAGGTTCTGTTTTTTACAGTTTTTTTAAACATACAGTAGTTAAGTATTGTATTTACAATACAATACAATATAACTTTAGTGCACACCAAAAATAAATTACAATATGAAATTAACTTAAACTATAAATGAATGCACAAGTGGGCGGCCTTATCACCTTGAGTGATCTCTTCCAGGCAACCTTAGCAAGAAAACGGTGACAGAAGTCAGTGTATTTGTAAGTAGAATCGGTTTTATAAATACTTTGTTGATAATGTCAATCTGTTGAGATTTGATTTAGTATCAATGCTTTCTAGGGTTTTTTGTATTAATATAGAATGTTGATTTTTGAGACATGTTTTGGAAATTTAATGGCCAAATAACAAACTTAGGGGAAGTTTGTAATTTAGATATTAAATTTCCACTTTATCAAATAAAAAATGAGAGAACTAAGGGTTAAGATAAATAATAATAATAAATATTCCGGGACATTGCACACAGCGCCATCTAAATAAGATTATAACATACAATATGGAATAGATATCTCCGATTATGGATATTTACTGTCCTTAGAAAAAATAGGTGCGCCTTAAATTATACAACGTATTCTATTTTTTCGACCCAAGCAGACATATTCATATCAATTTCAGGTACCCAATCACTCTAGCAAAAACTGTAATTTAACGAAATTCGAAGCCTTCAAAACAATTTAAAATGTACAAAAGTAATTCAACCCGATCAATACGCTAAGTCCGAGCAACATCGCCCCAAAAGATTCGTCATTATTTTTAAGACACCGCCATTTTGCCTCCCCACCCACCCCTGACGCCTACAACAGAAAAAGCTTTTGAATTCAGAACAAAAATGCGCGCTTCCACCAATGAGAGACGCCGTTGAATAAAAAAACAAATCGATGATGAAGGAGGTTTGGGTTGTAAAAAGTTTGAATTGAAATGGGGAAATTAAAGAGATCTTTTATGTTATTTTGTTTTCTGAGTATGCCATTTTTAAAATTTATTATTTAATGACATTTCATGGAGTATGAAACTAATTTATTTCTATGTACTTTTGATTCTTGAAGACTAATTTGCTCATAAAAGTACTATATTTTAAAGCGAAATGTCTTAGCAAAAAAGATAACTTAAACTTACCTGCAAAGGTATGGAACTACTCACGTCAAAAACTTGGACACAACTGACTTAACCCTTCGGTAGCATCGTGGGTCAAACTTGTCTTACCGGTTATCTTACCAAGGGTCCAACACAATAGAGGCATAGGGTGCCGACTGGACATAAAAGGGTTAAAGGTAATAATAGTGCATTTCATTATAATATGTAACCCCTCATTTCATTTCGTTCATTTAGTCTAAAATGGCTAAATATCGATACGTTGCGCAGTCGCAAAACAAAGATTTGGGTTGCGACTGTCAATGTCAAGTGTCGAATTGACATTATTTTCTAACCTGTCAGAGAGACGTGAAAGGTGACTCGACAGATAGAAACGCGCACGGCAAGAAAAATGTAAGCGGGGTCTAGGGCTCTCGATCCCTAGACCCCGGCAGAAGCAGTTCGGTCAACTCGCCACGCTCCGTACATAAGAACTCCCTCGTTGTTGGTGAGTGTTCGAGAAAAAGAGCTCAGTGAAAGAACCTGTTCACCGGGATTAATCTTCCACGTTTCTTGTCGTAGGCTGTTTGCTATATTTGCTGTCTGCTGGAGGTAGTGCTGGTCGATGAGGCCTGCGGACCTCATCCTAGCACGCAGCCGCTGATCTGTGAGAGGAAAAACCCCAGATTCTGGGTAAGTTTTACCACATAAGTGCGGTGCGTGCAGATACCATCTACCCCCTAAAGCGGAACATAAAATAAATGTAACTGTTTGTTAACAGGGTTTTTTAAGTTTCTCGCAAGAATACTCCCTTCTACAACTCATCTACACGGTCTAAGGCTGCTAGCCTAGGCCGCACAAAATCCTACTTACTTCACAACACACACCTACTTCACATTTCTACATCGTGCTTTGGGCGCGGGGTGCCGGAGGTCACCAACCGTGTTGGGAGAGCTTGCAGCTTCTTCCAGCCCTCTATGGCGGGTGTCTCCGCCCTGACTCCGTCCCCATCACTAAGCCGGTAACACCAGGCATATATAATGCCTGGTGCCTTTATACTTTTATTGTGTTGTTGACTGACTAAAACGCATACTGGTTGCAACTAGAAACCCTGGTGTAGGCATTTCCCCTCGACCCTGAGGACAATTGTGTAATTTAAAGAGTACTCCTTCTCTATCGCCTTGAGCTAAGGCTGGCGCCCAAATATCTATAGATCTAATCATTGTCTAAACTACCTGTAAATTAAAAGTAAATAAGAAACCTAATCAAAATTGTAAAGTGTGACTACCACCTTTTGAAACCTATTTAAATATACATAAATTATTAGTAACAATAGTCTAACCTTTTATTTATTGACTACCTAATACCCTCTAGATAGACTTAGGTAGCCAAACCTCATGGATAACGCATTTATATCCACCCTCTCACTCCCAAAGCGTTACAGTGGCACTCCAACTGGTATAAGGGTCTAGTTGCAACCTTAGGCTTAAACTTTAAATACTAACTTACAATAAGTATGCAATTATAAAGAAATTTGTGTTGTTTTATTATTTCCTTTAGCTGTAAGTACTTATGTGTTCTTGAATGTGTAATTATTGAATAATATGTGTATGTAATAACCAAAAAGTGATAAATTGTAAAGTTGCAACCAGGATATCATAATTAATAATTTTACAAAATCTACTTATCTAAACACAAAACTTAAATGACTATGATTTTAATAATTCAATTAATAAAGACAAATTTACATATTTAACTACACAATATTAGTGTGTAAGTTTTAGAATCTACCTAGTACACTAGTAAACTTCATATAGAGACCTAACAAACTATACAATCTAGTTATTAACTTAGAATCAAAACACAATTATTACACTCAATACTTATTATTGGAATTACAAATTATACATAATTACCCACTTTTAAATAAATAATTTACAACACTGGTACATACAATATACTGATAACAATACATTTAATAATTTCACTTTGATTACAATAATACATAACATCTATAACAATTATTCTTTTGATTGGCGAGTAAAACTTAAACAATCTAAACAATGGCTCGGGAAATCAATACTTTTATGTTGAAAAAAGATGAGTTGGAATAGAAGTTTTAATAAGAGAAACTACCACTGTCCAAGCTCTAAGGAAGCAGGTGGCTAAGTTGATTAAAGATCAGCCTCAGTTTATGACCCTGCCTGAACAGTGGGATCATGATAATGACTTTGCCTCCGTACAAACAAAGTCAAGTTTGTTATTGTCGGATTGGGAGAAAGTTTCTAAGGGAGCCATAGGCAAGTCTCAGTTAGTTTGGTTATGTTCATCAGGCAATCATCTTCTTCTGCGCATTGATAGGTTGTTGAAAGGTGGAAAGCTTGATGCAAAGCAGCTACAGTCTCTGCAGCTGTCTTTATCAAAGCTGTTGAGGAGATGTTAAAGTATGACCATACTGGGTCTGTTTCTGAGTCAGATGGAGAGACCTCTGATTCAGAACCATCTAAACCATCATTAAATCACTTTTATTGTGACATTAAGGTCACAAATTTCTTTATTGGCCTATGATACACTTCTTTATTTAATACATTTATACAAATGGGAGATTGTTAACAACACCTCCTTATATAGGGAAGTCTTCTGAGAGTACTGACATACTCTATAGTGTCCTAAGCTTGACACGCCTTATACTTGTTTCTGTATGTCAGGATACTTTTCTGGATACCTGTAATAATCTATACAGGCATACCACTTCTTACTTGCTATTTAGATAGCAGCCTATGATTTTTGCGTTCCTATTACAATAAAATTCCCTATTACCTTAAAGAATAGGAACACAACTTAAATCAACACTATTTTACTAACTATACCTAACTTGGACAGGAGTTAGGGAAAATAAATAAAACTGCAAATAAGTAGACATAAGCAGTAGGTATATTAATAAACACAACAACGAGGGGGGGGATCAAATAGATTTTAAGATAGATAAGTAAGTTATTATTAGTTAGCATAGTTTTCTGACAACAGCTCTTCACCACTAAATTAAGAAATCTAAATTATCGCAAATTAACCTAAATTATTAAAAATGGTAAACAAAAAACTTAATGTAGCAAATGTAGGTACAATACCTAATAGGGGGAATAAATGATAATAACTAAAACTATTTATGTAAGTATACTGCATGGAATGTAATAACCGAAGGCCACTCTGCGGGAACTATACCCGAAGCCAAGGTTGCTTTCTTTTCAAATTTCTGTCTAATTCTTCAACTTTAATCTTTTGTCTTTCACTTTTTGTGCTGAGCATATCCCCATATCCTCCCAAATTGCTTCAGCCTATTTATTTATAAAACTACTTCTTCATTCTCTCATGTACTTGGCCGGTGCACTTTTACCTCCTCTTTTTTGATCAGTCTCTAATCTAATATATTATATTGTAATCTATGTAAATATATTCCTTTAATAAACGTCACAAATATATGCTTACTTTATGTAGTTTACAACTTAAATGGGCCAAGGCCGCTAAGAAATTACAGAGCAGTTTTCGCGGACTCTATAAGCAAGCTTTAAACGCGTACAAATACTAAACTTTTCTACATGTAAAGCGGATACTAAACTCACAGTGCCGTTACACATAACAGAGCAGTTTTCGCGGACTCTAAAAAAAAAATAAGCTCTAAACGCGTAAGTACCTACTACTAACTTTTCTACGTACCTACCTACGTAGCTCTAAAGAACTGTATATGTTCACTACACTATAGTGTCTCTAACTAGACACGCCTTCACTTGGCATCTGTAACTCAGATGAAGGGTGCTTTTCGCGTCCTACCGCGTTACAAATAGGAAACTCATAAGTCTACAGGGCGGCGTTGTACCCTGGTCAAATAATAAGCCATAGCAGACATACTAACAAGCTTATGCACATTAGGTGTGTAAATTATACTTGGGGATTTATCTATTAGTTTATCTATATCATACTCACAAGTAGATAATATATCAATATTGTTCCCAGTAAGCTTGACAACATTCAGCAAACTGCATAATAATTTGATTAACATTTTCTAACTAGTGTTAATATTATATTACTCTTATGTAATTATATGATTACCTATAGGGGTTTTGCAGGGATTAAAAAACATAGTAGAATCAGATATATACATTTATTTTTATTCCTTCCCACAAGTCTTACATAATAAAATGAATAAATTATTAGAAAAAATATTTATATTGTAAATTAAAAACTAAATAAACTATAAAATTTGGGAAGCTGTTGCAGAAATAAGTATTTTTAAGATAGATTTAGTTTTGGTTTGGGTATAAGACCACTTTTGGTTTATAAGTTTCTGGTTATTTAATTGTACATAGGATAGGTTGGTAGTCCAGACTTCTGGAAATTTGTTGTTTTTAGTTTTATTAACCTATAATGGTTGTTCCACTTTGTTGAATCTTTTTAATGGATATTTTAATTTTTGGTCTTCAACTTCCGCAAACTTTGTTTGTTGCGGTAGCTGTTTCAGTAGTTTACGGCTGAGGGCAGCCGTGAATTCACTACGTGAATTCTTTTCTGAGGGGGGCCTTGTGTAACCCCTCATTTCATTTCGTTCATTTAGTCTAAAATGGCTAAATATCGATACGTTGCGCAGTCGCAAAACAAAGATTTGGGTTGCGACTGTCAATGTCAAGTGTCGAATTGACATTATTTTCTAACCTGTCAGAGAGACGTGAAAGGTGACTCGACAGATAGAAACGCGCACGGCAAGAAAAATGTAAGCGGGGTCTAGGGCTCTCGATCCCTAGACCCCGGCAGAAGCAGTTCGGTCAACTCGCCACGCTCCGTACATAAGAACTCCCTCGTTGTTGGTGAGTGTTCGAGAAAAAGAGCTCAGTGAAAGAACCTGTTCACCGGGATTAATCTTCCACGTTTCTTGTCGTAGGCTGTTTGCTATATTTGCTGTCTGCTGGAGGTAGTGCTGGTCGATGAGGCCTGCGGACCTCATCCTAGCACGCAGCCGCTGATCTGTGAGAGGAAAAACCCCAGATTCTGGGTAAGTTTTACCACATAAGTGCGGTGCGTGCAGATACCATCTACCCCCTAAAGCGGAACATAAAATAAATGTAACTGTTTGTTAACAGGGTTTTTTAAGTTTCTCGCAAGAATACTCCCTTCTACAACTCATCTACACGGTCTAAGGCTGCTAGCCTAGGCCGCACAAAATCCTACTTACTTCACAACACACACCTACTTCACATTTCTACATCGTGCTTTGGGCGCGGGGTGCCGGAGGTCACCAACCGTGTTGGGAGAGCTTGCAGCTTCTTCCAGCCCTCTATGGCGGGTGTCTCCGCCCTGACTCCGTCCCCATCACTAAGCCGGTAACACCAGGCATATATAATGCCTGGTGCCTTTATACTTTTATTGTGTTGTTGACTGACTAAAACGCATACTGGTTGCAACTAGAAACCCTGGTGTAGGCATTTCCCCTCGACCCTGAGGACAATTGTGTAATTTAAAGAGTACTCCTTCTCTATCGCCTTGAGCTAAGGCTGGCGCCCAAATATCTATAGATCTAATCATTGTCTAAACTACCTGTAAATTAAAAGTAAATAAGAAACCTAATCAAAATTGTAAAGTGTGACTACCACCTTTTGAAACCTATTTAAATATACATAAATTATTAGTAACAATAGTCTAACCTTTTATTTATTGACTACCTAATACCCTCTAGATAGACTTAGGTAGCCAAACCTCATGGATAACGCATTTATATCCACCCTCTCACTCCCAAAGCGTTACAAATATTTGGACCTATTTAAGTATCCAGTGGGTCGTATTGTGATTTTTGCGGAACTGACCTAACCGGTTTTTGGCAGTTTGGCGGTTAGGGATGGGTAGGGTTTTGTCGATGTTTTGGTGTTGAAGTAGTTTTATCGATAAGTTTTGGTGTTTAAAAATAATAATGGAAGAATAAGTAATTGTAAGACAGTTCAAAACTGATATATTAATTACTCTCCCATTATTATTTTGATAAATTAATAAGCTTTCTAGTATAATTTCGTAGTATCTTACTCCAAACAAAAACAGATATATTGTGGTCTATAAGAGTTTTAAATTTTATTAATAAAAAACTGCAACCTGTTAATAAACTAACACAAAACAATTAACTTTATTCCCTATTTTTTTAACACACACACTATTTTTTTACTTGAACATTAAACTAAATCAAAAATTTCTCCTTCCTACTAAAATTACTTGACGTGTAAACTCTGTTTATAAATAAATGACTATAAACTATAAAATTATCTTAAGCACACCATTCATACGCTAAAACTATCGACAACCACCACCCAACACAGATTATTAAACATCCATTCCATCACACAACAATATGGTCCCGGCGATTGTCCACGTGTACAATGGACCTAATTTGCATTCCGGCCGGACCGGTTCACACGCACCGGGCCTCGGAGACCGACCACCTTGATCTAAGGGTTAACTGTATCTTTGATGTGTTATGTGTGAGGTTGTAAAATAATTAGTTATTTTAACATCATCATCATCATCATCCTTTACCATTGCCCTTTGCCTTGCCTCGCTTGCTAGCCCTTTGGATACTGCTGGGTATAGGCCTCTTTTTGTATGTGCCATCTGCGTCGATCTTGTGCAGACCTCGTCCAGGTTGGACCCTCGACTTTGACGATGTCGTCTACCCATCTCGGAAACCATCACCATTTATTATCATCATCATCATCATCGTCATATTGGTTGCGTCAAAAATATTTGAATAATAACTAAATAACCTTAACTTACCAAATAAGACAGCAAACTCTGAAGTTAAAAATTTTGAAAAGCTTGATATGGTTATGAAAATTGAGTAAAACAATAATTGTCATCGTACCTACCCAGCCAAATATACCTAAATAGTATTGATTGATATCAGAATATGATGAATGAGATTTTCAAACTATTGTCGAGAGGAAACCGCAACATGGGTCTTTGATATGCCTTAATAACTTTTAAATGAAATTATTATAACATTGAATAAGATTTTAATATTTTAAGACTAATCATGGTATATCAGCGATTTGCCTCTACGTTTATTGTACGGACGGCAAAGCTTTGGAACTACAATCTAGGGGTCTTCAAATCTAGACTTCATAGGTATTCTTCTAGGTAAGCGTGATACACCCTAGGCTGCAGTAATGCTTAACATAAGGCAGGCTGTAGTCAAACGCAAATGTATCCCACGTAAAAAAATAGCTACGTTGGCCAATACATTTCGCACACAGTTCATTCGATTGAGTTACGGGCAATTCGTTTATTCAACTCCCAGATACATATAATAATATTATTATTAAAGAAAAACCTCTCAACCATACAGTTGTAAGATCAGAATTCAATTGTCCACACTCAAGAGATAAAATTAGCATACTTACTGGACTGGTTCTCACGGACCGACCGAAGGGAGTCTGTCTCTTTAGATACACACATTAGGTAAGGGTTAAATTGTGAGATGGTACAATTTTTACAATTTTTAAGAACATTATTAAAAACTTCTTTCTTAACAACCCATTTTATACACTAAACGAATACATGAGATTGCCTTTGACAGAATCATCATTTATGTATTACCAAATTGTTATATAAGTTTAGTAAGTAAGTCTAATTTAATTTAAGTAGGTATGTACCATATAATTAAGAAAAAATGTAAATTGACTTGCCCAATGTAACGAGATGTTATAAGGTGAATAAATTTCTATTATTCTATTTAATTGTAACTTGTTCAAGATTTTTGGTAAATTATTTAAAAGAAAAATTGAGGTGATAGTACTAGTAAGCCATAAGTTTAGAATTCGAATTTGAAGTTTTCAGTTTCAATATTCTATGTACATATAGTATCTATAAGGACACATGATTGTTGTTTGTTTAAATTTAACAAATTAGTAAATTGTACAAGTACTGTCTGTCAACTGTGAATTGTCTTGGTAATAAAATTGTTGCATTATTTTTTATTGACTAAGTTAAATTAGACACATATATTGCGCAGAATGTTTAAGAGAAATATGCTTAATATCCACTTGATTCCATTTCACAATAAAATTATTTAATTGCATAGCTGGCACTTTTCAATTACTCGTACAATGGACAAGCATGACGCTTACAATTAAATAAGACATATGACAGACAGAAATTCACAACTAAAAGCCTTTTTACTGTTACTAACTTACACTAATTTATAAAAAGATAAAACCAAGAATTCCTTCAACATTTTCTTCCTAAGTTCGTAGAGGCGTAGCAGCGTAGGCGTATCGTAGCGTGGCATCTACATTTCTCGTAGAGACGCTACGAGCTCCTGCTGACCTTTTAAGAGGTTTCAAGATTGGAATACAAGTTTTTCGGTTTGTTATTGATAGGGTTTTTAATTTATTTTTTTAACAGAGATTTTCCTCTTCTATCAAATATAAGATATAACTGTATAAGTCGAAATATTTGGCTACATAAGTTTGACAATTAAAATATGTATTTTTAAAAAGAACAGTTGACAACAAAAAATAATAACTTAGAACATGTGCACATGTAAAGAGAGGCCTATACTCAGCAGTAGTCAACACCTCAACTTATATGGTGTAAAAGTTATTTAAGTGTCAAAGGAAATAAAACTGCTTATTAAATAATAATAATTGGTGGGCGAACTCTGTTTCTATGGCCAATTCTTATTACTCTTTACTAAATTCCCAAGCATAACCCTTAAGACATTCAAACGGCCTTTCAAACCATCAAAACGCATTGGACAATACAGGACAGTTATTACAAGATCCATCTGTCTTTACTTTAAAAAAAATCCCCTCAGCATCCAATCTTTTGTTCAAAGACAAACATTATTACAGTCTTTAAAAGCAATTAATTTGAATGACAAAGCTTGGTCTGTCTGACCCCGGTTGCGGACGATAAAGGGTTGGTTTTTCTTGGTCTGTTGGACCCGTTTTATTGTGGACAGTACTGTGGGAATCTTGTCTTTGGTTGATGGTTAATTTACAGTTTTTTCGATACTTAATTAATAATTTTTAGGTGTTACATATTAATTACGAAGAGTCTCACAGTTCTGTCACATAGTGTAATAGGCATTATGCTTGGTACCACAACTTTGAAATAGTACTTCTTAAACATTTCAGCTTTTATACATAATGCTTAAAGTTTTTTAAATTAATAATCGTGTAAACGTTTTAAAAAAGCGATATCATTACCGCCATGAAAAATAGCCACGCGGCGAGCAATTTAGAAGCGTTTTCCATTCGTTAGTATTTATTTCTCGGATTTTTAGATAACTTTTAGAATACAATACATTTGAATATTTTTTTTTCTTTTTTTTAATTTCTTTCATAAAAATATGGAGTCAAAACTCATATGCGTTATTATATTACCATTACTAAATAAATAAATAAATAAATATTTCAGGACATATCACACCGCCATCTAGCCCCATATTAAGCTTACGCTTGTATCATGGGTACTAGGTAACGGATATAATACATTTATATACTTTTCATTTGTAAATACATACTTATTATACATAGAAACGACCAGACTCAACACAAGTAATTACAAATTTTAATTTTCATAATTTCTTGTATTATGCTACTGAGTAGATTATTTTATAATTATTATTTCTAAGTAATAAAATAAAATAAAATAAAATAATAATAGCCTTTATTTCAGATGCTTCAGTTAATAATTAGTAGGTAATTCTTTAGTATTCATTACAAAACAAAATTTCAAATGTTATTGAAATGGAAATATAACAACAAGAACACATTGCAAAATTAGTTTTTCCATGTCCATAAAAATAGTCTTCGTCAGTTGATGTTTAATATATTCTTCCCATAATATATTATACTAAGTAGATAGTAGTTAAATGTTACGCTTATGGATCAGTAACAATAAAAAAAATGGCATGTGAAGAGGATAAAACATTAACAAAAACGCATTATTAAGCACAGTGCCATCTGTTGGCGAGTAGCAGAATGAAACGCCATCTAGCGATGAATAGTGGAGTCACTGATTTGTTTTGGCCATCTATTGTCGATAAGTAGAACTATTGAATGAGAGCCATCTCTTAGCAAGTTATTGAACTTTTTATTTTACGCTCTCTAGCGGAGAGTAGCAAATTGAATATAATATAAAATTCTAAAATCCACGTAAATAATACAAAAGAGTTAATCGAAAATAATAAAAATAATTTAAATAAAAACCATTAAAGATTGCACAAATATAAGATAACTTTAGAAAATTTCTGAAATTTGTAATTAATTTCTATTTGTGCTACTTTGCAATAGATGTCACTACCAGGATTTTTAGTGCAAAATTCATGCACTTGACTGCGCCGTGTTGATTATTTGTTTTGAATGCAATGATTTGTGATTTTTATTTAAATGACTCAAAATGGACTGTTCAACAAATCGTCTGTTTATCAATTACTATAATTTTAGGTACAATTTACAGCAAACAATTATAAGATAAAAAGTACGCAACAGTTGTACGTAAAATTCGTATCAAATCGAGACCAAATCACAAATGAACAGCGCCTCTAGCGGAAAATCATAATCCTGTACGAAAGCTATGCAGTGTCAAGCCAAATAAGGATAATAATACCGTAGGTAAAGTAAATTGTCCGAATGTACTGGATTTTTCTTTTTGTACACGAAAGAAACTTGTTTTATTACCTTATGAAATGTAAAAAATTAAATAAGTCACAACGGACAAAAAAGCAATCTGTGTATAGCTGTTATGTGGCGACTTATAATGTAATGTATTTATTCCACGTGATTATTAATTGGACTTTTAATGTTGTAATTTTTGTAAAAGTATTTTGCAAGAATACATTTTTTTAGCTACAGAATGCAAAAAATGTGGTTGGTTTTTATTTCCATATGTATGATTTTGTAACCTAAGATTTCTGGCAAATAAATTAATTTTGTATTTGTATTTAGCATGTACCTATAAGGATATTTATAATTTCATTTCAACATTCTAGTTCAAATTCAAATTATTTATTTACACAAACGATTACATGAAACCTTAGAATAATACATAGCTGTGCTTAATAATAGGTTATTAAAGGTTAATTTGTGCTCTTGTGAGCCCTGCACTAAGTATGAAACATGTATCGCAGGCGCCCACATCTAGCATCACTTGAGAGCATTACTGATGCGGTTCATAACAGTTCACAACAGTTTCACATCATGTTATGAATATAAGTTTAGGTTCATAATATAATTGTTGCATATCATAAATCATTATTCAATAAAGAATTCATTACCAAATTAAAATAAGACAGCATCAAAACAGAAACAGATAAAACACCCTTACACAAATAAAAATGTAAAACAACAAAAAAATAAAATCCCACCTCCGAAACCGACAATCTTCATTAAATAAACCGTACGGATAAAGAGTGAAAATAAACCGGTTAAAAAGCGGATAAACAGCGTGTAAACGGAAAAAATAACGGATAAAAATCAAGAGCAAATTGTAACAGGCCCCCAATGAGGCGTCAAAATGCGGAAAAATAAAAAAAAACATGGCGGCGCGAGGAACATAACAAGCTGCGATGAATGTTAACTAGCTGGGGAGGGCTGGGGCACACTGGGAGATCACAACTTTTTAAATAATTTTTTTGCGTATGATTTTGGTAGTAAAATATTTCAATTGAGTGTGGTTGTCCTTGCATGAATGTTTATTGTCGCACATTAAATATAATTTATGAATTTATCCGTGGATTTTATTACGGTGAACCATTAATTTTGATATGGCTAGTTACATCAAAATATTTTATGGGTCTGAGTAGATGAAAATCCAATTAGATTGGCAAACTTACAATTGTATTAGTAGTTTCACCAGAAAAAAAAAATTCTAATTAAAATAAATGTACGTATGTAATTCTTATTAATCTATGTAAGTAATTCAAATCAGACTAAGCCGTAGTCTGGTAGGTGGTTTTTATCAAGAATTAAAGTCTACTGTAATTGCCAAAATAACCTAGTGCAATACCATCCATAAGTAAGAAAGAAAAAAAAAACACGCACTGCACCTAATATACATCCACCCTTAAATTGTACCGTAGGGCGATTTAAAAAATGGCTGATTCTCACTCAATCACGTCAACATCATGGCGGTCAAATGCAATGAGTAGAGAATCACCCTTCTCTGTAAAAGAGTAGAAAAACAGTAATACAGTGTTTTAATAATAGGCAGTACCGCTATTAAAAATAGGGAGTGATTATATCTTTTAAAAATAGGGAATAATACTTCCTTTTAGAAATAGGGCGTAATACTGTCTTTTAAAAACAGGGATCACTCCCTATTGGAAAAAAAGTAGTACAAAGTCTACCCTTGTCCTTCTTTTTTTCTAATAAGGGTGGTAAGGGAATCTTATTGGTTCGATTTTATGTTGAAATTGAGGAGGGTGTAAAATTGTGATGGCGTAGTTTATAAAAATAATAGAGTTTCAAAAAGCATGAGTGTAAAAAAGTTGTAAATGGTTTTATTTTTTATAAAAAGTGTAGATTGTTGTTCTTTTTCAGTTTAACTTATGTATTTTGATTCTCAAATTTTTTATAAGTTAAGTCGTTACTAGAATTATTTATTTTTAATAGGAAATAATGGACTCTTTAATGAATTATGATTTGTGAGGGTGTATGATGAAAACTTATGATCCGTTTTATCCATTCCATCAGTAGAATTGTAAATTGCATTTAATTTATCAAGTTTTATATGAAATGAAGGCCTGAATCTTTAAAATGAATGTCTTTAATTTAAATTAGAATAACGTAGATTCGCTGCGTGATATCATCATTTACATCCTATTATTAATGAATTTAAGAGCACTATATACTCGCCTAAATAAATTAAGATGTTCATCCATTCTTAACCCTTAAAATCAAAAACCGCTTAATCACCGCAAAATCACTCCATAAGCCCTAGCGAGCAACAGGTCACATTTCCCTACACTTTACCATCTTTTTTTCGTCCGGTCGAGAATATAAATCGCTTTTTAAGTGTCCAGGGGCATTTTTCCCCGAGTGTTAACAGATTTTTACGCCCGGATATCCGGGGTTTATTTTACTGGGTAATTCACTTGACTCCGGATGTAAACATTTTTTTTTTGCTTTTTTCGGGTTAAACGACATGTTTGTCGAGCAATTTGTAAATCATGGCTTTATCATGATGAGAGTGAAAAATGGAAGAGGAAATTGTACGGAAAAAGTGGTTTGGTGAAGTGGCTTATTAAGATGGATTGCCTGCTTGATTTTTATAATTTTCACCCGTTTTGGCTGTGGGTGATTTATTTTTGTATACGGTATCTAAGATTCATATTATATTAGTAATATAAAGAAATCATTATTTAAAGTTTATTTTTAATCTACTGAACGAGATCGGGTAACATTAAGAAATAAATAAAGTTATTCTATATCCAGGACATAACATAACTGGTTGGATCTATAGATCATATCTTTTTACGCTTTACAGTCAGATATTTGAGCCCTTAGTAGGTGAGCAACAGCAACCACATTATAAAATATATACTTTAAATTACAATATGAATATAATAATTATACTGTTGAAATACTTGCAGGAATTTTAATTATTCCTTGAACTTAACGTCCTTGTTTTACAGGTAATTGTATAAAACTTTCAAAAATTGTTGGTTTGTTTCTTTGTTTGTCTTTCTAGTGGCAACAGGGCAAGAAATCGTCAAGATTTTTGAGGTTGATGTTAATCACGACACTAAGATAAGCTATTATTAATCTTGAAATAGCTCAAAAGAATCCACGAGTGATATATGTACCACGTAGTTATGTATTACATACTTTTAAGCTACATAACATAATTCCTCCACCATCAAAGTATGATCAAACTGCTTACATTAGTTCCACTATATGCCAGCTAACCAAACATGTCTTATAATCGAAGTAATTTCACATAAGTAGCTCGAACGGGGAGACTTAGGGGGTAGAAGGGGGTAGATGGTAATCAATTTAATTGGAAATTTCCTTTGATTAAACGCAAAGACGTTGTTAGAAGTTGACCTAATAAAACAGGGAGGGTCGGCAGAATAATTTGACAAGCAGTTACAATTCAGGGGGATTAAAATCTATAATATACAGGTTTATTGTAGGTCCCGATTATTTTCATAGTGTGGCAGCGTTCAAACTCAATAATAACTATTATTTCAAGTTATGTGTGGATTACTTAGCTAAAAGAACTCCCCCAACGAATTAATTCTCCAGGGAGTCACGACTCTCAGTAATGAGGAATACGAGTAAAGAGGAGGAGCAGCGTTCAGCTACGTTAGAGGTCTTAAGTTTGAAGATTCTATTGTAAAATGAAGCATTTAATTTTAATACTGGCATGATCCACTTTTGATGATATATTGTTAGTGCAGGTACATATCTCGGTCCAGGTGATTTGGGGAGCCAATTGAAGTATCATTTTTTTTTACCTATAAATCTATTTTTCAAATAGAAGATTTATTTACAAGTCTTTAATAATAATAATGCAATATAATTTTATTTATATTTTTACAACACTTCCCACAGGTGAAAGGCGACAGCAACACCTGGACAAGAGAGGCGATAAAAAGGTAATATTAGTGTATATATAACAGCTATTGAAACCTTGACTGCAAACGGGTAGTGTTTTTGTGTTACTGGGTACAAACGAATTTTTTAAGAATATTTAGGCACTAGAGAAGCCTGAAATAATTTTTCACATTACAGATTGAGATATTCTTTTCATGGAAGTCGTTTATTGGCAAATGCATTATATACTCGTTTATTTATATTGATATTAAAAATAAACTCAACGTCACTTCAATACAAATAAGCAAAAAAAAATAAACGTTGACTTCCGTTACGTTACTTGACTATGTCTTACATTACTTTTTTATTATTTAAGATCCATTAACATCAATTAATATAAACAAACACAATTCACCATTACACGAACATCTTAACATGCGAACGCTACTAAATTCGTATATCTTAAAATTTCCACCCAGTGAATCTTGCGGCTCGAGATTATGGCAATAAAATTTATGTGAAACCCGCATCGGGCAAGTTTACCCGGGCTTGGATAGTCTATACTGCTTATATGGGCAAGATAGACTTTGGAAAGGAGTGATTATTGCTTATTGGATAGTACTTTCTTATCTGACTTGAAAAAAAAGGATTCTTAATTCTACTGAATGTTTTTTAACAAGAAGTTTTTTACCAAAAGAGTAGATATCGTTAAAATATTATTAATCTACATCTGAATATAGGTTATATTTTTATTATATTTAAAGCTCATGTGACTTATAATTAATATTTTTTCACATTCTTTCCTAAATTTGTAGCGTGGGTTATTATCATATTTTGTCTACAAATAGATCTCAGAATATTTGATGAACGCCTTTTATTTATTTACTAGCTGTGCCTGCGACTTCGTCCGCATGGAATAGTTATTTTGGGCATTCATTCTTAGAATTTTGAACCGTATTCGCAGCGAATGCGACGGAAGCCCTCAAAGATGAATAATTTTCCCCGTTTTTTCCACATTTTTCATTGTTTCTTCGCTCATATTAGTTGCAGCGTGATGTTATATAGCCTAAAGCCTTCCTCGATAAATGGTCTATTCAACACAAAAATATTTTTTTCAATTCGCACCAGTAGTTCCTGAGATTAGCGCGTTTAAACAAACAAACAAACAAACTCTTCAGCTTTAGAATATTAGTATAGATTTATTAATAAATGTAACTTACATGCTAATCTAAACACTACATTATCAAACTGTACAATATTAAAATACTGTAAAAAGAATCCTCGAAGGTGACTGACTGACTGACATAGTGATCTACCAATGCACAGCCCAAACCACTGGACGGATCGGGCTGAAATTTGGCATACAGGTAGATGTTAAGACGTAGGCATCCGCTAAGGGTTTTTGGCAACGCTACTTTTGAAGGGGTGAAATAGGGGATGCAAGTTTTACTTCTTAATCATCAATATAATGAAAAAATATATAACCTCAACCTGTTCTACAGTAACTTAATTTTTTTTAGTTGGCCATAGTCTTGATCTCAAACAAGACTACAACGCAAGTATTTCGAAGGCTTTCTCTAAAGGCTTCACTATTGACTGGTAAATTATCAAATGATTACCTAATACTCGAATTTAAAACTTAAATAGAGGTTTATGAATGAAACATACGCAATGAAGTGATTAAGTTATTTCAATAGAATCCACTTACAAAGAAGATGCGTGAGCGTTGATAAAGAACTCAAGTTACGTTGTTAGGAAACTTAACTGATTATTAACTTGTCATTAAGGTACAGGTTTCTGAACGTAGCGATCTTCAAAGTGAGAGTGAATTGGTTCTTACTGGATTAGCCATTGTAAATTAT
Organism: Macaria liturata; assembly: GCA_964023185.1. Lineage (NCBI taxonomy): Eukaryota > Metazoa > Arthropoda > Insecta > Lepidoptera > Geometridae > Macaria > Macaria liturata. The sequence continues at coordinate 2,472,179 of OZ026831.1, read as the reverse complement.
AATGATCGCTTATCGTCAGGTAAAAACGGCTTTTTGAAAATGTTCCCTATAAACAATTTAACAATTCTTTATGACATATTTTTATACATCACATCTTTTATATATCACTAAGCACATAACGGCATGTTTTGGCAGCCACATTGGGGAGCCAGTCTGTATTCATTTACCACCAGGTCAGGGTCGTTTATGGTTCGTAATAAAAATACAGAAAATATCTTTTCTTTATATAAAATTTGTATATAAGTATTATATCCGTTATCTAGTACCCACGACACAAGCGTTTGCTTAGTGTGGGGCTAGATGGCGTTGTGTGCAATGTCCCGAAATATTTATTTTTTATTTTATCTAATAGTTATTTATAGATGATGAATGATATTTTTTTGTACTCTTGATAACAAAAAAAACAAAGATTGGAAACGCCATACAAATTCACATCGTCAGTCCTTAATTATAAATGATAAAATAACCTAGAGACTTCTTAACTCACTAGACTTCTTATATCATACAACTCATCATTATCATCAGCCTAATGAGACCCAATGCAGGCTATAGGCCTCCTCCCTCTTATGCCAAGACTCCCTATAATCATACAAGTATAAAACGTTATTCAAGAAACAATATCAACCAACCAAACTACAAAGAATCAATAAAACACCATCTCTCACACACATAAATTCATATTCAAACCGCGTATCTTAGACGTGCCTCCAACTAAGTAAACACCCATATTTCACCGCATAAAACTACAGCGCAAAGCGAACACATACACACACACACACACACAACATAAAACTGTATCATATAGGGCGCTTCCCAAGACGATATTAATATTAAGATTAAGACCCGGGCAGAGCTACGAGATACATCTCAATCGAAACTCACCCCTATTTATAATACATAAGGGTTATATTACAATGTGTGTGTGAAAGGGTGGAAGTAAGGGGGTGAGTATACTTGAGGGAGAATGTAAAAACCACCCCCGCGATCGACTTATATGCTGTATCAAGACGTTAGAGAGCTCCGCGGAATGGGGTCGGATATGCAAAATTTGGAGGGCGGTGAAAAATAAATAAATAAACAAAATCATAGTAATTTTGTGATACTGTTTAGATTTGTTGTTGGTTATGTATACATAACAAAGAACAAAAGAAAATTAAAATTAAAATATTCAGCGGTAGGTACACAGCGCCATCTAGCCCCACACTGAGGAATTGAGGCTTGTGTTGGTTGAAGGTGTTAGATAACGGATATAATGCTTATATTTTTCAAACTATGGGTGGAATTTTTAATAAGTACATATGAATAAGTAAAATATTCAAACTCAAGGTTTCGCGCGTCGCGTAAGAAGATTGCTAAATTGGGATATTGTTATTTTCATTCTAAATAATTTAAAAAAAATTACGTATAACCGCTGGATTGTAGTTCGTAGGAAACACAGCTTCCGGTAAAGCGTGTACTTATTTATTCCGGCACAAGAAAATAATAGTACGTTGCACAAAAAAACTTAAAGAAAACCCTTTTTTTTGTTTTAAACGTTAAGTTGGGTACTCATCAACGTTTCGGGATTTAGTTCTCCGATTCCAGTTCCCTACAAACGGTTGTATAGTAAGGTTTACAGTATATTTAACTAGATTATTTGTATAAAAAAAATATTGTATTTTTTTTACTTTCCTCAGAACTATATATATATATATATATATATATTTTACGTGGGATAGGTTTACATTTGACTACAGCCTGCCTGATGTTAAGCATTTCCCCTATACGACCGCACCCCCGCGGTGCGAGGCGCGCGCCATGAATTTTACCTCGCCTCGTTCCCGCGAGCTCCACACCTACATATTTATTATGTACTACTTATGTACTACATACAGGGTGGATGTAAAACGAACGTATTTACATTTTAATAAAATTTTACATAAAAATTGGTTTTTGCTATGATCGCCGCTGACAAAACATCTAATAACTGCTAAAATGTGTTCTGTAATGGATTTAAAGTACTTATACGTAAACAATTTATTTTCTAGCATTTTCTATGTGCAGATTTTTGACCCTCTTCAGCTTAATTATATGTATAGATAGATAAATGTACTACTTATGTACTATATACAGGGTGGATGTGAGATGAGCGTATTCACATTTTTATCATACGAGTACAGTAGCCAAAATGCATTTGTTGGTTTATTCGTCTCGTCTGTCGCGCGCCTACGGGGCGATGGTTCAACCAGATTTTCGGCGTGGTGATAGTATAGGGTTCTGAAAGTAATATAAGCTTTAGCCTCTACTTTACTTTATTGAGAAAAACTCTATTTAATCGATTTTGATGAAAATTACACGGCTCCGTAAGTTAAACATATCTTTAATTTTTTTTTAATCCTGCTATAAAAATAATCATATCATTATCAATATGAAAATTCCGTAGAAAAAATACACAACAAAATAAGCCCTACCTTTGTAAGAGTTTACTTAGATCGATTAGAAGAAATTCGTTCATACGAAAAGCGTTTAGATTTCTTTAAAATTGATAAGATCATTGATAGGCATATAAAGGCGGATCTAATATTTCTCCATAAAATTATACATAACAAAGTAAACTGTCCCATTCTTTTATCAAAATTTAGACTCAGAGTGCCATACCGTTACCCGCGTAAACCTGCTAATTTGACACCATTTGCACCAGTCCTTCGTAGAACTGTATTAGGTGCGAATTCACCAGTGCCCAGAATAGTTAATTTAGCCAATAGATACCACAGTAATGTAACTGACCTAGATATATTTTGTGACTCTGTATCCAAATTCAAAATGCATGTGACTTCTGCGTTGAGAGCCGGTGAGGCCCAGCCCTGCAGTGGAATCCCACTTCGAGGCTCAAATGTATAACCAGTCTCAGAACCTGGGTGTGGGCATCCTCGTCACCCCAGCTAGCTGCTTGGCGGTACTCGACGGTGCCCCACAGTTAAAACTAAACTATTTTGTTCATAAAAACAGATTATTCCTTGTATATTTGCTAGATGCTGTACTGTGGCCAAATTTCCATATTAAGCTTCTTGATGTACCTAGTAAGTACCCTTGGTATCACACTAAATATATTTTAATGTTGCATAAATTTCAAATCCATAACTTGTTAAGTTCCTAAACACCATTGCTATTGTTTACAACTAGGATTAGTTTGTAAATATATTTTCACTATCTTTACTTATTGTAGTAATAATAAAATTGTGCATGCTGTGCTTAGCTTCAATAGGTAATACATTTTGTATATATATACAAAAATACTAGTGTAAGATAAATGTATCAATGTTTTTACCAATGTTAAGCCAAAATAAATAAAATAAAAATAAAATAAATAAAATAGATAAATCATCTTACTCAAATTTGATTGAATTGTGACTATCAGATAAAGTTTTTAGCTTGTATGCAAAATATTATATGATTGTATTTTTAATAATATACGATAACAAAATAAATGATTTGCAGTAAAAATACTAACAAACACCCTGTATATTACTTGTGTCTATGTAAAGACCTACCTACTTAATATTCTGAACCGAGGCGTGCGAAACTACGTAAGAAACAGAACTCGCGCTAAGATGCTTTCATATTTTATATACGTACATAATATGTGTATAATGTGTGTTTGTATCACACTCATATGATAAAATAAAGTTTGTCCGTGAGCGTGTATATCTGTTACTTCTTAACGCTCAAATGGCTGAACCGAATTGGATGAAATTTGGTATGGAAGGAGACTATACCCTGTCTTTCCTGCGGACTACAATCCAGGGGTCTTCAAATCTAGAGTTACAAAGTATCTTCTAGGTAAGCGTGTTACACTCTAGGCTGCTGCAATGCTTAACATCCAGGCAGGCTGTAGTCAAACGTAAAACTATCCCACGCAAAAAAAAGAAACTGACCGATCCTGGATTATTAGATATGAACTTACATAAAATAAAGCTAAAGACGCACGAAAGACTACAGCAATTAGAAAAAATATATTTAGGGATACTTAAAATAGATAGCAGAACACGTTCTAACAGCTTCAAGAATTTGCATATATTTGTTAATTTTTGCATAATGCGCGCAAAAATTTGTCATCATCATGATTTTTTATAAGTAGGTAGTATTAATCCTGTAATTAATAAAGGCAACTATTTATTCCGAAACACCGCGAGTGAAGCCGCGGGCATCCACTAGTTAACATAGCTAGTTATAATGTATGTTTGTATGTGTAAATATATTAAACATATACATATTATGTTTAACCGCAGAGATTTTCGTGATTTAGATTATGTTTGTTTCAAAGAGTATTGTTGTATGTTGTTAGGAAATTTCATTGATAAGTCTTGTTAAATGTTAAATTATTAAAATTTTGAAGATGTTTTTTTTAAGTGGAAATAAGAGAATTCAGATAAGTACTCATTTCTTGTTTCACTGTTTTATCATGAAAATGAGAAATTTATTATATCTGAAGGACATACTCGTACAATATTTTAGTGAGTTATTCTTAGTCTTATTTAATTTAGACTTCTACACTATTTTAGTTTAAAGAACACTAAAATAAAAACACACATAGTAATTTTGATATGCGACATAATTCATCTAAAATGTTTCTCTCTTGAGTTGTATTTCCTCATGACTGAGGGTCGTGACACCCCCGCAGAGTTATTTCGTTAGGGGAGTTCTCTTGCGCAGATACATCGTGGTGGGCGCCCAGGTCCTTCCACCGAAGACACATGTCCTCAGATATTGTGGTACTCAAACATGTCGGTTTCCTCACGATGTTTTCCTTCACCGTTAAAATACAATCATTGGTGTAGGGTCGGATTCAAACCAGGTTGCGTCTGGATGAAAAACAGTCTCTGGAACCGCTGAGCCACACTCGTTTTACTAAAATATTTATTTTGATAAAACTCTCCATGTATCTCTGCATAACTAATTACTTGTACCTGCTGAAAGTTCAAATTATTTTCTTCATTTCGTTCGCAACATATGCTCGCCGTATCTCCTTTTTACAACCTGACATGTGTCCTCTCGGGGGAGACCCGGCACAGTTAGCATGCAACCCGCATCCAAAACAAAAACATCCACCATTTTACTAAAATCCCACGAAATTAAAACTAAATCGCGCGACCCGAATTCAAATCTCGAACCTCACGCACACACGCAAAGACCCCGCAAAAACACCAATGAACGACGCGCATTTAAATTTCAAACGCAACTATAATGCTAGCAGGTATCGTCAACCCTCGGTAAGAATTTGCAAAAATATACGAGTAGTTATAGAACGAGGGGTGGCGCCTCCCGAGAAGGTGTGAGGGGTAGGAAGTGGGTGAAGTAGCGGGGTGTTTCTACGCCGGCGGGGTGTCTCCTAAAAACGGTTAAGTAGCTCCCCCTCCTCGCTATAACTATTTTATGCGTCCCCTTAGAAAGACAGCGGAGATGGGCCCCCGCGATACCATAGGCGTAGCCGGAATGGGGGAAGTTAAATTTTAATACGTCTAGTCGGTTAAGAATTCATGGTGGATTTATAATTAAATGCCTAATTAAGGTATGGCGTTGTTTTCCGTATATGAGGCGCGTATGAATTTTAATGTTTCGGTTAATCTTTATGTTTTTAGAGAGTATAGTGTGGGAAGTTGGGAGTTTTTAGATGGTGTTTAGGTATGATATTACGTTGTATGCAATGTCTTGTTTTGTATGTCATGTTTTTTATTATTTTGGATTTAATAGAAAATTTACGTTTCTTTAATATCTAATAGTTTGAAATTTATCTACATTTAGCTTGTTTAAAAAAATATTTCAAGTTCATGTCGCTATACTTAATGTTCACTTGACATAACACGAAATCTGCTTCGACACACATTGAACAAAATTAATCGCAAAACTGAATGTATGTATGCACAACACTGTGTGTTCTGACATATCTCACCACATACTGACATCCAAACATTCAATTTAAATTCACCTGCTTGATCCACTTTACACTCTTTTTTTATAAGTACAGGTTTTACAAACCCCTTGTATTGTTATACTTGAGAAGGAAGACCATTTCTTATAAAACAGGTTCAAGTTGTGAGGGGTAGTCGTGGGAAAATTGATAAAAAAAAAAAATTATATGTTTTTTTTTGTTTTACGTAATTTATAAATGCTGTTTTCTAATGTTTTATTTTTAGAATTATATAAGTAATATATATAACTAATTATATTATAGTTTAGTTATCTAGCAATAGATGTGTTATTAATATTTTATTTGCCAGATAAGAAACTCATGTGATACAAACTACAGAGTCTCGAGTGGCAATTAACACAATTCTAAATATTATTAATGAATTACATTTATCAACGATATATATTAATTTTATTTTATTTATTATACGTGGAAATTCTGAAGTTTAATAACTCAGTACGCGGTGTTTAATCACTGCCAAAATACCTTCTAAGCTTTTATTTTACTTCAAAATGAAAACCAGTACCCGCCCTTTGTTAATAGGTCTAGATCCATCTACGCCCTGTCCATCTTCCCACAACCTTTTCACTGACCTTATATTCTCACGACCTATTTCTTTAAGCCGGTATCTTTCAAATCTACTCTTTTATTGTGGTAAAGAAATAAAAATCGTAAACTAGTAAAACTACTTACCATTCAATGAAAGGCAAAATTTACCCCGAAATGGGTAAAACAGGTTGGTAAAATTGTGTAACTTTGGTCCGATTCTCACAAAACTACAATTCAATATATAACAGGTTTGAGACCTGTCGTATTGTCCGGAGGGGCATCTTTACCCGATATAGATAAATGCTGAAATAAAATTAAGATCGCAATTGTATCGGCCGAAACCAGTTTTAGATAAAAAAGGGAGACGTATACAGTAAAAGAAATACAGCACGGTCTTGAAGTTTCTTTTGAAAAACTAGTGTTAAGTGACGTTTTGAGGATAGTGAAATTTAAAAAAAGTCTTGGGAATCAGTGCCGGTTTTATGACATTTTGTTAAGAAGTAGCAAAAGTAAAGTCTTTTGTAATAAAAAACCGGCTAGTAAATGTTGTACTTTGCAGTATTTGGTATTACATGCCTTTTTAATCTTATGATATTTTGTATAAGCATCTCATATTTAAATGTTTGATAGTATGTATTACAATGGTTACTTTAGTAACTGTAACAAGCAGCACATGACTGTATTAAGCTAAAAATTGAGTGCTTTTTTTACATATGTTTGTTTTGTATGTAATGTTTTTTTTTTCAGTAAATTGGTACAAAAAACACACACACTATAATTATAGGCACTTTTTTTTACCTGTTTCCCAACATCAATTCCTCACTGCGTGAAAATGTTACTAACCCCTGCCCGCTGCTTATACTCATGTAAAAAGCCAACGTCTAAGGCGCGAGGCGGGGCGGGGTGCGGGTGGGGGCCGCGGTTGTGTACACACCTGCCGTAAGCTAGTGTGGGTGCATTCTAAGGATGCCTGGTTGAAGAGGTTAGAGGAAAGAGGTTCTTTACTAAGTTTTTTTTTTCAATTTATACGATGTGTCATCCACGTGTATGTATTAAAAATTCGATCATTGCTACTGCACTCTATCGATAGGTTTTCAAGCGTTGTAATGTAGTCTTGTTGTTAAAGAGAGAGTTATATATCCTATTTTACTTACGAAAAATGCAAGAAAATTATTAAATACATTCCGGAAAAACTTTAACATTAGATTAAAAAGAAAACACTTCTATAAACTAAATTTGAATTTTGTATTATTACTAACAGTAAGTAACTTCATTATAAAACATATGTGATACAATTATATTATTGTTTAATAAAAAAATCATTTAAATAAAAACATACTAATAAAAAAAAATATCTGAACTGTTTTGCCAACCCTACGACTTTAATTTTAAATGTGAGCCTTATATTTTCATTGAGATAGTTTTTGCGTTGCATCGGTGAGAGTTTGCTTCTACGTATGTGTGCGTTAATACCGTATTGATTTAGCTCGAGCGGTAAGTCAGTAAGTTTGGTCTTGAGATGGCGGTTTATTTTTTGTGTGAAATTTAAATTTGGAACGGAAAATGTGTTTTGTGTGTGTGTGTAATTGAGGATGGAGTAGAGAGATTTTTTGTGAAATGTTTTGGTGAAGATGTCAACAAGTTGCTATATTGATTTAGGTACTTTTTATATGAATATTTCAGGTTAAAATTTACATTGGTAACTTAATAAAAAATGTACTCACATATTCGTTAACCTAGTTTCATTGCCAATAACAATAATAACAAGGAATATGTAATGCAATACTGCTGGTATATTGTCTTTTTGTCAAAAATGCGTACAATAAAAACGTAAAAACACACTTGCAAGTGGCATCACGTGGCATAAGTGCGTTAAAACATTACAAATTCGTAATTCTTAAAGTTTCTTTCAAATAAAATTAGAAAAAGTGACATAACACACACATCACACCCGAACTTTCCCTCACACATTTTATCTATATACTTAATTAAAAAAATGCAAAATAAAATCTCTCCCGCCCCAAATGTTGCGAACCTCTGCCCCGCTCGGCAGAATTCGAAAAAGCAACCGTCTAAGGAGGCGGGTGGGAGGGGGCTCTTATATTTTAAGATGGCTTCCGCGCCACAGTTACATGGTAGTTACTGCCAGTATCGACGCGCCGTTGCCTCGTTCTACCCTCCGTGGAATTTCGCCCAGATTTGTTCGCTGTTTGCCGTCTAGCAAGATGAGGGAATAGGATTTTGTGGTTTTATAAAAGTAGATATATTTATATACTAGGTATATATTTTTTTCTAGATGTGTTTATTTTTAGGTTCTCTCTTGAGTCGTATTCCCTCATGACTGAGGCTCGTGACTCCTCACAGAATTAATTCGCTAGGGTTCTCTTGTGCACTATATAGGTACATCGTGATGGGCGCCCAGGTCCTTCCACGGAAGACACATGTCCTCGGATATTGTGGTCCTCAAACTTGTCGATTTACTCACGATGTTTTCCTTCACCGTTAAGGGAGTGCAAATCCACATATGACTTGAAAATACAAGTCATTGGTGTAGGGCCGGATTCGAACCAGGGTGCATCTAGATGAAAAACAGACACTGGAACCGCTAAGCCACACTCGCCTTTTCGGTTAGGTATTTATCATTATTAACATTACTTTTTTGGGCATAGAGTGGGTTGTTTTGTTAGGCAATCGAGTTGGAGCATAAATAGCAGCATTGCCTACTTATTTATGGAAGAATAGTTTTAGACATGTTATGCTGAAAAATGAGACGCAATATACATTTTATGAAATGAGATTTTTCTTCTTATATCTGATTTATGTGGTTGCAACGTAGTAAATGGAAACATGATACTTATGTTGATATTCTTATTTCTTTCGAATGTTATGTATGTTTCTCCTAATAAATCATTCTGTGGGTATTCACGACACTCCGTAATGAGGAATACGACTTAAAAATAGGGATGTACTGTAAGAAAAGTGGTTGGTTCTGATTCGTCATAGAGAATTTTAGGAATGCTTTACAAAAGTTTACAAACTAGAAGAAAAATCTAACGGCAATAATAAAAGCTCACAAACAAGACTGATGTCTAATTTTGTCATTCGGTGCTGGATGACAAACTTTCTAAAATTAGACCACAACACCGTAGCGCTTTTTTAATTATTGCCCAGGCATTAGGTATGTATGTCTTTGCCATGACTCAAACTCAAAATGTTGTATTACGTTTTATGACTATGAATATACTATGGAATGACGGCCTCCGAAGAATGAGAATCAAACCTGGGACAAAGAATATTTGAGCTCTTACGTTATCTTCTTCTTATCGAATGAGAGTGGCCAACTCTGGTGTCGAGAGTTTTCAAACCGCCCTAGGGGCCTCTGACATGGCAAACCGACTGCGGTACTAGACGAACAGCCGGGACCTACAATTTAACGTGTCATCCGACCCACGGAAGCGCCTAAAATGAAATGCCACTTTTCGGTCACCCATCCTTTCGTTATAATAATATCTCTTAGATGTTTCCTGAACCTCTCAACAGATTGTCTGTACATCCTATACTACAGCGTTGCTTAAGTTGTGGTCAAACGTAAGCCTCAAGACGTTAAAAAGCCAATTTATAATAATATTTATTAGACATACCTATCAAACATCCTCACACACACACACGCAAACATACTAACCTACATCCATCCCACATTCACACCACATACATCTCTGTATAATTTCTACATAGATATACTATACATAATACATAAATATCTTACAATTTCTCCTCGCACGTACTATCCAAGTATAAGACGCCTCGACGTGCCCAAGAAACGATATGTAATTATGTAAATAAGTAACGTTGCGAAGTAGCGAGTTATCACCCCTCCACCCCCCACTCGGTAAAACACCCCCTCACCCCCTCTCGCGAAAACTACCAGCGATATTATAACTTCGTATGCGGCGGAAGGTAGTATGGAGACAGATCTTGTGCTTTTAATCATAAACCGTCTTATTACAAAACGCTGTTTAAATATTAGTCGAAGAATTTGAAAATAAAATGTCGGTTCTTGTTGTTCAAACATCACATACAAACAATCAAAATGACATTTTCAAAATTGAAAGTACTTACGTGCAAATATTGAAACATAATATAAACATGTAACACTGAAAATGACAATTTGGGAACAAAACTAGCGTTCTAGATTAATTTATGTAAAACTAGCTGGTGCCTGCGACTTCGTCCGAGTGAAATAGTTATTACCATAAAAACGGTTCTAGCGAGTTAATCCTAAAAGATAGACATATTATACTGTCGCGGACATTTTGTTAGATCATTTTAAGAGGAATAATTCTTACATACATAGTTTTTTGATATCTTGAACCGTTTTCGCAGCGCACGCAACGGAAGCCCTCAAAGATAAATAATTTTCCCTGTTTTTTCCTCATTTTCCATTGGTTCTCCGCTCCTATTAGTTGCAGCGTGATGTTATATAGCCTAAAGCCTTCATCGATAAATGGTCTATTCAACACAAAAAGAATTTATCAATTCGCACCAGTAGTTCCTGAGATTAGCGCGTTCAATCAAACAAACAAACAAACTCTTCAGCTTTATAACATTAGTATAGACATACAGCTTGGGTCACATTTTTTTTGATATGCGTGATAAAAAAAACATTATCTCCCCCTAAGAAGCCTTTTCCATAGTTTACAAGCCCTTCCTTCGCGCTCGCTAAGAAGTGTTCAAAGCGGGCGCCATCTTGAATCTCATCCCGGTCTCACCATCTCGTTACTTACGTGCGAGATAATGTATTAAAATACCTACTGGAGGTAGGGATGGGAATATTGTAAGTAGGTTATTCGAATAACTATTGTAATGATGTTATTTTTTTCTTAATATTTTCTTAAACGTTTTACCTTATACAGGGTTACTTACTTACACATAACTTATTAAAGTGGTTGGTCTAGATACGTGTAAAATAACAACTTGTTTACTAGGACTTCTAAAAATTCACGAAAAATATCAACTGTGAATATTGTGGATAACCAAAGTTAGAACCAAATTATTTTATTGCGATTTTCCAAAACTCATAGAACAAAAGTGTTCCGCTTTTACACCATAGTAGTGCGACAGATCTTCGTGGTACAGTGATAATATACGGTTCTGGGCTACTTTTTGTCCCGTAGCAACGCTAGCAAAGCAGCAGGCATCCACTAGGCGAAGATAATATACTGAATATACTTGCCTTGTCTATCTTATTGTCTATATTTTTGCTAAATTAGAAGTCATTTATGAACTATAAATTTTTTGATGCCCTGCTAGTAAATGTAAGCAGGCAGGTAAAAATGTATAGTTTATGAATGGCTTCTACGTGTATGTAGGGAATTTTGTTTCCTAGTTTTCTTTTACATACAAATAGTAAATAATATGTGCTAGAAATAAAAATCGCCCTAAGAGACAACCGCACAACCAACACAGTGATCAAAGATAGTTGGACTGAAAAATTTTTGCCACAAATTAACCACAAAATTTTACGCATTCGAATAATTTATTCACTTTCTCATTTCTAAACATAACTATACCTATTTACGTATAAACAGTGTATAATTTACGTAGCGTTCGTAGCACCGTAGCTAGTCGCTACGCCGTAGGCGCTACGTAAGTGATTTTTGATGAATATTTAATTCTGTTTTGAGCTCCCGAGTTTCAGACTAATCTTTTAGATCATTGTAAAAGTTGAATTTAATTATATTTTTTCATTGTTTATTAATGTAGAAGATAAATAAATAGATGTCTAGCCTTTTATTCTTACCAAAATAAGATAGTGTCATATGACATGCTATCTTAATTTGTGAGGTATAATTAGGGTTGTGATTTGATAATAAGTTTTGATGTTCTAATATTCTAATATATTTGATATTAAATATATCAGTCAGGCAATCAAGTGATACTAGAAATCTACAATTTAACGTGTGCGAGACGCGCTCCAATAATATCGACACTATGTCGACACGGTCACCCATCCAAGAAGTGACCTCAGCGGCACTTGTTGGACTTACATATCTATACAGAAATATTTCAAATATTTTTCATTTCTTATAATAGATATCTTTCAAAAGAAGATGATATTGCTTGTAAAGCAAACACACTACCGTAATCTATCTTTCCTATACAAAAAATAATGTAACTGACCTAACTTGTTGTTGAACCATGTTTCTTTTTAATATCTCAAAGAAACCTGCTTTATGCTCTCATTCCAAAACAAACCTGTTTAATCTCTAGTTCCTATCAGTAAGCTATTGGCAGCTATCACTAAGTTCGAACCCGGTTTGAATTCGAAATCATAAGAACCGGACTGACTTTGTTCGCTCTCAATCTAACTTTGCGCTGCTTTCTTAGGTAGGGTTGTCAAATAAACTCAATCTTATTTAAAACACCTTTTTCAAAACTTTTGTTGGCCTGTTAGCTTAGTTGGTAGTGGCTATGCCTTTTAATCTAGGGTTGCGGGTTCGATTCCCGCATGACAAGTAATTATGAATTTTAAGTTTTATTATTACTTGTGTTGAGTCTGGTCGTTTCTGTGTATAATAAGTACATACATGTATTTACAAAAAAAAAGTAAATAAGTATTATATCCGTTGTCTAGTACCCACGAAACAAGTGTTTGCTTAGTGTGGGGCTAGATGGCGCTTTGTGCAATGTCCCGGAATATTTATTTATTTTTTAACTCGGAATTATTGGTGTTCGTATCTACAGCCTGCCTGTTGTTAAACGCCACTGTAGACTAATATGTGGCAAGCTTGCTTAGAAGAAACCTATTTATTCTAGACTTCAGATTTGGGTTATGATTTTCAAGATACATCATCATCATCATCATCCACAACCCTTGGGATCCCACTGCTGGGTATAGGCTTCCCTTTTTATGTGCCATCTGCGTCGATCTTGTGCAGACCTCATCCAGGTTGAACCCAAGATACAAGACTCCAGCAGGGTGTTTCACAAATTCGGAACGTTTCCGCTCGGAAACGAAACGCCAACCGTAGATCTCCCTGTAAATTCTACGATTGGTGGACGACTGTTATTGGTTAAAAGAAGTCAGTTTTGACGTCTTTGATTGGCGTTTCGTTTCCGAGCGGAAACATTTCGACTTTGTGAAACCCCCCGCAGGTAATCTTTTGTTTTTTTATGTTTTTGAAATAAAATAATGAATTGCATAAAGGAAATGTTTAATTTATAGTAACATTAGAACTAAGCAAAATAGCTTATTAAATAATTAAAGTAAAGTAATAAAAGTAAATCTAAACTACGACTATAATAATAAAAAGAAACTATCATCTAAAATGTCCATGCCATAATTAATGTAAATTAAGTAATAGATAATTAAAGTACGATCAGAATAAAAGGTTAAAATGAGCTAAATTAATATTATAAGAAAAACTAAGACAAAAATGATATCTATCAATAAATGATTAAATAATGAAAGTGTGAAAGTACTAAGATTATTAGCCACTTTGTTATTTAAAAAACTGAAGCAAGAATTTTTTGCTGCAGTTAACAGGAAAAAGACCTAAGAAATATCTTATACCCAAAAATCGAAATCATTATTATGTACAAATTTATGGAGACTGGTGACTTTTCTTTTTCTGTAGTTTGGCAGTTTTACAAAAATCATCTAAAGCCTCAGTCAATATTGCATCTATTTCTTCGACCACGGAACAAGATTTCGGTATGTAGTTACCTTCAATCACAACATTGACTAAACCTCTCGGTTTTCTGTCCATTACTTTTTGGTACCTCAGGACTTTCAAAAGTCTTTTCATACCGAATATTGTTACATTATTATATGCTATATTTAAATATGTCAACTGATTATTTCCATGACAGCATATATTATTATCATTGTCCATGTTATAAGTATTATTTCTTGAAAACGGATGGATGAAATTGTAATCTTCTTTTATTATCATCGGTTTTACTGCCTTATTTTTTTTCGATGAGACCGTCGATGATGTTTGAATTTTTGGTATCTTCTTTCTTGATATATTGTTTTTTTTCTCTTCTTCCGCCTTTTCCCTCTGCGCCGGGATTTTTTCTTTTAAACTTAGTAAGTAGTTGTATCTAGTTTCTAATATTTCATCATCAGTTAGGATGAATTCTTCTAGGCTGCTCAGGATTGCAACACAACCGCTATCCATGATTCTGTTGTCAGACACATTTAGATACAATAGACATCTATTTGATCTTAATGCTTCCGCCAAATCTATGGCTCCAGCATCCGTGATTTTGTTGGTAGCTAAATTAAGAGTCATAAGGGTTTTGGAAGCTGGTAAGGGATGTATAAGTTTTTCGGCAATTCTATTGACTTCTTGATCATCTATGTTACATCTGGCTAGAGATAGATTCTTCAATTGGGTTTGGGTTTCAAGAAGCAAATCGTAATGACCTCCTGGAACACATGTTCCATCTAAACACACGTCTGTTATTGAGTTACTTCGTATTAAAAGATGGTTAAGCTCATGAATGATCGAGTAGTCCATTCCTCTTGTGACAGTGATAGAATAGAGATATACGTGATATTTCAATACAAGAGCCATGATTTTGAAAAATTTTCTATCGATGACAGATTTTTTATCGAATTTGAATTGGACTATGTTGCCATTAAGATCGTATAATACAGTAACGGTTAGGATGTGACCATCTGCACCGGCAGCACTTTCGTCGGAAGGGTTTTTTAGGGCTTTTTGTAAAGAAGCGGACAGTTTCCTAGAAGATACTTGCTGATGTTTGTCTTTTGTGGTATGCTTTTTGCCCACTGTTTGACTTACAAATTCAGCTGGAAAATGAAACATTTTTGTTAATAATTTACAAATTTGCATTCGCTGGTCGGCGAAGGAAATACTAGTACATTACGGGCAAACGTACATGTATTCCACAAAACAACCAAATTCAAGAAAATAAGCACTATATTAACGACTAGTGGGTGCTCGCGGCTTCGCTCGCATTAAGAAGTAAAACTTGCATCCCCTATTTCACCCCTTTAAAAATGGCTTTTGCATGCCAAATTTCAGTCCGATCCGTCAAGTGGTTTGGGCTGTGCGATGATAGATCACTATATCAGTCAGTCAGTCAATCAGTCATTCAGTCACCTTTGAGTTTTATAAATTAACGATATACTAACCCAAGAAATATTATGTCGCTAAGCCATTTCACTACACCAGAAGCACCTCTCATTCGATAAGACACAAAATATCTATAAATATAAAACTCAAAGGTGACTGACTGACTGACTGACTGATATAGTGATCTATCAACGCACAGCCCAAACCACTGGACGGATTGTGCTGAAATTTGGAATGAAGGTAGATGTTATGACGTAGGCATCCGCTAAGAAAGGATTTTTGGAAATGCCACTTTTAAAAGGGTGAAATAGGGGATGCAAGTTTTACTTCCTAATGCGAGCGAAGCCGCGAGCACCCACTAGTCTATCATAAACAACTGATTTGATCCATTTTGGGCACTTCCGTGGGTCGGATGACACGTTAAATTTTAGGTCCCGGCTGTTTGTCTAGTACGGCAGTCATTAAGCCATATCAGAGGCCCTTAATTAACTCTCGACACCCAGAGTTGGCTACTCTCATTCAATAAGAAGAAGAAGAACAACGGATTCTTCGGAAGAGTCACGACACGATCATCACTAATAAGGAATATGACTTGAGAAGCAACTTACCAGTTATTGCTGTAACAACATGTATCTGTTCCAAAACTTGTAATTCTCGACATGCCCAAGGTAAGAACTCATTCAGTTTGTCTGGAGTTGGTTTGTCAACGAAAGCGCGATCAGAACCTTGGAGAATGTTGGAATCCATTTGGAAATTGTAATCTGGATCTTTGCCCCGAAAAACTTTTTCAATATTACGCTTGTTATTTTCTGATCAAGTAATGTTAAGCGTTCTTTGCTATATTATTACTTATAACTCTTTAAAATCCCAATCAAAGAATTCTATTACCCTTTTCCAATAAGTCTTTGAATAATAAAAAGTGTATCTTGATTATTATCATTTGATTATTTTTATAACATGGCATTTCAAAACACAAACTGTGGAAGGAAAGGTGACAGAAAATTAATTGATATTCCAAAAAGAAGTTTGCAAAATGTTTTCATGGAAGTGTGTAGAGTATTTATTGAGTTGCGTTAATGTATGAAAGAACATCAAATTAAATCAGTAATTTAGATATAAGCCTAGATAAGATAGCCTACATAATTAACATATTTTCAAATATTTCCTCCTCCTTGCGTTGTAGTTCTCATTACTGAGAGTTGTGAATCCTCCCTCGGGATATTAGCTTTTCCTTAATGATGTTTTTTCATCTGCACCTGACCTTAGCGACGTAAAGAGCATCATACAACTTGGTGTTCAGCATTGAGCGTATTTGGTCGGACCACCTGGTTGGGCGACGGCCTCTCGGCCTTTTGCCATCGACCTTACCTGTGAACATCAGTTGTTTGATATTATGACCTTCTTTCCGGGCTAATGTGGCCAAAAAATTCTTAAAACCCCAGCTATAATATGGAAAGCCTAGTCTTGATATTGATTTAAAAGACTTATGCACATTATCATGACTACATGAGTAGAGACTACCAATACAAGTCCACTTCAGCAGGGTAAGCACCATTTTTATTCACTTGGTGTATGGTGACAGGTGGTTAAAACGGTGGAAAGACTATTAGTCCTCGTGCCGTGCTTGCCCTGCAGGTCGGATAAACTCTCGACACCACAGTTGGCCACTTCTAGATAATCAAATATTTTGAGTTTTTATAGCTTTTAAGATTTGTTACATTCTTACTTGGTTACTAAATTGTGAATGAAACATGAAAATTGATTTTTTAAAGTTTATTGAAGTAAGTAAATACTAAATTAATTCTGAATCTCTAAATTATTCTATAAGGATTATTATACTTTCTCAATAAATAAAAAATGCCGTAAACATTGAAAAAATATATAACGGAGTGTTTTTGCTAAGACACACACACATTCCTAAACAATTAAAATGTATTATAAAACTAGAGTACATATGAATACGTCTAAAATTAAAATTTTGGTATTTAAAAGCTTCACAAAGAAAACTAACTAATATTCATCTAAAAATTAATACAAACTAAAAATAAATGATATAGAAAAGTTAAGTTACGAAGAATACTAAAAAATAAATGTTGGTTATCAAATTTTATTTTTTAGTTCTTGCCATCAAAGACATTTTTCTAGGATTTGACGGCACATTTGAATACAAAATAGCGTCAATTTGTTCTAGTTCTGTGCAAGACTTGGGTATATTATTCCCTTCAATCACTATATTGGCTAAACCAAACGGTTTTCTTCTCAAAACCTGCTGTTTCAAAAGAACTTGTTGAAGTTTCTTCACTGTTAGAAAACTTATGTGATTGTATGAAAAATTTATGTATGCTAAAATGTTGTTCCCATAACTGTAAATAACATCGTCTGCAACAAATCTATTATCAGGGGAGAAGGGTTCACGAAACTCGCCCATTCTTTCTTCTGCTATAGTTTTAGCTTTATCATACCAAATAGCATCCATATCTGTT
This sequence comes from Macaria liturata, assembly GCA_964023185.1. Classification (NCBI taxonomy): domain Eukaryota; kingdom Metazoa; phylum Arthropoda; class Insecta; order Lepidoptera; family Geometridae; genus Macaria; species Macaria liturata. The sequence goes on along the minus strand of OZ026831.1, from coordinate 2,454,093 downwards.
AAAGAATGATCCCGTTCTTCTTTTGTTTTCTTACCCACTGGTGCTTTGGCCTTTTTCGAAGCTTTTTTGTCAGAGTCTGCTGTTTTCAACTCTTGCATAATTTGATGAGTCAGATATTCTCTTCCCTTAATATATTCTACTTTTCTCCTTCGATACAGCATTAATTCGTCGTTGTTTAGGATAAACGGCATTAGCGAATCTAAAATCGGTATAGCTCCGTCGTCTGATAACCTATTATCACATAAGTTTAAGTAAACAAGGCGTCTGTTAGATCTTAATGCTATTCCTAGTTCTGCAGCTCCAATGTCAGTTATTAAATTTGATGCTAAATTAAGTGTCTGTAAAGTATATGATGCTGGTAAAGAATGCACAAGAAAAGCCGCCAATTTTTTTGTGGTCTCATCTGCGATTTTACAACGCGCTAAAGACAAATTCTTTAATTTGTTCTTCTTTTCGAGTATTAAATCATACCGTCCGTTAATGATTGCTGTATTATCCAAGCACAAGTCAGTTACACATCCAAAATTTACTATTTTGATTAGTTGATGTAGCCCTTGATGATCTAGTCCCTGGTTTATGACTATGTTTGTAAGTAATCTGTGGTAAGGTAGAATTATTTCAATAACTTTGAACACTTGACACGGTATGAAGTAATTTTTAAGGAACTTCAGCAAAATCAGATTTCCATAAGGGTCATGAGTCGCGGTGATTTTGACTCGTGGAATGAGAGGGTTCATACTCATGTTTCCAAGACTCATATTATCGTGATCTGATGGCATACCTAGCATTTCACTGGCCTTAGCTTTTAACCTTGATTTGGCAGCCTTTAGTTGAAATCCTTTTGGTTTTTCGAGAGCTGTAAAATTAAAATGCGACTTAGTTTTAGTATCGACCTAGAAGAGTAATTTAAAGTTATCGTATATGTTTATGTCGTTAAGCCATGTCAGGGTATCTAAGGGTGGATTAAAATTAAATCCCAATTTATCCGAACTTAAATTAACTTACAAATACCTAATGCGTATCTTGTGTTTGATTGACATTATCAGACTACATTATTAGAGTTTTAGTCACATGTAAGAAATTTGTAATCATGATCAATGATTTTATCACAAACATATTACCAAAATATTACCTCAAACTTCAAGAAGATTTAAGCCTACGTCATAACATTTACCTGCATGCCAAACAACACGATACGTGCAGTAGTTTGGGCTGTGCGTTGATAGATCACTATGTCAGTTAGTCAGTCAGTCAGTCAAAAATCTACAATAGGATACTTACTTATACTCTCAATAATCACTGTTGTGTCTAAATTCAGCTCGGTACATGCCCAGGGTACATAAGCATCAAAGTCTTCTGGTCTGGGTTTTTTATCGGTTTGTTCAGCATCTTCTTCATCGCTCATTACCAACTTGTCCATTGTTAAACTCATTTTAAAATATTTATTAAAATTCAACGAGTAAAATATATATGAACCAAGTAAAATCAACAAATGCAAGTAAATTCTGTGCTTTTGACACAGTGTAACACTGATTAATCCTTTCCGTCAATATTATATTTTTAAGAAGTTTACACGTTTTTTAGTAAAGAAGTTTTACAGTTCAAACAAAAGTAGATATATGCCAGTTAATCACCTATTTGAATTTTTGCAAAATTTCGGCGTAAGGGTAAGCTCCACAAGGAGGCGTAATGTGGCCGCTTCTTTTTATAACACGGTAAATTAATTACTTATTATTACTTATTAATTATTTATTGTTAATTAAAAACGGCAAACGGAATCATTTCTAATAAGTATAAGAAGCGCAATCATAGCTAAGCATTCTAATTCCTTCTTTACATCCAAAATGTCCCGGAATATTTAATTATTTATTTAAAAGATTTTACCAATACGGGTTAAGTGGATTAAGTACATAGATACATATTAAACATAAAATAAAACGCAGATAATTTACTTCATTTTATAGGGTATATTTGAAATTTTATCTAAAATTGTGTTCTACCATGGTGAATACGTTAATAACTAAGAACATATACAAGGATATCATGATAAAAATATAGCAAACTAATAGAAATCCTAAGTTTTGTATTAAATACTACACAAAACCACAATCTCTGAATGTTTTTCAACGGATGAATATTAGACACAATACTGGTCAAAAAATATTCCTCGGTAACATTTTTTCTAAAACTAATGTAAATCGAACCTATCTAATTATTTAAATAAATTAATTACTCAAACAGCTTAAAATACATTTATAAGAAACATGATAATATAAGATAATATAAGAGATAATGGTTTGCTACATTACTTTTTTGTTTTTGACACCTTTTTAGGATTTAGAACTAAATTTGATAGCAAAATGTTATCAATTTTTTCCAATTCTTTGCAAGCCTGGGGTAAATTATTTCCTTCAATCACTATATTGATTAAACCAAAAGGCCTACGCTTTAAGATCTGCTGTTTTGTCAGAACTTTCACTATTTTCTTCACTGTAGTATAGCCTATATTATTATATGACACGTTTAAGTATGCTAAAATGTTATTTCCATGAGAATATATAAGACCATTTTTATTAAACCTTTTGTCGGGAGCAAATGGTTCTTCAAATTGTCCCATCCTTTCTTCAGCTATATCTTTAGCTTTTTCATACCATACTGCATTTATATTATACAAAGATGGTTCAGGTTTACGATCGTCTTTGAGTTTCTTTCCGCCGGGCGTTTTAGCACTTTTTGGAACTTTCTTTTCAGAATCTGTTGTTTTCAATTCTTGAATTATCTGGTTAGCCAGATCATCTTTTTCTTTTATGTATTCTACTTTCCTTCTTCGATATGACATAATTTCATCGTCTGTTATTAAAAATGGGATTAGTGTATCGAATATTGGTATAATGCCATCATCAGATAGTTTATTATCGCATAAGTTTAAATAAACAATATGTCTGTTTGACCTGAGTGCTATCGCTAGTTCTACAGCACCCATGTCTGTAAAAGAATTTGACGCTAAATTGAGAGTTTGTAACGTATACGATGCGTTTGATGGATGCGCTAGAAAGCAAGCAATTTTCTTCAATATCTCATCTTCAATTTTACAACGTGCAAGCGACAAGTTTTTAGTTTATTCTTCTTTTCTAGTATCAAATCGTACCATCCGCCAACGACTGCCGTGTTGTCTAAGCACAAGTCTGTTACACATCCAAAATCAACTATTTTAATAAGTTGATGTAACCCTTGATGGTCGAGTCCTTGGTTTATGACTATATTTGTTAACATTTTGTGGTAAGGTAAAATCATTTCAATAACTTTAAACACTTGGCAGGGTATGTAAGGGTTTTTGAGGAACTTCAGTAATATTAGATTACTATTAGGATCGTGTGTGGCTGATATTGTGACTCTCGGTACTGAACTCAAACTCAAGTTGGCTAAACTCATACTATCGTGGTCTGATAAAGGACCAAAATCACGTTGTCCCATGGCACTGATCTTAGGCTTCAGTCTTGATTTGGCCATTTTTAGCTCGTAACCTTTTGGCTTCTCGAGGGCTGTGAACAAGAAATAAACGTCAATTGGCATATTATAAAATAGCTGATCTTAATCATAACGAATGAGAGTGGCCATCTCTGGTGTCGAGAGATAATCAAGCCACCTTAAAGACCATTGAAACAGCTTAACAACTGCTATACTATGACGAAATACCGGTAAAATAATGTTGTATATTATTTACTTATGCTATCAATGATCACGTGTACATCCACCCGCAGCTCAGTACACGCCCAGGTCACGTAAGCGTCGAAATCTTCCGGTCTAGGTTTCTTCTCAGTCACTTCTACAGAACCTTCAATACTCTCTAATCTATCCATCGCAAAACTTGTGTAAATACTTATATTAAATATAATTATTCTTCTAAGAAATTCGTGAAGTAAGATTTGATAGATTTGACAAAAAGTTGCAACTGATTAGTTTTATTTGTCAGTCATAAAAAGTCTGTCAGTTTAAAAAAACCTACGAGTGTCGTTAAAAATTCTATCAAAATATAAGGTTTATTGGCAAGTTAAATAAGGAATAAAATAAGGTTTTTCTAATTTTAAATATTGGACACCTGCATTTTTTTCTGTGGTTGTATAAAATGAGTAGTATTATTAATATTTAAGGGCTGTCAGTTTTACTCGTGTTTTTTTTTATTTTGAACTCTTTTTCATTTTTGCTGTTCCTATAAGAAATACAAACTCTAACGTTGAGATTTGGTCCTAAAAATAATCTTGCTCTAAGAGTCCATGTGATATCCTTTATCTCCTGCTTTCATGGTCTTTGGTATGTAGGTATGAGGTCTTAGAGGTGTCATCGGCTACTTTTTATGTTAAAATAATGCGAGCGAAGCCGCGGGCGTCCACTAGTTGACAATAGGTGCCGGCTCTTCGTCATAGTACGTCAGTCGTTAAGCCATGACAGAGGCCCTTAGGGCGGCTTTATTAACTCTCGACACCACTCTCATTCGACAAGAAGAAGAAGTTGCCAATAAAATGAAAACCATCAAACCCCCACCCCTACCGCTCCAATATACAAAACACCAACTTACCCCCTTTCACAAGGAAGTACGAAGTACGTGCGAAACTTCGCGATGGCGAGCGCAAGATTTATTCATATACAAGTTATATCCTCTAGTTTTACCCGCAATTTATGTGCGTAGATTTATGTGTTCGGTTTATAGATGGCAGTAACTTTTCATGCAAGATTTGTGTAATAAGTAAGTACATTAACTTTTGTAATTTCTCGTAAATTGTCATGTTGGTTATTATTTAATTAATAACACTCCATTATATAATAGCAAAAATGTGTTTTATTATTAATTTAAATTATACCCTCATAATTCTGACTCGTTCCTGCAGAATATAACCTTCCGATCATCAAAGCGAGAGTGAATCGGTTCTTACTGGGTAAGCACGCTCCATCCTAGACCGTAATGATTGCTTCCCATCAGATGAATTACGGTCAAGTGCAAACCCATTCCTTGTTAAAAAAAGTGGTAGTTGTTGTCTTGGTCCATTTGTTTGGTTTTTTCGCCGCAACGAAACAATGGAATTCGAAGAATTTTGGTAGGGTGATAGTATAGAATTCAGAGAGTATCAAAGTTTACTTCACTGTACCACCTCGTATATTGGACCGAGTTGTCACGAACAAAAAAAAAATATATATATGATTTGTCTGAGTTGACATTAAGACCTTTTTATAACATACTATGCAAGCAAAGTCACGGGAGTAAATAAGCTATATGAATAAACACTGATGACATTGTGAAATGCGTGAAAAGAAAAATAACTCAAGATGCAAATGTTACTGGTTTTCAAGTATTTTATTTTTGTAAACAAAAGTACTAAAAAGTTGATACAAACAGCCAAAACAAACAAACTTGTGTTCACTTATATTATAAAATAGATGCTCGAATGTTTCCGTTGTAGAGAATTACGAAGTTCAAAGTTTGTGAGAAATCTTGGAAGTTATTTGGGAAATGCAATTTTGAATACGTATTACATGAAATGCAAAGCTTGAACCAGTTTTTCCTGAATTATTTGAGTCATAAGTTAGATTTTTTTTCACTAAAACGGGTTTTTTACTTGGCCGTACTTTTAGATTAGTTTGTTCATCGATCATAATATAATTATATTATTATAAGATATGACATTTTGATCCTAAGGCATTTGTAAACTCTTGACACTAGAGTGCATTCACTCTTATTCTCACTTAGGTACAACTATGATTAAATAAATACCATTTTTTAAACTAATGTCCACCTTTGACTGTGGTTGCGTCATATCGTTATAAAAAGTAATCTGTTCATCATTGTTCCTGTGGATACCTATACACGTGAATGCATTAAACAAAAAAAACCTGTAATTCTTAATTCCAATACGGCGTGAAACTAACTATAAAAAAAAAAAAAATTAAGGCCCACCTTAACTCTTAAACACCAAAATAACCAAGCAAATATTCTTAAATATGTTTAAAAGTCGTTGTGGGCACAACGACTTTTAAACATATTATTATTATTACCTAAATCTACGCTTCCTAATAACTTCTCTAAGAACTGCAAATCGATAAGACATCAAACAGCTCACATTACCTCTACCTACGCACAAAACAACCATCAGATTCACAAACAAAGAGCTAGCACTTTCTCGACAAGAAAATCAATATCACATTTGCTATACGTACATTATATACTTTATATTATATAGTAGACATCCGCCACAGTTCCCGCGAAAACAGAGACGTTTCGCGATGGGGTGGAGGGGTGTCGCGGGGGTTTCACCCCTTGGGGGGTTGTGGTAGGGGGCGGCACCTGAGACACCGCCAAGACGGTGCCGCGGGTACGTGCGGTGCAGTTGCTTAGATCTTGTCCAAAGAGATGATGAAAATGGTCAAGAAAGGTATATTATTTTATTTTATGCTGTACATTTTCCCTATATTTTTCATGTATGAGCTCTTCTGAAATTGTAATTAAAACTTATGATTATATTTTACGAGTACCTACCATATTCGAAGTGGAATAAATATGTTCATATAAAAATATTGTAAAGTGTGACAGTAATCATATATGGTCAATACGCTCGTTGGAAAAATCAACATAATATACATTCAATTCACATGATTACTTTACTGTGGAAATAAATAGTGGCTGGTTTAAATAAAATTAGTAATTTTTGGTAGTTCGCTAAGGACCTTAGGTACTGAAATAAAGTGTATATACGAAGAAGGAGGCACTCAAAATTTCGCTTACATAACAGCGCTGAGGAGAATTAATTAGTTTTATAGCACAAAGTTTTACCGTTATGCGTTATACCTAGCTATAAAATAGCTATTAATATATAGGTGTGTTCAGAACTTAAGGTATGGATCGTTTATCGTTATTGTAGCTTGAAATTGGGAATTTTAGTGGGTGGGATTTGATGGTTGGTTTTAGAAATAATTTTGAAGGCGGTTTTATAGGCTTGCTTTTTAGCTTATTGTTAAGTCAACAACTTATGCTTAATGCCTTTTTAGCAAAAAAGCGTGTGTATTGGGTGTCTTTGTACTATTTTAGTGTGAAATACTTGTGTTACGATTAGTGCTTATGTAAGTTATAGGTAATGTAAATGGCATCCTCACATATAGCAACTGTTCTAGAACATTCACCGCTAAAATAAGGTATATTAGTCATGTGAGGACGCATCAGTAACTTACCCGTAGGAAATACGTTCGCCGTAGCCGAAATCGGCTTGGAATGCATCATCATCATGTGAGTTCGATGACAAGATAAATCTTAGCTCCAATTTTTTATTACAGCAATTGTAAGACATGTCAAAAGGCCCCTAAGGTGTTTTGAAAACTCTGACAGCAGTCTCACATGAACCTAATTTTAGCATTTAAGTATATATTTTTCGATACAAACATAATATTAATTTGAATTCTTCTTCTTATCGAATGAGAGTGGCCAACTCTGGTATCGAGAGTTTTCAAACAGCCCTAAGGGCCTCTGACATGGCTTAACGACTGCGTTACTAGACACACAGCAGGGACCTACAATTTACCGTGTCATCCGACCCACGAAAGTGAAGTGATATTATAACAAAGACTTCATAAAAATGATAACAAGTAATGATATGTAGTATAAACTTTTTGATCCTTTTTTTATTATTTTTTATTTAAATATCTTAAACACCTCGTCCTACTCACTTAATTTAAAGATTATATCCCTGCCAGATTGGTTGCCTGGAAGAGATCGCTCTTAGCGATGAGGCCGCCAATTAAGACGCCAATTTCAATTTCAATTTTTTTTTTGTTTTATTTTTTATATGTGGTGTTTTAATAAAGTATTTATCTATCTATCTATAACAAGTAGATTTGGTCCTCTTTCACGATCAACTACAGGTTTTGATAATTTATAACGTCATCATCATCATCATCCACAGCCGGTTTTGTCCCACTGTTGGGTGGCTTCTATCGTAATACATCATTGGCTTCGATCTTTAGCCAGCCTCATCCAGGCTGTAATTAAAATTTATAACTTTTCCCTGTTATATACAAAAAAACGCGACAAAACCCGCGGCAAGCAACCACCAAACAATATTCCAAAATAATTGCACCAAAACCTCAATCTTACCCTCAAGCCTCGCAGAAGACGGGCAAAATTAATTAAATTTTAATTAAATGAAACGTCTTCAGTGTTACAACGTAATAGTTTCTGTTTACGTAATTTTATACGCACCCCCTCCCCCTTGCGCCCCCTTGCGGGATTAACTGGGTTCTGTTAAAATTGTTATGATGTTCGTGTTATTGCTTGTAAAGCTTCTTTGGCAATGCTTTTGTGGTACTGACGGGCAATTTCTTTTCTCAGTAAGTGTGTTTTCTAAGCGAATGCTTATTTTGAGAAACTTTTATTAGACTACAACTTAATATTTATCAGAATATAAATATAAGTTATAAGGACATAATCAAAACTTTAATGGATTTCAGAGTAGGTGCAAAGTCTTTTGTATGTGTATCGTATTCTGTTACTGTTGTTGTTACTTTTGTTCGTTTGCTTAGTGTGGGCCTAGATGGCGCTGTGTGCAATGTCCCGGAATATTTATTTATTTATTGATTTTACTGTAAAGTGTAGTGTTTTTGTAAATTTGAAACTTGTTTGAGTTCGTTTTTTTTAAAGATGTACCTACTTCAGAACGTCTTTCGTTCCAATCAAACCACAATGTTTTCAAGACGATGTGAGAACAGTTAGACTGGCTATAAAAATTAAAGAAACTTAGCAATTTTTTAGTCAATCAAGAGTAGATTTTCTAGGGAACGTAGTAATTAAAAAAAATCTCATTTAATTTCGTAACTTTTGTTCTGTAGTTGAAAAAAACTAACATAAATAATTACCATGAATTGAAACAATACCAGGGATGGGTAAATAGTATAATTGGCAGAAACTCGAGGAATGTTATAACGCCACTTGCTGAGACAATGCGAATGTATAAACGAGGATTGAGGTTCTCAAACTTGCTGTATTTTATAGGAAAATATACAATTACTATATCAAGTTAATCTAAATAGTCAATTGTAAGTTATGTCGATCCAAAAGGTTGCCTGGAAGAAATCGCCTAAGGCGATAAGGCCGCCCAATGTGCAACACTTTAATTTAAGTATGTTTATTTCTGTTTTGTAATTTTTGTGTTTTTATGGTGTACATTAAAGTTATATTCTATTCTATTCTATTGAAACTACAATCAGAACAATGTTTTTTTTTTTCATTTCATTCCCATTTTTCTATATAACATTGTATAATCTCTGATTATTATTTTGCTATGAAAACACAGCATCGAAATTGTTCCTGCTCATTTATTCATATTAGACCAGCATTTTCACATAATTTTTATGTTTTTTTATTGTCTGTCTATTCACCAAAACTCGCAGCGCACCCTTAATACTGATGTGCACAAAGTAGATCAATGGTTCGACCAATCTATCAGGTTCCAGCCACGGGATCACCAGCCTTTGACTTTTCAAGTCACTACATTTTTTTTATATTCCCACTTTTTTTGGCAATGGGACCAAAAAAGTCAATGATTTGCTGGTAACAGCTCGTGGATAGACTTGTTTTTAAACGCTGCTATAGTCATATCAGAAGGATAATACAGTTTATAGAAAAAATATATTTTACATAATAATATAAATGAAACTCTGGAGAAATCTGTAGTGTTTTTCCGATGTGACTGCTCCTTAACCGGCTTCGAACAACAAACTTGGTAGTTTTTAGGTGTGTTCCTCCATATACCACCGCCACACCTCTCCTCCTAACTAAAGAGTCTTTCGTGGCTCTTAAAATGTAAAGAGCCACAAAAACACTACATACATATTTCTCTAGAGTTTCATTTTCAATGAATTTCTGCAAAGTAACGCCTAATTCAAATCAAATGAAATATACTTTTCATCCCACCATCTCGGAAAGAGTATTTTTGGTCTTCAATATCTGAGTGCAAAAGCCGTTTTTATTCTCTAGAGGATAAAGTAAATTGAATTTAGAACATCGTGTGTTACAAGTTTTTGAATAAAAAAAATCATTAAACCTATTTACTGCTACCTCTATGGTGCCGAATATATCATACAACTTTTTTTAAATTTGTTAAAAACTCAGACTCGGAACCTTCTTGGTGTTCTTTTTTTCAATTTGCTTTGTACGCGGTTCTTTACGCGGCATATTTTCACGTCATTGTTAAACCTTATATTAAAAACAAGAAACTTGAAAACCAGTGAAAAAACTAAAATGAGTGATTCTAGCGACGAGGAAGTTTGTTTGACGCCAACAGAATTGACTGAAACTGTTAATAATGCGCAAATGAGCTTTCTCCCTCAACAATCACGCGTTTTGTATTTAGTCATTTCCTCGCTGAGGTGGAATGAAAAGTTACGTGTTGCACTCGAGTGCAAAGATTTTTCACCTCGTGCTCTTTTGATTCCCTCGCTAACGCTCAGGATTCTAATTTTGAATCACTCGCTGCGCTCGTGATTCAATTTTAGAATCCTTCGCTTGCTCGGTCATCAAAATTGAGCACGTGGTTAAAAAGCAACTTTGCACTCTTGTATAACAAATAACTATTATTGTACACCAAAATAATGAATACAATTCACATAAAAAGTTAGAAGTTAATTCAATATCTTATAGTTAATATAAAGTTCGAGAACCTCACCCTCGTAAGATGAGAAGGCAAAGGGAAGGATAAGACGCTTCCCTTCCATACGTAATTAGCTGGAGGGAGATAAATATACAAAGGCAAGACTACCTTCATATTCAATTTAATGCATACTTAATATGTAGGGGAGCGAGGGGTTGGGATGTGGAAGATGTTTGTCTTAGTTCATTATTGTTATTGCGTATTTAATTTACCTATAAAATGAACATAGAAAGTACATAAGTAAGTTTGAATATGTAACTGTCTTCTTCTTTTTCTTATCGAATGAGAGTGGCCAACTCTGGTTTCGAGAGTTTATCAAGCCGCCCTAAGGGCCTATAGAGTTGGCAATTTCATTCGATAGTAAGACGATAAAAATATGTTAAGTTCTAAGCCTGCACTAAGGTTTCATACAAAAACTTATTTGGAAATTAGTAAAATTAATCGCGATTGCGTCAGATAGTCAATAGTAATTATTTACTATCTTTTGTTTATATTTAAATAATTACTATTTACCGTCTGACGCTAAATTAAGTTTTTTAAGTAAGTAAATATTCCAGGCCATTTTTACATTGAAAGCCAAAGAAATCGCACTTACACCGAGAGCAATAAATCATTGAGTTGGCCAGACCGATTAATCACCAAGAAATTAATTGTGAAAACTATCGGACAATAAGTCAGGTTGTAATAAATGAACCTCCCGGGACTCCCCCCTCGGCAAATGAGGAAAATATTGCTGTTTTATTGAACGTAGTTGGTATTGTTTTAAAGGTTTTCTACTAGTTTTTTATACCAACCACATTTGAGATAATAATATACTCAGATAATAATACTATAGTGCATAAAAAAACTAGAGGATAGGATACCTCAATGTAGCTTCACCAGCTTTATTTCAAGTTAAATATTATATACTCTACACCTAAAAGCATAAATAATACCATCATACGACGGTATTCAGAAGAAGCCAGGAAAATAATCAAAAAATTTACAAAAATCACTATTTAAAACTGATATGATTATTTATTATTTGATGCCCTGAAAGCTAAACAATTTGGCAAAAGAACTCTGATTATAAAAAAAAACATAATGTTCCCAAAATAATATAGTTTCTTTTCATGGTATTAACTCACATTTTGATCTTCGGGTACAATACTCGACTAACGATTATAAAATCAAATCCCCCACATTTTTGTTAAACAAGTTTTTTCCGAGTGAGAATTCTTATTACACGTTGACTATAAAAAGTATTATTGATCGACCCTTTTTAAAACCTTGTTACTTAACCTGGTTTCAAGAATCGTCCCTTTTTTATTACGAGACTTTTTATATGAATTAAAAGTCTTATTTTTATATCAACCTGTTTTATTGATGAAGTTAAGTAACCTGTTTGGTTAGACAAGTTGTTTTGTAGTTCATATAGGTCATGGGAATAAAATTATAAAAGACGCGATTCTTATCATAGAAGTCTTTTGAGTGTTTAGTTCAGTTTTTGACTTGTGTGGTGTAAGTAAGTTTTGTGTGAGTGTGAGAAATGTCGTTTCGTCTGTTGGATTAAGTGAAAAAATAATGTTAAAAATGTAGTGATTTGTTTTAATCTATTTTGTTTGTGAAATAAGAAACAAGAATGACGGAAGCTGTGGCACGAAACTGGCCGTGGATGATGATGATGAGGATAATCATCTTGAATTAAAAAAACGGCTTAAGACCCGCAAAGATGGCTATCCCTCGTTTCGGAGTAAAGACAGGTCGCTTCGATAAAAGTGTGAGTAAGTACATATATAAATAATTATGTTATTCATTGTATATGACACAAACATTTGCTTAGCAAGAGGCTATATGGTCCTACGTGAAATGTCGCGAAATATTTATTTACTAGTGGATTCCCACGGCTTCACTCGCATTATTTCTGGATAAAACGTAACCTTTTACATTTCTAAAATCTCATACTACCTTCATACCAAAAATCTGCCGTTTTAGCGTGATGAGCGTTTATATAAATTAAACAGACAAACAGATAAAGAGACAAAAACTCTAGAAATGGTTGGAACGCATTCTGCTATCAACCCGAAGTATTTCCAAACATTTTTTAAAATATCTGCAACGTTCAGACTTCCTACCCTATTCAGCTTTATTATGTGTAAAGATTTATTTTAATTGTATAACAAAAGTGTCAAATTAATAATTAAAATTTATAATATGAATCAAAACCACTCCCATTTTTAAAAAAAATACTATATTATCTACAAAAAATCCACCCTACCAAAGCTCTAAATAAGCTCCACCCATAAAGTTCGCGATCAATATGCCAGCATCTTATTTATCCCCCTTTCGAACCCTGAAAAGGGCCCGCATCCTTCAAAAGTAGGAAGCGATAAGAACGTCGCGAAACGTCTGCAAGAGTAATGTTTCCCCTCTTCCTTAGGGTTGGTTGCTAGTGATGTGCTTGGTGGAGTGGTCTTGCGAAACCTTTTTTAAGACTTCATAGAGCGTTTTGGTTTTACGGCTGTATAGGTAACTATTTACGTTGGTAACTTACTTGAACAAACTGAGTGATCTTGTAAAATTGTGTTTTTAATGATCAGCACTTGCTCGTAGTTAACTTCTAATACTGCTTTGTAATCTAATGTTGTACATACTAGTGAAAACTGAGTAGTCTTATAAGAAAGTTTTAAATGATTTAGGTACTATCAAAACTCACATTAAATAGTTTATATTTTCACTGTCAAGTAATCAAGTGTTACACAAACCTGTACTAGTTGGTGAACAATGTTTTATGGTTTTTTTATGACCAATACTCGCACAAACGCCTTTCACTGATGTTTGTCAAAGATTTCGAGAGTTACAGCAAATAATTTTAAATCATGCAAAGGAAACATGTGTTAAGAAGACAACACACATACCCACGCAATCTGATAGATAAAGATATTTGTTTATTTACTTCAAGATAATACATACCAAGAATCTACATTTTTCCCACCACTAGTCCATTCGTTCCTTCGGCCCCAAAAGGGCTTATCGCCCACAAAAGGCATCGAGCCCCGAAATGCCCCGCTCCGGGGGAGTTCCCCCGTGGTTATAGAATTTTCGCCGGGTGGGGGGAGTCCCCCTTTTTGCTACGTACATTCATTTCCTTCATCTTTCTCCGCTTTCGAGGTTTCGTGGACGGAGTTGGGAATTAGTTTGAGTATTCTGAAAACAGGATATTATTTGAAAAATGTGACTTATTTAATCTACTACTTACTGAAACATAGATTGTGAACTTAAAATTGTGTGTAAGTATGCGTTCGATCAAAACATTTTAATTTTTTTTTTATGCATTAAGTAAGTAAGTAAGCCAAGTTTAAAAATCATAGAGAACTCACTTAACTGTCTAAAATGTCTTTATCTGTATCATAAAAATATTTTTTCCTAAAACTTATGTATCTATGCTTTAGATATAAAAGGACGCAAGTGTCTTAGTGATAATATATAATAAGCCGTGAAATGTTATTAAAACTAGCAGCACAGCACAGCTGCGTATCTTGTCGCATATTTCAATCCATTTACTTATACATTTTTCTACTACAAAAAGTTATTCTTTCTAATATAATATAAAGATAAAAAAAAGATAAAGAATCTTTATTGATAATGTAAAGTTGTAACATACATAGGTATAGGTATAAGTACTAATATCACAGAATATGCTACACAAATTACAATATCTCGTCAAATTGAATTTATAACATTTAGTTTTTATAAAATTTTATAAGTTACATATTATGTCTAGTTTTATTAATAAAATAATGTAGCTGTATAATTAGTTATTACTCCGTGGCCTAGCACGCTTTACTAATATGCAAAGAAACTAACTTAATGACACAAGCTCCACCCAGTTGAGCAGCTCGTCGTAATTGACTAGAATTCATGCATGGAAAATAAATACCTTAAAGTTAATTATGTAATTGGGTGCTTAACAGACATACAGTGTTCTAAAGTTTTATTATTACAGTTGCTATATACTCAGCTGTCTACCTTTCAGGAATTGTTTGATTTACCTAATTTATCTTGAACTAGTATATCTACTAATTCTCGCGATACACCCATAAAAAATGGCATCTATGTACCTACAGCTTCTTACTGTTTAATACACCTTACCTCCAACCCCTTAGATCCACCCCTGCAACCAATTCCCCGTCTTACCCTCATCCCCTCACCCCTTCCCCTCCCACAGTTCGTTAGCGAACTTCCATACTTTGTAATATGCAAATGAGCGTCTAAGGGGATGCCGCGTTAGGCGTCTTAAAATGAATTAATGACACAGGTGACTTGCTTTTACGGAGGACTGTCTTGGATTTGAAACTGCTTGGTTTGGTTTACCTTGGAAATATATTAGTGGTTAATAAAGGGTGCTCGCGGCTTCGCTCGCAATAAAAAGTAATACTTGCATCCCCTATTTATCCGAAAGGATTTTTGGATTTGCACCTTTTAGGTTCGATTACCGCGTGACACAAGTACTCGTAGGTATATGAATTTAAAAAATTATAATTACTTGTGTTGGGTCTGGTCGTTTGTATGTATAATAAGTATGTATTTGCAAAAGACAAGTATATAAGGTATTATATCCGTATCTAGTACCCACGTCACAAGAGTTTGCTTAGTGTGGGGCTAGATGGCGCTGTGTGCAATGTCCCGGAATATTTATTCATTTTAAAGAGGTAAAACTTGAAATAACATCTACCTGCATGCCAAATTTCAGTCCGATCCGTCCAGTGGTTTGGGCTGTGCGTTGATAGATCACTATGTCAGTCAGTTAGTCGAATCACCTTTGAGTTTTATATATTTAGACTTTTTGTCAAATGAAATACAGCACATTAGACAAATATAAGATCTTAGTCATTGTACGGCAGTTAAGCCAAGTCAGGGACCCTTAGGGCATTTTGAAAACTATGACACCAGAGTTGGCTACTCTTATACGAACTGACTTACAGACAAAGACAGTCACTTAGAACAGGACAGGGACTTAGAATTAAACGTGTCATACGTTCATCCGTGAGTAAGAGCCCAAAATGGAATGCCACTTTTTGGCCACCCATCCGACGAATGACCGCGTCAACAATTGCTTAACATTGGTGAACGCATGGTATTACTTCCGCTAGCTGAGGTACGGAAGCTACTATATTGTCGTAAAAAAACGTTATCTCATAAAAATATTTTGAGTAGCTCGTACGCAATCGACTTGAAAACCTTTTAATCTTGCATCATAAAGTTATGTTAGGAACATACAAATAAAAAAGGGTGTCCCTAACCTTAAAGTTAAAAGACAATTTAATCTCAGTTGCATCTTTGCATCATTTGCTTTGAAACATTTTTTCTGACATAAGCGGGCTGGCATTATTTGGTTTTTATGTGTAAATAAATAAATAAATAAATAAATATTTCAGGACATATCACACAGCGCCATCTAGCACCATACAAGCTTAGTATGCTTAGCGCTTAAGCGTAGTAAGCTTAAGCATAGTAAGCTTAACGCTTGTATCATGGGTACTAGATAACGGATATAATACATATATACTTTTCTTTTGTAAATACATACTTATTATACATAGAAACGACCAGACTCAACACAAGTAATTACAAATTTTAATATTCATAATTACTTGTGTTATGCGGGAATCGAACCCGCACCCCTAGATTAGAAGGCAGAGCCACTAAGCTAACGGAGCAGTCAAAAATGTAAAATGTGAATAGATAGACATCTACATTATGCTTATCATTTATTGCGTTTTCTTATTTTCCTCTCACGCTATTAGACACCTCGTCTTCAATTTTAATGGCACCCTGAACCCTGCCAAATTGGTTACCTGGAAGAGATCGCTTTAAGTGATACGGTCGCCAATTAGGACACTAGTTTTAAGTTTTGTTTGTTTCATTTTGTTTTTTTCCTGTTTATTGGTGTTTATAATAAAGTGTTTTCTATCTATCTATCTAGTTACATTTGCTAAGAAAATACATTTATTTTGATACACGCATGTTTTAGTTTGCGACAAGTTAAGTATGTTATGTAAAGTGTAGGTATGTGCGAAGTCTTAAGATTAAGCGTCTTATAAAGCGGAGTGGGAGTTTTGATGATGAAGGAAATATTTGTTATGAGGGGAGGTAGATAGGTGTTTAGCAAAATTGTAGTCGAGCTTTGCTAAAAAAGCGCGTTTTATATTGCGTTTTAGTTTTATATGGGTCGTTGATTAGAATAACTAGTGATATGCTATTTTTACTTTCGAGAATCCATAAAAAAATCGCAACTACAAACATAAAACTGAAGGACCTTTGATGAAATGTGATTATAAAGCCTACAAATTTTTTGGAAGTTGTGTAAAAAAGGATGTGACGTAAAATGGTGATATCAGAGTAATCTTTATTTTGTTTAGACTATTGGAGGAATGATTTAACACAACAATTGTTACCTTTGGTCTATTATATAAAGTAGTATAAAGATATGTGATCGTCAAGTTACAATTTTATTCTCAAACTAGCTGTGCCAGCGACTTCGTCCACGTGGAATAGTTATTATCATAAAAACGGTTCTAGTGAGTTAATCTTTAAAGATAGACAAACTGTCCCGGACATTTTGTTAGATCATTTCAAGAGAAATAATTCTTTTAAGTATACATTATATTTTTGATATCTTGAACCGTTTTTGCTGCGCACGCAACGGAAGCTCTCAAAGATGTATAATTTTCCCCGTTTTATCCACATTTTCCATTGTTTCTTCGCTCCTATTAGTAGCAGCGTGATGTTATATAGCCTAAAGCCTTCCTCGATAAATGGTCTATTCAACACAAAAATATTTTTTCAATTCGCACCAGTAGTTCCTGAGTTAGCGCGTTCAAACAAACAAACAGACTCTTCAGCTTTATAATATTATAAGTATAGATTTTGGGTTTTTTTTTTAATTATATAAACCTACCTAATTTATGTATCCTAGTTGTGATACATTTTTGGTTATCGAATTGACTAAAAATATTATTAAAACTTGCTAGAAATATAAGCACTTAAAGAATAAATACTTTCTTCAGGTAATAACTATACCAAAGAATGCATGTTAAATGGTTTTCCATGCAACATAAATAACAAAAACATATTGTCGGCCCCGACTGCAGGGCGGGCGGCACTTCCGCCGACGGAAAGCGCGCCGCCTAAATAAAACGTCAAGATGTTTTTGAAATAGGGGAAATCGTGAGAAAAATATGGTGGCTTATAATTAACATTGCAACGTGAATTTTATTTTATTATTAAGTCATTTTAAGATTCTAAATTTTGGTGAGAAAAACGAGTATTAATAATTGTTGAAGAGGTTTAAACCACCCAAAGGTTTTTTTACGTGATAAGTTTACGTTTGACTTCAGCCTGCCTGATGTGAAGCATTGCTGCAGCCTAGGGAGTATCACGCTTACCGGTTCTCTGAGATGATGCAATGACTGCAGTACATAACAACTATGACAAACAGTCTGGACCTACTATTTCGCATATCAGCCGACCCACGGTTATTTAAAATCATAGTACTGGGCTTAAATTATATACATTTACCTATCATTAAAAACCTGAAATATCATGATCAGAAACCAAAAAACCTAGAAACTTATTACCAAAAACCAGCCTCAAAATTCTCATCCCTTCCAAAAGAGCCTAGTACCAATAACTCCCTCAGTAAATCTGTAAGACATTAGCATCATTGCGGGACGTAACAACACGCCGGACTCGACAATTAACTGACCCAAACACGCACAAACAACACCCCTCACTAGAAGTACTCGAATGATGTGAGAGTTTTCACAATCGAGTTGTCCATCCAAGTTGACAACTCGATCGGGGATCTGAACTAGCTTGTTTGTATGTTTCTCTCTCTGCCTTTAAAAGAACTGGACGTTGTACAAGTTATTGTTTTGAAATTGGTTTCGTAAGACATTTTTCATGTAAATTTAGCTCAAAAAAAAAGTTTTGTTTTCAAGTGATTATTACTTTTAGATAGAAAGAAAAACTTTGGAACCATACCGATTTCAAGTCTACCAACCGTCGTTTTTTACAAAGGAGATAAAAGACGGTTAGATTTAATTTAATATACATATTATGTAAATATCAGAATTGGTTATCATTTCAATAAGATGATTTGCTTCTCGTATTTAGGCTTCAACATGTGCGCCAAATTGTCAAAGTGTAAGACAAGTTTTAACAGATATAAGGAGTATGTTTGTTCACGGATTTCTCAAAAAAAAACTATGTTATATCGACATTATCTGTTTTAGGGAACTAGTACTGGTAACTGGTAGTGTTATCAAAATGGGTCTTATTACAAAACGTGGTTTAACTATTAGTCCAGGACTATAAAATGCTAAGTCCGTTTTGTTGTTCAAAATTTGACTGTCTACTATTTAATAATCAAACTATCAAAATGTTACCAATGATAATCAACGTTCAATTTGAAGTTGACATTTTGATTGTATATATGAGATGTTTGAACAACAAGAACAGACTTATATTCAAAGTTCTAGACTAATATTTTAACTACGTTTTATAATAAGACGGAATTTGACGGAAATACTATTGCCAATCAGCGCGGAAACGCAGCGAGCTTGATGTGATTAAGGGCGGGTTATTTTGTTAATCTGACACTTAGTTTCGTTTTATTTAACATATAAATATAATAGTGTTTGACATAAGACGGAATAGGTTCAATAATAACTAAGACATATTAAGTTACTGAGTTACTGGTTAAAGTCTACAACTCCGGTACTTAACTAGGTTATAACGACAATGATATCTAAACTCAACACAGGCACACACACATACACACACCACATATCACTAAACTCAACACAGGTACACACATACACACACCGCGTATCACACACACACACCACATATCACACACACACACACCATACACACGTAGGTTAGTGCGCTGCTGTAATACACGTACTTTTATCCTATAAGTTTGAAAATTTGGTGGTCGATTCAAATACAATGTAATAATGAGTAGGTTTGATTAGAGTAATTTTATTAATGTCATAATGTTCAAATTAGGAATTGGTCTTGTTTTTGTAATCACTTTGTTTATTAGAGTAAGTGATCACTTGTTACAATGGAAATCCACGAATCACTTAGTAATACCCCATTTTGGTTACTCTCAGTCATGAACCACCGAGATACAGGCCCTGGCCTAGTTCGGGGTTTACAAGAAACATTAATTTAGTAATAAGTTATGTTAAGTAGTACCAGTGTTTTGTCAAATAAATATCTTTATATCTTTATCTTTATTTGAAAACCGGTGCCATATCTAAATATTTTTTTAATTCACTTATATAAGAATTTCAAATAATAAGTAATTCAAATAGTAGGGGTTATTACGCCGGGGTCACCGGCCGGAGTGACCGATGTCTCACAGTTTGACAGCCCACATACCAACACCTATAGCCAGCTTTGTTGTTTGGCTTTTGTATTATCGAGCGATAAATTGATAAGTTTATTAGAAGAAATTGTAAATTCAATCTTTCTTATATATATAAAAATGAATCGCAAAATGAGTTGGTAAGCGCATAACTCAACAACGCGGACCGATTTGGTCAATTCTTTTTTTTTTAATATTCGTTGAAGTTCAAGGATGGTTTTTTGAAATTCAAAAAAATGCCGGAAAATCCCTAAAAACAGCCCTTTTATTTTTCCCATACAAACGTTTTATAACTAACTAAAGAGTAAAAGAGTCAACAGCCAGGACGAAGTCTATCGGGTCCGCTAGTAAGTTATAAAAGTAGAGCGAGTGTGGCTTATCTAGCGGTTCCAGTGACTGCTTTTCATCTAGACGCACCCTGGACTTGTATTTTCAAGTTATGTGAGTATCTTTACTCGCTTAGCGGCGAAGGAAAACATCGTGAGGAAACCGGCATATTTGAGGATCACAATATCCGAGGACATGTGTCTTCCGTGGAAGGACCTGGGCGCCCACCACGATGTATCTGCCCAAGAAAACTCCTCTAACGAATTAATTCTGCGGGGAGTCACGACCCTCAGCCATGAAGAATACAACTTACCAGAGATTAGAAGATATTGTTAATTTAATATGTTACAAAAGTAGAACTCTTCTTCTCCTTATCGTATGAGAGTGACCAAAATGGAATGCCACTTTTTGGCCACCCATCCACGCACTGGCCGCAATTTCCATAAAAGCCAATATGCGACCTTATTTGGTTTAGTAAATATTTTGGTGTTTAAATGAGACTTTAAAAAAAAAATTTTTTTGAAATCGATTCTTAAATAACGGAGTCATCGCGTAACATACTTACCCACAAAAAAACTTTCGTGATAACCTCCTTTTTTTGAAGTCGGTTAACAAAGAAATGTGGATCTTTATCACCTATTGTAGTAAATTTTAAGTGTCGAGTCAAAAATAATTATTCTCGTGTCTTATTTTGAATAAAAATAAAGTGACACTTAGTAAATTTAGTTTTTGTTAGTTGGTTATTTTTTCATCTAGTTGCTGACCTTAAAAATTGAGATATAAAGAGATTTAAAACATAATATAGTTACCGATATTTATTTAACTAGCTGTGCCCGCGACTTCGTCCGCGTGGAATGGGCATCATATTTTATTTTCGCAAACAACCTCTTCATCTTTATAAATTATAGCTGTTACCCACGGGTTGAACCGTTTTCGCAGCGCACGCAACGGAAGCCCGCAAAGATGTATAATTTTCCCCGTTTTTTCCACATTTTCCATTGTTTCTTCGCTCCTATTAGTTGCCTAAAGCCTTCCTCGATAAATGGTCTATTCAACACAAAAATATTTTTTCAATTCGCACCAGTAGTTCATGAGATTAGCGTGTTCAAACAAACAAACAAACTCTTCAGCTTTATAATATTAGTATAGATAACTTGTTCAGATACGATATGTTACCGGTCCAAATACATTTTTTTCAAAATAAATATGATGCAATATCCCTCAGGTAAAGCAATAAAATAGTCAATAAAATGAAATAAGTAAACATCGTTTTCTACAACCAAGAATCATATTAAGTTACTGAGAGGCACAAATTTAATATCAACAAACAACTAAATCAATCCTACAAAAAAAACCATACATAGTACCAAATTTTTTGACAGGCATAAAACTACCTATTTAAGATTATTGCAAAATATACTCAAGATGCAATAGGTAATAATAAAAAAATACCATTAAGTATTAAAGAAAATAAATTCTAGCAAATTCAAACTCCAGCCAGACTGATATTCGATTTACAAATGTACCCGCGAGCCAAACGTCAAACTAAAATCCAATAAAAGCGTACCCTCTTTCAAACTTCTTCCAAAACTTGCTCCACTATCGCAACTATTTCACGCCCCGCCCATTAAAGTGAAGCTTTTTATGTATACCTGTCCCTTTCTAACATGCTAATAAGGATGCCAAGGAAACGAGACGGAAACTAGCCTGACCGCATGCATTGTTATTAAAGTTTTAGCGTCGCATTCCAGAACGGCGTAAATTCAAACAACACTTCAAACTAATTTAAGCTTTATTGCATGAAACGTGAAGTTAAAAATGGTTTGATGATACAATCTCGTATGACTTTTCTGATTGTAACCCGTGAAGGAACCTCGCACCATTTTTCCGCGAGCGATTTCCCAACCTAAGATGACGGCGTAAGAGCTATAGTGGCGTAAAAATGGCCAACTTAAGACGTTCTCGAAAAAAATACGCGGCGCAATAGTTATTCTCTATCGACGTCTTGCGCAAGATGGCGGCGTTCGAAATTTAAATTTCTCCGAGGAATAGGTGGGGTGTCTATGTCGATAGTTATATAGAGGCTGTAGTTCGCAGTTCAGCCGCTGCAGCGCTTTAGTACATTTTGTATGAGATTCGTTAGTTTCAGTCTAATAAGACTGAAAAGCGATTCGAGCGCTGAATTTTCACAGCTTTTGAGAATCTGCTTGCTTAATAGATAATGTGCCATTGTTTCGTGCTTGAAACTTGAGAGATAAAATTTTGAGAAACAATTTAGATTAGGGTTGTTATTAGAGCCCTTTGTGTCGTTATTTATAGATATGCCAATTTAAGTTTGGAACTGTAAGCTTATTAAGTTTCTGATAAGCACTTACTCCTTAGAAATAACTAATGAAGGTACCTATTTAAGTTTAATGAACTTGATTGATTGATTTGATTTTTTAATTTCTAGATGAGAATATAGTAGACATGTCGACATGTGAATGAATCAAAATAGAGGTAAACGCTTATTAAATGAATCTTTTTTTTACAATTTGCTTTCGTGTACGAAATAAAGAAAAATTTTAAAGACAATTTAAAAAAAGGTTTTTTTTAAAAGGTGTATTTGGTCCTAAAACGATAGTGGTTTTAATGAAATCATCTATTTTGATACTTAATCAAAGGAATCCACATAAATAAAGCAGATAGATGCAGGACTTTTCTGAACCACAAAAAAAACTGTTGTGTAAACAATAGTAATGATGTTGTGACTAGATGAAACGACAATAGATAGAGCAAAACCGTTACTTCTTCTTCTTATCGAATGAGAGTGGCCAACTCTGGCGTCGAGAGTTTTCGAACCGCCCTAAGGACCTCTGACATGGCTTAACGACTGCCGTACTAGACAAACAATCGGGACCTACAATTTAACGTGTCATCCGACCCACGGAAGCGCCCAAAATGGAATGCCACTTTTCGGTCACCCATCCAAGGTAATCGCATGCGATTGCCTCCGCTAGCTGAGCTACGGGCGCTTCCTTAAACCGCTACTGAGTGGTGGCCAAGAACAGGCAGACGAGGAGTAGGTCGTCCGGCAGCGAGATGGGTTGACGACATTATTCGAGTCACGGTTTCTTTATGGATGAGGTCTGCACAAGATCGACGCAGCTGGCACATTTAAAGAGAGGCCTGTGCCCAGCAGTGGGATAGAGAAGGCTGTGGATGATGACGATGATGTGTAAACAATTCTGTACGTAATCAAAAATTAATGAAATACAATAAAATTAGATAACAAAGGTACAATCATTCTTAATTTGTGTTGTGGTTTATCTAAGTGTAGGTACCTAAATATATCTTAAATAGTTTTGAACTACAGTAACTAGGTATGATAGGGATTATAGTTTCTTTTCTCATGCCCTTTTGACTTCAAAACCAGCTTGGATACAATTTACTTATCCTTTTTTCTATAATAGGTACTTACCTTTCTTTTTCTTTCTTTTCTCTAATACAAGAAATTGAAAACCAATACAACAAGTTACACCTGTTTTACCTAAACTTGTTTTTATTACTTACTTATATTTAAAATGTCTTGTGAGAAAGTTTTTAAGTTTATGTGAAACTTATTTTGGACTGATTTTAACCCTATTTTTTTGAGAACCTGTTACATTATTGTTAACAGGTAGAGGAGGTTTTTTTTTATATCAGTGGAAAGAAGGAATTTGTCACACAGATTTTTAGCACAAACAAGATTTGAAGCTAACTGTTTTATTCACCTGATTTTTCTTGCAAGTGCTTCATAAGCTGTTTTGAAGTGATATCGATAAAGCTCTTTTTATATCAGATTTATCAAGCTAGGAAGCTTTATCAAGCTATTGAAGGAATATAACCTTTGCTCGATAGAAAACATAAATAAATAGCTATGAATATAATCTTAGCACGATAATCACATCATAATGTTTTTTTCCCAATACACTGTCAGGTATTTGACCAGTTAGTCCACTGATACGACACCTACACAATCGAAGTCTGTGGTCAAAGATGAACTGTACTGAAATGTAGCTTACTCCCAAAACAAGGCTTCTGAATTCTGAAGCTGAATCAACTTGAAATTGAAGAATGAAAGAAAAATATATTTAATATAATGAACACATAATAATCTACGCGATCGTATCTTCATACAACAGCATTTTATAGTCAATTTCTAAAAGACGTTGAACAAATCGTTGTACTCAGGTTTTGATTAATTGCTTACCATCAGGCGAATTACGATCAAGTGCAAGCCCATTCCTTGTAAAAAAAGAGGTTTATATATTATGGGATATAGATCCCAAAACCACACTTAAAACGTTTTCAGTAACTCTATATAACTCTTCAAAGCCACTGCTACATACGTAGGTAGAGTTATGTACATACTGGTAACATATTGATCTTCTAAACACCTAAACCTAGACACAATAATCCATATTAACGGAACATCCGGTTATTAATAGCAATTAGCCGCCCTTGACCGGCACAACCGGGTATGACCGGGTCACCTTATTGAGTAGTGATGGTCAGCTGGTTAAGATTATACCTAAACTATACATGTCTAGTAATTTGGTATTGATTATGTGGTGTAGGTCATGTTTTTAACTCTCATTGACGACTAGGTTGGATTCTATTTAAATTCAATTCCTTTATTTGTTTTTTACTTGTACCCACGACACAAGCGTTTGTTTAGTGTGGGGCTAGATGGCGCTGTGTGCAATGTCCCGTCCCGGAATATTTATTTATTTATTTATAAAATAGAACTAACATTGTTTTGTTTCTTGGAGTACCTGTGATGTGTTGTGCTCTGCAGTAGGTCTCTGAACGAGCCTGAAGCACAGAACAGAGTTAAAATGTAAAAAAATCATTAACCCTGTTTACGAGGGAATTAGGATGTAGCTAACCTTTAAACTAAATTTAAAAATTAAAACTTTACAACTAGTACAATAATTTCTTATTTAAAACTAAGTAGTTTATTATAGGTATTGACAAGTCAGGGAGTATATGGCGTAAGAGAGAGGAGGTCTATGCACTTCAGTGGGTCTCATTAGGCTGATGATAATGATGATGATGAAATTATTATAGTATTATCTCCTCCTTGAGTTATATACCTCATATGTGAGAGTCGTGACTCCTCCGCCGAATCTATACTAATATTATAAAGCTGAAGAGTTTTTTTGTTTGTTTGAACGCGCTAATCTCAGAAACTACTGATGCGAATTAAAAAATTCTTTTTGTGTTGGATAGACCATTTATCAAGGAAGGCTTTAGGCTATATAACATCACGCTGCGACTAATAGGAGCGAAGAAACAATAGAAAATGTGGAAAAAATCGGGGAAAATTATTCATCTTTGAGGGCTTCCGTTGCGTGTGCTGCGAAAACGGTTCAGGATATCAAAAAAATATGTAAAAAAAGAATTATTCCTCTTGAAATGATCTAAAAAAATGTCTGCAACAGTATATTATGTCTATCTTTTAAGGTTAACTCACTAGAACCGTTATTATGGCAATAACTATTCCATGCGGACGAAGTCGCTGGCACAGCTAGTATAAAATATTGATGGTAACACATCGTGGAAAATATCCTAGTCATTTTACGGAAGGCGCATGTCCATCCAGAGTAAAAAGGTTTATTCTAGGCAAGCGTGCTACATTTTAGATTACAGTGGTGCTTAACATCAGGCAGGCTGTAGACACACGTAAGCCTATTCCGTGACAAAAAAACATGTCCGACACGAAAGATCGTAGGTATGATATCTTTTACAATCTTATTAGTTGTTTTAGAAAAATAGGTATCTGTTTATTTCCATTACTAGTCATTACTTATATGAATAAAGTACAGTTTTAGACGATAATGCATGTATCTTGACTATGATAAAATCTATTCATTGGTTTGAAATGAGGAAAAAATAATTAAAATGGGAAATAATGGTACATAAAAGTTTATAATTATTATGTTGTTTTCCTGTCTATTTATGTAAATTTTGTACACATGTAAATAATTGGAGATTAAATTATCATAATATTAAAACGGAAGTAAACTGATTTTCTAACTTAAAATCTAATTAATCAAATTTTAGTTCTACACTGCTTATTCTTATTGGACTACTTATGAATGCGTAATAATTTTACCATCAAGATAAATTTAACCAGTTTAGTGTAAAAAAAAAAACTTTTACTATCTATGTATACTTGACTGGCCTGTTAGCTTAGTTGGTAGTGGCTGCGCCTTCTAATCTAGAGGTCGCAGGTTCAATTCCCGCATGACACAAGTACCTATTTATGTACCTAATTTAAAAATTTATAATTACTTGTGTTGAGTCTGGTCGTTTGTATGTATAATAAGTATGTATTTACAAAAGAAAAGTATATAAGTATTATATTCGTTATCTAGTACCCGCGACACAAGCGTTTGCTTAGTGTGGGGCTAGATGGCGCTGTGTGCAATGTCCCGGAATGTTTATTTATTTATTTACATATAATTAAGCTGAAGAGGGTCAAACATATGTACATAGGTAGAAGATATTGGAAAAAAAAATTTGGGTATACAGTAAATTGATAAATGAACACGTTTAGCAGTTTTTAGAATTTCCGTCTGTTTATTTAAACGCCCATCAGTAATAATCAGTAATACTCATTTATAAAACTAGGTTTACTGGGGGGTTTATTATTTAGTAAAACTAGGTTTCTTGACAGTGGTCTTAAAAACAGGTACAAGCATAGTATCTCTAGTTTATACCCTGTCGGGTGTAGGTACTAACATAGTACGCAAAAACGGCTTAACGGATCATCATGACTTTTAGTATTCAGATAGTATGAGGTCTTAGAAATGTCATAGGCTACTTTTTATCTTGAAATAATGCGAGCAAAGCTGCGGGCATCCACTACTCATGCATACAATAACAGTGTTAAACTCATGTAAGTAATTTAGTTAGAATAGTGTAATGAGAATTTTAATATAGGTAAATAACATAAGGTCAATTCAGGATCTGATTTAAACATACTCGTAAAATTGATACAGAGATATTTTATTATCTAAATCAGCTCAGTTTAGCTCTCGCTGGTTTTTCCTGCGTTAATCCGGGATAAGAAGTAGCTTATGATGTGTTTATCCAAAATCGAATTTATTGCCACACCAAATTTCATCCAAACCTGTGCAGCGGTTTGACCTAGAATTAGTAAAAATAAAAAGAAGTGTACACATGTATAAACTTTCACTTACTTTAGTGTGTGTGTGTGTGTGTGTGTGTATAAGTAAGTGTGTCAAACACATGTAGGTATGTATGTGTAGTTAGATTAGTGTAATTGTATCAAAGTGACTGTAGGTGTCCGCCTGTGGAGTCAAATTCCTAGCATGGACATAGGAATGCAAGGAGTCGGTGTGTTGTATTTAAATTTAGTATATTTGATTTATAAACACACGCGTCAAATAGAATATATGATTTAATTAAAATTGTTCTTTTTTATAAAACGGTCATTAAAATCCGAAACGTGGAGAATGTGGAATAGACTTTTGAGTAGGGTAGATGATCTTGGAAACTATGGGAGATGCTATGTGTATCCACTGCATGCATGTTTTCAATCATAAAAATACGGCTTTCATAAAAAAATACTTTATACAAATTCCATACATTTGACTCAGACAGAACTAAATGACGGAGCAATTGCTGTGGTGAGGCCGAAGCATGAACCGCAGTACTTGCGACGGCAAAGCGAGGCTGCAGACCAAGCTTCTCTCTGGAGTCGTATTTCCTCATGACTGAGGGTCGTGACTCCCCCGAAGAATTAATTCGTTAGGGGAGTTTTCTTGGGCAGATACATCGTGGTGGGCACCCAGGTCCTTCCACGGAAGAAAAATGTCTTCGGATATTGTGGACCTCAAACATGTCGGTTTCCTCACGATGTTTTCCTTCACCTGTGCGAGTGCACATCCACACATAACTTGAAAATACAAGTCGTTGGTGTAGGGCCGGATTTGAACCAGGGTGCGTCTGGATGAAAAGCAGACACCGGAACCGCTAAGCCGCACTCGCTTTTTTCGGTGTTTTTAGAGCAAGCTAGGGTTATTGAGACATTTCTATTACCCTTGTCATCGTCATCATCTACAGCCCAATATGAATTGGGCACAAGGTTCCTACATGTATTTTCCGACCAAGTGAGGAGATTTGTTTGCGTATCCAATTTTACAAATCATATGACACGTTCACTACCACTGTCCAATAATGAAAAACACTATTAACAGGCATAAACTGTTTTTACATTGTTTCATTTTGTTATATTGGAATAAATACATTTATTATAATAATTATACAGTGTATTTCGTCTCCACACATTCCCGTGTCCGGGTGAACGCCCTCCCTGACCGCCGGCCGATGGATTGACCGGCCCGGACCATTCATACAACTATATAAACATACGGAATTATTAGATTAATCATAAATTATATGTTATTTTTTTTTAGTAATATTTTATAAGAAAACATGTGAGTGTTTGTTACTTTTTTTAAGAAAGAAAGAAAGATGAAAGAAAGAAAATCATTAAGCATGAATGGCTGGAAAGATTTTGAAGAAATTTGGTACCTATAGAGATACTTACTACACTAAACTATGTGAGTGATTGTTCCTTTTACACTCTCACCACGCTGAACCAATTTGATTGAAAATTGTTTTATTTTCAGGCCACCTGAAGCGATACCTCGCATGTGCGAATACTGTAATCTATACATTTTCTGGGATATACATAACTGTCTCTCAAATAATACGAATGGAGATTGAAGAGATACTGTAACAACCCACTACCTATCTACCTATATATCTCTATTTTTTTTTGAAACTATATCTAACTTATAACTATAAATTGTAATTATGACTAATTAATAACTAACATACCGCTGATATACGTCTGATCATTGTATCTACTTTAACGAACCCTATTAGATAAGTATATGTGATGTCTTTAGTACAGCTGACCTAATTTTGTCGTCTTCTTGTTAATTAATCTTACAACTTACTTCTTCCCAATTGATATTATACTAATGTTTTACCGTGTACTCTTTCATTACCTCAAACCCATTGCTTAATTCCTATTTCTAACAATCTAGTGTTTAGAACTCTTATATAATAAATCACGTTAGTACAAACATAGAATCATACTGATAGATGTTTAATTATAATCTCTCTCACTAAACCCTGTTTATCAATGAGGTCAACAAAACTATATAGAGATTTACTTCATCCGTTCATAGATTAATAATGTTAATTGCTATCTTTATAAATGTTTATTATTTAGGCTCGCTTTTGCGTACCAATCAGTCAAGAATTTAACTGAAAAGCACAGAAAATGCTCCATTCCAACGCATTTTCCCATGGTAAACATATAATTTCCACGAGATCTAAACCCCTGACAAAAGCGGCCTTTCCTATCAATGATAACTCAATCTTTTTCTAGCTGAATGTATTTACTTTTATTTTTATTCATTTGTTTGATTATGACCTACCTAACAAAACCTCGCTCGAACTTTTGACATGATTCCCTACGAAATGTGATCGTCTAGTTAGTTAGAACGCCTAGGTCATACGTAGCAACCCTAATTCTTTAAAGATGAACAGAAAGGAACCATAACCTAAATGGAGTCTACACTTCAAAGAAAACTATCGTAAATATAAAGGTCAGATTAATCCTAACAAGGTTATGACGAAGAAAAGTTAAATACATTTAGACATTCCAGGTAATAATTCCTGATCTTGGCTGAGTGTGTAGTTACTCATAAGTAGTAGAAAAACAACAATAATGTTACGTCATCTCTATTATTCACTTTCCAACAGCTGGGTTCCTGGTTGGTGATAATTTTGCCAACGTACGAAACCCTAGAAAACACTTCTGAATTCTACCGTATAACAAAGTGACCGAGATTAGATAACTTATCTGTAAATAATTAGTTATTAATCTAATCAGCCAAAAATAGGAACCATACTATAAAGGTCTTCAGTGTTATATCACGAAGTAAGGTAATATTCTCATAAATAAACAATTAGGTTATATTCCCTATTTATTTTGTAAAGGTAATTGTTTTCAAAATGATATTTATAAACCATATACAACTGTAGTAATTTTATCATATTTTTAAATTTATTATTTTGTCAATAAATATACTCCCAACACAACTTCTGCCTTTAAGCAAGTGTAGCTTAGTTTACTTTAATTTAAATCGCTCCAACATTTCCATCAGGCGCTATCTTGCGAAATAGAATAACTTACTTTTGTATTTAAAAGAGTCATAGTTTATATTTCTAGAATTGATATTCATTCAATAAATAGTCTCTCAACTTTATTACTGTCATTTAAGCATGCGTAGCTTTGGTTAGATTTTAATTGATAATTTGCTATGATGTTTTCAATAGGCAATAAAAGAACTTCGTTTAAATAACACATGTTCCAGATAGCAGCTCCCGCTGTTTATTTCAATTAATTATCCGACTTGTATTCATTATAGCGTGTATTTATTTAATGTGAACTTGTAACCGTTCATAATCATAATTTCCAATTTTAGATGAATGTTCCCTAACTACCGCAACTTTACGTTTTATTTGATATTACAAACTTTCTTCCAAAACTCAATTATTCGGTTCACCCCTTAATAACGTCCTATAATTTAAACGCAGTCGGTTTTATTAATTCCGCTAATAACTCCGCGCTATCTTACGTCTCCGTCCTACTTCGTGAATCATACACAAACTTTCGTCTTATACCAAATTTCAAATAATTATCTACCTCCCTATAACCTATCATCCTAATCTAATGCAAATCTCTTCTCTAAATTATTCCTTACTTCTTACTTACCTGTTTCTCCCTACGCTAATCCCTCAACTAAACCTACTTATCAGAATGAACCCTAGCTTCTCCTATCCCTATCCCTGCCTACTCAAAATAATATATCAGGATACTAGCCGCCGAATAACCTAGGACGACCAGTGGAACTAGGGGGGAGGAATTTAGGATGCGGAATGATTTTCCCAGATTCCCCTAATCCAGACTCAGATTAGAGAGGGTTTCTACTAACCCATGGCCAAAGGTAGTCGCGGCCGAATCGGGAGGAAATGAAGGTAGACATACAACATTTATCCAGCGGACAGCCAGAATAATGCCGGGTATAATAACAATCAAGGGCTTTAAACCACGAGAGTTTAAAGATATCTAATCTACTTTAGCAAAGCAGTAATTAGTCACTCAAATACTAATTACAACATGCAATTACTAGCTCAAGCGGGATCCCAGATTTAAACTTTACGGGTAAATTAACGCGTTCACTGGGTAATTTGGATCTATTATTAAACCTTATATCACATTGCCTTCGACTTTGGACGACTACTTGGTGAGCCTGACAGGAGCAGGATATGCTTCAATCTTCCCAAATCCGAACGTCAAATGTGATATTTATACCATGACTGACAATTAACTCTGGCGACCACATCGTAACACTGATTGGATCAGCCCCTTCGGAACACCCAAGCCAAATGTCCGTCAAGATACCAGGTATATGCACTTAAATTGGCATACTTTCAAACTAAATTTGTGACTTAATGATTTTATCAGGAAAGGAAAAGCTACCAATATTTAAATTTAATAATTTTAAAATAAATACCCTATTTTCCATTACCTTCGACTTTGGGCGACTACTTGGTGAGCCTGACAGAAGCAGGATATGCTTCAATCTTCCCAAATCCGAACGTTAAATGGAAAACTTATACCTTGACTGACAATTAACTCTGGCGACCACATCGTAACACTGATTGGATCAGCCCCTTCGGAACACCCAAGCCAAATGTCCGTCAAGATACCAGGTATATGCACTTAAATTGGCATACTTTCAAAACTAAATTTGTAGCTTAAAGGTTAAAGGAACACTCCAAAAGTTAATCAAGGAAAGGTAGCTCAAATGTTATGGATGAATGATGAGATTTTTGCTTACTCAGGGATTGGACACTTCCGTCCTCCTCGGCGACCCAGCGATGAAAGAGAGCGAACTCGCGCCCCTTCCCCCTTTTATGCCAAAGTATAACAAAGGCTTCACTATCTCTTTCTTTCGCTTCCTATCCCGTTTCCCCTAATCCTCTCCGGTGTGGTCCCATGTGACTATTCCCCAAAATTCGGTACATCTACCTAAATAAATCATCATTGATTTCCAAATAAGTAACTAATACAATAATTTATTATGAACTCCTATTATAAAATCCTAATGGTTTTTTTTAGCCTTTTGATATTTATTTTAACAAACTCTTTTTTTTTTATTATTATAAATTAATTCAAAACAAATACTTCAATAACTTTATGTGTAATTGGATTTAAAATATTATTATGTAATTACTTTAATGTAAACATACAAACTATGTGATATCATTTTTGATTTAATAACCTCTGTTTATAAATAACTTACTATGAACTATAACACAAATTCCTGTGAATAGTTTTACTAATAAAAATTATGTTCTAACATTTCCAATTTGTACAAAGTAATTCGACCAAACCCGGTTAGTACTCGTAATGTACCGTACCCTCTATCCACAACTGGCAACCCTTTAAATATCATGCGACTTTTAATGACTATTCTTGGAAATTTGGCCTACGTGACTTTCAACACGCTAACATATTTCTCGGAACCCGAAGCCTTCGCGCACACAAAAAAACCTTCATTATTGCGCTTCCGTTCAAATCCGTCCTTAATCATGCAATGCATTTGTAACCGAAGTAATTACCCAATATCTAATATTGACAACCAACTTAATATTACTGAATATTATTTACAAGACTCTTGAAACAAATATCCTACGAAATCTCATGTCATAATAGATCAATTTTGACTAACAATTACTACTCAAACCGATGCGTCGTCCAAGATTACAACTGTCTTCCATATTACCAACCGTCGAGTAAATGGATAAATACGGCTATTTCCGTTCAAAAGATTATCTTATTATGTGAAAAACAGTTCTAATTGTCTATAATTCTTCTAATGATACTCATACAAGACTTCTTTAACATAGAAGATAATTAATGCCGATATATTTAATACCAAACTTATGTTTAACAATTAGTTCTACCTTTTTTGTACATCAATTGACCTCAACCTTCTTTCAATGTTGAGATGAAACCTCTCTCGTCGAATGTAGGTATAAAACCTTCTTTGTTAATTTTAACATAAACTCCTTCGTTGAATTTTTGCATAAAACCTTCTTTGTAGAATGCGAATATTGGGAAAATAGATTAGTATTTAGTTTTTACATGTGTATTTTTGAGATATATCCATATTTGTTATGTTTATATATTTTTATTTAATCGATTGCAGAAAATGAGAGGTATGCTCATTTTTGGTTCGTTACACTCGCCCCCGAAAAGAGGATTTAATAGCGGCTAAACCTAAATAGTTGACAGACGAAATAAAAGACTCTTTTCTTGTTTAATAAAATATATTTTATTATAAGTTTTACCTGTTTACTGGTTACCTTTGAAAAACATTACCATTACCTTCTATAAAACAATATCATTACCTCACTTGGAATCGTCTCAAATTTTAAAAGAACCAATTTAAACTTCGTTAATCTTTTCATTTCCAAATCTAAACTTTACAGAATGTAGTGTGGCCCTAAGTGTGTGGTGTGTTATTTAAACCTAATGAATAAATAAAAATAAGCTCCCGTTTCGTATCTATAGAATAGCCTGAGAATCATTGACGCAAAATTGTCCCTTCCCCTCGAAATAACCAAAGTACCCAAAGGAATGAGTTGTGAATTCACCAACCGCTAGTCAGTATAGTTCTGACGATCCATCAACCCAAACCTGATTTATCCGCTTGACCTGGGATCGACCGAACCACCCTCAAATACTTTAGTTAAATGTCTCTGGTTCAAAACAATAGATTGCCAGAAATAAACAGGCCTCTTACAGTACAAATCGTAAGCATATCCCAATTAATCACAAGGAGTTATGTGTAGTGTTCGATGATGCCTATTCTAGCATATTATGGTAGCTTCTTGTGTAGTTAAGTCTACAAAAAAAGTAGTAAACCTACTGTAAAACACTAACCTAACTTCACTCTCCTTTTTTGTAGACCATTGTAAGTGTACGAGTTCAATTTTGGAAATGAATTGACCTATTCAGAAATCAGAAATTCTGGTTTTGTCAAAACGCCACTGCACTCACACTGATACATCATTCAGAACCTACTTTCGTGGTCATTCATTCCACGCTTTGACAAACCCGAGAACCATTAATTTCTGAACTAGAAGATTTGGTTCTAAATTAAGTTTAAATTTTGACAAAACCAAGCTACTATTTACCTTGCTTTACCTTTACCAAAAAGATTTATCTTATTTTTATTTTTACTATTGCGGCGCCTGATAAAATCAAGACTAATAAAAATCCTCTTCTTTGTTCTGTCTCAGCTCCTGATAAAATAAACTAACACGTATTATGTAATACAGTTGATCAATAAATGAAATTCTTTTCATTTCTAAACCCCTGATGAAATTTAACTAACAATCTCTTTCTCATCTCCCTTCTCTCAATAGGCAAGTATCTATAAACTCTTAACTATTTGCGTACTTATACTTCAAACATTTAGCGTAGGTATTCTCAAGGTTCATTATAAATAAAATGGGTTCATTAAACGACAAGGCCTTTCTACAGTCGCAACAGTGTGCAATCATCATTTTATTAATTTTAGACAATAGTTGTTTTATATAAACTTCAAATATAAACAAGGCCCATTTACAGTCGCTACAATAATATGTCCTAATTCTGAAATAATGTGAATAAGCTACCAATTCTAGTTTTAATTTTTACCATGTGTATGGCAATCTTAATTATGTAACATTATCTGAGAAGCGCGATGGCGCGGTAAATTTAAATTTAAAATTCTTGTTCCGCACTCTGTGGCTAACTTTATGCAATTGTAACAAACTCAAACACATTGTAGTTTTAATCTTGATAATTACTATCAATAAATCTTCTTCTCTAATATATATATTTAATAATATAACACAAATAGTATATTTAAAAATGTAAAGTTGATTCTACCTAGAAGTAAGATAAAAACGAGTCTGTTTTGAAATTAAGTATTACTTGGTTATGTATAACTGTGATATATTATGACATTATGGACAATAAAGGAATTCTATTCTATTCTATTCTATTCTGGATTCGGATCTATTCTTTGCTCAAATAAAAATGTACTTTACACATATTTTCTAATATTATATTATAGGCTAATATTGTATATTTTAAAATGTTGTTTGTGTCAATAAATGATTTATTTATTATTTATTTATTATATTTATTATCTATTCTATTCTATTCTTAAAACACAAAGGTACATGAAATTATTCTAAATACAAAACATCACTGTTTTTTTATGAACCATATCTATTGGAAACTGTTTTATAAACCTACAAATGTTTAATTCAGCGCCCCCTGAGTTCCGTAACACATGACCATATATGAATTCAAACCCAAACCTCGTCACCGAAAAACGCAACAAATAAATTTGAACTGATAATCAAATTTATCAGAAAACCACGAACGCTAATTTCTACCAAAATTTATCTTACCCTAAACCATGGCTATATTAAGTACATCTATGAGTTTTTTTTTTTTTTTTTTTTTTTTTTTTTTTTTTTTTTTTTTTTTTTTGATATAAATCTATTTTATTATTATTATTATTTATTATTATTTATTATTATTTATTATTTATTATTATTTTTTATTATTATTTATTATTTATTATTATTTTTTATTATTTATTATTATTTTTTATTATTTATTATTATTTATTATTATTTATTATTATTTATTATTATTTATTATTATTTTTTATTATTTATTATTATTTTTTTATTATTTATTATTATTTTTTATTATTTATTATTATTTATTATTAATATTTATTATTAGTAACCCACTTTTATGTCTAGAATACAGATTTTTTTTTTTCTATTGCAACATACCTAATTATTGTTAATAACTTTCCTAACCAACCTATATTCTTCTGCAACTGTTTCAACTAAATAAGCATCTTTGTTTAAATTACATCAAAGTCCTTATTAAACTTGATTTTATTTATTACTAATTCTAACCCATTCCCTCATAAGGTTACTCCGCTTTACTTACTCCAAAACAATATAACGGAAGAGCTGCAGACTAATTGTGAATAATTATACTTACTATCTGCTAGCCCGTATGACTGAAAAATTGAGTTACAACCACCAACCAATCCCCTTATTTTAATTCGTTAAACTTCAATGAATAACTGTTATATTATTATCCTTTTATTTGTCATTATTACTATTTGTACTATTTTGGTGTCTATCCTATAGTGACCGTATAATAAATATAATATTATTTTTATTTTCCCTCATGAATATAATACTTCTTAATTTTATTTTTTTTTTATCTTTTATTATTATTAATATTATTATTAACATTATTATTAACATTTCCATTCGAGGATAAAACTACACAATATTTATTTCCGTAAATCTAAACGCGCGTTAAGCTAAAATGTTCTAATCAAAAAGGTTTAATTAGATTATGTGTGCAACCTCTTGATTAACCTAACATAACTGAAAAAGTTTACCTACGTAAAATAAAACCTCTTTGGTAGCATTTTTTTCCTGCTTCTAATTCTTCAAATTAAACCTCTTCCTATAAAGTTTTAGTATGCGCAGTACTAACAAAAATTAGCTATCTATCCAATACTAACAATTGATACTGAAAACAAAAACCCCAAGGATCTCGGATAGATTGCAATTTATTAAACTTATGATATCACACTTTAATGCAGCCTAATCAATTCCTAATCTTCATATATAAATATTGCTCTTACTGAATAAACTTCGTATTACTCACAAAATGATACCTACGAATGCATAAATAAATTTACTCAAACCAAAACCTAACCCAACTGTTAAAACCCAACTCTGGTGAATCTAATTTGTTGAATATTATAAAACCTCTAATCTGCCACTTCATTTATCATTTTTCTTTCATTTCATTTCTAATACCTAGCTATATCTAATATTTCCGCATTTTATAATTACTTTAAGTTAATAATCACTTATCCCTACCGATGACAACTAACAACCGTTTTTACTATTATAACTCATTATTTAACTCATTCAATAAGATTTTTAATTGTAATCTAATAACGATTTAACCAACGCGTGATGTTATTAGAACGCTAATTCTCTCCTTACTACCGTTAATCTACTATACAAATCAACATATCAACCTATGTTTGTTGAAGACCAATATTAACTCTTTCTATTTTTAATTTTAAGCATACTAAATTTAATTTCGCGTATAACTACATATGCTTATTGTAATAACTATCTAACAATTTATGCACAATGAAACCTCCTTCGTTTTCAAATAACCTATTTTACGTTCCCAAAAAGGTTTGCGTTTCATGCAAACTCTCTAGTGATTTTCCCGCGCAAAACCCACAATTATGTTATCTGTGCCTATAAAATTATTTCTTCTCTCGTTTTCCGCGCACGCCCACATAAATTAAATATATTCAATTCATTTAAAGAAATAATCAAACACAATGGACCCCATTTTAGCTAATTTAACCGCCCAATTTCCCATTCTTTTCGATCCTTCCGATACTAATTTCAATAATCAAGACTTACGCAAACAATCTATGTACAATTTATTAACAAAATATAATTTAACTTCTCCCACATCAATTTCTATATCGCAATTAAGACGAAAATACAAAGAACACATCCGTATAATCCAAGATACAACACACCCTAATACGGTAAGTTCCTTTTTTTTTTATATGAATTCTTTCTTGTTCTCTCAAGTACTTCTGTACTTATATCTTGTTCCCTTTAATTCCTTCCAGAATCCTATCCCACTAAGCCCCCCGATTCCGTCCGCTCCAGCCAGTGAATGGATGATCGTCTGCCTGCCTGGCTTGTCTTCCTTGCCCCCAGCAGAAAGAGAAGCCGCCAGAGCGAACATTCATTCACTGGTGGCCCTACAGCAACTATACCCGCCTTCGACGATAGTTATAACTCACCGAACAACTGAAACGGTAATAAACCTTTATCTATTTATGTATATGTATAGACGCAAAATATGTACTCCTTTTAGAAAACGACTCTACTTTAACCTACTACTTTTCTCCCTTTCCAGATTCCTACAAACTCAGCGGATCCCCCCTTGCCACCATTCCCTCTTTCTATCGATACCCGACGCGCTTATGACCCAATTTTATCAGTACGTATTTACTCATCTAAGTATTATTATTATGTCTCCATTCTACCATTTTCTCATTATTCAAGCCCCATACATAATGTGTACTTTCGATTACAGGCTCATCCATTTGTACCCACTATCTCCGATCTACCCCCGCCTACTCTGGTAAGTCTCTCCTGTCCCTGGCTACATAAAATATATAATAGCACTCACACAGTTAATAATTGACTACACCATCCCCTTTCCTTTACAGACCGATTATACGTCTCCGGAAATGGAATCTCTATTCGAAGATCTTTTCTAGAACTAATTCATTATAAATTATATAATATATTATATATATTATTATATACTAAGTTCTCCCTCTTTTATTTCCTATGTTTTCTATCTGTAACCGGTTTTATCTCTTATTTTCACCTAAAATGTTCACTAATCTAATTCAAATTTTCGCGGGTTCCAACTGTTGGTTAACTATACTATAATAACAATAGAATTTTTTTGACTTGACTATCAAATAAATAAGTTTCCTAATGACTTTTTATAATAATAAAACTTATCAAACATTTCCCTCATACAACACAATAAAATTATTATATTTTGCTCATAACTAAATTTTCCTATCAGTCGCGTAAAACGAAACGCCTATGAAATGAAACGACCAATCGTCCAATCAGAGCTCGCGACGTCACGTTCAATATCCAACATGTCCCGTCAAACATTATTTAGTGTTGTGGTAAAATTGAACAAACAACAATTTGAACTTAATCGAATGAAAACACAAAACTAATATTCTATATTTCATCCTTTAATTTACAAAGATGTACTGTCTCTTTGTAGTAAATGTTTATTCACTATTTTAATGTAGAATTAGTTTTTTTTTTCTTTTTTCTGAACAATAAAATATATAAATATTAACAAAAATATCAATCTCAAAAAAAAAGAAAACATAATTTAACATTTGAATAATTATTCTTCTTCTTGTAAATACAATAAAAATGTGATTGTAATGCAATTAATTAATTACGCACAAAAATCTCAACGCAATAAATCTTATAGACATGTTTTGTTTTTCCCTAACTTCCAAGTACTAGCTATTAGAAATTCCTAAATTATCCAATTCTACTCAGATACCAATTGTAAATTATAATATTATCTAAGACATTTTGTTATATTTTTTTTTATAAAGCGTGAAAATACAATATTCAAACATACACAATATATTGTTTCTTGCAAAATAATCGAATCCATCCAAACACCTAGCCCCATTTTTATCGATTAATTAGATAACGTTCCCATCACTAAACTCAACCAGTTGAACGATGAGTTCACAAGATGTCGCCACTTCCGCCTGCTCTCAAATTTTATGTGAACGACCGGCAATGTTTGTGATGAAAAAAATCTCTAATTCTGTATATTCCAGCACAATACAGTGTAATTATAGATAATCTAACGCTTTTCGTGTACAAACAAAAACTACCTAGTGCCACCTGCGCCCAACTACCATTTCAAACTCCAAAACAGTGCAAAAAGTAGATAAACTTTACCTACAAAATTTGTCGTCACAATTCTACAGCAAACTACTCCCATGGTTTCAAAAGGTAAGCATACAATTCCCAACCAAACAATGTTCAGTGATAATAAGTGTCAGATCATATTCTATTACCTATCTATTGCTCACTATGTCAACAATATAACCCCATCCAATCTCAACATTAATACATGAAATCAACCCAATAAACTATCCATTTTATAATATACTTGAAAAAGAAAGTGACCCTATGGTCTTGCACAAAACTTCCCACTTCTAATCATGTCAACAAACCCAATGAAATTCCTAACAATATTGTCCCTATAATCCTTTTTATGTGTTGATAATTACCAGACCTTGCACGACTTGATATAACAATATTATATTTTTTTTTTCATGCTTAGACACATAACATTAACGCCCTTACTTAGATAAAGACATAAAAATCAGTCAAAAGGTAACCAGTCTAACTTAAATTTCATGTCCCTGAATAACCTAATTCATGCCTATTGTACAATGTGTTACAAAAGATATTCCCAAATAAATAAGTACTATCACACTACCTATTTTGTAATTATTCATAAATGAACAATAGAGCTAGACACCTTTCTTTAATTTTAACATCTTATCTGATCTTTCATTGTAAGAACTTTGATATTGGTTTTGACTATGAAAATTGTGCCTTTGCTAGTTGTATAATTAACCCTTTTACCTGATATTCCTAAAATATTTTACTTTTAATTTTAGTTACACCCTAATTCTCCTCTTAATAGCTTAATTTGTATAATTTTGACATTTATTCTATGAAGAAATTGATAATTGGTATGGAAACTCTCAGAAACGCCCATATAGACTGCCCTATCTTGTTCCAATAATTATTGTTCTATAATATACCACTAATTCAAACTCTACCCAGAATATAATAAAATAATCATCAAATTACATTAATACAACCTACTAAAATAATAACTAAACCTTCTCCTTTTCTTTTTTTTTTTCAGGAATAAACACTAATGCACAATGGATGATCCCAAACACCCACCCCTTAATTTGAATACCATCAACACAAGTAAGTAATTAATGCCAACTAAATTAATTTGATTTTTTTTTAGAATTCTGTACACTATATGATAATTTTAATAAAGTCATAACGAACCCCAAAACCGCCCTAACTTCCTCTAACATGGTTTTGTTATATCTTTTTCTATACAAACAGCCGAGTCCTACAATTCAACGCGACATCCGTCCCACAAAAATGCTCATTCTGAAATCCTGCTAATGCTATTCTCAACTATTTGTTTGTGTGTTTACTTGTTTGTTCGTTCAAATTGCTACAAAACTCTAAATATAAAACCAGATTCTTCTTTGAATAATTTCTCTACTTAACTACATTCTGACAGAACTTACTTTAAGCAATAAGGCCGCCATTTAGACTGTTACAAACTCAAAAACTATCTAAAGTAATTCTATATTAACACCAACTATTTGTTTTCAAATATGTGAACGGTGGCCCTTAATGTCAATCTAATTTAACCAATTCAATGTTCAAAGATAAAACCCTATATTTTTCCTTCTTTCACCTAAGCATCTTAAACATGAATTTATAATAAGGTAACAACTACTCAAGCCTATTATGTTTGATCTATACTTTACTTTATAGAAATAGATTACTACATAAAGAATAAAATATTAAAGTAAAACTAAAATTATTTTAAAAAGGAAACAATTATATTCAAGAAAACAAAAAGCTTAGATACATATTATAATGATTAACTTAGACAACCTTTCTTAACCAGATATTACATATGTGCCCAATTTTATTTAATTTCATACCATCAAATATTAATGTTTTAATGAACTTTATTTTTCAGATGCTGAATTATTCCACAAGCTGACATTTAGAATTGATGAAAATTGGAGACCCCAGCCCATTTGTATTTGTTACTTGTTTATTCAAAGGTAACATTTATCCAAATTTTAATATTCATACTTACATATTTATATGATAGTGGATTATCAATTTTTGTGATATATGAGTCTACACTTGCTTCTAAATTTATTTAAATAATGTTTATATATAAAAGACTATAAGTATGACTAAATCCTACTCTATATTAATAATTCTTAAATATTTTTACTAAATTATACTAAATTCAGAAACATTTTTTTTTTTTTTATATATATATATTCACATACATATTTATATACAACCTACAACTTTCTACAAAAGACTTCAACGTATGTGCTAATTTATTCTATTTATTATGGCTATATTTACAACAATAGTTTGTACAAATATCTAACATTACTATTTTTATCTTTCAGGAAAACCAACTCTTCAATAGCAGAAAGTACCAGCCTATGAAAACTAACGACTCGCCCCCAGACGTTTTAGTTTTAAACTAGCCTAATATAATATCTTATTCTAAACGTGTCCCTCTCTGTTATCCCTCCATTTCAAACAGCAACAAATGTAGCCAGACCGCTAGGTCTGACTATTTATGATGGCCAAAATCATGTCAAATATATTCCTATTTGTAGATACTTATAACTTAAAATTACAATCCTAAAATCAATTAAATTTTAAATCCTGTCACGGCCACCCAAATGTAACAACCCACTACCTATCTACCTATATATCTCTATTTTTTTTTGAAACTATATCTAACTTATAACTATAAATTGTAATTATGACTAATTAATAACTAACATACCGCTGATATACGTCTGATCATTGTATCTACTTTAACGAACCCTATTAGATAAGTATATGTGATGTCTTTAGTACAGCTGACCTAATTTTGTCGTCTTCTTGTTAATTAATCTTACAACTTACTTCTTCCCAATTGATATTATACTAATGTTTTACCGTGTACTCTTTCATTACCTCAAACCCATTGCTTAATTCCTATTTCTAACAATCTAGTGTTTAGAACTCTTATATAATAAATCACGTTAGTACAAACATAGAATCATACTGATAGATGTTTAATTATAATCTCTCTCACTAAACCCTGTTTATCAATGAGGTCAACAAAACTATATAGAGATTTACTTCATCCGTTCATAGATTAATAATGTTAATTGCTATCTTTATAAATGTTTATTATTTAGGCTCGCTTTTGCGTACCAATCAGTCAAGAATTTAACTGAAAAGCACAGAAAATGCTCCATTCCAACGCATTTTCCCATGGTAAACATATAATTTCCACGAGATCTAAACCCCTGACAAAAGCGGCCTTTCCTATCAATGATAACTCAATCTTTTTCTAGCTGAATGTATTTACTTTTATTTTTATTCATTTGTTTGATTATGACCTACCTAACAAAACCTCGCTCGAACTTTTGACATGATTCCCTACGAAATGTGATCGTCTAGTTAGTTAGAACGCCTAGGTCATACGTAGCAACCCTAATTCTTTAAAGATGAACAGAAAGGAACC
This sequence comes from Macaria liturata, assembly GCA_964023185.1. Taxonomy (NCBI): domain Eukaryota; kingdom Metazoa; phylum Arthropoda; class Insecta; order Lepidoptera; family Geometridae; genus Macaria; species Macaria liturata. Next base: position 2,410,424 of record OZ026831.1, on the reverse strand, counting down.
ATAACCTAAATGGAGTCTACACTTCAAAGAAAACTATCGTAAATATAAAGGTCAGATTAATCCTAACAAGGTTATGACGAAGAAAAGTTAAATACATTTAGACATTCCAGGTAATAATTCCTGATCTTGGCTGAGTGTGTAGTTACTCATAAGTAGTAGAAAAACAACAATAATGTTACGTCATCTCTATTATTCACTTTCCAACAGCTGGGTTCCTGGTTGGTGATAATTTTGCCAACGTACGAAACCCTAGAAAACACTTCTGAATTCTACCGTATAACAAAGTGACCGAGATTAGATAACTTATCTGTAAATAATTAGTTATTAATCTAATCAGCCAAAAATAGGAACCATACTATAAAGGTCTTCAGTGTTATATCACGAAGTAAGGTAATATTCTCATAAATAAACAATTAGGTTATATTCCCTATTTATTTTGTAAAGGTAATTGTTTTCAAAATGATATTTATAAACCATATACAACTGTAGTAATTTTATCATATTTTTAAATTTATTATTTTGTCAATAAATATACTCCCAACACAACTTCTGCCTTTAAGCAAGTGTAGCTTAGTTTACTTTAATTTAAATCGCTCCAACATTTCCATCAGGCGCTATCTTGCGAAATAGAATAACTTACTTTTGTATTTAAAAGAGTCATAGTTTATATTTCTAGAATTGATATTCATTCAATAAATAGTCTCTCAACTTTATTACTGTCATTTAAGCATGCGTAGCTTTGGTTAGATTTTAATTGATAATTTGCTATGATGTTTTCAATAGGCAATAAAAGAACTTCGTTTAAATAACACATGTTCCAGATAGCAGCTCCCGCTGTTTATTTCAATTAATTATCCGACTTGTATTCATTATAGCGTGTATTTATTTAATGTGAACTTGTAACCGTTCATAATCATAATTTCCAATTTTAGATGAATGTTCCCTAACTACCGCAACTTTACGTTTTATTTGATATTACAAACTTTCTTCCAAAACTCAATTATTCGGTTCACCCCTTAATAACGTCCTATAATTTAAACGCAGTCGGTTTTATTAATTCCGCTAATAACTCCGCGCTATCTTACGTCTCCGTCCTACTTCGTGAATCATACACAAACTTTCGTCTTATACCAAATTTCAAATAATTATCTACCTCCCTATAACCTATCATCCTAATCTAATGCAAATCTCTTCTCTAAATTATTCCTTACTTCTTACTTACCTGTTTCTCCCTACGCTAATCCCTCAACTAAACCTACTTATCAGAATGAACCCTAGCTTCTCCTATCCCTATCCCTGCCTACTCAAAATAATATATCAGGATACTAGCCGCCGAATAACCTAGGACGACCAGTGGAACTAGGGGGGAGGAATTTAGGATGCGGAATGATTTTCCCAGATTCCCCTAATCCAGACTCAGATTAGAGAGGGTTTCTACTAACCCATGGCCAAAGGTAGTCGCGGCCGAATCGGGAGGAAATGAAGGTAGACATACAACATTTATCCAGCGGACAGCCAGAATAATGCCGGGTATAATAACAATCAAGGGCTTTAAACCACGAGAGTTTAAAGATATCTAATCTACTTTAGCAAAGCAGTAATTAGTCACTCAAATACTAATTACAACATGCAATTACTAGCTCAAGCGGGATCCCAGATTTAAACTTTACGGGTAAATTAACGCGTTCACTGGGTAATTTGGATCTATTATTAAACCTTATATCACATTGCCTTCGACTTTGGACGACTACTTGGTGAGCCTGACAGGAGCAGGATATGCTTCAATCTTCCCAAATCCGAACGTCAAATGTGATATTTATACCATGACTGACAATTAACTCTGGCGACCACATCGTAACACTGATTGGATCAGCCCCTTCGGAACACCCAAGCCAAATGTCCGTCAAGATACCAGGTATATGCACTTAAATTGGCATACTTTCAAACTAAATTTGTGACTTAATGATTTTATCAGGAAAGGAAAAGCTACCAATATTTAAATTTAATAATTTTAAAATAAATACCCTATTTTCCATTACCTTCGACTTTGGGCGACTACTTGGTGAGCCTGACAGAAGCAGGATATGCTTCAATCTTCCCAAATCCGAACGTTAAATGGAAAACTTATACCTTGACTGACAATTAACTCTGGCGACCACATCGTAACACTGATTGGATCAGCCCCTTCGGAACACCCAAGCCAAATGTCCGTCAAGATACCAGGTATATGCACTTAAATTGGCATACTTTCAAAACTAAATTTGTAGCTTAAAGGTTAAAGGAACACTCCAAAAGTTAATCAAGGAAAGGTAGCTCAAATGTTATGGATGAATGATGAGATTTTTGCTTACTCAGGGATTGGACACTTCCGTCCTCCTCGGCGACCCAGCGATGAAAGAGAGCGAACTCGCGCCCCTTCCCCCTTTTATGCCAAAGTATAACAAAGGCTTCACTATCTCTTTCTTTCGCTTCCTATCCCGTTTCCCCTAATCCTCTCCGGTGTGGTCCCATGTGACTATTCCCCAAAATTCGGTACATCTACCTAAATAAATCATCATTGATTTCCAAATAAGTAACTAATACAATAATTTATTATGAACTCCTATTATAAAATCCTAATGGTTTTTTTTAGCCTTTTGATATTTATTTTAACAAACTCTTTTTTTTTTATTATTATAAATTAATTCAAAACAAATACTTCAATAACTTTATGTGTAATTGGATTTAAAATATTATTATGTAATTACTTTAATGTAAACATACAAACTATGTGATATCATTTTTGATTTAATAACCTCTGTTTATAAATAACTTACTATGAACTATAACACAAATTCCTGTGAATAGTTTTACTAATAAAAATTATGTTCTAACATTTCCAATTTGTACAAAGTAATTCGACCAAACCCGGTTAGTACTCGTAATGTACCGTACCCTCTATCCACAACTGGCAACCCTTTAAATATCATGCGACTTTTAATGACTATTCTTGGAAATTTGGCCTACGTGACTTTCAACACGCTAACATATTTCTCGGAACCCGAAGCCTTCGCGCACACAAAAAAACCTTCATTATTGCGCTTCCGTTCAAATCCGTCCTTAATCATGCAATGCATTTGTAACCGAAGTAATTACCCAATATCTAATATTGACAACCAACTTAATATTACTGAATATTATTTACAAGACTCTTGAAACAAATATCCTACGAAATCTCATGTCATAATAGATCAATTTTGACTAACAATTACTACTCAAACCGATGCGTCGTCCAAGATTACAACTGTCTTCCATATTACCAACCGTCGAGTAAATGGATAAATACGGCTATTTCCGTTCAAAAGATTATCTTATTATGTGAAAAACAGTTCTAATTGTCTATAATTCTTCTAATGATACTCATACAAGACTTCTTTAACATAGAAGATAATTAATGCCGATATATTTAATACCAAACTTATGTTTAACAATTAGTTCTACCTTTTTTGTACATCAATTGACCTCAACCTTCTTTCAATGTTGAGATGAAACCTCTCTCGTCGAATGTAGGTATAAAACCTTCTTTGTTAATTTTAACATAAACTCCTTCGTTGAATTTTTGCATAAAACCTTCTTTGTAGAATGCGAATATTGGGAAAATAGATTAGTATTTAGTTTTTACATGTGTATTTTTGAGATATATCCATATTTGTTATGTTTATATATTTTTATTTAATCGATTGCAGAAAATGAGAGGTATGCTCATTTTTGGTTCGTTACAATACTTCAATTCTGGCTGAATGCAAGCAACATCGCGGAATGACGTCAATTACAGTATGAAATCGAAGATGAGTTTGCTAGTAAACTTACTTGTTTTTTATGTTGTCCACAACGAAGTAACGCACATTTTTACGCTTAATAGGCTTGCGTTTAACTATATGTAACTAGTCAGATGTCAAGCACTATTAGTCTAGGATAAAAAATAAACTAAGAAACTTATTTTTTTAACATGAAATAGGCTTGCGTTTGACTATAGCCTGCCTGATGTTAAGCACCACTATAGTCTAAGATGTAGCACGCTTGCCTAGAAGAAACCTATTTAGTAGAGATTTAAATAGTCTCGCTGTCCTTACTATGAATTACCCTTTTTTGGAACTTCCACCATAAACCGGTGACGCCCACTGACTTCCTGCTTGTTCGACCATGGAATGGAGACGACATAGACATCTTGGACTATTGTGGTGCTTAACATCAGGCAGGCTGTAGTCAAACGTAAGCATACTCGTATTTCGTGTTAAAAAAAACAAAGTAACAAAAAAATACATATTTAAGAAGACTTCTGACAATGTCATGTAACTCATAATGTAATATAATTAAACACGAGTGAAACTGTTAGTAGTCACTAGTTATTATGTTGACCTATATTATAAATTAATTAGCTGAATGAATTTAGATAAAACTTTGAGTTTTAATATTTTTTTACGCCTCCAGACATGCTTATTCTCTGTATTAAAAAAAGGAATATTACACATTCTCCATAAACATTTAATAAGTAAGTTATAGTGGTAAAAATAACTTATTGAATATGCTTGCTAACAAAGATGTAATTACCCCATGTGAAGTTTCTGTTTACGACCACTGCTACGAGAGGCGCTAGTGAGCTAATTTCTAATAAAATTGTGTTAATGTACATGACGCTAAATTAATGCTAATAAATCTTAATTTTTATAATATTTTAAACAATTTTAGAAAATAATGACTGTGTTAATATTAATTTACTCATAAAAAATAATATTATACTAAAATATTAGCGTAAGTGAAGAATAGTTTTTCTACTCATCCACAGATGGCGCTAGTTCCACAACACCATAGCCGTTTGCAGTGTCTTTCGATAGATGGCGCAACACACAGAATCTTATAAGACTTAATTTTATTATCATGTCAGAAAAGCGGTAAAATAACTTTTTTTATTTCACTCTGACCTTAAAATAATTCTAAAATGTCGAGATTATTCATTTATAGTTAGTTTCTACTGTGTGGTGAATCACGGTCATCTTAGTGGATAAATAATCCTTAAGGATTATTATTGCCTAATGACCTATTCAACAATTTCAAAGCTTATTGTAATTTTGACTGCCATGACCTTATATTAATTTGTTATTCCTTTGTTAAAAAATCATGTAAATGTATACATATTCGTATAGTATCTCTTCTATTAATCCATGCTGTATGTTTTGGTGAAATAGTCTACAGACTATTTCACCAGGTAAGTACAGCATGTAAGTATAATAAATAAATAAATATATTATTATCTCAATGTTCACACATTATCTGTTTGAGGAAACTTCTTCTGAGTGAAGAACCCTTAATAAAGTCACATCCCGACAAGTAGACAAGAGAAATACTATTTAAACTGATACAACATTTAATACAAATCCAGTCCAATCTCACTCTTTGAGTCGTATTTCCTCATGACTGAGGGTCGTAACTCCCCCACAGAATTCATTCTTTAGGGGAGTTCTCTTGGGCAGATACATCGAGGTGGGCGCCCAGGTCCTTCCACAGAAGACACATGTCCTCGGATATTGTGGTCCTCGAACATGTCGGTTTCTTCACGATGTTTTCCTTCACTGTTAAGCGACTGCAAATACACACATAACTTGAAAATACAAGTCACAGTACAGTTGGTGCACACTTAACACAAAAGCAGACACTGGAACCGCTGAGCCACACTCGCTTTTTTATCCAGTCCAATAAAACCAGTTAAATAGGTTTTTGTTAGACAAACATGCTTCAGCTAATACTGTAGTAGCGTTTAACATCTGGAAAGCTGTAATTAAACGTAATCAAGCCTATTTTACGCCTCGTTAATTCACAATTCATAATATATTTCTTTGTATTAACAACTTGTAAGGGTTTTTACTTTACTATTGCTTAAGATTTCATCATAAGTTAGAAGCATTAGAATACTGCAAAATTAAAATAAAACATACCAAAATGTTAAATAATAATTACAAGTCTCATCACGTCGGTATAAGTGTCCGTTTAACCCTAATTTTCTCACGCGGTGACCACTGGCCGGTAACATCTTGGGGTCTCAGAGACCCCGCGTTGTAATAAAAAACCGGTTTAGGGTTAACGGATGAGTGATTTTAACCTGTTGGTTTGTTGGTGACGGAAAAGAAAGTTGCTAAAACAATGTATTGTTTAGTGATAAGAATTATTTGTTAAGATCAAAATAATGTTCAAAATATAAGGTTTTCATTTGGATAACTTTCAACTCGATGAAAAAAAATATTTGTCAAGTAATAATTACGAGAAAGAGCCATGTGGAGAAGAAGTGAATCAAAATAATCTTATAATGTAGCTTAAATATTTTTAAAAGCCGTAGTTACAAATTAACAGCTTGAGTACTAACTAAACGTCAAAAATGTTGGTATAGGCTGAATTAAATCAAGAGTCAATCAATGTCAAGAGGCAATTTGAACTGAGACACAATCGGCATTCTGAGTAAAACTAAATAAACAACATCTTAGTTACAAATAAAAGGTTTATCATCATTATCATCATCTAGGTAGGTATGTGATTCTAACAATCTACAGATTGTTAACAATCTATTCCTACCTGTATAAACCTACTTCCTCTACGTCTATAGGAAATTGTATTTAAATCGGTACCTAGTTTTATCACCTACCCTTAAGGCCACGATATTTCACCCGAAAACGCTTTGCGCTTGGTAAAATGCCTACAGTTGCTTTTTCGCATGCAATTCCACGCCGTATTAACATGACAGCAAGGGCGAGCATCGCGCGCATAGCTCCGGCTAACGAGTCTTGTCCACACGCAAACAATTTTGCACAATTTGAGCAGTTTTGCAGACATTTTTGACGGAAAAAAAAACATATAAAATCAGCAATTCAGAATATTCTATTTATGGCTTTTTACTCCTCTAAATCATAAAATTATCTTTTAGATATAATTAAATTGGTTTAAATTTCTGCACTACTTTTGGAAAAAAAGGTGAAAAATATTTCAAAACAACTATTTAAAAAAAAAAAAAACTATCGAGCAAAGTATACGTAATCGTGTTTTGGCGTTTTTTGTTGTCCTAACACTGAATCAAAATTATATAAACTGAAAAAAAATTAGCTCTCTCTTATATACTTCTATTATATTTGATTTTTATGAAATGTCGATTTCACATAGCACCCCACGTTAAAATTAAAGTTTAAGTTATTATTTAAATATCCAGTTTTAAAAAATGCCATTCATATTGATCGCTTCCCATCAGGTTAATTGTCAAAAAAATCTATTCTAAGAACAGGTTTACTTAATCTTATTCTAAACACGACATATCAAAAAATTCACGCTCAAATTAAAGTTATTTTTAACCCCTTTTTCCCACGCGATGACCACTGTCCGCTAAATTTTGGGGTCATCTTTAACCCATTATGACATAAACCTGTTTTAACATAAGAAGAAGATTTTAATTGTCCAGAAACCTGTTTTTATTCCCATAAACTGGACATGGGCTATTGCTTTTGTGAATTGCCATTTGACAGTTGGATCTTGAGAACGTAGCCGAATAAGTTAAGTTCTGTGATTTTTGTTTAAGTAAATTCAAAAATGTGAAATGTAAAGTGAAAAAAAGCAACCAGTGCTTATGTAATAAAAAAGAAGTGTTTCTCTCAAAGTTACAGTTTAATGTTTAGATTATTTCGATAATTACCTCAAGTGCATCTAAATAAAAAAATAGTGATGAGCTGCCTTCGTCAAAGATATCTGCCTATTCTTAGGTACTACAAAATAACTGCAGAATCAAAACGCTGAAATAAAAATACATTCAAGTGAAATATTTCGATACCTAAATGTGCTATGTAAGTATGAGTTAAGCGATCAATCATATTTTTATATACATTTTTGTGTTGTGTTGTGAATATTAGTTAGTTTTTGAATAATATTAGCTTAGATTCATTATCCTATTGAAGCAGCAAAAGTAAGTTATTTTGTAATGTTTATTAAGTTTTTAGGAGCAATGAAATAACTGTACATAGTGATATTTGTTTAATGGCAGTACAAGGATCTAACACTGATATAAGCTACATTTTATTCTAAAAAATGCAAGGAAATCCGTGAATTTTTGCATATTAATTATCAATACCCAAATAATTATAAAATTTACCTAGCGCACTGCGGTCTTCCTATAATAATATCATCCCAGAAATGAGACTTTTTTTGTAAAAAAAATGTTTATATTTCCTGATATAAACATTTTTTATATATTTCTCCCACAAAAATACTAAACCGCACGTTTCCCACGCAATCAAAACCAATCGAATAGTTTCGCTGCGACTCGATTAAAACTCAAATGAAATCGATTCAATTCCATCAGCCGTACCCGGCTTGCCACAACAGCTTGCTGCGAAATTTAAACTGCGGAAATTTTGCGCTGGCAACACCAATATGGTGCTCAAGCAATTTAGCTCTAACTGAGTCATTTGGCGCGAGGGGGGAGGCGTCTTCGCGGGGGCGGGGAGGGATGATTCGTAATTTGTTTTCTGAAGCTCTTGGTTTATGGCGCTCGGGGCAGATTAGGTAGTAAAAGCGCGCGGGTTTTTAGGGGTTATGGATGGATTTGTAGGTTTGTACGAAATACGAATGATGGAGACAGTCAAGATTTGTTTATCAGTCTTTTTCAACTGACCATAACTGTACAATTTTCATCAAAATCTCCGGAAATCAAGAAGTAATGCAGATATGTATTAGTTAATTCGTGTAGAAAAATATTTGACTTGATATAGTACTTATGTAGGTAAATAATGAAATAACTTTTGCATACTAATTTATAATTTGTCTGTTGTTAGCACATACCTAGTTTTTCTGCGTGAAACATGTAATATCATCTATTTTGTATCCCGTACACTAGTAATTTGTCTTCTGGATCCCATCACGCCTACACTTCTTTGATGGATGCCGCGTGTTTCAGAAAATAAATAAGTACTTACCTAGACTTTCATAATTATATACTCTTTCACTGAATGATAAAGTAAAAATAATATAAAACGATATCTTTACCCATCGTTTTTTTATATTTTTGATATTTCATGTATCATCATACTTACTACAAGATCTGAATGAATCTGTTTCTCTTAGAAAACAAGATTATTTTCTTTTCGGCCATCTTGAATTCTTCCGCCATCTTGAAGTAGCAATTTGCCGTGTACGCTCAACCTACGCTCCCATGATTGATGCCGCGTACTTTAGAAAATGCACGGAATTTCATTACTTTGTATGTACCTATTTAGCTAAATAAAAACAATATGATAACTTAATCAGTCGTACCATTATATTTACCTATTTATCTCATCACAGGTAAACTAATCTATTTCTCTCAAAAACCAAGACTCTTTTTTTGTCGGCCATCTTGAATTCTTCCGCCATCTTGAAGTAGCAATTTGCCGTGTACGCTCAACCTACGCTCCCGTGACTGATGCCGCGTACTTCAGAAAATGCACGGAGTTTCATTACGTTTTGCCGTCGGCAGACAGAATTTATGGCCCACACCTTGCGATGCCTTATTTTGTAGGAAATAGCGAGTGAAAAGGGTTGGGTTTAATGAAAGATTTTGTGTAGTTTTTGAGGATTGGGCTTAGCTAAGGTGATCTCTAGGATAGATTACAACTTATTAGGTAATTTAATTAATATAGATAACGAATCAAAATAATGCGTGTGCATTATATATCTATTCACGTCGAATTACAAAATTGGGCTGAGTGGCTATGTCGAAAAGTAGAAGACTTTAGGCTGATAATGATGAGATATTACCTACAAAATGTGCAAAAAACATTGTAATAACTTATGATACGGTATTTTAGAGCAACTATTTCATTAAAAAGCACACAGATGCATTTACAAAAATTTCATTTGTTGAATATATGTAAATAAAATTGTAGGTACATTAACTCGTAAGCATTCTAGAAAATTGTATCGAGTATTTGATGACCAAGTTCATTTCTTTCTTCTCTTTACACTTTTAATAACGTAGAACTTACTTAAAATTAAATAAAACCGTCGTCCACCTATTTTCCTAGAAAATCTTCTCCAAATTTCTTAATTTCCTCCCCATATTTACACCTACCTCCACAACACAGCCTACCTGAAACGAGACCATCATCTAAGACCATTGTCACCTTACGAGCGTCATTTAAGTACACAAACAAACAGAATTACAGGCAGTATTTCAGTGTCAGCCGTCTTACTATTTCTTCACGGTCATTAGTGGAACGACGCTATTCCGAGGCCCATTTAGATAAAACGTCAGAGATTTGAACTAAGATTCTAACCCCCTAAGATGGGGGTGCAAATTTACCCCCCACTTTGCAGTGGAGCAGTTACCAAGTTGTGTTTTTTTTATTTACCGTACTAATTATTTATTTGTTATTTATTTATTACTTACTGTTGCATTCCGATTTTAATTCTAGAATGAATCAATTGTAGTTTTTCAGCGTCTCTTAATACAAGTAATGAAGTACAAAATGAAAAAATATTAGAGATGCGGTTTTCTAGTTTATGAAAAATATTTACTTAATTTGAACAATGTGAATAGTAAAAAAAGAATTAACATGAAATAATATTAAGTATTAATTAAAATAGGTTTTTTTTTTCGTCTCTTTTTTTAACTAACGTAAATGACGCAATATATGAATAGATATTTAAGGTTGTTTTCACATGCGATATCTCTAACAATTTGTTTTTCTTCATCAACCCTTACGCACCTTACGTACTGCCAACTTCGCCATAACGACTTCGCAAGTAATGAGTCGCGAAGATTTTCACCAGGCGCAAATGTTTATACGGGGTGTCAATTTATGTGCCCGCGGTGCTGGGGTATTTGTTTTTGTCCTTGTAATTGAGGATGTAATTTTCAAGTTATTGTTCTATGAATGGTATTATTCTGGCGTTTGTTATACTATAATAATCGGAGTATTTTATAAATCAAAGTATAGCAGGAATAAAAGTATTTGTTTTTGTATATATATGTGGCTTCAAGGTAACCATTTTTTTTATTAAAAAAAAAACGCTTGCTCCTGACTCTTTTGTGGAATAGTTTCTAAATAAGTAGTTATGTTTACGTAGTTTTAATTTATGTGCGCGCGGTACGCGGATATTTCGTTTTGTTCTTGTAATTGCAGATGTAATTTTCGTTTCATTGTTCTGAATTTCTGGGTTTCATGAGGGTGGTAGTTAAGAAACTAATGTGGTTTGTAAAGAACTGAGTTATTAAAAATGTTACATATCATAAAAAAATAATTACATATTTTTAACAATTCTAAAAGGCAGGAGCCAGCATTGTTTCTATATAAAAAAGCTATGGAATATGTTTATCATTTGGTTGAGTGAAGTAGGGCTTTTGTTTATGGTACTTTTATTATGCTGTTGAACATTTTTTACGGTGATACTAGTATAATGAGTGTCGTAATTAATAATTTACTTATTTTGTTTTTTTATTACCACACATCAATAAACAAATAAAAAACAAACATACCTCATAAAACATATCTTGTTCAAGATACCACATCCTGTACCAAATTCGAAATACAAAGCAGCAGAATTCGTTTACTTATCTTTACCCCGAGACACCCGAGGCGGGGGTCTGACAGACCCCCACACACTTTTATGATGCATTATTTAGACGGCGACGGAGGGTTAACTCTTGATTTTGTTATGTTCTTATACAGATACCTTTAACTTTGAGGGGGTGGTTTTGTGTACATTGGGTACATTGTAGACTATAGATGTCAATGTACTATAAAATTAGATTGGGTTGTTCGTTTTAAACAAAGACGCGTCAACTATCATTTTAAAATTATAAAATAATTTTAAAATGACTGCTCCGTTAGCTTAGTTGGTAGTGGCTCTGCCTTCTAATCTAGGGGTGCGGGTTCGATTCCCGCATAACACAAGTAATTATGAATATTAAAATTTGTAATTACTTGTGTTGAGTCTGGTCGTTTCTATGTATAATAAGTATGTATTTACAAAAAGAAAAGTATATATGTATTATATCCGTTATCTAGTACCCATGATACAAGCGTAAGCTTAGTATGGGGCTAGATGGCGCTGTGTTATATGTCCTGAAATATTTATTTATTTTATAAAAGTCTGGTGTCATGATTGTTTTTAGCAAAGGTAAGTTAAAGTTATTGGTAAAGCATTATATTGCAATGTACCGGTTCTTATTGGGTAGCACGCTCCATCTTAGGCTCTATCTATTGCTTACCATCAGGCGAACTATGGTTAAGAGCAAACACGTCTCAGTTGAAAAAAAAAACCGAAATATATTATGAATTCGCAGTTATAATAATCGATTGGTATGAAATAAGGTCATTTCATATGACAAACCATAAATTCGTTAGATTGGATTTGTGTTTATAATAGCAATGTATGTCTTTTTAGTATATTTTAATAACTTAGGTAAAATAATTATTACATATTTTATTAGTACTCTTAGAATAATTGAAATTCGAACAAAATGTATACAAGAGAAAGCTCGCAGAATTAAACACAATACATATTAGCGAAAACTAGCAAAGTATATTCATAAAACAAAACTAAAACAAGCTTATGCAAACCATCTGAAACCCATTTCAACTGAAAAATCCATTAAAACGTTGCTACAACGGCAAATATTCTAGTAGAGAAAGAACAAGAAAACTCTGTGGACGGATAAAATTGGAACTAAAAAGTTCTCATTACAATATGCTTCAGAAGACATGGATATGAAATTATTTTTGTATATGTAAGATGTTGAATCAGGTGTTACTTTGCGGAAATCTATAATTGTAAATAAAACTCTGGGATTTTTGAAAAAAAACCTCTCGGATGCCTTTCTCGGATGATTTTTTAAAATAAGAAAGGATTTTTGTAAATGCAAGTTTTACATCTTAATGGGAGCGAAGCCGCGAGCACCCACTAGTTTCAGTATAAAATGCTAATTTTCTATACTAAACTAAACCTATACTATCATCATACCAAAAATCACGTCTGCATTGAGTCGTGCAAGCGTAAAAACAGACTGTGTTAATGTTTTAACAAAGTTTTTCCTTCTGCTTGCTCTTACGGTTGTACTGATTTGAATTATACTCGACATAGTGATAGATTAAATCATAGATTTACACATTGGTATCTCGTATTGATGCAGGTAACACCGCGGGGAGACACTAGAATTTATTTTAGTTCAATAAGTAGCTGAAGTGCTGCCGCCATTCTCTCGAACTATTTCTTTCACGCGGACTCGAAGGCCACTATAGTTAGATATACGTTCAAAAACTGCGACCCTTTTCAATTCTCTAATACTTACACACACTAACGCGGGGTAATCTGCACCCCCTGCTTGGGGCAATTCTTCAAAGGGTGAAAAAACACCCCCTCCCACCCCTCTCTCAGGGGGCGCGCCTTAGCGAGTCTTGGGTTAAAAAAGGGGTGGATACTTAGCAACGGTGGGGATCGTTTTTGTTGTTGCGTTTATTTTTTGCTCGGTTTTTGAACGTGATAGTTTAAATTTTGTTCCGCCTGTGTTTGGAATGTGTTCGCATTTTGGATTCAATTTTGATTTCCGAGTTCGATTTTTGTGTTCTAATTTTCAATTCGATTTTGGATTTTTGTGTTTTCTTTTTTTTGTTTATGTGTTTACCACCTTACTTATATATTATAATATTAAATGGTTAATCAGTTGTTTAGCAGTGAAATATTTGGTAACTATTGTTCTATGAAAAGTGTTATATTTTTTGTGATAAAATATGACAAAGAGACGAAACACTTTTACTAAACAGCTGTAAATGTAATCTATCATTGATTTAGTTTTATATTAGTAAGGTGGTAAGTGCTAATTAATTAATTTATTTTAATTTTGATTCTTAAAACAGTTCTTTGGTTATCGAAAATTAACGTTTCTATAAATATGCTATAGCAGTTTTTCGTTTTTGTGGTACCTATACTATAAATTCGTTATACAGAGAAGCAGGAATCTAAGCTATAGTTCATATTTGTAAAGTGAATTAATAAATTTATTTACGTGGCTTATATAAAATTGCTAGTATCTGACCGCAATTTTTGACACTTTATTTCGAAAATCATGAAACATACTATGTTTCATGTTTGCTATTGCAATATTGCAATGCTATACCTAATAACTATCTATACTAACCTTAAACTTGTTTAATAGAACAATCATTTTACAAACTCTCCTTAGTTTAAGTGTAATGTTTATATATTATTTAAAGCTATTGAACTATCGATAAATACATAATTTATAAAAATAAAACCTAATAACCAAAACTATATATAAAGTAATGACCCACATAAAATAAATATAACACACTTTTTTCCCCAAAAAGTCAAACGAACCCGCAAAAGTTGGCAAAAATGAAATCGCAAACGAGATTAAAACTAGCCCCCACCACCCCTTTTTCGGGGGAGTTACGGAAAACCGACCCAAGCATAGTTTTTACCAGACATATTAAATTTTACCCTTTTCCCCGGATCCCGGAAAGCTTATCCGAAAAACGTTTTGCTTTTGCTTACCACTATTATACGGTTACGGATTTAGGATTTACAAAAAACTTTCTTAATTTTCTTAAAATAAAAAACAATGAAAGACTGCCAGTAAATTTATTTGTTTAATGAGATTTATTTTATAAGAAAGGAAACATTTAATGTGGCATATTTAATCAATATTTTCGTAACATATTCACACTGATAGTCCTTGATGTTATTGGCTATTCCTGTAATAAAAAAAAAACACATTTCTGAACTCCTATTGAACCCTACGATTTACCTCAAATACTTTAATTTTTTTTGTGTATAGCTCGCTTCGCAGGGAATAAATATTATATTCCCTGTAATGTTTATTTTAAGTAAATCGTACTGCTATCCTTTATTATAATATAGTCATAGCTAATACTAGGCTCAGACAGCTAAATTTCAAACACGGAATCATAAACAAAACATAACCGTCTTTTATTCACTCGCTCGCTCAAAAATCTCCCGACCGCTCAAAAAAATAAAATTAATACACTAATAATATTTATACCAGACTCTGTGATTTAAGTCAATATTATTATTATTATTATTATATTGTTACACACAATCAGTGAAATTTCTTGGAATCAAGAACAACAAAAGTCCTTAATACATCCCCTCCCCTAACACTACACATCGCACACATAAAAATTCACACACACGAACAAAAAACGTTAACTACTCCCCCCTTTCCCATCCCAAAGGGGGGAGGGGGTTCATATCCTTCCAGATATTTTGTTTACTTCTAAGTCGAGAAGGATGCGGGATTCCGGGAAACGGCAAAATAGATCAAAATAGCAATCGGTTGGGAAGATGTTGAATGTTTTTTGATAAGTAAATCAATTGGGTGAACACGAAAGTTTTAGTGATGATTTGATTATAAGTTGTATGGCTCGTTATTGCTTTAATTTATATGTTTCTTAATTAAAACCGCTATTAACAAATATCAATTATTATTATGTCTATCTACAACACAATTACCACAATATTTGTATTGGTTTTTGGTATATACTTATTATTCTCATTTTTTGTGTAATAATCAAAATAAAACTGCAAAAACGGTGGGTACTGCGTTCTATTTCTATTATAAATAGTTCTAATCATTTAACTTGAGAACTGGCACTAAGTTATGGCCGAAAAAGATAAAAAAAAATCGAAACCAATTTTAAATTCAAAAAAAGAAACCGCATTCTTATTTTAAACCTCATCCCTCAACTCCGCTAGTACCGCGAGCTCGATACTACAACTCGTGCTGTGAATATAGAACGCGTTCAATTCAAACTTGAATTTAAACGTGGAACGGCGTTCCAAGTTTCCGAATTTGAAATTTAAACTTGACGGGAATTAAATACAATATGGCGGCGCGTTGGGCACAAATTGATTTCTTGGAAGTTAATTGTTGTTTTTGAATAGCATAAATTATGTTTACGCAAACATCGAATATTTTAGGTACGTAGAAAACATTATGTAAGGTGAAGTCAAACGTATATCTATCTTACGTAAAACAACTAAAGTCAATTTCAAATTTTCTTACAAAATAGTTTGTAACGTTCGCTTAACCACAGGTTAAGTAATTTCTGAAGT
Organism: Macaria liturata; assembly: GCA_964023185.1. NCBI lineage: Eukaryota > Metazoa > Arthropoda > Insecta > Lepidoptera > Geometridae > Macaria > Macaria liturata. The sequence continues at coordinate 2,394,281 of OZ026831.1, read as the reverse complement.
GAATTATAGGAGCATAAATAAACCTGCCCATATTAAAAATATCATAATAAAACAATACTAAAAAAGACTTTCAGAAGACTTGATAACCTCCTCTTATTGACGCGGCTTAAGTTAAAGATTCATCTGAAATCTTCCTTTTTTTGAAGTGGGTTAGTAATGATTTACGTCATTTAACGTTACCAAGAAACTATCTGTAATTACGTAAGAAATTTACCTCGAAAACGGGCCCCTATTGTGTCTAACTAAACCCCCCTTTCTTTCCCCCTGTTCTTGTACAAAGAATCTTCTAATTAACGCTGCTTCATAGAATAGGTAACACTTCCTAACATAACAAATAAACTTCTAGATCTGACATGAGCACGAAGATATTATGACACGAGGAAAAAAAATTGCGCAATTTTTAGCATTACAAGCGGCTTCACATTATGTATATTTTCTGTATTATGTCCTGTCGGGAGTAGATATTGGTCTGGATTCGATAAAATTTGACTAAGTATGATGATCTATGTAGGCTAGCATATATGAGTGCAAAATTTTGTTCGTGGAAGGATCTATATTTGTTAACAAATATCTTGTTAGCCATATCTGATAAAGATAAGATTCTTTTGTATGAGATTAAGAATGTTTTACCTTAGGGAATAGTGCAACTTAAAGTCAAATCTGTTTAGCAATTGAAATAAGTACTGTGTGTAATGCTATAATTGCAATTTGCAACACACGAAAAAAAATGCACATAAACTAACTTCTTCAAGTGTCACAAGTGGTGATCTTATTGCTAAGAGCAGTATGTTTCAGACAACTATTAGACGAGATATACAAGATTTAAATGCTGATACAGATTTCATTGCTGATACCTTATCCTGTTGGTTGTAGATATTTGTCACTTCCAGGTGTGTACATCCTAGTTCCGCCTGAAAATGCTCTGAAACAAAGCGTCTCAAGCTCGTTAACTGAACATTGTTATTATTTCTTGAATACAGATAATTTACCTCCTTTCTAAAAGATGTTTAGGAAATTGTATAATTTAAGAAAGCTTTTTTCATAACGTGAACATTAAAATTTTTACATAGTTTGAAGGCCAGCTAAATGTGGATTTATCGTTATCGTAAAGTTTGTCGATATTTTTCCACCTAAATCAATCGTTAGCGTAGATTCCCATTCGTCCCACCAGTTGGTTCTGCCAGTGGAACCACGGGTCATATCCCACCAAAACAAACATATTCATATTTCTAGTTATTTTTTCTTAGATAGTGGGTCAGGAATAACTTAGAGGCTTGTTTCAGCAGTATCATTTGAGGAGCTAGTTCCAATCCAGTACAAATGTTTGAGATAGACAAATCTAACACTAAACAAAATTATTAAATATTAACAAATATTATTCATGTCAGTAAAACGCCTTACACTATTAATAACGCATATAATCTATTATTTACATGGTATGTGGTCGTGTTGCAATAAAACAAAAGTTGATCTTATCGTATATTTGAAATCGATAAAAAATATAAACTTTCAAAGACAAATACTTCCCCATTTAACAAAAGGCCTTCTCTACCCATCTGAAATTAAACGTACATTTCTTGAAACACAAAGACAAGTTTCATTGTACTCGTAGCGCACACCTGCTACTGAAATTTTGTGTAAGAACTTCGCTTGTAATTAACAAAATATATTCAGAAACTTGTAACAAGATTTAAATAGTAACAGTGGCTAGGTATAGATTATCGATACAATTTTATCGATGTTTTACATCATTTTATCGATATGTATGAACGTACTATATGTAAATACGATACATCGATATGTACTCGTACTTTGTTTTTTTTTATTATTGTCTATGAATACTTAATATTCTATCTGCGCTCTTTATATTTTTGCAAAATCATATTTTATAATACTTTTTTAACCATACTAACGAACCCGATTTCGGGTAAACTCGTTTTTAAAACCAGTTCACTCTCTTTTGGTAGCACTAACTGGTAGGGTTGATTTATTTCAAATGTTAAAAGACTTATAAATTTTACTAGATTACTGCCGTTACAATCACACAATAAATTATAGTAAAATTTTATTGTTTAAATTCGCAATAAAAGCACTTATAAATTGACACTTCTTAAACAATGAAGACAATCAATTATGAAGCTTATTTACAACTTACACAATCATTTCGATTCACAATCATCGACATCACTTTTCCCCTCCCTATTCCTAAGACAAAGAGACACTAAGAAATTATGTACTCCCCTTAGCGCAGTTTCGACAACTTTATTGAATTTGTTCCTAGGTACGAATCGGATGCAGCACTTTTGTCAGACGGCGTGATTGGAATGCGACTCGAACTAATTCCGTTCGTAACTTGGGACGAGGACGCCATCTTGGATTCTAGCGTTGGATTTTTAATGAGAAGACATGGTTTGTTTTATTTTTGTTTTTGGGAATTGTTTGATTAGATTTGAGAAGCCATCTTAGATTTTTAATGTAGCTTGTTTTATTTTTGTTTTAAGGGAATGGAATTGGAAATGATCTTAGAATCCAAGATGATAATTAAGCGCTAGAGCGCTTGATTTTTAAACAAGGAGGAATATTTTGGTTTATTTTTGTTTGAGAGAAATGCTTGACTAGATATGGAAATTATTTTAGATTCTTGTGTTCGATTTTATTGAAAATCAGACAATAGCTTCATTTATTTTGTTTTGTATATAAAGAATGTGTTTAATTAGATCTGGGAAGTCATCAAAAATAATTGTACTTATTACGATTATTGAGTGAGAAGTTAGTCTTATTTTTGTTTTAAGGATTTAATTATTTAATTGAGCTTGTCATTTGCGTCGCCATGTTGGATTAAAGCGTTCGATTTTCGAATGAGTAATGGAGTTGAGTTAGGAGTGATTTGTTTTATTTTGTTTCGTGGAGTTTGTTTGAATTTAGTTCGTTAGTTGCGTCGCCATTTTGGATTCTCGCGTTCAATTTCAACAAATCAATGAGTTAAATAAAAGAAGTTGACCATACTTTTCATATCAGGAAATCGAGTTTGTTCAAATATTGAAAAGTTGTCTTCAATTGTAACATATTAGGTATACTACGCTTTTATAGTTCTTATGACACGAGAAAAGAATTCGTTGTATTAGCTCTTTTTTACTATTAATAGCAATTTATAAAACTGGTGGTTTTAGTGCGCCGTGGCTGTAGTCAGACGCAAATCTATAGATTTGTTTAGATACAATACTTGTGAATCTAAACATTGGGCCTGACACCACCCGGACATGAATTTTTTAGACGACTCTAGAAATATAAATACTTACGCAGTAATTATAAAATATATACATTTACATGACTACCAATAGATACATCATACAAATACAACTATACCTACCTATACTATCTGCGTAGTAATTTATTGTGCCCCCTCACACTGGCGGCAGAAATTAGCTGCCAATTAATAACGAAGAATTACATTCAGCGGATGTAGGGGAATGCTTAGTTTGTCTTACTTTCTCGAGATTGTAGCACCCTGTTAGTTATTCCCAAGTTACTTGAGATAGAATAGAATAGAATATATCTTTAATGTACACCATAAAACATAGAAATAACAAAACAGGAAATAAGCTTAAATATATTAAAGTGATGCACATTGGGCGGCCTTATCGCCTTAGGCGATTTCTTCCAGGCAACCTTTTGGATGGACATTACTAAGAATTATAAACAGGCGGTGTACTAAAAAATATAATTAGAGATGAGATGTTAGTAATGGTCAAAGCATAGCCGTAATATGGAGATACAATATAAATAGTCAGTATCTTATTCCACTAATATAATACATTTGTACGTGTGTGTGTTCGTCTTCGAGATTAAATGGCTGAACAGATTTGCATTAAATTTGGTATGGAGATAGATTGTGTCCTAGATTAACACATATGCTACTTTTTATCCCGTATTGACGCGGGTAAACTGGCAGGGCACCACTAGTAAGTAGCATTTAAGTATCTTGTAGTTATTAAAAAAATAACTTGTATTAAATTATATAATTACACACTTCCTTCCCAAAATATTTTCTACAAGCTTCTATATTAATAAATGTGTTGGTACAAAATGTAAAAATTATCTATTCAGTCTTTTTTATAACGATTCTAAAAATATACCCAAAATATTGAGCGATACAAACCTTTGAGCTTTAAAAGCAATTTCTATAAAGGATTCCGACGTCGAAATGTTTTCGATAATGCAGTATATGGGTCGCTTTCAGCTTTTCAGGACCGAATTCAGTTAATAAAAGACTAGTAATCCTAATAAACAATATAATTTACAAATTATAATTGTAATGGGTGCTCGCGGCTTCGCTCCCATTAAGAAGTAAAACTTGTATCCCCTATTTCACCCCTTTAAAAGTGGCATTTCCAAAAATCCTTTCTTTGCGGACGCCTATGTCATAACTACTGCATTCCATATTTCAGTCCAATCCGTCCAGTGGTTTGGGCTGTGCGTTGATAGATCACTAAATTATTATCAGTCAGTCAGTCAGTAATAAGGAATGCTACTCAAAGAGACAGGTACATATTTTTTGCTTCTATACAAAAGTTAACAATTATTTACACAAACTGGAAAAATAACAAAAAGAAAATAATTAAGTACCTATCTAAAGTTATTCCAAATAATAAAATTACTAGATAAAATAACTTTATTTCACTTTAACAATCACAAACCGCCCCTAGCGCCCACCCTGTCGGACCCGGTTGGAAAATATAAATTGGTATTCATATATTTTAGAGCATACCCCCTTCTAAAAGTGTTTGGAAAAGTAGTTCCACCCGTAGTTAATTCCTTTAGTTTTCCTCTGTTTTACTGCCTTTTTGGGCGGTTTTTAGCTTCGGGGTAGTTTTATAAGGGTCGCTGTTTGGTTAGGTCGACCTTTTTTAGTCCGCGGGGACCGAATAGTTTTAGTTTTCAGTTGTAAAATGTTTGATAGTAGAAAAGTTGTATCGGAATCGGCGACGGCTGCGATTGTGATTATTGTGTTTTTAGTTTTAGGGTTTGTTTTTGGTTTTGGTGGGTTTTTGTTGTTGTTTTTTGTTTAAGTTTCGCGCATTTCAATTCAATATTATTGTTGTGTATTTTGTATTTCAATGTGGCTTAGCTAAGTAGTAAGGTTTTATAAAAAACCTTACATAAATATGTAGTTTTATTTCAAGAGCAAGGCTTCGTTTTTATTACTTAGTTTTTATAATTGTGTTCTTTTTGACAGGAGTGTGTTCACAGGATGTGTTAGTTTTGTAGTTTATAAAGCTTAAATAAATAATTTAATTTGGTTTACTTTGTAGCAATAAAATAACTTGACTCTAAAATGAAGTTAAAAATTGATTAAAGCGACCGTAGACCGCAAGCGCTCCTGAGCACTGCTACTTGCTTATACAAATAACAACAGTAAGGACTATTCCCACAATATACATAAATTTTTACTTTCAAATTATTTCTAGGTATTATAAATGATGAATGTTTCTATAAAACCTGTGGTTATTTCAATCAAATATTGTCAAACAACGTTCAATATTAGTAGCTACTTTTCCAAAAATTTAAGAGACAATGACAATGTAAGTTAAACATGTCAGAGACATCTTCAATGGGTTGAAAACCCTCGACACTAGAGAGCGGCACTGTCACACAAACTTACTTAACTAAGAATCGTCTTCCTTTCACGTCGCATCGGAGCGACGGATCATAGTGATTTTCAGTGTGATAGTACATGGTTTTGATAATAACAAAAGCTATTTTTATGAGAGAATAACAACTAAATTTTATTTTTAAAAACATCTTACTTGCCTTACTCCTTATAGCCAGTACGTAGTCACAAAGTAGTTACCTCTACGAACCGGTAAAGTTTCCCCTCGGGGGGGTGCAAAGAGAGGGGGGAGGTGACAAAAGGAGGCAAAAATGAACGAAGACGACTCGGACGGTTTGAATTTGGAATTAAAATACGCGGTTCGTTTTTGTTTCGTTTGAATTTGGAATTCGAAAAGAGAGAGATAGTGTTTCATTTGTTTTAAAAAGATGGAGATTTCATTTGTTTTGCTTGCTGTTTGTTTTTATAGTGTATTGATGTGTTTTCGAAAGCTTTGCTTGAGAACCAGTCTCATTTTAGTACGGCTAATCGTTACCGAGATCAGTATCGCTAGTGCGGGTATCACTTCAGGTGTTAAAATAAAAACTATTTAGTTAAAGTATGTGTGGCATAACTTATTTAGTATTTCATATAAATATGTTAGCCAATTTCAAAGTAGGGATAAACAATCGTAAAGATACACGAACACAAAACCTGAGTACACGCTTACATTTCATATTGCGCCTTACATACATCAAAAAGTGTAGGTATGTATGTTAGGATAATATTTACGTACTTACATATAAGTTTGTGATAAAAATAAATAACGTTTCAATTACCTTAACTTGTAGATACCTAAATATCTAAACATAAACTAAAAAAAACATACAGTGCACAGCACAATCCAAAGTCACGAAATGCCATGTTTTCTAGGTCACACTGGCTGGTTGTAATCTGCCATCTTGCTATTCCAAATTCAAATGGAGACCACATCTACATAACTTCGTTTTCCCGCCAACTACAGAAAAATATGGCGGCAGGAAGTTTATTATTTGTGTAAACGACGATTTATGATTCTTATTATCATAGTGGAGATGGTTTAGATATAGGCTATATTTTAGTAAATAGATGAAGTGAAAATCAAAGAAGTTATCAAATTCACTTATACAAATACAAATACAAAATACGTTTATTGTTCTGACAAAAGCTTACATCTAGGTACATGTTTTTACTTATAAAATAGAACTTACATTGTTATGTTGGAGTACCTGCTAAACACAACATAATTGATTATAAATTATAATAAAAAAATAATCTCGTTTCTTTTGAATACATGAGCGTGCATTGCATTTTGATTTAATAGTTAAATAAAAAATATGTTGTCATACAAAACGTGACAAAGTCACATAATCTAAACTAAATTTAAAATTACCCGAAAACTGACATCTTCAAAACCTCATTTATATTAAAAAAAAACCCGTACGTATTCGCAAGTACCCAAAGCAGTATGCACCTACGAGTACGTTCGTTGAAGTACATATCGCTGCGAATCTCAAAAACCAACCTCTACATTCAAACTTTTCTAAAACAGCCCGTAAAATGAAAATTAAAAAAAAAAAACTCATTTTGACAACTTTTTTTACAACTACCCCAAAAATTACAACTTCAGTACCAACCTTTTTTTATCACGTACCTTTATCTCTAAACCCAACGTATGTATTCACAAGTACCTCCAGTATGTACGTTCGTTGAAGTACACATCGCTGCGAAACTCTTAGAACAAAGGAAGGTAATTGAAAATTCTATCAAAACTTGCCGAACGAAGCCGAGTGGCTCGGAGGCGCTAGTTCCTGTAGGGATGGGGTAGAGGGAGAGCATATCGATAGATTTTGTCTTGAAATAATTTAAACACCTTTACTTGTAAATACGCGTATAAATATTTTTAATAATACATAATAAAATAGGATTTACATACATTACATATTACGAGCTTTTGCCCGCAATTTTGCATGCATAATTTAACATATAAACCTTCCTCTTGAATCATTCTTAAAATCTATCAAAAACTACTATTTTCTCGACACTACGATTCAAAACTTCACCAAAAAATCTCTCATGATTCATGACAGCTAAATTCAAGACTCTCATACTAGATTCAAGATTCCCACAAGACCTTCATCCTAGATTCAAGACTTTCATCCTAGATTCAAGACTTTCATCCTAGATTCAAGACTTTCATCCTAGATTCAAGACTTTCATCCTAGATTCCAGCTTCATGAGGCACATCCCTATTCCTTGACGAATGAAATGGCTCAAAGTTAAGTCCCGCGTTGCCTCCTTGTTTGACAATCATAAGTTGGAGCCGCCATTATTTTGCCAGCGTCTTATTCCGAATTTGAATTTGGAACGTTTGATGTGCTAATTCGAATTACAAACTTTCCCGCCGATTCGTTTTTGTTTCAATTTGGAATGAGCTTGATATTTATTCAAACGACTCGCTCTAATGATATTCTGAAATGAGTGAATGAATTTAAGTTTGCTATTTTGATATTATTATCGGAACGTATTTTTCTAACCGTTCTAAGATGTGTATGACGTAATTAATGGATAAAATTAATATAATCATAGGATCGAATCGATCGTTTAGCATCGCAGCTCCTAAAGTGAAAAACTATTTTTGTTACAGTTTTTCTAGGAAAGCAGACGGATTCGATGGTTTTATATGCTACATTTCTTATAATTAAATGGTATTCGTTTTTTACAGCCATTATTAACTTCATAAACAAAAAAAATATAACGTATCTACAACATCACGTCAACACAATCGAATAAGGTACAGCAAAATTTGTACACTCAATAATAAATTTGCACATAAGCCTTATACTTAGTACAAAGTATCTTATAAAGGTGTCTAAGAAACCATTCCGGGGGGTTCCCACCCCTAATTATCATGAAAATTACCCTCGGCTTTTCCCTGTTCTTATATTAAACTTTCAAGTGCTATTCAAGTACTTTGGGGAGGGAATTTTCGTAATTTCCGTTGCTAAGTTTAAGTACGTATACTTACAGTTAAGTGTGTAGCGTTATTTATTTAGATTTTTCAGGAGTTCAATGGGTTGGCAACAGTGATTAGTTTGATTTTCTTTTGATTTCTCTGTTTAGATATAGGTTTTATTTTTGAGTATTATTTATTCGTACGCCACCGACCAAACTGATCTCTTTCACTGCTATCTTGCTAAGGTTGCCTGGAAGAGATCACTCAAGGTGATAAAGCCACCCACTTGTACATTTATTTATAGTTTGAGTCCTTTTTAATATTGTAATTTATTTTGGTGTGCAATAAAGATATATTGTATTTATACATAGTTATCAACGAGAAAAGGCCCTAATAATAGTTTTTAGAGTTTCTTTCGAGAACCGATTCCTTTTCAGTGCAGCACTGACAGTCATATCAACAATTTGGTTAAATAAAAGAACTTCAGTACCACGAAAACTAAAAAGAACGTTCATTTTCTAAGCCAAGTTCAAATCTACACAATCAATAAACAAAAACCAAACGTTCCTTATTCAAACTGTTATCTAAGTTCAAATCTACTTAATGAATGAACAAAAAGAACGTTCCTCTTTCAAACTGCATTCCAAGTTCAAATCGCGTTCCGAACACATCCAAGTGGCGACACAAGCGACGTCGCCTAATTTAAATTTCTATTAAAACTTGCCACTCGAGGCGCAACGTCAAAGGCAATCAAAATGTTTTATGTACTCGTATTATAACGCTTATTATGTTGGTACGAAAGTATTCATTTGATGAGCAAATTAGGTTCGGACATTTGTTTGGAGTTTTTAAATTTCGAACTTGTTTTTTAAATGTTATTTTGTACTGTGGTATATATTATGACAAAAATAACTATCATTTTTAATTCCATTGCGGTGTGAAACTGACTTTATCTTAAAGCCCACCTGTTTTTAAACGCCAAAATTACAGAGCAAATGTTTTTGCTTAATTTTTATATCTTTTAAACATTTATTTAGAAGAAATATAAATAGATAGAAATTATGTTATAAGAAATTGTTAAAGCTGCTGACATAATGATTCATAGAAGTTTCTCCTGGTGAAAATATTTAAAATCCTACCAATATTATAAATGGCGAAGTTTGTGTGTAAGTAAGTGTGTGTGTTTATTACTTCTTCAAGTTGAAACAACTGAACCAATTTGGCTGAAATTTTGCACGGAGGTAGATAGACACTGGCTGGATTAACAAGTAGTTTACTTCTTATCTTGATCGAACGTGGCTAACACCGCGGGGCGCTGCTAGTATATAAATAAAATATAAATAAATAAAGTATTGACTAAGATGAATATTATTATGATCTCAAAACAATTGCACTTAAATTAGAATATGTATATTATTAGGCAAAACTTCAAAATATTCTCCTCGAAGGCGTTTTTATCCAATAAATTGCTTTTCGTGTTAGAATTTAAATCGTAATTGAATGCCAACTTCAAACGAATTGAGATCTTGTGAAGCGTCTGCAAGCGTTGACATAAAACAGCAATAGATTGTTTTAAACACCACTTTCTTGTACATCTAATTTAATTTATTTATAAAAAAAAGTATTTAAGCACCTAGAACAGTCTTACCTCCGGTTTCTAATATGGTGATTAGTTAATTCTTCCATCAAATCTAATCCACTGGTTCTGCTCCTGCGATTAGTTTAAAAACATTTCAATGGCAACAATTAATTTCAATGGCAGTGCTAATCAGTTGATAAGAGAATTAACTAATGGTCATTCTGGGAACTGGGGTTCGTATCAAACAAACTGAGTCTGTCAAATTAATTTCAACGCGGTGTCAATGAGAATTTGAAATTTTCTGCCAGTACGTAGAAATTGATTTGAACTTTGAAGGCAGAATTCGATTGGTTCAAGATATCGGAAATTGGTAAAACAGTGTATTACACTAATAATTCATTCGGTGTCCGTCTGCCGATAATGTTTTCTGTGTGGAGTTATTTTTGAGGCAGATATCAAGACCAGTCTTTTATTGACTTATGTCTATTGTCAATGTCTGCAAGCGAAGAAACTTTAAATGGAATTCTAGAAGTAAATAAATACGCTTCAGACTCGAGAGTTCTTTAATCGCAAGTTTAAACTTAAATTTAATTCAATATTGAAGTTGTTGTTTATATTTATTTGTTAAAATAGCTTTAGAAAATATAAATATTGAGAAAGCGAGTGTGGCTTAGCGGTTCCAGTTTTAGATTTTCATTCAGACGCACCCTGGTTCGCATCCAGCCATACACCAATGACTTGTATTTTCAAGTTATGTGTGGATTTGCACTCGCTTAGCGGTGAAAGAAAAAATCGTGAGGAAACCGACATGCTTGAGGACCACATTATCCGAGGACATGTGTCTTCCGTGGAAGGACCCGGGCGCCCACCACGATGTATCTGCCCAAGAGAACTCCCCTAACAGATTAATTCTGCGGGGGAGTCACGACCCTCAGTCTTGAGGAATACGACTCAAGAGAGAGAGAGAGGGGGGAAAATATTGAGAAACACATATTATAATACTCTAATACAACAAGCGTCTTAAATATTCATTTACAAATGTATAGTTTCACATATCTTTTACTAAGAAGTTTACGATAAACGTAAAATCCACATTTGGATATCTTATACATGTTGCTTGTGCGTTTTTCGCTTTAAGTGACTTGTTCGTTCAATACCTTACTATTACATACAGACTACAGTATAAATCAAATTATTCCGTTTAATTAGATCGCTTGGAGCGATAAGGTCACCGATTAGGACACATTTTTTAAGTTATGTGTGTTTCTTTGTATAGACAGACACACGCAAATTCTTGTAGGTTTCTATCTATCTATAAAAACTCGACGTGTCTTCTCATAATTACCTTTATAGACATTTTATTCATATACATATATACAAAATCTCCACCCAACAAACTAAACTATGTACGTTATTACGTAGGTAGCGAGCGCGAGCCGAGCAGAATACAAATTTTCATAGAAAATAAATTGCTAACATTAATCCAAGTAAACAACGTTAATGTAGGAAAGATATTTAACCCCCTATATACTGTATATAGGGGGTTAAATATCTAGTTTCTCGTCGTCTCAAGCAGGATGTAAACCCCCTAACTTTTCACCCCCGAAGACGCGAAATATTTACATAAATTTACAAATTTCGCCTGCGAAATAAAGTCCGTTAGGGTTGGCGGGTGTACGGAACAGCGCCGTCTATATTTTAGTGCTGGAAACACTTTTTGAAATTCCGTATAATATTACCTTAAGCCTGAGAAGAACTCTTAATTAAGAAATAATTATTTCGCATGTATGAGTACTCTTTATTCTGAATTGTTCGAAATTAAGTATTTGAAAAATTATTGCATTATCTCTATCTATATATTACTCTTAAAGATTTGTATATAAAAAATCTGAAGGTAACAGCCAATTTATCAATGAAGCTTTACATCAGCCATATGTTGCTTTAGTATAAATCCACGTAGAAAAAAATACCTTCATTATAAACATTAATTACTACTATTTCCTAACTGCAACCGTCACCCCTAACCCCAACATAGTTCGCGGGGGCGCCCCCTACTGGAGGTAGTTCCCCACCCCCCTTGGGCCGTTTTTCATGTTTAATTTTAACTTCGCAAAACTGGTGTTTTAATAAAAGCGGGTCCTGTCTTTCGCGTTTTGAATTTTATACGTAGTATTACGTAGTCAACCTTTTTGCTAGCGGAATAATGTTACGCCTGAGAATAGAGTTTTATTGTGCTATTTAAGTGTGAATTAGTTTTTGTTGAAAATGCTTTTTGTTTTGTGGTTGATTGGGTTGTTATAATTAAGTTGTTTTGATGTTATTACACTCATAGGTAGTTTTTTATTGTGATATACATGGATAAAAAATGTAAGGCCTTTTACGACAATATTAAGCATAGGAAAGGATTCATTCACTCGTAAAACACTCGTTACTGGTAATAGATGAATTTATTATGCACGTTGCTTTTTAACAATGTTGTGCCTATAAAGTTATTAGTTATATTTTTATATCACTAACGAGTACATAACAAAGTAAATAACTGAATATTTTATAAATAGCTACCATTATAAAAACCTAAAAAGATAATTTTCGCAATAAGTAAATAGATTTGACGGGAAAGTACCAACCCTCAGTAATGACAACACGACTCGAAGAAAAAGATAAAGAATTAATAAAAGAAGGAAAAATTGATGATTTAATAAAAATCTATCTAGTACTAACAATGTCATTCAAAAGTAAACCTAACTTTAAACCCAGGCTTACAAGTCAATTAACCCACACAAACCTAACCTCAAAAGATAAGATCGCACACCAACACTACCAAGCTTAGCCGAGCCCATAAAACAAGGAACTGAATATTAAAAGGACGCCGAACGCCATTAAAATGCCTAATTGCTGGATTAGAACGCTCAAGATTCCTCTTCAAACCACGTTCATAACGGCACACTTCCTAAACACAGACTAAAAATATCCCTACAGCTTAAAGTTCAAAACTAACAGATGTAAAAAACATCTGTGCGGGGTTTTCTAGTCTGTGGTAAATTCAAGATGGCGCCGTGTCGGAATGCGGACGTTGATTCGTTCCCAACGTGCCTTACATACGTCATGAGCGGAGGTCTCAAGATTAGGCGATTTACATCGGCTTTTTCGTATTTCGAACGCACGCTGTCTCGTTTTATGCCTTCGAATTCGGAGAGTTCTGAATTTAAATGGATTAGGGTGCTTTAGTGTAATTTAAAATTGGAACGTGATGTATTTAGTTTGTAATTAGGTTTTTGTTTATTATTATTTTGAACATAAAGTAAGAATTTATGTAAATTTTATATCTATTAAGTATATATAGGTAAGTGGGTACAGAATTTATATTTTTTTTATTAAGAAATCCAATTCACTGTTAAATTTGAATAAAATAAAGCCGTTATTCTTATAAAAATAAACAGAGGTGATAATCATCATCATCAATCACTATTTTCCTTAATACAACTTGCATAACTTAACCTAAGCCCAGTTGTCGTTCTACCACAAAATCAGTTAAAACCTCCATACTTAAAAAGGAGTATCTACTTTAGCATTCATATCACAGTAAAAACTTTTCCTACCAAGGAGGGACCACCCCTGTACATCTATAAATCTATATGACGTCATTAAGAAAACAGCGCGATCGTCTTGCGTATACCTTTCCCGTTCACTCGTATTAAAATAGCAGCGCTAGAAAGGGATAGACAACGTCTTTAAAGGGGAGAGGTACAATGGAGAAAAGACGATGGAAATTAAATAATACTTTGTCGTTAGATGAGTGGGGGAGGGGGTTAAAGTTTGGAAAATTTTAGGGGTTAGAGGTAAAAAGTATTGATTTTAGTGAGGATTAGTGTCTTGTGGACTATGCGGTTAGATTGGTTTTTGTTTTATGACCTTCTTGCGATGTTTGAAGAGTTTATTTGGTGTAAAGTTTATTGTTTAGTTTATCCTGATACATTAATAAAGTTCTTATTACAATTTGACGTTATTATGTTTTTTTTTTTCATTTTATCTTCGGTTACTTTATTGTTTTGTTTATCCTGATACATAAATGAAGTTCTTTTTTTAAAATTTCACGTTGGTGTGTTGTTTTTCATGCAATTTTTTCTTGTTTTCTCTAAATTGCTTTATCGATTGTTTTGCTCGATATCTTCTACTTATTAACATGTAATATGGTTAAATGACTAAATGACTACGGCACCCATAGTTTTAATTGATTTGATAGCCTATATACGTAAATGTCTCGCAATAGTTTTCAATGCGCAACGTTGATAACAAAATAGGCCTCACCGTTATATATTTGAAAGAGCAATCCTTGTGATATTTGTTTTTTTTTCAAGGAATATATCTTGAGATTAGGAGCAAATATGCAGAAACTTATTTTATACACATTTTATTGTTGACGATATAAATAATAATAGAACCCAATTTTGTACTGACAAAACTTTTTCATTTTTATTACATAGTTATAAGGTATCACTTAAATAAATGAATTAGAGAAACCATCAATTCATAAACATTTATCTTTAAACATTACCTAGCTCTCTAATTTGAAATTAAAACCACTTAAAACCAAGAATGATAAAACTAAACCTGTTATTTCAGCTAAAAAAATAATTTCAGTACTATTTAAAGCAGAAATTTTAGTAAAATGAATTCTAAAGTAGAAAATGTTCATAAAATGCTACGAAATTTAACGAGCTACAAATTTCGTAGACTTGCTACGAGGTACGAATTGTTTTTGTTTCTTTTTTGCTACGGTATCCTTTTGTTGTCTCAGCTGCAGATATTTAAACTATTTTTTATTGTGAATTACTTTTTAAGTTGTGGTTTTATTAGTTAGCAATGAAAAGAAATGAATTGTAAGTTTATATAATTGTTTAAAATAACAAAAGCATGTTAAAATATTTTTTTATTTCTATTTTTATAAGTATAAATAAAATATGTTTGAATTCAGTCAGTTATAAATAGCTTTTCTATCTATTGCAAGGTTATTCTTTCAACATGACTGGCCTGTTAGCTTAGTTGGTAGTGGCTCTGCCTTCTAATCTAGGGGTTGCGGGTTCGATTCCCACGTGAAACAAGTATTTATGCATTTAAAAAAATATATATAATTACTTGTGTTGAGTCTGGTCGTTTGTATGTATAATAAGTATGTATCTACAAAAGAAAAGTATATAAGTATCATATCCGTTGTCTAGTACCCACGACACAAGCGTTTGCTTAGTGTGGCGCTGTGTGCAATGTCCCGGAATATTAAAAAAAAAATACATTGCCAAATCAAGCATAATTAATTTATTTGAATCTCTTTAATAAATCTAACATTGAACTCAAAAATATTAAGCAAAAACACATCTAATAAACTGCAACACCCTAAGACATATATATACACCTACCTACGCATACATACGTCTACATATACCTCTATCATTCCACTATAAACATACATAAGAGCTATATACAACTTGCTTCAGTATCGCATCCCATCTGTCTTACCTCTTTTATCTAGCTAGAAAACGCCAAACCATTTTAATTATAGCACAGAACGGCATAAAAGCAGTTTATCGCGGAGGGGGAGGTTCCCCCCTATTCCCCCCTTTAAGGGGCCGGAAAGGGGCCAAGAAGCAGAGATTTTATAGCTCGCTGCCGTCGCAAGGCTTTTAATGGCTTATTTGCCCAGCCTTAGGGGAGGGGGTAAGTGCCCCCCTTGGCTTTTGTATTGCCAATTTTATTCCTAGCGAAGAATGATAATGGTTGATATCGATAGTGTCTTTGTTCGCTTTTATGTCGGGTTATGGTTTGATCTTTAGTGTAGTGGTGTTGGGTGTTTTAGAGCGGATATATTGTGTTGTGTAAGGAGTTTGGTAGAGTTTATATTATGCAGTCAGAGATACTATGTGGGTATAGTTATAGTGTAACAATAATATTGCTTAAGGTACTATGATTAAACAGTTATTCGTCATTATTTTTTAAAGTAAGCCGTATCTATACATATAATAAAGCTGAAGATGGTCGAAAGTCTGAACATTGAAAATATTTTTAAAAAACTTTGGAGATACTTAGAATTGATTGAAATATTGCGAGCAAAGCTGCGGGCGTCCACTAGTTAGTAATAAAGTTGTTTTTAAAATAACTGGTTCAAAGTAACTTAGCTGATTGGGACATAGTTTTAAGATTTTTTTTCACACCCTAGGCTGCAGCAATGTTTGACATCAAGCAGGCTGTAGTCAAACGTAAGCCTATCCCACGTAAAAAAAGAATTACTGGTTACACGGTCGTCACTGGTGGCTTTTGAAACTGACTTTAAAAAATCGTTACAATGGCGGTTGGCACGATTTATATTAATATTGGAGGCAGAAGATTTGGCGCGGGGAAACTGTACATCATAATGCACAGTCGAAAGATGTCTAGTATGGTGTACAGAAAAGCCTCAACGTACAACATTAATTACAGCAATACATTTGTAAATAGAAATGTACGCACACCTTGAATGGATAAACAAAGGAATTTGAATTTGAATCTGCGACCATCCTAGGACTGGCCTGTTGAAAGAAAGAAAGAAAATGATTTATTATAGCAAATAATAAACAAACGGGTACAAACAAGAAATACATATATATAACTTCTTAAATAAGATACATATATTTGCCACAATACAACCCCAACTCAGCATAATGCTGGCTGCATAGCAACTAGCGCTGGTCTTCCGTTGGGGTTGGTGATGACGTCACGCACGTGTATATGGAATTAAAGTGCAAGTAAGTAAGTATTGAATGAATGATGCTATGAAATATGTAGTTACAATTGTATTTTTGTATTTTTTACTCATTTTATGTTTGCAGTTCACCACGGTTGACTTTGTGCTACATATGTTATTTGGGTACACCCTCAGATTACTAATTCTTGATCAATGAATAGTCACTTTTAGGGTTCTGTTGACTGATATTCATTGATTGATATTTCTAGTAATATTGTTACACAATAAGGAACTTTCGACCAATATCTTCAGTTATGTAAACTAAGTTTGGTTTTTAAAGAAAATAGGTATATTTATGATATAATGCGATAAAACAATGTATGTATGTTTGTTACAAATTTTGTTTAAAAAAAAAACTAAATTCAACTATTTTCAATGCTTAAAAAACATTATAATGAGAATATAAAATTTCAAATATTATCAGTTATTTTTTTAACACGAATAATAGGTCAACTTTTGACTACAGCCTGCCTGATGTTAAGTCTGTACTGAAGTTTAAAATGTAGTTAGTTATTTTATGACTCAAGCTACCAAATTCTTTGAATAAAAACTTAACTATAAATAAACTAATTTTAAGCCTTGATTTAATTCGAGTGGAGCCACGAGACGAACCTAGTAAATTGCTAATACTAGTGAGAAGATTCTAGATATTCAAACATAGCAATACTGTGACAAGAAGCTTTACAAATGCCTTCCTTTTCAAATAAGTAGTTTGTCTGATTAGAGAAATTGTTTGAATTACAAACCTTTCTTGTATATTATAAGGTATAGTATATTTAAAGCTATTAGGATTCGATTTAGATCCCTCATTAACATGGAAAGAACATATTGATAATACTTGTAAAAAAATAGCTAAAGGGGTTTATGCATTAAAACAGTTGAAACCAATAACAAGCTCAGAGCACCTAAAGGAAACTTATTATTCATACATACACTCTATACTTTCATACGGCATAAGTATATGGGGCAATGCTACAGACTTTGAAAGAGTGTTAATAATGCAGAAACGAGCAATAAGAGTACTTGTGGGAGGTAGATATAGAGAGTCTTGTAGAAACCGCAATAAACTCGCAATATATATTAGAGATTGTAAAGTTTGTAAAAAGAAATCCACATTTGTTTAAACTTAAGACTTATAACTCAAATAGATCCAAGATAAACAGAGTACATATTGCTAAAACCTACTGTGCCTAGGCTGTGTATGACTAAGAAACTACTCACTATAATGGGAGAGAAACTGTTCAATAAACTCCCCGCACACATTCAGTCTTTGAATAATGATCAGCAATTTTGCAATAGTGTCAAACAATTATTGTTAGATCAGACACTATACAGTTTTAAAGAATACTTTGAAAATGACTACAGTCAACTAGCAACTGATTCTAATCTTGCTTAGAAATTAAGTAATTAACTACTAGGTAAGGAGTGTGATGCCAAATTGTCATTTTAGCCCCTATACAGCTAAAGTGACAGTACCAAGATTTATTTAAGTTGACATATTGTATGATTAATTAATTAATTAATTTCTCTGTCTAACTCAGGTTTTTGAAATAATTAATCGCATTTATGTTGTTCAAGCTGTGTACACTTATTTTAGGAATTTGTTCTGGATCAAAACCAGTTTTGAAAGTATACTTAGCTTATTTGTGAACACATTCTGTTTTGTGTACCATTATAAATAAATAAATAAATAAATAAATAAATAGATTACATACTTATTATTATGTTTGACATGATTTTAATAACAAAAAATTTCATTATTTTATTAATAAAGCTAGACATTGTAACTTCTAAAATTTTATAAAACTATATGTTATAAATTCAATTTGACGAGATATTGTAATTTGTGTAGCATATTCTGTGATATTAGTACTTATACCTATACCTATGTATGTTACAACTTTACATTATCAATAAAGATTCTTTATCTTTATCTTTATAAAATTGTGGTTCGAGCAAGTTTTAGGCTTGGTTTTAAAGCCACGTTTACATATTGACATTGCGTTGAATATCTGGTTTTTTTCTTTACAGTGTACCGCGTATTAGATGTCTATAAACAGCAGTAGATATTTAGACCTGCGACAGCTGTAAGTTGGAATTTGACTGCTAATTGATTTTGTTTTTTTTTGTCTTTGCAGGAGGTGGCTCGAGACCGGCACATGTGGAATTTTCTTAGTTCGGAGACCAAGAATCACTATGAGCTTTTAAACCAAAGTTAATAAGTATACCTTATCCAAGGCGCACTATCTCTACTTTTTTTAACGTGGGATAGGTTTACGTTTGACTACAACCTGCCTGATGTAAAGCATTGCTGCAGCCTAGGGTGTAACACGCTTACCTAGAAGATACCTATTATCTCTAGATTTGAAGACCTCTGGATTGTAGTTCGCAGGAAACACAGCTTCTGTATATTTACAAATATATTTGCTTTGCTTTACCTAAAATATGATCGAACTAACGAACACAAACATTTTCATTTTTACTTAGTTTGATTTAATAAAGCACGTGTTCGTATATCCAGTCTGACAACTTAACAAATAATACCAAATCATAATGATTCACCAAAAAGCATTTCTTTGTCAAAATCTAGTTCTGTATAAAAATCGAATTGATGGTACAGATTTTTATAAAAAAACCGGCTTTCAACCCTTTGGTTGTCAAATTGGAAGTCTGGTTTCGATAAAGTTGCGTAACTAGTTGGTTACAAACTGGAAGTAACTGGTTTGAACCGCGTTTAGACACATTTTTATTCGAAGTTTAAACTATATTTTTGGAGTGTTTTTTATGTTTATTTTTACAAGGAATAGGTCTGCACTTGTCCGTAATTCGCCTGATGATAAGCAATCATTACGGTCTAGGATAGAACGTGCTTACCCAGTAAGAACCGATTCACTCTCGCTTTGAAGGTTGGCCACTACTGGCCAAAAGCATTTCGAGATATATGATCTATTGTGTCTAAATAAAAATGAAGTCTTCATCTTCTTATCGAATGAGAATAGCCAACTCTGGTGTCGACAGTTTTAAACCTCCCTAAGGGCCTCTGACATGGCTTAACGACTGCCGTACTAGACAAAAATGAAGCGCAATCGTTACTCACTGATATGTATATGTAGTTGAGTTTTGGATTCAAATTCAAATTCATAGTGAATGTGTTTTATTATTCAGACATTCGCATTGATTCACTTTATGTACTCTATTAGTACATAAAGTGAATCAAATTTAGATACTATGTGGATTATTTCGCGATGCCATTAAATTTGTAGAATATAATTTGTAATTCTTTACAAACCTTCCCACACACTAAACAAAACACAAAACTATTGCAAAACGTAATTATAATTATAAATCAATTAAAAACTTACACTTGTATAATTCTGAAATTCACAAACGAATTCCACCAGCCAAACAAGGGCCGCTAAACCCGTACTTTTGGTCCTACCTACGGGTCTTGTTAAATTGGTCTTATGTGCAAATTGCCCTCGGGTGGAAAAGGGGGGCGAAATGGGGTGGGAGGGGAGGAAAAGCGTGAAAATTACACAAGAAAATTTCACCATTCAGCATCTTTGTATTTTACCCAAGATGGCGGCCGGAGGTGGTCTTTGTAAATAGGGCTGTGTCTGCTGTTTGGCTGTAGCAATATTTATTTTATTTTCTTAGAGTTTGCTGTTCTCATAACCACTATGGCCCGATACGCATCATGACGTTACTTGCTTATTTAAAAAGAAACGGTTTTGTTTTGTTAATGTGTTGTTTGATTGATTATTTTAGTCTTCATTCTTTGGCACACGATAAATTTATCCCACCAAAAACATTCTGTAAAAAACTAGCCAAGTCTCGATGGAGCTGCTTGTTTATCTCTAAAACGTTATGAAATCTAGACAAGGACGTGCCAAGGCAGGTACTGCGATTTTTTTATTATTATAGTAAATGTTATATGACTGGCCGTTGAACATTCTTTATACGTTAGTGGGTACAAGTCAACGGCCAAGTCACACAACATAAACTATAATAATAAAGAAATCGCAGTAACGAACCTTAGACTTGGCACGGTTAGACTTATACTTGCTGGTTTTCTTTTGTGTTTTTTTGTCTATTGCAATGAAGAATTCTATCTATCTCGAAAAAGGTACGTAAATACACTTTGCAAATTGAATAATACTTCAACTATTTGAATTATAATTTAGACTTAAATTATAAGTATATTTGTCCCATCCTTATTCAGCGTTGTAGAGAGGAAGTCAGCACAATAGTTGGCGGCGCTTCTTTGATCATAGTAGTAATTAACGCACACATACTTGCTGGTAATTAACGGCTCTATCTTTATACTTCTTATTGTTTTGGAAAGAGGTTACTGTTTCTGAGATATATGATAAAATATAGGTAAAAATAGATGTTTCCATAATATTATTCTATGCCTATTTTAGTTTTAGAGTTTTTCTCTGATGGCACAGAACCTGGAGGAGTAGCATCTCTTTTTGAAAGGTCCAGGGTCCACTTTGGGTTGCAGCGACTCATCAGTAAGTTAGTTATTCTTGACCAGGTATTGTAGGTCCCAGCTGTTTGTCTAGTACGGCAGTCGTAAAGCCATGTCAGATGCCCTTAGGGCCGCTTTGCAAACTCTCGACATCGAAGTTGGCCATTCCTTCGATAAGAAGAAGATTGGCTAGGTATGAGTACATTAAACACTTACAAATAAGAAACAACTTACAAGCACTTGATAATTATACTTAGTGGTGAAATGTAAAGAGTTGATAAAAGTTGACTTGATAAATCTCTCATATTTTTTAATAAAAATACGGCAATTTTATGTGGCGGATCTATGGAAATATATTAGTGTTATTTTTTTAAAACAAGTAAGCAGGCTACTCTGAGGCGCAAATCCAACAGCCATATCTAGTGCCACATCTGACAGCTTTATCGCTAAAAGTTTTTTCTACCTCTCTCAATATATATATATCAATCTATGTTGTTGTATCTATCGATCAACAAACTCCAAGTTATTCTTCCTCCTCTAGAAACTTCATTAGTGAACTTGTCCCGTTATTGGCCCGATAACAAAGGCGGCCATAAATATTTAATGCTGTCAATACACCTATATAAGGAACTTATCTTAGATGCTATGTATACGCCGCAGGCTGAACAGGCGAGATGTGTAAAGGGGTGTTTAGTTTAGGGTGGAAAACGCTGCGTTTTTAACTATAAACATCTATTTTACTAAATCAATCACTCTGTCGCTAAATCTAAATATATATAAAACTCAAAGGTGATTGACTGACTGACCGACTGACATAGTGATCTATCAATGCACAGCCCAAAACACTGGACATATCGGGCTGAAATTTGGCATGCAGGTAGATGTTATGACGTAGGCATCCGCTAAGAAAGGATTTTTGGAAATGCCACTTTTAGGATAGGCGATGTAAGTATTACTTCATAATGCGAGCGAAGCCACGAGCTTCCACTTAGTGATGTAACGAATATTCGCATTCGCATTCGCATTCGCGAATATTCGCATATTTTTGCACATTCGTATTCGCATTCGCATTCGCAATTTTTTGCGAATGTTTTGCGAATATGAAAATCAGAAAAAAAAAACAAGTTGAAGATGATAGTAGGTTAATAAAATTAATTCATTTCTTATGTTTTTTAATACAAGAAAAAGTAGATTATTCTCGTAATCAATCACATTATCAGTCTTCACTTCACTTTATCATTTGCCTTGGCATTACTTATTTACATATTTTACTTTACTTTGGGCAATGAAGCTTAACAATTAAATTTTCTTTGAAACTTATGAGACAAAATATATAATGCAATATAAGTAAACAATCAAAAACTAATTCTTCTAAGATTTTTTTAATACGTGTTTGTTTTTACTATCACATAACACTTTAATGTTTTTATAATCAATCATAATCTAATCAAAACTATACATGATAATCAGATAAAGCAATTTTTATCTCCTACAATAATCTATAATATGAATTCTCGTAACAAACTACTAACGGAACGCACTTCGTTCAAACTGCCATCAAGCCATAGATGATTGGCGCTGAATTTGAAAACAAAAACTGAACATTCGCTTCGCGTTCGCGAATGTCAGTTATGGATATTCGCATCCGCATTCGCATTCGCGAATGTTTAAAAAATGACATTCGTTACATCAGTACTCCCACTAGTCTTGAAATAAGTCGAGAAGTAGTCACCAATCACGTAACAGTGTGTTTTGGCAGCTTTGTTTGAGAACCAGTTTCATTCCAATACACGTATGTTACGCCCTGGACCATAGAGATCTTAACCAAGATTATATTTACAGGTGTCTAAGAAAAAAAAATGTTGTTTTGAATCACAACTTATTAAAATTATTTACATACCTTCCTAAAAATGTCTAAGTGAATTCAATTTTTTCTAAGCAACAAGAGATTCAAATACATGTCCTGAAAAATATGTCAAAATAGCTAAGATAAATTTAATTTAGTCTTAATTTTTTCACAGAAACTGGAACCTAAAAACGCCACAACTGTCTGTCTTCCTACCCTAAAACCCCTTTAAAATGGCGTAATGATCCCCAGCTCAACTTTCTGCAGACCCGA
The DNA here is from genome assembly GCA_964023185.1 of Macaria liturata. Classification (NCBI taxonomy): domain Eukaryota; kingdom Metazoa; phylum Arthropoda; class Insecta; order Lepidoptera; family Geometridae; genus Macaria; species Macaria liturata. Next base: position 2,370,749 of record OZ026831.1, on the reverse strand, counting down.
GAAAGAAGCACAAGAAAAACTAATACGAAATAGCTGGAAAAGCATTAAAAAAATGAATGATCGGGAAAAATGATTCTGAACTGCCAAATCAATACCAGGACATTTCTTACTCAGAAACTTGACCCTAAAAAACACAGCGTTCTTTTTCCTACCCTAAAACCCCCTTAAAAATGGCGTAATGAGCCCCAGCCCAACTTTCTGCAGAGCCGCGAAAGTAGCTCGGAAAACTTTAACAGCGTCTTCGAGAAGTAGCGCGCTCCACATAGTTTGATATTTAGAGTTGCTTCATTTGTGGAGATGATTTGATGCTTGGTGTTTTTGGTAAGTGTTTTGATATATTATCGTATATATAAAACTCAAAGGTTACTGACTGACTCACTGACTGATATCTATCAACGCACAGCCCAAACCACTGGACGGATCGGGTTGCAATTTGGCATGTAGGTAGATGTTATGACGTAGGCATCCGCTAAGAAAGGATTTTTGGAAATGCCACTTTTAAAGGTGTGAAATAGGGGATGCAAGTTTTACTTCTTAATGCGAGCGAAGCCGCGAGCACCCACTAGTAATTTATATAATCAACCTCGCAGAGTAAGCTTGAATGTATTCAAAATTTTGTATAGGCTTTTGAGTAAGCCTATACAAAAAATTTTTGTTCTTAATGCGAGTGAAACCGCGAGCACCCACTAGTTCTCGTATAAATGTATCTAAGTACGTTTTTGTTGGTCTAGATGTAAATACACTTCTTAGACTAGTTATTCAGTATATTCCATTATTTTCGTGAGAAACGGATAGCTGATTCTAATCAACAATTAAGTTACATGATTGTCCAAGGCTAATGCGGGTAACACCGCGGGGATTCACTAGTAGTAGTAAACAATACTATAGCTTGTACTTTTTAATTGACAGCTGTAAAACTTATTTTTTAGTAACCACTATAGGTAAAGCAATATCTTATTTTTGTAAGTAGGTATACATATTCTTCTAAAGTAACAATAAAGATATTCTTTTAGAATACCAACTTCGACGCAGAAGGTACTTGAAGTAATTTATTCTTGATAAATCCGATACAGTCAAAAATAACTTAAACCTACTTAACAAGCAAATCATTTGATTCAACAAACTTGGTCAAGCCATCAACAGGTTTCAACCCTCCAACAATCTACATTCCCACAGTGACCGGTACAATATCACATTGTCCGGTGCCATCTTGACCCTTTCTTTATTATATCAGCTAAACCTGTCTTACAAGAAGGCCCACAACTTGGCTGATAGAAATAGAACATTTAATGCACAAAAATAAGCATAAATTATTTATTGCGTATTTTATATTCAGACTATGACAAGTATCTAAATATATAAATCTCAAAGGTGACTGACTGACACAGTGATCTATCAACGCACAGCCCAAGCCACTGGACGGATCGGGCTGAAATTTGGCATACAGGTAGATGTTATGACGTAGGCATTTTAGGAAATAACCACTTTTAAAGGAGTGAAATAGGGGATGCAAGTTTTACTTTTTAATGCGGGCGAAGCCGCGAGCGCACACTAGACTAAATATTAATATATTGCCGAAACGCCTGTACCGTGATTCGCTGCATAATGATTTATTTAATAGTGAATACTTTACGTAGTCACTAAAATCAAGTAATGATGGATGCAGTCAACTATGTACGTAGATGAGGTATAAAAAATACGTCAAATATATTGCAGGCTTTTGTTTATTGCCATTGTATGACAGCTGCTTAGACAATTCAGTAGCCCCAGGGTGGTTTGGTATTATACATACATTTTTAGTTTTAAGGAACTTAAAAAATGCATCAATATCATTACTGTCATGTACAAAAACTTTTCAAAAACAGTTTATTTTATTATGCTTATTCGTTTTTGTTTCTCTCAATTGCTCTTGTCATTCAACAAAAACTGATAAACTGTCGACACCAGAGTTGGCCACTCTCATTCGATAGGAAGAAGAGCCAACAAAACTAAAAATTATTCTTCTCTTTTAAACTTATCAAAGCCTAAAGTAGCATCTTTACAAAAGTAGCTATAACCCTAAAAATAACTCCAACCCTTTCCCACGGCCAAACTGACCGCTGTCCAAATGTCTTGGGGTCATTTTGACCCTTCATTAAAATGATAAAAACTGACCCAAGACTTACAAAATTCTAGTAAAACCTGTTTCTTTTCCCATCATTTGTTTGTGAATTTGTCTTGTATGATAAAACTTGTTGTATTGTATATTTTTGTATGAATAAAGTCTTGTTTGATGAAATGGCCAGTTAAGTTGGTGATGCGTGAATTTCAATAAGTGGACTTTACGAGTCTAAATGATTAGCAAAGTGTATAAAATGGTTATTGAAAAGAGTGAGATATTTCCATATCATTATAAGACACATCAAATTATTATATTAACAAACAAGAATTTGAAAAAAAAATATGTGTAATTCTCTTCCTGTCTGACACAAAACGTTAAGCCCAATTAGAAGGTGTTATAGTGCTAGACAAGACCATATTCTAACTGATAGATTTTATTATTTATTATCTAAGCGAAATAGAGATAACCATTTTTGCAAAAGTAACATTATTATATTAAAAAAAAAAAAAAAAATTAGTAACAAAGTTTTGTAGGTATAAACCCTTGAATAAGTTATTTCCAAACATATTTATTATTAACCATGTTTATTTATTGCGAAAATCATTTACACTATTAGCGTGCGGTGTGTCTCAGGAGCCACGGCAAACATAATATCATCCTTCTTTTATAATTGTGAAATTTCACAAAAATAAATACTATTTATAAACAAACTTATTACATAACCAAAGTACCAAGACATGTCAGTCGCACTACACCGCTTGTGTGATAAATTTTGGAGCGTCAGTGAAATTTTAATAACTAATTTTCTTGTAGGACTCGCGCCCGCGGCATCTCTGCATCGGGAAGTAATATATATGTACTCGTTTGAGAACACGTTGTATGTATCTGTGATGTGTATTATTGTATATATTGCCCTAATTAGTTTTAAATAGAATTTGGGCAATTTATTTATTTATTTATAATGGTACACAAAACAGAATGTGTTCCCAAATGAGCTAAGTATACATTCAAAACTGGTTTTGATCCAGAACAACAATTATATCACAATGTGGAACTGAAGAGCTTCTCGAAAGATTCTCCCAACAAGTTGATTCTGAGCACGACCCAAAGTGATAAAGCATACTCATACCAATAAGGAGGAACAAAAAAATACAATAACAAATTTGTTTATTACCATTTTACAAATATAACCTCAATTCTATTAACTTATTTTAAGTAGGTAAGTAAATTACAATGAACAGTGAGACAAAGGTTTCTAAATGATTTAGCGAACCCAACACTAGGTGCAAGACCTGTATCGTAGGCGTCTCACAAACCAAATTGTTATGTCCATTATGTTGTTTATTGTCCATTGTAGTGTGTTATGTTGCGGATTCTTTGATAATAGTATTTCATCTTTATCTAAAACTTGTCTTCTTTCATTACTCAGGAACTTTAGGAAGACGCTCGCGTTGATAATTCTTATATATTTGTAGGTAAAATACAACATATATTATTATGAAATGCATATACACATTTACCATATAACGTTAAACAATATTCAAATTTTACTACACCACCGAAGCATAAAAATTACTACTGTTACACGAACTTGCCTGCCGCCAAATCTCCAATCCCAAGAAACCTCTTTCTTCCCCAATCAATCAATCAAAAAACCTCCATCCCTCTACTCCTGTTCCCCTGTACCCCTCTACCCCCTACCCCTCATCCACATTAATATAACGACCCCGTGATAAATTGCTACCCTCGGCCTACGTTTTCTTAGACGAATTTTGTGGCTTTATACAGCGGGTATTTTGATTCAATTAAAAATTCGTGGTCGGAATTTGTTAGGTATACATAGTGGTTGTTGTTTGGTCAGTAAATAAAGGCTAAGGAAATAAGTCAATGGTAATTTTGCTTAGTGTGGGGCTAGATGGCGCTGTGTGCAATGTACCGGAATATTTATTTATTTATCTAATTAAATGTATGTATTATTCATGTATATTTTTTGTCTACAATATAATATACCACTTGCGTTTGACTGCACCTTGCCTGATGATAAGCGGCGTTGAAATCAAAGGTGTAACACGCTTGTTAGAACAAAATCCTTTCCCACTTGTTTTATTTCTTTTTCGTTATGTCACTAAGTCGTACTTTCAATGAAATAAGGAAACAAATGTGTAAATTTAATTTAAAACATTTAGGAAAATGTGTAAATTTAAAACATTTAGGAAAAACGTGATAAAGACGTATGTTTAGTATTGAAATTTGCAACTAAGAATTGTTGACCAATAAGCTATGTGTCAAATGTGTATACACACTTCGTAACACCTCATTTTTAAAGTCAAAATCAAAGTTAAAGTCAAAGTTATTTATTGGTAAGTAAATTCTTACATGTCATTGATTAAATCTTAATACATTTATAAAATTAGTTAGTTACAACAATCCATATATAATAATAATAATAATAATAATTTGTTTATTTGACCAAAAACTTACGTGTACGTACATTACATACCTATTACAAAAACAAATGAAATCTTATGCACTAGTACAGTACGTCAGAAGTGTACTGAGCTCTGAGCTAAGTATCCAGTGGATCTTGTGATTCAGAGCTGCAGTATCCCGCCGCGGCACATTTACTTAAATTTACAGAGATATAAGTATACTTATTTAAATAAAGAATATTAAATTTTACAAACAAATCATAACAAAATCCAGAGAAAACAAAATCTGCAAAACAGATACGATTTTTGACATTTTAAGTGTTGCCCGGTTATAAATTAAAATTATGTACAATAAATTCCGTCATAATCTCTGAAAATATATGGTAAAGCAAATTCAGCCAGCGCTATTCAAGCGTCTGAAAGAGCGGCTGGAAGTTAAATTATGTGTCTAAGGTACATAGATCATGTTATTAAATATACATGTTTGACCGTTATGATGTATCATAGTGACATAATATGGTTTTTAATTAATATTAATATTATCAAACGTGTTTATGTATAAGTGTGTGTGTGTGTGTGTGTGTGTGTGTGTGTGTGTATGTGTGTGTGTGTGTGTGTGTGTGTGCGTGTATGTGTATAAATATAAATATGACATGACATTACTATTAATTTATGTTAATAACTAGTTATCCACTAGTCAGCTGGGCTATTCCATAACTTCAATAAACTTTTCAGTTTGATCATAGTCCAAAGTCATAAGGTAATCAGTTACCTTTTTATTGCATTCATGTCTAGACATATTTGGTATGTCTATAATTTTACATATCTTGTTGTACAGACATGGACCTAACTTACTACAGCATTGTCTTCCGAATAAGGTTCTTACTGTTGGAATCTTAAAGATTCGGTCGCTTCGTCTTTTGGTGGACTTTGATTCTCTAGTACTTGTATCTATTTGCATGTGTTGTCTTGCTATTAGCGTTTTGATGTAAAGTTGTCTGACTGTCAGCACCGAGCAGTTTTTGTATAAGGTGGTTGTCGAGAATCTTCTTTTTTTGAAAGTCATAACTTTGAGAAGCGCTCTTTGTGATATTTCAAGCTTTTCCAAGTGAGTTTTTGCGGCACTTCCCCATGCAGAAATACAGTAGGTAAGAAGAGACTGTGCCAGAGCAAAATATATTTTTTTCAGTGGTTCGAACGACATGATGTATCTAAGTTGCTTAAATATGCTAATTAATTTTCGTGTTCGACAGGAGAGTGACTTAATATGTTCTGTCCAGTTTAAATTTTTATCCAACATAATTCCCAAATATTTAATATTGTCTGTTTTTGTTAGATTGTTGCATGCACATAAAGAGTCTTCTTTACATGTGGATTGGTGAATTTTTATGTCCATATTCATTTTGGGCTGGGTAGATTCGTTTATTGAGAAACAGATATATTTTGTTTTTGCAATATTTATTGATAGCAGATTCTGTCTTAGCCAAAGTGATACTTTCGTAAGGCCTTCGTTAGCTACTTTTTCAACTTTTTTCCAACTACCCTCATTGAACAAAATTACCGTATCATCGGCATATGTACAGATTTTTCCTCGTTCAAGATCCAGGTCACACAGGCTATTTATATAGACGAGGAACAGTGTCGGGCCCAAGATGCTACCTTGAGGGACTCCAAATTTAATAGTCTCTTCATGGCTCATACTGTTGTCAATTTTCACAGCTTGGGTCCTATTAGTTAAGTAACTCTGGAACCATTGTAGGGATACTCCTCTAACGCCAGCTGCAGTTAGTTTTGCCAGAAGAATGGGAATGGAGACCGTATCGAACGCTTTAGCTAAGTCAAGAAAAATACCCACAATTTTTTTGCGATTATCTAACATTTTTTTGACATGCTCCACAACGCTCAATACAGCCTCGTCTGTACTTCGACCTGACCTAAATCCAAATTGATTGTTTGACAGTTGATGTTTTTTTTCCAGGTAATTACGAAGCCTTACGTTCATGAGTTTTTCGAGAATTTTTGAGAAGGTTGGAAGAAGTGATATTGGCCTGTAGTTGGTCATGTTGTCTTCGTCCCCATTCTTATGTATTGGACAGATGACTGACTTTTTAAATGGCGTCGGGAATATACCCGTAGCAAAACTTTCTTGACATATGGTTGTTAACGGTTCGATGATGCATGGGAGAATATGTTTTATCAATTTCGAGTTTACTTTATCCCATCCAGGAGCTGAGCTGTTCTTAAGCGTCTTAACAATGCCATATATTTCAGCGCTATCTATCGGTAGTAGACCAAAAGAAGTAAGTGGGCTACTAAGCCCTTGTTGTTTCAACGCTAATTCTTCTTCCGTTACGTTCATTGAATCAAGGGTCTCTTTAGCCAAATTAGAACCCACATTACTGAAATATTGGTTTACACTGTTCAGAGATTCGATACGGGTAGGTTTCAGATTAAGTAATAGCTGGGCTGTACTCTCTTTTTGGGGAAAACTACATATATTTTTTATAGCCTGCCAGGTCTTCTTGGAATCTTTTGTGTATTTGAGAAGTTCATTGCGTTCGTAGCATCTTTTTACCTTTTTAAGCGTTCTATTACAAACGTTTCTGTATTCTTTGTATTCCTTTATAAGTTCTGTATTGTCTGGATCCTTTTTACTCTTTCTGTGTAACTTGTCACGATGACGCATGCACTTTATTAGGCCAGGAGTAATCCATGGTTTAATATTAGTTTTTTTGCATGATATAGTCCGGGTCGTAGAATTACGTTCAATCGTAGAAGCAATAGTCCTCATGAATGTGTCAGTCGCCTTATTTATGTCTGAATAGTCTAAAATTTCATCCCATAGAATTTTTGATAGGTCCTCTCGAACAGCGTGAAAATTAATTTGAGTTGTTTTTTTTGTTTGTTGTTTCTTTATCGCACAGTTTGATTTTAGTTGGATAGCAATTGGGGAATGATCTGTTACAGATGCTGGGAAGACTAACGTTATTGCTGGGTTTTTGGTCTTTATTAAACAGTGATCGATACACTTCTTCTCCCTAGTTGGAAACGTATGACCTGGTAGGATTCCTTGGCTAGCTAATGATATTAAATAGTCTTCTGCGTTTTTATAATAATTTTCTGAAAGGTCTCTGTTTGGGTCGATGTTTAAATTTGCGTCACCTGTGATGACTATGTTAGGGAAGGATTTTAGTTTGGTGAGCGTATGGTTTAATGAGTCTATAAAGGTCTTGGGATTTTTGTAACATGGTGGTCGATATATTGCGACTACACATATATCTTTGCCTATCTTTATTGTTATACAGTTCCCTTCTTTGACACTGACTTCACACACTTTCATTTTCTTCAGACTATTTTTTGTGTACACAACTACTCCGTCATTTTGATTTAGATACTTGGTTGTATAGTATGCTTTGTATCCATCTATGTGACGAGGAGTATAATTTTCATTTAACCAGCATTCTGATAATATTATTATGTCAATGGATACCTTAATTCGCTTCAGGAAAATCAAGAAATCGTCTAAGTTGTGATTTATACTTCTTATATTCATTGAAATTATGGACACCAGTTCCTCGCTTGACTTCTGAAAATAAAGATGGCATTCCTCTGGTTCGCTCAAATAATAGGATTTAGAGACATTGTAACTATCAATGTCTGCTATTAAATTTTCAATTTGAGTCATCTTAATATGAAGTGGTGATAGTAACTGGAGATTATTAGCCCCCCAGTAGGCTTCTGAAGAAGTAAAATTTGAGCAAGCCAGCAAACGCGCATCTTTACACAAAAATAAGGGAGGATTAACAAGAGTAATGTCATGCATATGTATTGTATGTGTATTGTGTGATATTTGATAGTGAGAGTAGTGATGTATTGGAGTGTGTGGGAGTATAATAAGTTTACAAAAAATGCCATAACTATAATATATCTAACTACATTAAAACTTAAGCTAAGCAGAGATACGGAAACTTCTATTACAAAAGTTAAAGGATCAACGGTTGTGACAACGCTATCATTTGAGGTATCGGTTAGTCATTGGTCCATGTTTAAATTTGATTCAATGGAACTTAGCTGATCAACGTCCTTGATCTCAATCACCGGTGACTCGTCGTCCTTCCTAATAAGAATCTTGCCTCTCGATGTCCAGCAAAACTTCCAATTCATTTTCTTCACAAATTCACGTGCATGGTAATGAATCTGTTTATTTGATTTCGTGAGGCTCTCGTTTATGTAGATAATTTTACGTTCTCCTGGCAGACCGATGGTTTCTGAGTTAAATTTCTCATCGTGTGTTTTATTGTAGTTCTTGACCGCAGTTAGGAGCTCAATTTTCTTTTGTGTCGTCGTATATTCTACTACAATAGTTCTCGGTTTGTCTTGTTTCGCTGGCAGACGAAATGTATTCTTTACATCTCTTGGTTCAAAGTCCAGTCTGAGAGCTTCATGCATCTTACTTAAAGTCTCTATTATTGGCCCGTTATTATTCACTGGTAAGTTTTTTATTTCCACTGAGCTCTCTTTCAATTTTCGGTCCAAGAAATCTACTTGGTGTTTTAAATCATCGACGTTTTCATTCTTCTGCTCCAGTTTTTCAACTCTTATTTTTAATTCCTTCTGTTCTTTCATTATTATTCCTAATGATTTCTTAATATCATCATTTGACAATATAATGGCTTTGTTTTGCTCTTTAAGGCTTTTTATGCTTGTTGTGACGTTAGAAAACTGGGCGTCCTGATTGTTTTTGATTTCAGCAAGCATTTGCATGATACTACCAGTGGTATCACTGCTGTTATCTGTAGGAGAACTCGTAACAGTTCGTCGTTTCCTAGGATTTGCAGGTAATAAATCATCGAATTCTGGTGATAAAAATACGTCTGGGTTGGATTTTGCTGTCTTTATAGGAGTTACAGTACTGGTTGATTGTTTAGGTGGGGATCTCATAAGTTTTGAGAATGCTTGCATAGTTCCTTATTAATGCGTAGATGTACCGAAAATTTTGTGGATAAAGGCAGCTCAGTACTTCAACTTTTGAATTCAAGCAGCGACAACAAAACTTCACTGTCAAAATGGTCACTCTGTCACAGTGTTAGATAGTCAGCGTCAGTGTCAGCTGTTATATATAACCTCAAAGTCAAATGCCGGCCGGCTGCTCAGTATTATTTTGTTTTCAGAAAGAGGGTTGTTGTTCGAATTATACTGAGCAGGATTGGCTGTTATTAATGATCTCTAATTAGTTTATGCTTGTGTGCGTGTGTTAATCACCTGCAGCGACACGGTGGCAGTGTTGTTCAGTGCAATTTCGGCGCAGATTTGCAACTTCAAGCGATGGCAATGCACAGAAAACACAGCCCGAGCGTTGGCGTTCTCTTTCACTTCACTTCTATGAGGTAACTTCCAGTAAATACGCTCGATTTTAATTAATTATTTACAAGACCGGGACAACTCCTCCACTATCTCTTGTGCGCACACACACACTTTTATATACATAAGTACATAGTTATACATTATAATTTCATGTAATTATTGCTTAATGTAATGTATACATTAATTAACTCAATATTATTATTACAATTAAGTTTTTATTATTATTTAATTTTTATTTTATAATTTAATTCTTGAAATCAAATGGGTACTTTATTAAAAGAAAAAATAAGCAACAATATACACTAAACTAAAAAAGAGTATGTTTAACCTAAATTTAATACATCCAGTAAATTCTTAATATTCCCAAATCAAACACCCTGTACACAATTTTCTGAAGCAAGTAATTAACGACGAAGGCGGCCTTTCGGAGCAAAAAACAATTCTACTCACGTTCTCAGAACCTCACGTCTTCTTCAGGCGCGGTTATATACTATATATACGTAGGTATATAAGGAGATAAATAGGTATTTTAGGTGGTTATATAGAATGTTTTGGATAAAGGAAGGAGTTTAACGGAATCTTATAATGATAGAATAAGCAAAGATATGAGAAATGGTTTTATTTTTTACGCTAAGCGGTTTATTCATGACAAAACAGAAACGATTTCTATTCTGGAAACACGAATATTTTAAAACCTTTTAAAATATATTAAAATGTGTGCATTATTTTAACGTTTTCTATTCACAGCTCTCTTTTTCACCTTGTACGACACTAACATCAAACCATAATATAAAAGTGAGAGGGTTTGTTAGTTTGTATATCTAAGTACAAAAATTTTCGAAATTCCTACAACGCTCTAATCAATGCACAGAGATGTAAATATGAGACAAACCTGATTAATGCACATAAAAATAACCCCAAAAAACTCTGGCACACCCTTAAAAACATTTGCAATATAAAAACTAGTAAATCAATTCCTTCCGATCTTCTTAAAATCCGCCCCTCAGTCGCTGAATCACTTAACCTCTCAAATAACTTTTTTGTTTCTGTAGGCAGTGATCTCGCCAAAACAATTTTATCCAATCTCAATAAAACTGAGCAACAACTAGCTGACAAAGTTACATTAGAAAATTCTCCAGTGCAATCATTATTTTTATCACCAACAGATGCGTTTGAAGTAAGCAAAATCATCTCGGGACTCAAAAATAATTCTGCACCTGGACGCGATCTAATCTCTAATGAGATTTTAAAGAGCTCTCGTACAATTTTAGCCCCACTGATCGCTCACGTCTGCAATCTAAGTCTACTAAATGGAATAGTTCCGAACTGTTTTAAAATTGCTGACGTTACACCTATTCATAAATCAGGGTCTACTTCAATCATCTCCAACTACCGCCCAATCTCATTGTTGCCTTCTTTGTCCAAGATCTTAGAAAAGGTTGTCAATAACCGGTTACTGAGCTTCTTGGAAAAGAACAACATACTATCGCCAAACCAGTTCGGCTTTAGGCGGAACAAATCTACCGAAGATGCTGTTCTGGCAATGGTAGAAAAAGTCACAAATCTACTAGATTCTACCAAAAAAATTCTCGGAATTTTCCTTGATTTGGCCAAGGCATTCGACACAGTGTCTTGGCAAATACTCATAAAAAAACTGGAGATTCTGGGTGTGCGAGGAACCGCCCTGGACTGGTTCCAATCTTATCTCAGTAATAGGAAACAAAGGATCCGTTTTTCTGACCAGTCTAGTGACTACGCTACTCTTTCGTTTGGCGTCCCACAAGGGAGTGTCCTTGGGCCTACCCTCTTTTTGGTTTATATCAACGATCTCTGCCAGTTAAAACTACCAAACATAGATATTTTCTGTTTCGCCGATGATACCTCTCTTATATGCAGCGGTAAGACCTGGAAAGAGGCCGTTGATGTTGCAAATCGAGGTCTGGCTCAAGTTGCCGGTTGGTTAAACTGTAACCTATTAACACTCAATACCAGTAAAACCAAATACATGACTTTTCAAATGACACAGCGTACACAACCGACAGGGATTACCCTAAAACTACACAGTTGTGGCGACCACTCTGACTCTTCATGTAGCTGCCCAAAGCTAGAGCGTGTTAGCCACCTAAAATACTTAGGTCTGACCTTAGATTGCAATCTTACCTTTGAAAACCACACCAAAAGTTTAAGTACAAGACTTCGAAAAATGTTGCATATATTCAAAAGGTTAGGCGCTGTTGCTGATACTAAAACTATACGAACAGTTTATATTGCACTCTGTCAGTCTATTTTGACATATTGTATTGTCTGTTGGGGTACTGTGGTCAAAACTCGACTTAAAAAAGTGGAAGTTGCTCAGCGTGCAATCTTAAAAGTGGCCCATAAAAAACCTTTTAGGTACCCAACTACCCAATTATACGAAGACACTAAATTTTTGACTGTCAGGCAACTTTACATAATGGCCGCTAGCCTACGTTTTCACAAAAAGGCCTTGTCTACTGTCAAACAACCAGCTCGGACATCACGAATTTGCACATGGCCACTTCCAAAAGCTAGAACTTGCCTAGCCAAACGCTGTTTTTCTTTTCAAGGACCATCCTTATACAGATATCTACATAAGAAACTTGATATTCTAAAAACGACAAGACAAACCTGCAAAAAGAAAATCATCTCATGGCTATTTACACTAGACTACAAAGAAACTGAAAAGCTATATAAAACCTAACGTTACGGGGCCTGCTTTCATAAATTGTCTATTAGGTCCATGTACTCATATTAATTAAATTCTATTTCATTACATGTAACCTATTAAACCGCTTATGTATACATTATATTATGACAAATATCCCATTAATTTATCATGTATGTATATTACCACTTAATTTAATGTATACCTATATGATTCAAGTAAACTTTAATCAACTCCAAATATAAGTATAATGTAATACAATTCACTAGATAATTATCAAAATAAACATCGTAAGATAATGGTACACTACGATAACGTATATAGTATCGAGCCTTTCCCATCCCTAGAAGACAACGCAAGAGTATCCCCTCCACGCATCCATCAGTCGTCCGAGTGAGCGGGCTGCCATTAACTGTCACCGCGCCAGTCGCCGGCCGCCGCGCCGGCGCACGCCACGAGTTGAATAGCTGCTTTCGGTGTGCGAAACGCTTGCCGAAAATATGATCGGGTCGGGATGAATGCTTTTAAACAGGAATACTTTTACATTATCATTAGTATGTGTCCTCATATATTTAACAAGGTGCGTGCGCAACATTAACTTGCAATACCATGCATGTTACCGGACAATTTAGTTTTGAAATGCAGGCCCCAATCATAATACATTGAATACACACAATACTCGTGCCGCGCTATCACAGGATATACCCACAAAAATAAAATACCCTGGAATGGAAGGAACATAATTTATGTTGACACTTGACTAGATCTTAGAATTCGATGTACTTATCTAATGTCATGAATTTTGTGCAGATATGCTTTTCTTTGTATTTGTCTAGCGATTCACTTTATATTAACTAAGTAAATTCGCTATTTATTAACTAAGACTAGTTAATAAATAAAGTACAATAAATGTGTATATCTAAGCGAAACTATGTATGTACATGTGTTTTTGATGAATTTGTGCAGCTATACTAATTTCTGATACTTAATTAGATTTACTTATTTTTCTATTTTTTTTATTATTTTTTTTATTAAGCACTACACTCAAGTACATAGGTAATACTTGTTGTTTTTATTATCACTTGTAGTTTTTATTCCATATACCTATGTACCTATGTACATGTACATCTATGTACATCTATGAATCAACGGAAAGAGCCTACATTGCACGACACAAGTTTCGACTTAGTGTGCAATGTAGTGCACCCAGTGCTTAATGTCTATGTAGTATGTAATTATTATCTTGTTAAATATTTGTATTCTACTTTAAGCAGGTACCTACATTTACAAGTACATAGCATTAAGATCTGTAACTAGTTATTTAAGTGTAAATAAATGATTATTATTATTATTATATTGGTCCGCTTTTTCTTCCTTTATGCTGGAGCGTGGAATAGGTTCTTGTTGATTCAGGTAAGGTTGTTTTACAAGTTAACTATATTCTTTATTTACAATAATAAAACATAAAAACAAGGGAAGAAAAACTAAACACACTACTTCTAACTACAAAATATAAATCTTTAGAAAAGCCTAGAGATAATCTAAGTGCTCCAGCCCACTACCAGAGGGCAGCGTGCCCAGCATACTGGCCGCATTACCACGCTGGATAGCAATGCTGATACGTTGAGCCAGAAAAAGGCCAGCATTTTGGTCACGCGTCGCGTCAACCAAGCCAAGTCTAGTATATAAGGCGGTTTATACTCGTAAGTGATCCGGTGAGCAACTCGGGATATCCACTTGTGTTTCATATTAAAATTCAGCTCGTGTTAACAACACAAGCTATATACACCTTCTTCTTTTTCTTATCGAATGAGAGTGGCCACAACACTGGTATCGAGAGTTGATCAAGCTGCCCGAAGGGCCTATAAAATATATTGATTCTTAGATATACTCATATAATAAATGAAAACAACTGCTCTACACCTACGTAAGTATGGAGTATGCATTCATATAACGACATAAGTAAGTAATAAGTCAATGTCCTTATAATTTATATCATCCATCATCAAATTACGCACATCCTCCCTTGTTATCTTGGACGGATATCTCAAAACTCTTATAAGTGCGAATAATAATTACTGGAGGGCGTGGGGGGTTGGAAAGGGGTCAGGGGGTTACTTCTTACCCCCCTGACCCCCCAGGGGTTCGTTAGAGCCCTAATGCCGGCAGACATTAATCATTCCTTTCATAAAGAGTGGGCCCGTAGATAAATAAGTGTAGTATGTGTTTTCTTAGGCTACCCCTTCTTGAGACGGCGCTGGGGAAGTGTGGATATGGCCGGAAGTAAATACCTACTGAATATTGTTTAAAGGTTACATTGTTTAAAAATTCAAAGATATTTATTGACCTTATAACATTGCGCTACAATAGGTACGTCATATATTACAATAATCCTTTATATAACTTAATAGTAAAGGTTACATGTTAGGTATCATCATCATCATCAGCCTGCTATCGCCCACTGCTGAGTATAGGCCTCTCTTCTAGTACGCCACTCGTCCCGGTCCTGCGCAGATTGAATCCAGGTGTTCCCTGCGGTTGTTCTAATGTCGTCAGCGCACCGCATTGGTGGGCGACCTCTGTATGTATGTGAGGTATGATACATTTTATGTAAAGCTATGAAATTGTCTGTGTGATATAACTTTGTGTATATACACATAAATTTGAGGTAAAATTATAATAAATATGCTCGTAAGCGATTAGAAGAAGGTTGGAAATTGAAATAGATCATTAAATAAAGAAAACATATTATGTACCTATCTCTGCAAGCGTTACCTTATGCCTTAAAGGGGCTTTTGGTCTGTTTTACACGGAATGACTTTGCACTTGACCATAATTCGCCTGATGGTAAGCTATCATTACTCTCTAGGATGGAGCATGATGTATAATGGTCTTCAGGACTGACAACTGTATGCCACATATAAATTTTACCACGTTTTATCTGATTATACGGGAGGCATATTTTTTCACTTGAATGTTCAATAGTACTAGACCTCAAACGGGTTTAAGCATCATTATGATTACTTAATTATCTATTTATCTTGAGACATACACGGATAATTTTAAAGCACGTCTAACATTTAGAAGTGCTTTAAAATTATCCGCATGCTGTATGATAGGATGGGGACTGGATGTTTGTGGAGACCGGGTTTTGCCCACAATGGGGTTAGTATTATTAATGACAAAAGCATTGTAATGTGCAAAGACGTTTTTCAAGCAATAAGTGATGTATTTCAAGCCATGTTTTTTAAACAATAACTATGTATATTAAATCATGTTTTTCAAGCAATAACTATGTATTTCAAGCCATGTATTTCCGGTATTATCCTTACAAATCGAACACAATTTCCTCGCGCACGAAGGCGGCGCTGCCACATAATTATTCATCTTAAATTGCACGTGTATGTATGTGTGTATGTATGTTCTACGGACGAGGTTTGTGTGTGGGTATGTAGAGTTTGTTGGCAGTAGATCAATGTGAAGATTAAAATAAAAAAACATTGTTATTAAAAATGTTTTATTAAGAGTTTAACGTTGCATAATTTTGCAACGAAACTTTTTTCGATGTCTTTGATTTTACTTGTGCTTTACCAGGATAACAAGTATACTCAGTGCTTTTAAATAATTAAATATGCTTTGAGAACAAGTTTCATCGAAATAGTTTTACCCTGAAAAGAATGTTGATCAGTTAGCTCCATTATCAAAACAAGGTAAGTTATTATAATAGTGATCTCTGGTGTTACGAGTTTTTATGAGTCCATATATTATGCTATGCCTATGTCAAATGATATTCGTTAAACCAACTTTTAAATAACCATCATAACGACAGAGACAGATAAATAAATAAAATAAATAAAATAAATAAAATAAATAAAATAAATAAAATAAATAAAATAAATAAAATAAATAAAATAAATAAAATAAATAAAATAAATAAAATAAATAAAATAAATAAAATAAATAAAATAAATAAAATAAATAAAATAAATAAAATAAATAAAATAAATAAAATAAATAAAATAAATAAAATAAATAAAATAAATAAAATAAATAAAATAAATAAAATAAATAAAATAAATAAAATAAATAAAATAAATAAAATAAATAAAATAAATAAAATAAATAAAATAAATAAAATAAATAAAATAAATAAAATAAATAAAATAAATAAATATTCCAGGACATTGCACACAGCGCCATCTAGCCCCACACTAAGCTAACGCTTGTGTCGTGGGTACTAGATAACGGATATAATACTTATATACTTTTACTTTCTTAGATGTCAGAGTCTTATAAATCTTTGGACAACAGAGTAGGCCACGTTCATTCTAAAGTATATTAAAAAGACAAGAAATAAAAGGTAGTGACTTGACCTACTGATACTACGTTAATAAACTTGTACGAGAGTGCTCAAATTTCCTTCTTTTGTAAGAAACGCTCGCACGAAAATTATAAATTTGTTAAAGATTTCTGTACCGGAGTTTGGAATTTAATTAAGATGGGGGTGTTTTCCACCCCTTTTTAACGTCTTAGGGGGGCGTGTTTATGTTTATGATGTTTTCGTGATATCGCGTTTACTTATTAACGAACTTTATGTGCTTTAATTGAGAATAATTTCGGGGTACTTTTACGGCTCGACGGCGCGGGAAATGAGCAGTTTTTATGTAGGTAGGTAGTTATATTATTATAATAAAGTAACACATCTAACAAGAAAGTTTTATGTCCTGAAATATTTAATAACGAAAGATGGATGGAAAAAATTAAATCAATTTGTAAATTGATGTTTTTTTTCCCATCAGAAATAGTATAATACACGAACAATGGCAATTGAGCGTTTAGTTTGGCCGTTAACAGAATTTTATAAATATTTTTTACCAAGTTTATGCCTTTTGAAAAGTCAGAGAACATCTGTATTCAATCTGCGCAAGACTAGGACGTGTGGCGTACAAGAAAACAGGCATATGCTCAGCAGTGGGTTATGTGCTGATGATGATGATGACAATTTCTTTACATTTAGAACGAATATCAATTTTAAAATTTCTATACTTTGATTTTAACCGAAACACCTACGAACTGTTAAAATAACGATCCAATATGAACAAAATAGCTTTTTATATAGACACTTATATACTACTTATATTATACAGAGTTAAGTTTTAAAACGAGAGTTTAATGCCTGACTGTAAGTTATAAAAATAAAATCAACATCATATTAAAGTACAATATACGACTAGAGTTTAAACATAGGTCATATAAATTAAAACAACGCCCACGTTGAAAACTTTGCTAATACAAAAACAAAGACGCACACATAGTCAAGAAAATAGTTTGGGATATTTAAATAATATGTTAATACTGTGTTTGTTTTGGCCCCAAAAACTTTAGACGCCCCTCCTAGTTAGGTGGGGGATGTAGTGGGTAAATACCTATAGGTAGGATAGGTAAAATATATTTAGCTAGGTGGTAAATGGGTTTGACAAATTTTATTATTTTTAGTGGGGTTAAATAAGAAGCACGAAATTAAAAATAATTAAAAGATGGTATTTTTAGTATTTGTAATCATATTTTTTTCTTTTTGTAATTGATTAAACCTATGATGGACTAACCACGTTACTTGAAGTTTTCATTGAATAAATAATTCGTAAAATTCGTTTTTCACTATCCATACAGGCAGGTTTTTTTTTTTTTTTTTTACATGATATAGGCTTACGCTTGACTACAACTTGCCTGATGGTAAGCAACGTTATAGTCTACGATGTAGCGCGCTTGCCTAGAAGAAACCGGTTTACTCTCGACTTGAAGACCGACAAATTAGGTCTTTGACCATTAGTGTTCTTGATGTGGATTCAGGCATTCATTGAAATGGAACTGGGTCTTTTTAACAAAAAAGCCTATAGTACACACCGCAAGTCACTTTAAAGCAGTTATAATATATAAAAATAATGATAAAACTGGTAAGCGGAAAGAAGAAAGCACTAAGAAGATAGAGCAATATACCTATGTTTGTAAATTATTATCGCCAAAATTAAGTCTTTCATCTTCAAAACCCTTCCATAAGTCTAGTATATAATAAGATTTAAGATTGAAGGAATCTTAAGTATCTTCTAGGTAAGTGTGTTACACTCTAGACTACAGCAATGCTTATCATCAGACAGGCTGTAGTCAGACGTAAACCTATACCACGTAAAAAAAATAGGTACTTCTATATACCTACACCATATACAAATCTCCCACTACACACCCACCCTTGTAGCGATATTTCTTCATTCCACCCTTACCCGTGTTAGGGGGTGGGGGGTGGCGCCATTTTAATTAAATCCCTCTAAACTTGGGCAAGTAAAAGACGTTTTGGTATTTTCTTTGTGAGCAGGTGAAAGATTTTCAGAGTTGGGGCTGTTTTGTACAAGGGTTATGTAATATTTGTTGTTGAGTGTGCGTTGTTTTTGTAAATAGTGAACGTAATTATGAATGGAATTTTGCAGGATAGTTCATATTTAGACGTACCTATATTCAGTGTGATCAAACGTGTTCTATTTTTGATGTTATGTTTTTTTCATGAAGGAGTGAAAAAATGGTGAATTTTTTTACACGGAATAGGCCAACGTTTGACTACAGTCTGCTTGATGTTAATTAAAGCACCAATGTAGTCTAAGATGTGGCACGTTTGCCTAGGAGAAACCTATTATTATTAGAGATAGAAAACGTGCGTTTCAAAGTACAGTACTTCTATGATTCATCTTCATGTTGATGTATTATTTTTTTGTTTTGGTGATATGATTACTAATGCCTTCTTGCATAATGACATTGACATTTTGTCAATGACCCTTTATGAAAGAGTTTTCTAAAACGAAGCTATTTCTTTTTATTTCCGAAACAATAAAAATACTATTTAAATAGTATCACGGTCTTAGATAAGAATTATCTACACAGATTCAAGTTTAATTTTGGTATTATCTCCATATTGGTTGCAGAATGAAATAAAGGTAACTGAAATCTTGCGATTTTTTAGTATTTATAATATAAAATACAACATTTAATGAGAGGTTTACGAGAGGAGTGAATGCGGAGATGATGAGTGACAGAATGAAATGGAAGTGAGAAACATGTTGTGCCGATAGATAGATAGATAAATACTTTATTAAAACAACACATATAAAAACAATACAAAAAAAACATAGAAATAAAAATTAGCGTCTTAATTGAAAAAGAAATATAAGGCAAAGAAATAGAAGACTATTACAATGTCAACCTATTACAAAATTCTTCTTAATTTCTAAGCAAGTAGGTATATAAAGCCTATAATACAGTCCTTTAAAGCCTAACATTTAAGCCACAAAACCTAGCCTCAACAAAATAAAATCCCAAATGACTCTAAAAAACAGCAAAAAATCTGTTAAATCCACACTTCGCCAAACAAACCACTGAAAAAAAAACCGGTACAAAAAGCAGATGGGAGTTAAATTAACTGTTGCGGTTAAAAAAAGCCGCTTCGAGATTAACGGTGATCACTCCCGTGGTGAAAAAACTGGGGTAGGTTTGTGTGGAAAGGGTTATTTTTTGACTAAAAAAGTGAAGTTAGACTAAGTACTCGTATTTCTAAAAATATGGAAAGATTTTGCGTGTTGAGATTCTAACACCAAGCCTCGCCACTGGCATACGAGCTGTATATTATATGCTTTAGATTTTGTGAACTGATTTAGAAAACGTTTAAAATTTTTGGAGATTACTTGGAAGCAAACGGTTTCAATCTTTACAAATTATACCAAGGTGATGTTTGTAAGCATTGTGTTTTATTTAGCTTGTTTTTAGTATGGTTTTATTTTTTGCTATGGAATAATGGTGCTTATAGATACAACCTAGATTCTAGGCTGAATACAGAAGTAGAACTTCTATTCTAGCTAACTGGTGTTCGTTCTTAAGCGTAGATAGATCGAAATTACTCAGACAGTTTACACAATATGCACACAACATTCCCACACACACACACACACATACATACACACAAACACATAATTACCTTAGACTACTCATTGGAGATACCAAACATTCATACGTAATCTTTATATACCCGCAAAAATCCTTGTATTCCTTTCATATCCATGTAATGTCCACACATTATCTTTTTATTTTCTTGATGCAGCTTCTGTTTGTACATAACTGTTCTGTAACAAACACTATCTGTACTTTTGTTGAATGGGTTTTTGTATATTATTTAATGTAATTAAGCCTGTAATCATTCAAAATCATTGTTATAGAAAGCGCGAACGTTTACCTCAAATATGTAATTCTTTCCTGGGCCTCCGAGATACAGGCATTGCCTAGTTCGGGGTCCGCTAGGAACGCACATGTATGCACTTAGTACCTATGTAAAATTAAAATAAGGTTATTTTTGTAATAATATGTACCTTGTATGTGCATGTATGTATTTTATTTTCTTTAGTTAATAAAAACATTTGAATATGAAATTTGAATTTGAGATATAAAAATACTACTAAATTTATAACTTTTCCAGACTTAATTAAAACCAGTTTTACATCTTTACATATTTAAGTAATATATATATTTACTTTACATATTTAACATAATATATGTACATGATAAATGAATCAGGCGTTACTTTGCGGTAACCCATTGCAGATAAAACTCAGGAAAAACAAATGCAGTGTTCAGTTATTCGTTTGCTAGAGTCGCAGCGGAACAATAATACATATTTCTCCAGAGTTTCATTTTAATGCTTTCTGTTATAACGCATGTTCCACACCACCATACCTAGGAATCTTGCCATAAATCAGGCTCGCAGGCGCCACTTAAAAATCCATTTTCCACCCTCTCTAGGAGCATACATGTAATGAAGACTCAGGGGCGCTTTCCCGTTAAAAGAACATGATTCGGGGGGATTTTTTTACAAATTTAGGGGATTTTTTACCAAATTAGAGGATCGGTTTATCCAATTTTGGGGAGTTTTTGTGCAATTTAATGATGTTATTTGGTGGGACAGGTATATTTAGATTTTTCTTGCTGTTCTTTGTGTATTTTTTAGCTTTTCACATGCACGTTTTAGATATTTATCATCTTCTTATCGAATGAGAGTGGCCAACTCTGGTGTCGAGAGTTTATTAAGCCACCCTAAGGGCTCTGACATGGCACATGGTTTAGATATAATTTCCAGTGATTGATCACATCTTTAAACTGTACTAGTAACTGTACCTCAGTTATAAATAACAAAAAATATTTAACTGCAATTTGATCCTTGCTTTGTCTATTCTTCTTCTTCATCTTATGGTGCTTCTCCATCTAATGAAGGCAGTCAGCTCTGCATACTTTATTGTGTTCATTGCCAAGCGAACAATGCGGCACTCTGATACCGGTCCATTCTCGAATGTTCCGCTACTAGGACATCTTTCTCTCTGTCCGTTACTTGCTATCAAAACGATAATTTGAGAATAAATACAATTAATCAAATTTTTTTCACACTACATACCTGAAGAGGCATCTTCAGAAGCGAAACTGCGGTAGGTGATGGATCATGGCTCTACTGGAACTTACTGTAATTAAAATAAGCAAAAAATTATATTTATTTACATCTACTGGCAATGAAAATTACTATTATCTCATCCATTTTATCAACCGTTTCAAATAAGTACACAGCTATGAAACTAGGGTTTATATTTTAAAATATTTTGGCTAAGTCGTATAATATGTTTACACGTGTTGTAAAAAACAAGCTATTAAGTTTTTTTTCTGCACAGGACCGGGACGATTGGCGTACTAGTAGAGAGACATTTATGCTCAGTGGGTTGATAATGATGACGAAGAATTCACCTGTATTTCTGTTTAATTTGTATATAAAATAATTATGTAAGTATACTGATTGAGCATAGCTTCCAGTAAAATAATCGTCCCGCGCATGAAAAAAAAAATACTTAAGAGTATGCTTCTACAAGAATTACAAATAATGTATACTATGTATATTCTGGCAGCAACAACCTACTGATCGTAACATGAGGAAAAAGAGATTGTATTAAACTCTGTATTTCTTATCACGGTCGTGATAAAATATAAAAACTACACAAAAACCACCTCTAGGTTCTAATAAGAAATCGAGACTTTATACTCGGCAAGAAAAATGTTATAGTGCTGCTACTCGGCGCTAGAGGGCACTAATACACATATTGCCCGTAGACAAAATTTTGAACAAGGAAAGAAATAATTATTGAGAATAAAAAAAAATAGGTACATCTAAATTATTTTGAATATTATTACTTTAAAGTACAATTAAGAATAAAGTTAATATCTATATTTGCTAAGGTATTCACTAATAGATAGCGCTACCACAATTACTAGTTCCAAAATAATCCACGACGTATCACCAGCGCTGCGATCGTTCTAAAAATAGCCCCTTACTGTTGACCTAAATCCAATAATCTCTGAAAGCGTTTAAAAAAAGCAACATTCCACCCTTATCCCTTACAAGCCAATGAAGCGGGCAAATAGGCAAAAAATCCGCTACGTTGTGGAAAAAAGATAAATTGGAAAAAAGGGGTAAAAAGTAGAAAAAAAGGGTATGAAAAGTAGAAAAAAGTACTACAGTGGAAGGCAGTCGAGCGCGGGGCGATTCAAAAGGTCGGGAAAAAAACTGGTTTTATTGTTTTACTGATGCGGTGGGGATCCGTGGTGTTGCTTTTTGATTGGATGATTAGATCTAAGTAGAAGTTTCGTCAACATTTTAATATTAAGATTAATGTGAATTTATTCAAAATGTGTGACATTTAGCATCGTTAACGTTAGAAGCGATGAAATAAACGTAGTAAAATAAATAAGAATAATATAATAATAATATAAGTCAGGATTTAGTAGGTACCCACTGTTAATTTATTTCTCTATATTTAATACCAATACAAACATAACATTAAAGCGCAGACTCGTCTTTCATATCAAGTGTTTGTATAACTCATAATACCTAAATAAATAATAATACAACAAAGTTAAATAATTTTTGACACGTTGTTTTATTTATCAGCATTTAGGAAACAACTATTTACAATCGCCTTGAAGACAGATGGATTTAACCAAGAACTATTTATATTTTATTATTAATAAAATATCTACAGAACCACGCAACCAATATTTTTCTTCCCAAACATATCCATTGCCGGTTCCACTGATCGCGTCACTCAAACAGGGATTACTGCGTGTGATTCCATCCTTTTGTATTTATTGCCATTCTTTCATATCCAATGTTATTTTCTGATAGGAATTCATTTTTAGGTTGGTCTTGTTAGAAAAATGTTGGTAAAGTATTTAATTCTTATTGTACCTACTCTGATTATAATTTAAAAAGTGCTCCTTAATTACATAGTAGTTAGGTATTATGTTTAACTAAATTATGTACAGCAATAAATAGTAATATATCAGAGAACATAAATTAAATGGAGGCTTTATAAATAATATGGCTACAAAAAAATATTTGGGTAAATAGGTAAGTAATTGTTTTATAGTTTTTTAATTTCAATTAACTATGCTACTCGACGCTAGATGGCAGTCTTATTTTTAATTTGAAATGTTACGTGTTAGGTATCATTTTGATATAAATTTCGTGTGCGTAATCTAAACAGAAAAATTGCATTAAATTATTATTCCAGAGTGTTGCAATTAGTGTTGAATTATTATTATTTTAGCTCGGGTACGTATGCGACATGTTTAGTATTGCTACTCAACAGTAGATGTCAGGACAATAGACAAGACTTTCTTCTGTAAATAAAATTTATTATTTGTTATTTTTTGCCATTTATCTAAACAAAAGGTTTGTTTACTTGTTATTTTTTTATTTAATCTTTCGCAAAAAGCGTAATAACCAAAAATATCTTACAATCAATCATTTGATTGAATAGTAATAATACTTATGTGACCAGTATCAGGAACTTTTTAATCAGAACAAATCAGAAAACTATTTACAATAAAAATAATAATCAAATCATACAAAAAAAAATATTCCTAATTTGATCTTACTTCTGTTTACGCAATTCTTTCTAAAACGCTTTTTCTGTAATCTAAAATAATACCTGTTCCAAATTTTCATTATCCACTACAAAAGAATTTCTACACAAAAAGGTTATTTTCATTCGGTCGGCTGCACTGAAAAAAACTCTTCATGCAAAGATAAAAATGAAACCGCACGCGAGGGCGCCACTTTCCTAGCATCTATAGAAAGATCAGTAAA
Source organism: Macaria liturata (assembly GCA_964023185.1). Lineage (NCBI taxonomy): Eukaryota > Metazoa > Arthropoda > Insecta > Lepidoptera > Geometridae > Macaria > Macaria liturata. The sequence continues at coordinate 2,345,949 of OZ026831.1, read as the reverse complement.
ATTTATTTACAATATCTTAGTACCATTTTTCGACACCTTCTTGAAATTCTGTGTGCATCGAAACGTTACTAACACGCGATATAGACAGCCAGACAGTTTGCTAAAACAAAATTAATTTTAATACACCTGCCCGAATATTTTTCTTTTTTGTGGGATTCATGTGAAACAACCTTTTGCCTGCGAGTTTGGATGGAAATTTAAAAACTTTTTGGAGACAGGAGAAGATAATTAGATAAAAAAGTATTATAGGTAGTTTGCAGCCATATCAATATTTTTACTTATGTAGGTATATAATTGATATGTCAAACCTGAGTAAATAGCGACTTTCCTTCTGTTAAATGAGATTTATTGCAAAAAATACATGAAGATACAAATGGTAAAAATGGATCAGAAAAAATAAGAAAATAGCTAAAGATTAGTATTTGCGTTCCGTTTTGTTTAGACACTGTACTATAATATAAAAATGTTTTTTGTTGAATTAATTTCCTAACACATTTCACTGAATACACAAACAAACAAAATAACTTACATTTTCTAAACACATATGTAATTATAAAAAAATCACTCACCAATGTAACGGAAAATCCGGGAAATGCGTACGCAAAAAAATAATTACCACAAACCCTTAGCATTCCCTTTAATATTAAAAACTTAAATGAAAAAAGTATTAAAAGGTGTACCCGAAAATTTTATCCTTTTTTCCATTAGAAGTGTTCTCGGGAACAGTTAAATGAATGGAGATGAAATTTTCGTTATATTTTATTTTGGTAAGAACATAATTTTGATCACTGATATTTATAAATTTCCGACTCAAGACTTCTGTTTTAATAAACAAATGGCAAGATTAAAACTATTATGTATTGGTGTGTGTTTCTGAGGGAATTCAATAATAGATTCATCGTGATGGGCGCTCAAAACCTTCCACAATTGACACAAATGTGTTCTCAGTTTTTTTTACCTAAATATCTGGTTTTAAATACAGCAATGTTATCTACCTTGACGTTTTTGTAGAATTCTTATCATGGTTAAATGACCCAAAATATAATACTGCTTCTCTTAAGTAAAGTAAATTATACTCTTTAGTATATGAATATTACATATGTATTGTTTAAAACAAAAATCTCTATTGTTTAAATCTTTAGTTTGAGTTATTACCTACATGTGTTTTGTACTAGAATTTCAAATAAGAATCAATACAAAATAAAAATTGTGTAGCATGAAACTACGACTCCACAGATTTTAGTCTAAAATAAGTACAGTAAACGGCAAAATTGTATGTTATGACAAACCCTTTTAAGGATACCTTGTTTGGCATAAGATGGTGAAATCATGGTGTTTTAAAAGCATAACATTTCAGTACAGGCATGCTTCTTATTTAGGCACAGTTTCACTTGTTCGAGTAGGTATCGTTTTAGGTGAAATACAGTAAGTGAAATTAACTTTTGTTATGAGAAACACTTAGGTACTTGGTGATATGCATAAAATGCAATAGGCAACAGGCAATTACTTTGTGTTCAAAAAAGGTAATAGTTCTTATTAGAATCAGCCATTCTGATATGAATATCAACTTAGTTGTATACGTGTATTTGGAAACTAAAACTTTATCAATCGGATATAAATAATAATCCAAGCAAATTGTTTAGGAACTTTTTAACTACTATTTTTTTACAGTTTGCAATGTAAAAATCTAATAAAAACGTATAAATCGATAAAATGTGTTAAGTATATATAAAATCCCCCGAAAATACCTCGCTTTGCTTGACTTCTGAATCCAGACTAACAGACAAACATGAAAAAAACTTAAACTCAGGTATGGGACATAACAAATTACAATCCCGGGGCCTTCAAATTTATGGTAAATAGATTTCTTCTAAATATATGTTAACGTATGTAAGTGCTTGCCGGTGTTAAAACTAGTCATAAGTTTCTTCTAGGCACGCATGCTATATCTTACTACAGCGATGCTTAACATCAGGCAAACTGTAGCCAAACGTAAGCGTATTCCTTATTAAAAAACTGACTATAATTAATAATTCTGAAAACTTAAAAGATAACCTTAAAGAATTCAATAATCAAAACAAATTAACACAAACATAACATAACATTATTACAAAACGTAGTTTAAATATTAAAGTCCAAACTTTGAAAATATGCAGTCTGTTTTTGCTGTCAGAAATTTGTCTGTCTACTGTCATAATAATCAAACGGACAAAATGTTAGCAATGATAAATCAACGTCCCAATTTGAAGTTGGTATTTGATTGTTTGTATGTGATGTTTGAACAACATGAACCGACTTTTTATTTTCAAAGTCCTAGACTAAAATTAAAATTGTGTTTATTAATGCGAGGGACAAACTCAAACTTCAAATTGTTAATCAATCACTGTTAAAACAATTTCCCAACGAATTGATGTCAATTTTCTTCTCACCAGTACCCCGGGTACTTTTTCTTTCCATAGCAAAAATAAATATTATAATCCGCGGGTGCAACTTCATCCCTCCCAATTAGGGGGTGCTACCCCCGGTCTTGGACCCTTCGGGGTAAGGCGGCCGTTTTTATATTGCGAAGGTAGAGATATTATAGGGATTCCATTTTTATTTATTCACTTGATGCCATCATTATTTGTTACGTATTTTTGGACTGAGTTTGATTCGACAAATGATGGTAAGCAATCATTATGATACCTAGGATATAACGTACTCACGTAGCGTCACATCAAATAATAATAATAATAATAACTTACCTACTTTATTTACACATAAATCCTTAGACTAGTATACATCATTTGTACTTAAAGAAAATACATAGGATCAGACAGGGTATATCAAAATAGGTAAATGATGTTGACTGTGATCCCCACACTAGGTTTCCCTGTGTCGTGGGAATCATGCTCTTCGAAAATGAATCTAATAGCTTATCTTAATTAAATACAAGTGTAAGTAATACAATTCTACATCATGTGGTTTATACAAATCCATAGTGGCAACCGATTTATTGCCGCATTGAATTGATTGACACAATACTTACTTTTTCTGTACATAGTTACAAGTATTCACCGGTGTTGTTGTTTTTCAGGAACGGAGAATAGTTCAAGCAGTTCTTATCTGCATCAGTTTGGTGACAGATCTGCTAGTTAGAAACTTCAACGGATGACCATAAATTGAACCAGTTCTTATTGGGTAAGCATGAACCATATAGGCTTAGGATTTAGAATTTATGTTCTTCTTCTTCTTATCGAATGACAACTCTGGTGAGAGTTTTCAAACCGCCCTAAGGGCCACTGACATGGCTTAACGACTGCCGTACTAGACAAACAGCCGGGACTTACAATTTAACGTTCCATCCGACCCACGGAAGTAAGTATGTAAGTCTTTATGTTCTAAACAGAGAAAAGACTCAAGTAGAGTAGAGTTTAGAGTACTACACAATTGTATTAAAGTCATACTACAGTCCAACATCTAAAGAACTTTACCCAAACCGATCACCCAAGACTTCTTCAGGGTCTAGTTAACAAGCCTTACTATGTGTTTTCTGTAGCCTCGTTTGATAACTAGTTCCATATAAGCGTAAGTAAGCTATAATTTCACGCAAAGCGTCGGTAGGTGGTATGAAGCGATGAACACATTTCTTGTAAAAAAAAAATAACCTGGCTGTCCCGGGTATAAAAATATAAGATGATTACTGATTTTATTAATAGATTGAAAGCAATAGATTGTTATCTATCAAAACTTAATTCATCACACAGATGAAATTGTACTATCTCATTTACTAACAAAATTCTAGAAAATTAACGTAAAATTCATAAATCAAAAACCTTTTCAAGTTCATATTAAAAAAAAACATACCAAAACACGCTTAAAAAAACATTCTTATTACTCATACTCATAAAAACATCCACTTTTATATTATATGCCAAAAAACCTAACACAACATTATCAGCGGAATTCACTTAGCTACTTAGCAAAAAGTCGCTCCAATGTTCCCCTAATGTACTCGAGAAAAATGCTCTTAAGCCTACGAAAAATTGTCACCATTGAATTATAACTCCTTGCAAATTTCGCGACAAAAATGCTCCCACATTTTCATCCCTATCCCACACAACGCTCTCACAAAAAGCTTGCTTGTGATTGGATAAGATGTCGGAAATAGCCGAACGCTGCCAAATGATTGGTCACAGTTGGTCGCTAAAGGGTTAATTTGTAGTCGCCTGATCGCTATTCACATACAAACCGCTGCGTTGTATGTAAAGTTTTATATTATATAAAATAAAAAAACATACCAATTATTTTTACCGAAATCTCGCAAACTACAAAACCTCTGCCTTTGGTTTTCTAAAGGCGAGATCTTTGTTTAGCTACCAATAATTTGAGATTTAAACCATCAGTCTGTCTTTCTTAGTGATTGAGTCTAACTATACAAGAGTTTGTATGGAAATGGGGCACAGGCGATAGCACCTAAACCTATCAACTCAACCGGGGCGGCGGTGGTAGACAATTTTGCGAAATTGACTCAGTAGCGTTTCTACTGTGTCAATTATTTGTAGTCTTAAGCCCTCCCTTTCTCATCCCTTTACCACCCCAAAGGGCCAATTTTTGCAAGGGTAGGTTTTTCTTTTACCTGAAACCATTTATATATCTTTTGAGGAGGGGTGTGTTCGCTCCACCGATTTATAATTTGGGGGATGGTTCTTATAGGTTACTTACTGGTAAGGGGTTGCAGTTGGAGTTTTTAGTCTTATAAGACGATGCTGATTAAAAAAAGAGAGCTGTAAGTTGGTATAAATGTCTTGAAATGGAAATAGTAAAAAAAAAACTAAAAATATTGCTTACATATCCAGCACAGTAACAATCTATAATAAGAGAAACCATAGAACATATTTTATTTCAACATATTAATATGAAAAGATATTAGGTATTCTTTTTTTATTATAACGTCACCCATATGACTCGAATGTGAAATTTCCAATCAATGTAGAAATATAAATCAATATCCTGATTTTATCTGATTTAAACAAAAACGGCATTTTTTCGTGTCAATCATTTTATTTATATTTTTTTCTCTCTCTTACGAACACGCTTAGGTACCATTATTTTAATCTAGTTACTTAAAACAGAAACTTCATCAAAACACCATGAATAGTACGACTTAAATCAACATTACCAACAGGAAAAAAGCTTAATACAAAATATTTAACAAAAGCAAGAATAAAGCTTATTATACAATTTCTAACAAAAGATTTCCACAACCTTCAATTTGAAAAGAGAAATCATGAAAGTGATAAAAAGAGAAGCACAACATTTCCTTGTTCCCATCTCAACACCTTTTTTTTTAAATAGACAAATTAAACGTGAGTAAAAACCGTTACAGTTCCATATTGATTAGAATGTTTCACGTCAGTTGTAATAATAAAACCATTCTTTCATTTCAAATCCTTCCATTTTTAAACTCCAATTTTCCACTTTTTAAAACTCAGTAAATCACGGCGCGTCTCCAAAACATAAGGGTAGGTAACCCTCTTGTACAAAGAAGGGAACATTTTTGTGATAAGGCAGATTTATAGAAATGAGTCTTTGCTGCCTCGGGCTTGCGGTGTCTGCCCCCGACTCTAAAGGATGTGGTTGGGTGGAGATAGACTTATATTTTTACGAAGTCAAGTTAAGAAGTTGAGTACATATTAAGAAAAAATAAGACAAGACAGGGAGTATTCGCGTAAGAGAGAGTATACCCAGCAGTGGGTCTCATTAGGCTGCTGATGATGATGATGATGTAGTACATATTTTTTTATGTGCTATTTTCATAATACTTCTCAAAAGAGCCAAGGTGTACGAAAACAGAAATATTCTTATGCACAAACACTGTAGTTGTTAATTGCGAATATTGAGCTTTGGGAGCTTCCGTGAATCGGAGTTACAAATGAAACATCGGTTATGTTATGACTTGCAAAAACGTGACAGCAAAGCGAAAGTGTGTTTTTAAACTGTTAACGCTGCAATAGATTGACAAATCAAGGTAATTTTTCATATGGAGATGATATGAAAAACTACCTAAATTAACTAATATTATATGACGACAGCAGATTTTTGTACCAAAACAGTTCAAGTAAAGCCACAGGCTTTAATAGTACATTTTTTCTTCTGTCATTCCTTTTCCATATTTCCCTACCCTATATGTACCATCCCTTTGTCTTGCGCTCCGTATTTTTTCCCCATTACATTTTCATTTTATTTCATATTTCTCCTCGGGGGGTGGAAGGTGGATAATAAAATTTTTCCCTTAGCTCCCGTCGCCTTTATTTATAGGGATGGTTAAAAGTTGATTTTAGTACAGAGGTTTCGTACAAAAATCATGTTCAAACAAAATATGGAGGTTTAAAAAAATATTGTAATATGACTACCTAATCTATAGCCTGTATTTTTTTAATTTAAATGTGTACCAAAATTTAGAGGCTATTAGGGAACCAGTGGTACTCAATTTATCGTCAAATCACTAAATTACATACATAGGAATACACTCCAACCCTTATTACGTTCTTATCAACAAGTTTACAAACATACTATGCATAAGTATTTACTTACTTGCATAGCTTTAGATATTCAATCGACACATTATTCTCATTGTAGATGTGTCCATTCCAATAAGATAGTTATGATCATGCTAATAAAAAAAACAAGTGAATTGTAAACTAAACTAGTTCAAATGAGCGTAGCAAACTCTAATAGTTAACTCTTCTAGTTTTTCTTCAAAGCGAGAGTGATCGGTTCTTATCGGGTAAGCACGCTCCATCATAGGCCGTAGCCTTTGCTTATCATCAGGCAAACTGTGGCCAAGTGCAACTCCGTTTTAGTTTAAAAAATAGTGTAGTTTTTGTATAACCCATACAAACCTCTGACACGGTTTAACTTAACGACTGAATCAGTAAGATTCTACTATTTAATTCGTCCCTTTGAAATTGTATTATAAAAAATATGTTGTGTATGAAATGCAAAAAAAAAACAATGTGTATGAGACTTTCTAAAAAATTCTGTACTACATGCGAACCTCAAGGCACCGAATATGTTTTTCCTACGTTCCAGTAATGAGCCAAATTATTAGGGATGTTTTCCAGATTGTCCGCCATTTTTCTTTTTTTCCTTTTTTAGGGTTGCTGCTGTTTGAGATAAGTGTCGTGTTTCATTGACAATTCGTTTTTGCGTTTCTTTTTTTGGCTGAGGGAATTGTTGGTTTTATGATTTTGTATTTGGTTAGATTGTTTACAGAGTGATTAGAATGTTGTTTCATTTTTGACTGGAGTTATTTTTTTTTTATTATTTCACTTTATACTTATGATAACATTGTATGGAAATCCAAAGGCGTCGGAACTAGTTGATAACTGTGTTTCGCAATTTAGAATTCAAATAGTCTTTAACACAACTCGCCTGATGTTAAGCAACGGTTGATTTGTTTATTTGGTAGTATATAGTGTTGCTTGTTCTTTCTATGTCATTCCAGGCAATAGAGTAAAGATCATAGAGATTCAGTAATAAAAAAAATAGTAATGACATAGGCTATTCACTTTTCTCAAAATAATGTGACCGAAATCGAGGGCGTCCACTAGTGATGTAATAAAAATATTTATATACGAATACTTACATATTATGACTTAGTTTAGCATTCCAAAAACTACAATAAAATTACATACTTACACCATCAATTTGACAGACACAAAAGACGGCGCATCATTTTAACCCTATTCCATAAAAAGTTGTGAAAGCGGTCGTTACGAAAGTACCATAAAATTCTTATTATGAAAGTAATAACGTCTTTTTATGTAATAACATCCCTCTAACTACCCTCGTGGTACAATGCTGCCCTGCCAAGTTTACGTGCCAAACGTAGAGATATTTTATAGAGACCTTATAGATAGATCAACGCTCTATCTCTAGCACAGCGACACATACTTATGGAATCTCTCTTGAGTCGTATTCCTCATGACTGAGGGTCGTGACTCCCCCGCAGAATTAATCCGTTAGGGGAGTTCTCTTGTGCAGATACATCGTGGTGGGCGCTCAGGTCCTTCCACGGAAGACACATGTCCTCAGATATTGTGGTCCTCAAACATGTCGGATGTCAAGATGTTTTCCTTCGTCGCAAATCCACACATAACTTAAAAATACAAGTCATTGGTGTAGGGTCGGATTCGAACCAGGGAGCGTCTGAATGAAAAGCAGACACTGGATCCACTAAGCCACACTCGCTTAGTTATGGAATAGAACGACCAAAGTATGGGATTGACATCACGATGCGCTCCTTGGAGAGATTCTTTATGTCAATCCCACATATAGGTCTTTCTATTCCATAAGTATGCGTCAGTACGCTCACTAAAACACGCCTCTTGTCTAAGGCATCTGGCCTCCGAAACAAGAGAGTGCCATCTTTGCAGGTCTTGTCTTGAGCCAGCTAGTAACGTGCAGCTCTCGCAGATCTTCCTCCATGGCGTCCTTACAGCAATATTAATGCTTCACTATAACTACTTTCTAGTCGTAGTGATTGTTTAATTGTTGGGCAGAAACTTAGAGTTACGACCGGTGACTCCCGCTCTGGATCGTTTCTGGTGCAACGACTAGCTATTGCCATTCAGCGCGGAAACGCAGCGAGCTTGATGGGCACATTTACATATAATCAGTTTAATTTTATTGTTTATACCACATACTCCATAAAACCTACGCATGTATACAAAACAATGAATAATTACACACAAGACATTCCATTTCCATTTCAACACACAAATAACACATAATAATATGATCATTTAATCGCGCGTCATCTGTATCAGTAGTTAAGTCAGTACACTGTACCCATTATTATGACTATATGTTCCAGCCAGACGTTATTATCTCTTCAAACGTATGATCTATGCAAATAATTTTTCCTATTGATTAATTATTATTGTATACGAAGCTCATTTATTAACCGTATTAAGAAGTCTATGATCTATCAATGATATATTTACCCTCTATGGCACGAAAATTTATGTTTTTTCCCAACAACTGCTTTTATCTACGTTTAATGTTCCAAGTAAAACTATATTTTCAGCTTTTTGTATACTGTTACTAAAGTTACGAGTTATTTAAGTGTAACATTTTCGTGCTAGTGAAATAAAGTTTGTACTAGTAAAACTTAATATTTTTCATATTAATATATCAGAAAAATAATATATTACAATACGGAATTTAATTAAACGATAACACAAACCAGCAATAAAAGAAAAATAGCATATAGCATAACCTATTCATCAATCGGAAGCTGTTAGCCCTCAATTAAAAGCAAAGTACTTATAATGCACAATGAGCAACCAAATTTGTTACTTTCTATAAGTTAATTACTATGTGATTCGTAACTTTGCATTTCCTTCTTATAAAAAATATAATTCATATTCAGCTATGTACTAAGCTTACATAAAAGACGTACATACACTTACCTAACCTTTACTTACTTCACTCCACCCCTCAACCTAAAAAAAAACACACACAAAAGAAAAAAACCGCGCGCTCCAAATCGCATCACAAAAAATCCTCCTTGCGGTTCCGAACACACACATACACACATTTGTGTGAGTCTGTGTCCGAATACAAACCTTCTTACTGAGAATAATTTTGTTTAAGATTCAAGTAAGTTGTTTGAGAATTTGAGCCTTGTTGCTTTGACGTAAGGTCCAAATTTCGAGGGTAGATGGAAAAAACTTAAGTAAAACGTTTGTGGGTAAGATAAAAAAGGTGCAGAAGTGTGGGTACTAGCCAGTGCCTTCATTGGACTCGACGCAATTTCTTTATTGATCCATATTTCTTGTTCTTCAGACTGCCCGGGGGTTCCGCCCAGGGGGGGAGGGTGTTTTTCTACACTTTTAATGAACAGGACTCCGAAATGGCGCAGAAGGAGTTTTGGGGGGAAGAAAGGTTATTAATGCTTTTTGCTTTTTAGGCGGCAATTTTCGCCCTTAATGTTTTGGGTAGTTTTTGTGCTTTTTGGCGAGAAATTATGCACGTGTCAGTTAATTTCGGAAGTTGGAGTGTGTGGGGAATTTAGTAAGTTATTAAAGTGTGATTATGATAAGTTTGGAATTTTATTATCTCCTTAGAGGTTTTAAAACAATTATCGTTACTTGACATAAGGAGAGTTGTAACTAAGCAATTATATAGATAATATACAAGTAGTTATCATTGTATCGTTACTAGCGTTTTGAAGGAACTAAAATACATTATATTGTAGTGTGTATATGTACATAAAAGTAATTTTAGCGTTATTTAAGTTTAACCTAAATAAACACTAACAGTAAACTCTACCAACCTTCTGTATCTTCTTTTCAGCTTATGATTGACTGATGTTTAAAGACACTTAGTTAAAAATAGTGCCTGAAACGTATTCCCTCTAGTTTGAAGATTCCTGTAGTATTCCTTACCTGCTAGTTCCGAATACCAGTTTTTAAACATTTTGGTATCTTTTTACACAAAACCTTGCATATTATTATTATTATTTATCAGCGTTTTGTTCCACTTTTCCCATCGCTGTGATAAATAACACCGTTCTTACCATCCATCTTCCAGACAATAACCACCCCTTTATTTCAACCCTTATAATTTCTTAAGGCTTTTTGCATCATTTACGCTCGCAAACAAAACATTTTCTCCCGGCCAGGGTAAGCTGACCTTTACAATCTTGGAAATGTTGATGTACCTATATACATTTATATAGTAGTCCTGTTTGATAAAAAAATATGGTAGGTATATAATATATCCAAAAAATATAATTGATAACGAATTATGACCCTAATACTATAAAGGTAACATACTGTGAAAGTGGATGAGTGTGACTGCATTATGTTTATTTCATCTTTACGCATAAATGGCTGGACTAATATGGATAAAATTTGACATAGAGACAAATTAGAATCTTTAATATCACATAAGTTACGTTTATCTCAGATTATAGAGAAGACAAATCAAAGGTACTGGAGTTAAGTATATTTTATTTTTATTTTAGGTTCACGTTTGACTACAACCTGCCTGATGTAAAGCATTGTTGCAGCCTAGAGTGTAACACGCTTACCTAGAAGATACGAATTCACTCTAGATTTGTAGACCTCTGGATTGAATAAATGAATCTCCACGTACATTTTTATGAATAAATAAACATTGAATTTAACATTGGAGTTAACATATAAATAAAGAAAATTTGATGGCACTTTTATCTCGCCTTAAGATTTTTCCCTTAAAGAGTAAAAGCTCACATTACACTGGTCGCCATTTTGCTTACGGAAAAGAAACGTGACGTCATCGCTTCGGTTATTACTCGGAGGCTGTTATTCTGTTTCTTAGAATTATATTTCTGAGTCTTATTTATTACTAGCGCAATTGTGTTAAAATTATCTATTGCTATACAAGCGTTTGCTTAGTGTGGGTCTAGATGGCGCTGTGTAATGTCCCGGAATATTTTTTTTTGTTAGTTTGATTTTCAACAATGTTCTATGCAGTTGACCGCTAGGTATGTATACGCAAATGTATTTTTAGATGTGGATCATTGCACCAATCGAAAATAAAAATTAATCTATAAAATTACTAATTTTTAGTTGGCGGTGGTATATGGAGGAACATATCTAATAGTTAAAATATAAAATAAATATATATATATGTATATATACCTACACGTCTTCAGAGTTTCATTTACCTTATTAAGCTAAAACTAGGGTCCTAATTTACGCGCATTTATTTTAAGAAAGCTACTTGAAAATATATTAATTTTATAATCGTTTTCTTCCCTCTTTTCTCCACAGCTTCATAGTTAGGAATGGTAGGTGGCACGAGAACAAAGAAACCGTTCGATCTGCCGAGACGTTGCGAGTAACAAACTATTATAAGAAACCGTTTCTGCGGAACCCGTCGTTTGAATGCAGAGTCGCACTAGTCTATTACTTATAAATTTAATTTAACTTTTACACAAAAGATTTGCTTTTATCGGTGGAGCCTTTGCAACAAAAATCAAAATAAATTTTCAGGCACATTTCATACTAGCCCCTTACTAAGCTAAGCAGACAAAATGTTATGGGTACTAGATTATAATATATTATAGTTCCAAATTATTTGCTTTCTCCTTAGCCTTCTTGAGCAAAGTGAGTCCTTTTTTTTCAATTTATTTAGTTAAATATTTACATGTTATAAAGTATCTGCCTGAGAAAAATCCTCAAGTGCGGAAAACGACAAAGAAGGAGGTGAAAGTTTAGGTAATGATCCTTTTTAATTAGGATAAAAAGACAAGGTTCTAAAATTTGGTGTACATTTAAAATAACAGGTTCGTGTTCTTATCACTCTCATTCATAAAAAAAATATCCGATAGGTCCAAAAGCAATCTAGATTTTAATACTTTATAGGCTAAGAAACGTTGGTTTTATAAGGTATCATAAAATAGGTTCTTAACCTACTTGGTTGAAGTGGCCGTTAAATTGATCAACATTTTATGAAGATATAATAAAATTGCTTTTACCTACATAAAAATGAAATAAATCTTTTTCTTCTTATCAAATGAGAGTGGCCAACTCTGGTGTCGAGAGTTCACGACTGCCGTACTAGCCGGCAAACAGCCGGGACCTACAATTTAACGTGTCATCCGACCCACGGAAGATAAAAACGAAGTAGTTCACCTTTAGTATTTTGGTGCCCTGTTTTTTTGCGATTACTTACCTCGTTATTTATTTATAATTGATATACTCCTCTAATGATTAAATTTTTGCTGGTAAATTGTGGTCCTCAGTAAAGAGGGTTACAACTCAAGTATTTGGGATAAGTATTTATGATACACTGACTATTTTACATCTTAAATACATGATCAAAAACTTCCACATTGTTACTTAAAAAAAAATAAGGTTAGAAAAACAATCTACTTGCGACAAACTTTCCCTAAAACACATTAAAATTATCACAGAGACAACCTATGTAAGTATAAATAACAAAACCAGTGGATGTCAATCTTTATTAGGTACCAAAATCTATCAAAGATCAACCGAAAATTATCTGTAACTCTTTTAGATGCTTAAATACAAGAAAAATATAATTTTCTTTACACTTAACACTGGGTCTTATAACCATCCTATGTCCTAGACATACAAATAGTAAAATAAAAATTATTTATTATCATTTCTGCTTAGATTAAGTAGAATTTTGTCTTATTAAAATCAAGGACAAGAAGAAACGATTCTTTTGGAATACAAAGACAAATGTATGGGATTGACATCTTGATGCGCTCCGCGGGGGGAATTCTTATGTCAATCCCATACATTGGTCTTTCTATTCCATAAGTATGCGTCAGTACGCTCACTAAAATACACCTCTTGTCTAAGGGACCAACGATAGCAGCTTATATTCGATATTTTTTAAGAGTAAAACAGATTCTTGTAATTTTTTTACTACTTGCATTAAGCAAAAATCAAATTATACTCGAAAACTTTTATACTCGAAATCAAGCAAACCAGGGCGAGACAGCTTTTTCTTACTAAAAAAAAGTAAGTGGAATACTCCTTACTGCGTTAAATACGTTCGTATTATAAACAGAACCAGCGGCGCTCAACATTTTCTCCATAAATAAGCGCCTCAGTCCGCCCGAGACGCTAGCCGCGGGAGGGGTGGGGCGTCCGACAGCGCTCTTTTACGTGCGAGCCAGGGGTGCCGCAGCGGTAGAGGTGAAGATTTATTTTATTTTTAAGTATACTCGTACATACAATAAAGCTGAAGAGGGTCGAAAGTCTGAATAATGAAGATATTAAAAGAAAATGTGTTAGAATATGTACCCTAAATTAATAGATGAACACGTTCCAACAATTTCTAGAAATTTTGACTGTCTATCTTGTAACGCTTGGAAAGTGTAGATCTAGATAAAAGGCGTTATCGCTAGGGTTTGGCTACCTAAATCTATCCAAAAGGGATTAGGTAGTAGATAAATAAAAGGGTAACGGTTAGGTACTAGAAATAGTTTATTTTTTAACTAATCAAAAAGGTGGTAGTCAATCAGTACAATCTTAATTAGGTTTCTCTCTTTCTTTAAATTTACAGGTATTTACAAATGACTATATCTATATATGGGCGCCAGCCTTATCTCAAGGCGATAGAGAATGAGTACTCTTTGAATGATACATTTATCCTCAGGGTCGAGGGAACACAAAAGCCTACACCAGGGTATCTAGTTGCAACCAGTATGCGTTTTAGTATTCAACAATCACAATAAAAATATAAATGCACCAGACATTATCTATGTCTGGTGTTACCGGCTTAGTGATGGGGACGGAGTCCGAGTGGAGTCACCCGCCATAGAGGGCTGGGAAAAGCAGCAATCTCTCCCAACACGGTTGGTGCTTCCGGCGCTCCGCGCCCCAAGCGCGGTGTAGAAAAGTGAAGTAGGGTGTTGTCGAGTAAGTTAAATGGTGGGCGGCCTAGGCCAGCAGCCTTAGACCGTGTAGATTGATAGTAGAGTGGAGTGAGTTTGCGAGAAACTTAAAAAACCCTGTTAACAAACAGACTTTTTAGTTACTTTTATAATATGTTCCGCTTTAGAAGGTAGATGGTATCTGCGCGCACCGCACTTATGTCGTAAAACTTACCCAGATTCTGGGGTTTTTCTCCTTATAGACTAGCGGCTGCGTGCTAGGATGAGGTCCGCAGGCCTCATCGACCAGCACTACCTCCAGCAGACAGCAATAATGAAACCGCCTACGAAAGGAAACGTGGAAGATTGTTCCCGGTGAACAGATTCTTTCACTGATTTCTTTTTCTCGAACACTCACCAACAACGAGGGAGTACCTATATACGGAGCGTGGCGAATTGAACGAACTGACTTTGCCGGGGTCTGGGATAAAATTGCTCCATCATCCCAGACCCGGCCGCGTTACATTTTTCTTGCCGTGCCTTTCTGTCGAGTCACACAGTCACACCTTCCACGTCCCTGACAGATTCCAAAATGTCAATTCGACACTGACATTGACAGTCGCAACCCAAAGACGCATAGGCATTTTTGTTTTGTGACTGCGCAACGTATCGACATTTAGCCATTTTGGACTAAATGAATGAAATGAAATGAGGGGTTACAATCTGTGTCTCTGTTTTTCTATTTATTTAAACGCTCATATCGAAAAACGGCTGAACGGGTCATCATGATTTTTGGTATGTAGGTACTTTGGTAGTATGAGGTTTTAGGAATGTCATAGCTTACTTTTTATTCTGAAATAATGCGAGAAAAGCCGCGGGCGTCCACTAGTTTTATTGAAGTAGTAGTTATAAAGTGTAGATTGAAGAAATCACGTCATCTGTAATTAGAAAACATAAATGTAATATATCTTTGTACATAGTGTAGTAACATAATAAGAATTACGGTATTGCTTATGTTCTGGACATGAACGAAATAAATATTTTATAATTAATTAACTTTGCTACTATTTGCGATGTATGTATATCTATAATCTCGCCAAGATTTTATCAGTTGCATTCTTTGGTGACTTCTGGGGTAAGTGGACCCTGAAAAAGAAAATAAATATAAATGAATATAATGTAAAAAAAAACCGGCCAAGTGTGAGTCGGACTCGCGCTCGAAGGATTCCGTACTATGATCTATAATAGAAAATCACGTTTCTAGATACTACAAAGTTTGGTTCTGTTTATAAAATAACGAGAAATCAACGATCAACCGCCTCGCGCTCGTGCCACCACCACACCACGGCGCGGCGCTCGCACCGCGTTTAGATGCACCGATTATTTTCATTTTGTGAGTTTTTATGTATTAAATTAGGTTTTTTTAAAGTTAATATACATATTTCTAAATAATATTTTACTTACAAATATTCAAGTTTCTACCTGTTTATTAAGATCGTTGTATTGGAGCCCCACTTCAATATTTACTTTATTGTTATTTTATTATTAATTTAGAAAGGTAATATACAAGTAAAATTCTGTGAAAATTTGAAGCATCTACATGTTACCATTTTTAATATTGAGCAAAAAAATACGAAAAAAAATCAAAAAATCAAAAATCAAAATAATTTATTTGGCCAAAAGATAGTGCGTACAAAATTTTTTCTTAGTGTCTAGATGTTTACTTACTATTTCAGTTTTGTACATGAGTTTGTGACCGTGCCACGTACTAGGTCCCTCAGTGGGCCTGTGTTACGTAAGCTACTGCTACATTCCTCACTGAAATCCTACACTTTTTACATATAAATCATTAAAACAACAACGAAAAACAATAATTGCAAGAAGATCAAAATCAAAACAAACACAATTAAAAAAAATAATACATTGTCAAGCTGCCTTCTTTTAAAATTTACTTTTTTGATTGCCAGATGTAGGAAAAGAATATCCTAATAAAATAATACATATTTGAGTTTTCCACTTTAAATTACTATCTAGATGCACTCCTAGATATTTGATTTCAGATGTTGGCTTCAGTACCTCGCAATCGCATCCTCGGTCACAATTTGATTTATGTATAAATAGTTTGAGTGGGGTTTTAGGCTGAGTTGATGCATTTATAGTAAAAGGGACATATTTCGTTTTCTTGATGTTGACTGTTAATAGGTTGGTACTTAGCCATTTTGAGACTGTTGCCAGACCCTCATTTGTATTTTTTTCTATTTCACCCCAGCTTTTACCATGAAATAGCAACACTGTGTCATCTGCATATGTTACGATTCTGCATTGTTTCAAATTCATATCACATAGCTGGTTTATATAGATGAGAAACAATGAAGGTCCCAAAATGCTTCCTTGGGGTACTCCAAAATTGATTTGAGATTCCTCGCTAATACTATCTCCGATGCGTACTTGTTGAGTTCTTCCGGTGAGATAGCTCTCAAACCATTTTAGAGGGGTTCCTCTGATTCCTAGTGTTTCTAACTTAGCTAGAAGGATGGGAATGGAAACCGTGTCGAAAGCTTTGGCGAAGTCTAAAAAAATACCCGCAATTTTTTTTCTATCGTCTAATGTACTTTTTATGTGATCTATAACATTAAGAACGGCATCTTCTGTACAACGTCTTGTTCTGAATCCAAATTGATTTTCTGATAACAACTTTTTATCCTCCAGGTAAGTTTTTAGACGCACATTCATTAATTTTTCAAGCACTTTAGAAAACGTGGGTAGTAATGATATCGGCCTATAATTTGACACAACATCTTCATCCCCATCCTTATAGATTGGGCAAACAATAGATTTTTTTAACACCTTCGGGAATATTCCCGTATCAAAACTGGTCTGACATATTGCAGTCAGTGGCTCAATGATATGCGGCAATATGATTTTGGTAAGTTTAGAATCTATTCTGTCCCAGCCAGTAGCAAAACTATTCTTTAGGTTTTTTACAGCGTAAAATATCTCCATGTAGTCTGTTGGCAGTAAGCCAAAGGAAAATGACTGTCTATTATTACCACATTCATTTGCTGCGAGGTTATGTTCAGTTTCTTTTGTACTTAAAAGTGTCTCATTCGCTAGTTTTGTTCCAATATTGACAAAGAACTCATTGACATCATTTAACGATTCTTCTGTTGTTTCTTTTGCATGTAATAAGTTTTCTACAGGATTGTCCTTGGTGGGAAAGTCGCAGAATTTTTTGATCAATTGCCAGGTTTTCTTATTATCTTTAGAATATTTAAGTATTTCTGTTCTTTCGTATGTTCTCTTAACTTTCCTTAGTATTTTATTACAAACGTTTCTATAACTTAGGTATTCTGTTTTTAAATTTACATTATTGGGTTCTTTTTTGAGCTTACGGTGCATGTAGTCTCGCCGTTTCATGCATTTTATAAGCCCTGGCGTAATCCAGGGTTTGATGTTAACTGTATCTCTGGAAATGGTTTTTGTGTAAGAAAATTTATCTATGGTGGTCATGATAATTTTAATGAATGTTTCAGTTGCTATATCTAAGTTTGTGAAATCTAAGATATCCGACCATATTATTTCAGACAGAGCTTTTTTTACTTCATCATATCTGACACGAGTAGCTTTTTTGGTTACATTTTTTTTCAGGTTTCTTTTCGTATTTATCTGTGTAGCTATGGGGAAGTGATCTGTAACAGATGCTGCTATCACTAATGTTGTTGCTTTATTCTTTGTCCTTATGTTGCAGTGATCCAAACAGCTTTTCTCTCTGGTCGGGTACACATGTGCTGGTAGTAATCCGTGCCTAGCTAATAAAATAAGATACTCATTGGAGTGCTTGTCTTTATTGTCGTTGTGAATGTTGATGTTTATGTCCCCAACCATGGCTACCGTAGGAAAATCATGTTTATTGTATGGGAACCCCTTAATATGTTATTTTCTAAAATTTTTGTACTTGTTGTTATAGCCGCAGCGGATATACATCGTTCGTGAAAATTTCAGCTTTCTAGCTATCACCGTTTATGAGATACAGCCTGGAGACAGACAGATATACAGTGGAGGCTTAGTAATAGGGTCCCGTTTTACCTTTTGGGTACGGAACCCTAAAAATTAACAACATTCTCTTGAAACTTTATCATAAAAATAATCGCTGGATATAATATAAAATATTGTAAATAATAAGCCCATTAATTAAACAGTGTGACACCCCTGACCCAAGAAGGTGTGAGCGGCGTCGCCTCAAGAATGCTACAATTTTCCCGAGTTTTCCATTTCTCGGCGACCCTCCCCCTCCCACCTCCCACAGGGGGAGGGAGAAAAAAGAAATGGTCTCACCGTAGCTAGGCAACGAGTTAAGACCGAGACGGTTTTTCTTGCGAGAATTTTTGGTTGGGACTTTTTTTGGTGGAAAAATGTGGTTTGTGATATTCGTTGGAAATTAATAGCCTTATAAACTTATCCCGTTCTCATGTTGGCAGTGTACGAAACGACAGAAAAAAATATCAACATAGTATTATTTCATTATTAATTTAGTATTATAAGTAAGCTGGCTTGTGCCGTATTGATTTCAATACTGGATTTACTGTCAGCTATTCAATCCAATTGCTCAATAGGGAGTGGTAAATATATTCTTAAAACTTACAAAAATAATAAATATGGTTCTTTAAGCTACTAAGCCTAATTTATCGATAATATTTAGATGAAGTTTTAAAGTTACGATAGATTAATATATATATATATATATATATTTGACATTGATATTTTTTGTGGTAAGTCTATTTGTTAATGGATGACTTTAATTGTTTTGGAAAAAAAAAACTAAATTCATAAGTTTTTAAGTACCATAAGAATAAAACTACTTACGATCAGCAAACACAGTTTCAATTTTCTACTTTATAGCAAATTCTTCTTCTTCTTATCGAATGAGAGTGGCCAACTCTGGTGTCGAGAGTTAATCAAGCCGCAATTTTTATAGCAAATAAAACATTTCTACTTACAAATATGACAGAGCTAAATTTTTTTATATTTTGGTTTAAATAAAAGTTTTTTCTTGCCATCATAGCCTTAAGAAACAAGGAGTTTTAATACTTCTTTTGGTTTATGTAGGGGGTGGAATAATGATGAAAAATGAAGGGTAGAGGGGTGGGGGAGGGGAGGTACAGCAAGGAGTTTGGTTCCTTTGTTTTGTAAACGTGGCTTATAATTATGAAAAATGTTTGGGAAACTGTGAATGAAATTTTGCAGATCATTTTTGGTTTATGTTGGTTATGGTGGGGGAGTGGGTTAAGTGTGTTTTGCATTTAGGTATGTATATCTTTGATGCATGCAAGAAAATTGTTATAAAAACATTAAGTTAATTATGAACTATGAAATAATTTTATGTAACAATGTAATTGTAACATTTTAGATTTATAGCATGAAAAACGCAGATAAGTTTTCATGTAGGTATATTTCAATTAATAAATTGAGTCGGCAGTTGTTAAGTTATGTCAAAGATCGTATGAAGAAAAAGTTGTATCAAGTTAAAAGGTACCTTATGTTATTTTATGTCAACTGCTCCATGCCAAAACCCATAAGGATCCATCGCGCTATTAGAGCAAGAAAATGGAACAAACAGAGCAAACAGCTTTCACATAAAAAAGTTAAAAAGTTATGTAATGGTCCTTCTACATTTTTACAACGACAGAACAGACAAATATTATTAACACGAAAACATTTGAAAAATCTGTGCAATATTTTTTAATGCCCTTTAGCTCAAACTTTACCGCCCTCCAGGGGAAGCAACCTCAAACTGCTGCTATTAAAAATAATCTAAAATTAAACAGCCATAACTACCCCCTACCTCCCTTCAGACTTAAATTTCCCGCTACAAATCTCTGTTGGTATGGAAATATAAAAATTTCAACAGAAAAGCCTACGTCCAGAATCTCGAACACATTCCAAAACCGCCTCTATCTTTTAGGGAGTACGGCCAAAAATTCTTTAGCGCTTAAAGTTTTTATGACTCTCATGCCCACACAAAACTTATGACCTAACTTAATCACTCTTCACAAGCAATTCTCACCATTAACATCACGCATACAAAGCTCAATTTTCTTTAATTAGTATGGACTCGTTAAGACCTTTTTGTGCTAACATTTCTTATACAGGCTTCTAAGACAGCGTTGGCAATCCCCAAGCGTTCCTTCCCTACTTCTTTGCTATGTTAATTTACATTTTAAATTGCACTTACATAGCCGAGCGGCGAGTTGGTCTGTTTTGTAGACCTATAGGTAGGTAATAGGTGTCTATAGTGTACGCTCTTAAGAGTTAAGACGTATTTGTTTGGAGGGGTTAGGCTCTTAAGACATTTGAGACGGGTTTGGACACAGATTTTGCAGTAGAGATCTGTCGATATAGTTTGAAAGAGTTTAAATGATTATTGTAGTGACCTGTAAGGAGATAAAGCCGATAGAGTATGCTCTTAAGAGTTAAGACGTATTTCTTTGGGGGGTTAGGCTCTTTAGACAATTTAAAGGGGTTTAGACACAATTTGCCTTAACGTTTTGTATTCGTAATCTTTTGATATATTTTTTTATATAGTTTGGAAGTTTTTAAATAATATTAGTAGCGACCTGTGAATATAGCGGACGCTTTTAATAGTTAAGAGTTCTTTGAAGGGGTGTTGAGAGTATCGATTTAAACGTAATTTGTCAGTTTCTTGTTTTCTACCGTATAAATGATTTTTATAGAGAACATTTAAGAAAAAAGTCTTAAAAGCGTATACTTTTAAGACTTAAGACGTATTTCTTTGTAAGGGTTGTATTCTGAGGTAAGAGTTAGGCTCTTAAGACCTTTTTGAATATGCTACACAAATTACAATAAATAAGAATCTATTGTTGTATTATGTTTTTTTTATGTGCGTGTCCAATAAAGTATTAATCTATCTATATATCTATCTATCATTTTTTTGTACTTTGGCTCGATCACAAATATAAAACTTATGAATTTCTCCGTAAACCAGCCCGCTTTGATCCATGGAATACCATGATCGTATCAGATTCTTGTTCTGAAAACAATGTATTACAGTTTGTTCTTTGTTTGTTACATGTTTCATCAAAAAGCATTGTATTACAGTTTTCAATGTTGTAAGACTTGGAAATTATCGGTCTGAACTTTTGGGATGAAAGTTTTAATTATATTTTATTTCTTTAAGTCATCAATTATTATTTAACACCAGACGTATCAATATACTGTTTACAATATTATAAAGTTAAAGGTACTTTTGAAATCCAAAACTCGGTTAACTATTATTTTGTAAATTGTTGGTATACCAATGCAAACCGTACTATGTTTATGCAATTTACATAAAATTACTACTAAGCAGTAAAACACTACTTATTTTACAAACTGTGTTTTGCACTCACTCTACCGTATTGTTTATTTATTTGCAATTTCTAAGCATTTACCTTAGTTAGGTATATGCAATTTTATGCACATTAGGATACCAGATGTTATGTACTTAAATGGACATTATCTTACTACTCTTATAGGTTCTAATAATATGAAGTATGTAGATATTGTAAAGTAGGTTTGTTGGTTTGCTGATGTTTATTCTTGCTTCACTGATCGAGAAAATAAGTTGGACAGAAAGAAAGACCAATGAGGAAGTGCTGAGCATGGTCCAAGATCACCGTACAATAATGGCGACCATTGAAAATAGAAGAGGGAAGATGGTTGGCCAACTTATACGACATGACGAATTTATGAAAAACATCATTGAAGGAAAATTGGAAGCCCGAAGAGGAAGGGGAAGGCCGAGAAGTTCATATATGAACCGAGTAAAAGAAAATGTGGGTGTCATATCGTATAAGGAGGTCAAGGAATTGGCAGAAGATCGGGAAGGATGGCGTATGCTACACAGACAAGGGCCTTGCCCTTAAATTTGTGATGATGACTGATCTAGACTAATATTCTAATAAATTATGATATAAGTGAATTCCCGTTACATCGCCCGTGTTTTTACAGAATTAAAAAACAGTTTTTGCACATTTTCGGGCTTGGAAATACATTGTTTAAAGGAAAAACACAAAAACCCATCGATTCGTTATGCTGGTAAAATCAGACGTAACCATAAATCATGAAATACCTACCATTTCACTTTGGTAAAGTGCACGTTTTATTAATAAATTAATCATACAAACATATAAAACAAAATCTCATTTTTTATTATTCTTCTGTACTCCGTAGTATGTCAGGAAATCATATCATAAAAGATTTTTATTACAAAAAGCGAAACAAAGAAGATTTCATCAAAATTACACCACGCACTCCCGAACGAATTTATCCTTCCGGCAATTTATCAAAAAGTCCATAAAATCGAAATTCGAATCTTGACCTCCACTTTCAATTTCTAAAGACTGTCATGACATGTGTCCTCACCTTATAGAATACTAATTTATAAAAAAGGTCCACAAATATTTATCACCCCTATTTCAATTACGATAAGGTTGAATTTGAAATGAATAATTGGTTTTCAAGTGTATGAATATGTTGGTAAATTCAGATTTGGAAGGAAGTATCCCATTTTAAAATTCAATATAGTTGACTTTCAATAAATAACTGTTCGACACCTTGTTAGTATGGGCAAAGAATAAGGAATAGAAGTTACAGAATTGTTAATTCTTTTGACATTACCTAGCTTACTAACTAAAGTAAGTACATAGGTACTACTTAATACATCTTATTTTGTACATATTAAAAATATATATTTTATTTATTATGGCACACAAAACAGAATATGTTCCTAAATTAACTTTGTCCCAGTACGTTGATGTTTATGTAAATAATTATGATTTTGCAATATAATGGTGTCATCGTAGTTTAGTTCATTTCATTTCGACCTAGGGCAACAGATTAGATATTCAACAATTATTAAAACAAATTGATAGAAAATTGATAATTTTTTTTTATTTTTTTTTTTACCTGGGATAGGTTTACGTTTGACTACAGCCTGCCTGTGGTTAAGCATTGCTGCAGCCTAGGGTGTAACACGTTTACCTAGAAGATACCTATTAACTCTAGATTTGAAAACCCCTGGATTGTAGTTCGCAGGAAACACAGCTTCTGGTAAAGTGTTCCAAAGCTTTGCTGTCCGTACAATAAACGTTGAAGCAAAGCGCTGTGTTCGATACTTCGGCACTTCCACCATAAAACGGTGTCTACCTGCGGACTTTCTGCTTGTTCGGTTATAGAAGGGAGCTGAGGGAATCAGTTCATGTTTCATCATTAAATGCAGTTTTTAAGTAATCAAACATAATTACTGAATAAAGATTAGTTAGGTTGTATATATTTCATGTTTATTACTGAACTAAGTAATGAAAACATAAAAAGTCACATCTACGAGTAAATTAACCATCTTTGCCGTAAAGGCGTGACTACACGTCGTCACGGCCATGTGTCAATACTGTCCGTCCACCTGGTCATCACCTGTTGTACACTCAGCCTTATAGCACTCGAAATACTCGAAAATCAGCCTTATTTCCTCTGAATAAGACTCATTTTACACATCCACATTTTTGCTAATCTCTAATTTTAAATTTTAACCAAAGATCAACCTTATAACCTGTATTTAAGACTCGTTTTATAAATTAATGTAGGTATTTGCTGATCTTTATTTGTCAATTTTCAAAAATAGAACTCTTTCTTTTCGACAATAAGGGCTCAAATGGGAAAGCGCAAACGTTAGGTTTTCGAAATTTGTTCTATTTTTGTTTTTTCGTTTGTTTTTTTAATTTTATTGGATATCTTTATGTTTATGACGTTTCACTTTCAACAGTTTTGGTTTTTTGGGAGACAGATTGTCCACCTGTTGGGGGAAAGAATGCGGTGTTTTTTTGCGATTGTTTATGGTTTTGAAAAGGGTTTGTAGAAAGTAACAGATTGCTTGTAGGTAGTTAAATTTTATGTTGGTTAGTAAGGTAAACAAACCTCCCATTGACTTTTTTTCTAAACTATGTTGTTTTGTTTTCAGATATGTGACCTGCAAGTTTTCTGGAGCCAAGTACATGACAATATGTAGAAAAAACTTTGAACCGAAGGTAGCCGTCTGTATTATAATGAATTTGACCGAGAACGATTTTCTATTTCTTATAATTATAACATAATTAGCCATGTCAGAGGCCCTTAGGTCGGCTTGATAAACTCTCGACACCAGAGTTGGCCACTCACATTCGATAAGAAGAAGAAGAATATAAATTGTGAATGGTGTAGGAAGATAAGCACCCAATGCCAATCAAGACGCTTAATCTGACTCATTTAACCACTGACAGAGGACAAAAAATAAATATAGTGTAGGTAAAGCGTCTCTCGGCATTTCGTCAAAAAATATTAATATTAGTTAGTGAAAACGAGAGACGAACACAAGATTAAAAACATTCCATTTAACACGAGTAACACCAACGCTATAACACGACTAACTCCAACTATCACGACAAAATAGTTCCCCAACCAAAAACAAAATGGTAATTCCAAAATCAAAACAAGCGCCATAGATTAAACAATAAAGTATGTGCAGAAGTGGCGCGGGCGGAAGCGTCGCCGCGTCGCGAGGAGCGCGGGAAGAATTCGCGAAAACAACTGCGAATTATAGCCGCCTTCCGGTGCTGTGTGGGGTAACTAGGAGTGTGCGATTTAACTAAATAGTGGAGATTTATTTATTTTTTCAGTCTAATTTTTGTATTCTTCTTCTTATCGAATGAGAGACACCAGAGTTGGCTACTCTGGTGTCAAGAGTTTATCAAGCCGCCCTGAGGGCCTCTGACATGGCTTAACGATTGCCGTACTAAACAAACAGCCGGGACCTACAATTTAACATGTCATCTGACCCACGGAAGCGCCCAAAATGGAATGTATTAATTTTTTGTATTAAATTATGTAAGTGTATGTTTTTTTAAGTTACGTATATCAATGTATTATAGTAGAGAACAAAGGAAAAAAATAGTCTCTCTTTCCTTTTCTTGTTTAGATAAACCACAAAATCAATTTAAAAATCATCCACAGCATAAAATCAATATCTTATTTTTAATAATAGGGGTATGATAGAAGAAATCCTAATAAGGCAATATGCCCGATAATACGTAATAATATGTAATTTGATTGATTATCTGGGGTACATACTACATAACTTTTTGATATCAAATTTAACAAAATCTTCAAAAACTTTTATTTAAATTGACAACTATCCCTATATCAGTTGTATGTTGCTTAAACTAAATATTCAATTTCTAGTCGGTTTCAAATTTAATAGGAATAAACAAAATTAAATGTCAACAAATTATTCTAGTACACCCTAGCACTAGACCCGGTACAAATGTAAGATTTACTCCGGTTATCCGGCCCACACCGGATGTCCGGATGCCACTCACACTAAAAATTTGCCACAAATTTGCCACCAGCACACCTGAATATTCACCGGAATGTGTCGCTTCTATTGTTTCCAGTTTTGTTGTTCTGAGGAAGTGTAGGTAATTATAACGAATTTTGTGGCCGCGTTCTTTGGTTTATAAACTAAAGAGATGTCTTGCGCTTTCTGTACGCTTGTGTTTTTTCGTCTGTGATTGCCTTTTTTGAAGACTCTGTTTGTGTATATTTTGGGGAATAAATATTTCCGTCTTATTTTTAAAATTTATTTATAACTAGTGGGTGCTCGCGGCTTTGCTCGCATTAAGGCGTAAAACTTGCATCCCCTATTTCACCCCTTTAATAAATGTGGCATTTCCAAAAATCCTGTCTTAATGGATGCCTATACGTACGTCATAACGTCTACCTGTATGCCGAATTTCAGCCCGATCCGTCCAGTGGTTTTCGCTGTGCGGTGATATCACTATGTCAGTCAGTCAGTCACCTTTGAGTTTTATATACATACTAGCTGTGCTCGCGACTTCGTACGCGTGGAATAGTTATTTTAGACATCATATTTATTTTTGCAAACAACCTCTTCAGCTTTATAAATTATAGCTGTTACCCATGACTTGAACCGTTTTTGCAGCGCACGCCACGGAAGCCCTCAAAGATGAATTTTCCCGTTTTTTGCCCGTTTTTTCCACATTTTCCATTATTTCTTCGCTCCTATTAGTTGCAGCGTGATGTTATATAGCCTTCCTCGATAAATGGTCTCTTCAACACAAAAAGAATTTTTCAATTCGCACCAGTAGTTCCTGAGATTAGCGCGTTCAAACAAACAAACAAACAAACTCTTCAGCTTTATAATATTAGTATAGATAAAGATTATGTAGATTTAGCTTAGTTGTTAAGTTACACTCTATATTTTGGATACATGTAGTATATGACGTGACCCGGAAAGCTAAAACTATTTTTCCATTTCTCGCTCTCGAGTCGTATTTCCTCATGACTGAGGGTCGTGACTCCCCCGCAGAATTAATTCGTTAGAGGAGTTCTCGTGCGCAGATACATTGTGGTGGGCGCCCAGGCCCTTCCACGGAAGATATATCCACGGATATTGTGGTCCTCAAACATGTCAGTTTACTCACGATGTTTTCCTTCGGCGCTGAGCGAGTGCTAAACCAGACATAACTAATTAATGTCAAGTCATTGGTGTAGGGCCGGATTCGAACCAGGGTGCTTCTGGATGAAAAGCAGACACTGGAACCGCTGAGCCACACTCGCTTATTTTTCCATTTAGTAACCGTAGTGTGGTGTCGTTATTGTTTAAGTATTGCTTTGCTTTTACTCCTTTAGAAAAGATGCCACTGAATTCTGTGACGTTATCAAATTTGTCAATATTTCGTGACAAAGATTATAAAAAAAAAACAATACAAACAAAATGTCCTACCTTTAAAATCACTACGTGACCAACAAAACACTATTTCACTTAATATTTTTATAAATTCAAAACGTGTCCCAACAATATGCATTTCTGACCATCTGCCCGACCTTTTAACCCTTAGATGCACAATGGGCAAAAATGTCCGGCACAATAGTTGAAGAAAGGGTCAGTAACTGGTCAGACCGGACCTAGCCGGTTCCGGTTGGACAATATTGGGACGGTGACCATATTTTGAGGGAAAAAAATATCCAAATTATAAATAGTAGAGAGTAAGCTGACTTTAAGTAATAAATAGAATTAGTTATTTCGTTTCACAGTTTTGTATTTTACTCTAGGGTAGTTTTATAAGATATGATATTTTCGTAATGTAGACTGGAATTCTCCAATTAACATCGTTGGTTTTCTAATGATTTGTAAGTTTTTAATAAGATCACCATCTATTAATTTTAATAGAAAAAATATAGAAAAATAACAACTAAACACTCAAGTCTCCAGTGGAACCTACATATATTTAAAAAATCTCTAGTGTCTCGGTTCAGAAATTTTAAGTCTCCCTTTTTCTGCTAGTGCATGGTCACCATATAATTGACCAACCCTTCAGAAACTATTGACTATTAACAATAAAAGCTATACAATACCCAATGCTCACGTATTAGACTATTATCTATCCATCGGTAAAAAACACCCGTTTCTTTTTGGACAACAATGAGAAATTAAGACCGGGAGACACCTAATATTGGTGGAAAAATACCTATACACTACACACTTGTGCCAAATTGATGTGTTGTGATTGGTCAAATATAAATACCACCCCTGCAATCTGCTTTGTTTCCATAGATACATTATAAGAGTAGGCCCTGATGATAGTAAATGTGATCAGCTAATAATTAGGTTTAATTTGGTTTGTATTTGTATTGAGAACTTGCGGCGGCATAATATGGTGCTAGCCCCTTTAATCCATCATTAATATTGCCTATGTTTTAACCCAGGTCTTTCTAAATCTTCTTTCAAAGTGGACTGGGTGACAGCAGCAACTAAAGAATTGATTCTGTGAGAAGTTACGACTTTTCTGTAATTTGGTAAAGGTCGGTGGACTCCTTATATATTTCTCTATTAAATTAGCCTAGCCGCTCAAATGAAACGAACGGTCAAATACTAAGCACGTACACTACTACATTTTAGTATAATATTATATAAGGAATCTCTTGATAATTTTGTCTATGATATAGACCACTACCATGGTATTTATAGAGTCACGTATTACAGTTCTGGTCATTTACCATATGGTGGTAGGAAAGGGTTAAAAATGATCATCTATGTAAAAACTTAAACAGACTTGTTTGTTTATTACGGGCTAGTTTTTATTGATTTAATATTTTACGTATAAGTGGTGGAGACGGATGTTCTTGTTATTTAGTATTTAATAACAGCTGGCCACATAGAAACTGTAATTTAAAATAAGTGGAATACCTATGTAATTATTGTTTGGTTATTTTCTATTTAGTGCATACACTTTAATTTAGCTTAACATGTTCTATATAAACAGTACATTAGTTATCTTATGTATGTAAATCTCAATTAGTCAGTCCTTTCGATTTGACCCGGTCTAAGAAATAGAGAGACCGTAGATTATAACGTTGCTTAACATCAGGCGAGTTGTAGTCAAGCGTGAGTCTATCTAGTTTAAAAAAATATAGATACCTATTCATAGGTACTTTTTTAAATTAAATCTTTTTACGTACTTAAATTTTAGATTTTTACATTGAACAGTCGGGTATGATCATTAGTCCATCAAAGCGATACTAGCTCAAGCGAACACTATAGTCCAATATAAACTATGCCTGTACTAAAATGTTACTAGCCCTCAAACGAGGCTGCCCTTATATCAAATGCAACAACTTCCAGGCGTTATGAGATTCTTTCTACCTCTTCTTGATCCTTAGTCATGGCAGGAAACGAACTTCTCGATTAAATGGTAATTTTTCACCATTCATTTGATGGCAATCTAGGCAATCCTATGAGCAAAATATTCATAATATTTTTATATTCATATTATTTGAAATTATTTTTCATATTCAACTTCTTCTTCTTATCGAATGAGAGTGGCCAACTCTGGCGTCGAGAGTTAATCAAGCTGCCCTAAGGGCCTCTGACATGGCTTAACGACTGACTTCAACTAGTTTACTTGCTTCATAATTTTAATTAGGTACATAACTTTGTTAATTCATCATTTGTACCCCGAAAATAATACGAAAAACATAACTAAGCACAATTTCTCATACTTTAACTACTAAAACGTAAACCGAGTCAAACCATAAAAGCATCATGGCTACCATAAAAATTCTTGCCAAACATAAAAACAATCGTAATAACAGACATAGACATGATATAGTAAAAGACAATCCTTGCCATTATATTTCCTTAACACACGCTTGTCAAATAGATGTCCAACAGCCAATTTTACTAACTAAAAAAAAACTTTCAGAAGATTTGATAACCTCCTTTTTTTACTTACTTGCATTTGGATATTATTGGTAGGTCTGTTGATAGTTTTCATTTTCTCATAGTACAAATTAGTGGTTAAACCAACATCTTATTTACAATCATAAAATATAAAAACAAGCGAAAACTACTAAACATAACTACTACAAAAAAGGGCACTTAGAAAATCTTTAGAAAAGTCTAAAGATAATCTAAGTGCTCCAGCCCACTACCAGAGGGCAGCGTGCCCAGCATACTGGTCGCATTACCACGCTGGATTGCAATGCTGATACGTTGAGCCAGAAAAAATTCACATACGATTAAAAAGTATATTTAAAACTGAGAGTGTTCTTTGCTTCTTTCCGTGAATGGTGAGCTTAAGCCGAAGTTCCTGCCCACAAGAACTGTAAATCAATTTTACGGGGAAACAAAACCCTCAGTAATGAGAGAAATGACGAATAGTAGGGTGAGCTTACAAGGAGCCAAGAGAAGACCCATAATTAATTGATTCTGCGGAGGAGTTACGACCCTCAGTCATGAGGAAATACGACTCAAGAGGGAGAGAAGGGCTTAAACCAGTGCATTATTATTATATGTCAATTGTAAAAGAGATAGAAATGGTACCGCACGTACCAGCCTTCGATTTAAAACAATCGATGAAAAACCGTCGCAGTTCGTTTGATTGAAATTTTATAGAGGCTTTGCGTGATGACAGCGAGTTGTATTGTGGTGTGAGGCAGGGAGGTAGTCTAGGGAGGGAAGTAAATAGAGTGATTGTTATAAAATAGTTTTTTTTTTTTTTATTTTGCATAATTTGGTTTAACAAAAAGATATTGGAGTCCAAAGCCTCTTGAACTAGTTTCCACTGTGTCTCGGGGGCCGATGGCGTCTTACTGCTTATAATCAACACAAATAAACAAACAGGGTGATAAAATATTAATTAGTAAATTAACTAATATTATTAAACTTATGTCAAACATTTCTGTAAGCTAGAGTGGCGTAGTAGTTGAAGCGTCTGCTAAAGATACTGACGTACTCTGGTTCTATTCCCACCTTACTTATAGTTTACACATTTAAACTCTTAGTTTATGGCTTTCGTCATAGAAACATGAATTTTATGTGATTTGAAAGGAATTATTTAATGGTCAGATACATTATTTTGTTTTTCTAAAACGTGTCTTGTTAGTATATTTATTTTTAAGATGCAATTGGTGTATTAGGATAGGAACACACTGTCAAAACTTAATTTAAACACTATTAAAAAATGAATGTATCTGGAAAAATAAACATTTATTTTCGTTTTCTGGTGGCCGTGATTATATTTGCTCATTTTCCAATATTAAGTTTAAAACCAAATTGATGATTGATAAGTCTGATATTTTGACCACGGACCAGCAAATACAATTTTATTGATCCAATAAATTCAGTTGTGTTTTCTTTTATACAATTCAATACCTACATAAACAAACGCGTATCCTAAATCCTTCCCTGCGTCCGTTTAGGAATACGCAATGCCATATAGGTAATAGCCGTCTACCGTCAGAAAGGAGGTTCTTATAAACTGTTTATTTTATTATTAACCGTTTTGTTTTAACGTCGACTCTTTCCATAAACAACGAGACTTGATATAAACCACGCATTTTGTGGCATTCCGTGCTCTGTCGCGCTTTAAAACTGGAACGGAATTTTAATATTTGAAACTTACGAGGTACATTCAGAAAAGTTCGCGTGATGAGCGTGGAGGTTATGGTGGTCGGTTAGTTTTGGGTTGGTAATTTTGTTTTGGAATGGAAATGTAGATTGTTTTTATCATTTTGATGTAAATAAGGTACATTGGAAAGGATACGGACAATTACAGACACAATACAAAAAAATAAGATGAATGAAAATTAGACAGAAAACAAATGAAACTAATTATGGTCATCAAGCATAATAATAATATGTTTGGTATTAAGAAAACTAAGGCCGACAACCATACATCTATGTATCATTCTGCATAATGCACTCTCTAAACCTGTAAAGATTTCTGAGCATGATTCTATTCAAAGTTTGACCACACAGCTTCTGTAACAAAACAGAATTGAAATAATGCAACATTAACGAACCCAAAAATATCATTTTACCTATCCGCCAAACGGAAATGCCCAACAGCTCACAAAAATGCTTTGTCGCAAACCAGTTCCGGAAGCAGCTGTCTCTAATCCTTTAAAAAAGCTTTTAAAAAGGATAAGAAAGGGTCAGCAAACCAGATTGACCAGTCCTATTCAGAAAATAGACAAAAGGACAATGGTCCTAGGATTGACCCTTGCGGGACACCGGTCAGTTTTGCACGGGCTATGGCCAAACCGGTTTTTTTAAAGGGTTGTTTTTTGTCTATTGTTATTTTGTTAGATATTGTTTAGGAATTTGGAACTTGGAAGGTATGGTCAGTGCGGTGTAAGTTTTTAGTTGGACAGTGTGAGGTGACAGTGTTAAACGTATAAATGTGATCGTCTTAAAATATTTGACTTTAAAAATATTGGCTTTAAATAAGGTTTTAAAAAAATTTCTTAGTTTAAAAACGTTCTTCGTATATATATATATATATATATCTTGCTAGCTTAAAACAATATACCAATCCTTATTTTATTAAAAGACATAGTATACTTCTGATCCGATAATTTTGGTAAACAGAATTATTTCTATTGAGTGCCTTAGATAGCAAGTGATTTATTAACTTACATAATAATATAGTGCGTCTTCTATTTTCAATGTACACTATAGAGACTAAAAGTACAATTAACTGGACATTGTGACTGAAACTGAGGCAAACTGTATTGAAAAGATTGATATCCTTGTGACAAAATAATTACGCTTAAAACTTTTTCAAAGGTATAAGTCAACTTATTTATCAGCTAAACATATTTAATTAAAAACCGTGGCCCATCACGATGTCAGATGACTCTTTTTCCCACGCTTTAAAAAAGGAACCAACAAAAAAAGGAAACCGTTTTTCCGTTGTCACAAAAATGGCGTCCACAATTATCACCTCCCCGTTTTGCTCAGCAAATAGAATTAGGCGTGAATTAAATTAGACTGGGAATTAACAAGGATAATACCCGGTTCTTTCGTTTTTTCCTTATTTCCCCGTTTTTAACCGTTTTTTTGCTGACACGTCCCTTTTTAGTGACGCGGGAAATTTACCCGCCAATTTCGGAAGACAAACGGTTTTTTTCGGAATTAGGCAAATTACTTTTTGTGTTTCGAATTCGTATTCTTTTTGAATGGAAATGGTTTGTTTATGTAGTGACGAGGGAAAAAGAGGGATGAAATAAAAAATCCTTGGTAGTGACTAAGATAAAAAAATCGGTTAGTGACAAGTTATTGATTGATTTGCAATAAATTATAGATTGGTGTTTGATAAAAATGGATTATAATAAATCAACGATTTAAAGTAAGGTGTTAAGTGGCAAAAAGCTCAATTGAAAATGAGCAAAAGTAAAAACAGTTATGCGGCCAGTTTATCACTTCTGTTTACACGAAACGTTTAGTCACTACAAGTACGAGTATGAAACAAACTAGCTTTTACGTGTCTGTCCCTATGTCTGTATGTATGCTAAGACCTTTAAAACTACACAACGGATTATGATGCACAGATAAAGAGATTCAAAAGGAAAGTTTATGTGTACAATAACGGGTGCGAAGCGGCGAGAAAAAGCTATTTTGAATGATAAGTTTCTGTTTAATTGTGTACTAAAATAATAACACATTACATTTGAAATTAAATACTACATTAGAAACAATTGTTTAGAAACAGTATCGGCAGACATATTTGTCTGCCCCCACATTTCATTATTAATTTTATTCCGATCCCCAACGCACCCCATTTCTTCCCCTTTTATATACCGGAGGGGGTTAAAAATGCACTCAGACGACGCTTTAAAAGATATAATGGAGGGGTAGAAAACACCCTGAGGGAACTCGCCTTCTTTTGACATTTTAAAGACCCCTTTTCTTCAACCCTCTTATTTTTCTTACACAGAAACTGTTTCTTTTTGGGCTGGAAGTGATTTGATTCAACTAGTTTTTAAAGTTGGTATAGGTTCAAATCTTGTTGGTCGTGATTACTTTTATTAGTTTTCATACACAATCGAACACTTAAAGAAAAGAATATATATGTTTCTTCTGGGCAAGCTTTTATCTTAGACTTACGTGGTGCTAACATCAGGCAGGCAGTAAAGCCCTGTAAGCATAAAATAGAAAATAAATTGAAAAATTTATCTACTACTCAGAATATTTGAGAGAATCAATTATAATTTGACATTATTATGAAAATGTTGCTATAATAATAATAATAATAGGTCTTTATTTCAGACACCAGGGTCCATAGGAAGGTTCACACACAAAAGTACAATATAAAGGCATAAAACAAGATTAAATTAAATTATGTAGAAATACAGATTACGTGACAATATCCAACCATTGCCGGTATGTTGCAGTCATGTGCATGCGGTCAGACAGACTCTTAATAATACTGTTTTTACAAATGTCAACTCTGGACATAATAAACAGATATAAACAGAAGCATGCTTACATGGATCTGTCAAACAATTTTGCCAAGACATTCTGATAGATACACGGAGGCATATAATTATTGCATTCATATAAATGAACAGGCTATTCCATTCCCCTATATCTCTACAAGAGTTTCCCCAAAGACAGCCATCGGAACTGGTTCCTGACGAATATCGTTTATAATTGCCAGAGGAGAAAATTTTGAACTTATATCGCTCTTTAAATGTGCAATTTAGTTTTATGTCAGTTACTTTGGATAATTAACCGGGGTGGGTAATTGTTGCAACAGATCAAAGGATAATTTTTTCAGTATGTTGTATATGTGCAAAGAGGCTAGCCATTTCTATTTTTATACAGTTAATTTACGTTCATTCATTATGTAGAAACTTAAAAAATTAACATCAATGAACCATACAACAATGAAAACATAGAAAAAAACTAGACTTCTCGATATTTTTGTGGTATATGCTCTGTTTTGATCTCCAAGTCACAGATGTATTTTTCTTTAGGGCCTACTAAATTTTTTAATGACCTTAATGCTGTTAATTTTAAATAAAGCAATTAAAAACCACGAAAAAAAACCCCTGGTACGCTCTATAGTTTAATTATTGTTTTTAATCTTCTTTACGGTAAAAAGTATGTAAAGTGGGTTAAATAGAATAGGTCTCGGCTGTCGGTCAAAGTACCTACTGCAGTCTAAATTACTTTTTATTTTAAATTTTGTCGCCCTGTAGGTGGTGTAATACTTTTGACACCAGGTTTCTCCACATTCACACAAAGTTCCATACTTTTATAAATTTAATTTAATAAGACAATTTTGATCAACATCTAAACACAACATTAACGAAAAAATTACCTAACCAACAGTAACTCGCGTACATAAAAACTAATTACATAAACAAAAACCCCCCCTGTCTTGGCAACTAGGTGGGTATTTATGCCTTCTTTTCTCCCTTGAAGACCCTTTATTCTTATTTCGAGGGTAGAGGGAGAAAAATTAGTTTTGCACGAGGGTAAGGGTAAGAATAAGAGTTTTTGGGGAGTCAAATGTATTTTGTTTATGATGAATTTTTTTGTAAAATATGCTAGCGTTTGTTATTTTACTCATTTAGTTTGTAAGAATATGCAAAATTTCATAATTGGGTCATGTAGCGTCAATTTTTGTTAACGTTTCCTGTAGGTATTTAACCCTGATTTGAGGGTGATTTAGGTCATTAATAGACATTAACTAACACATTAATAAATTTAAAAAGAAAAACTCAAGAAAAAATCTAATCTTTTCAACTGATCATTCGTTCATTGTACTAAATTTAAGCTGGTACGGTTGTTATTTTGAGTAACAAATCAACATTTGAAATTTGAAGATTCATCTAAGATAAATCATCATCGTTTGTCATGTGATATATAAAATAAATTATCAAAATTTAATTATTCGCTAGAAGTGATGTGTGTACTGATCTACATGTATGTATATAATAAATATTCTTGTAAGTCTCCCGTGACGTTTTGACATCCAAAGACAACGTGTAATGTTCAGAATGCAATGAGTTAACTTATTCAATCAGTAGGTAATATTTGTAAAAATTAAGATCATTAAAAAATACAAAATCTCAGCAACGCAGCAAAAAATCGATTCCAAATTCAAAATACCCTCCAAACTTTGAAAATGGAGCTTCCAAACTCGCCCGCGGAATTCCAATGACGGATCGTGTAGGCTTTTTCTTGTTTCAAATCGCCACGTTCTATTTGCGTTCAATTTTCAAACTTTGCTTGAAAAGAGTTCCTTATTTCAAAGAGATAGGAACTCTTTGGTGAAGAGTTTGTGTTGTTTAAGTGTTGTTATGTTGGTAAGAGAACTCCCCACTGTCTCTAGCAAGGATTTATCGTCTTGCAAGGGGGGAAAGAGTGGAAAAATAAGAAAGGGTTGTTTTTCCTAGGGGACGTTAGGGGGTAGAGGGTGGATTCAATTAAGGAACGCGCCCGTTGGCTCGATTAATTATGCTTTCAAAATTATTGTGGAAGAAAAAAGCGAAGGCATTTTGCGCAGACGGCGTTTCGAATAAGGAATGTGATTTAAAAAGTTTGGGTTCTAATGGCAGTTGGAAATGCTCGTGAAGGCTAGATTTATATAATGATCTAATTTAATATTAGAAGTGGAAAAGTCGTGAAAAGTAGTGAACCACCTAGCTCGTCAAACGATTTCAGAATGAATAAACCCAACTACTTAAATTATGTGATAACATTTATTACATCAAAAGTCAAAAGTATCAATTACTATAACTAATACAAATTGAAATAAGCCGTTAAACATTGTAAAAACTGTAATCAATGCCATATTTTTACTATTCACAACAATAATTCAAATATCGAACCTTTTTAAACAAAGTCACCATCACACATCACAAAATTTATTTCTAAAAATAAACAAAACAAGACGATTAAAATTCGAATTTCAAAAATAGAATTCGCAAAGAACACGCAATTAAATCCCAGAAGCGTAACTTCTTACGCGTTACCTAAATACCTACATCGTTCAATTAAAACATACGTTCTCATACGTTGACCCACTAACGTATGTGGAAAGGTTAAAGACCTTCAAATCTTATATTAAAGGATATCAACCCTTATTAACAACAAATTAAAGATGAATTTGGTAGGTATGTAGTGTAATGGAACATATCGGCATATTAACCAAACTTGTATTAGAAACTTTGGACGAATGTCGATTTTATAATGGCTCATTTAAGTTTGATAATTTAAGGGATGGAAGAGAGTGCATTTTCTAACGAACAAAAAACATAATAGGTACAGGACAAACGATTATATTAATTAGTAAATAAGAAAAATTTGCAAGGTAGCGAAGGAAAATAAAAATGGTGGTCAATTTATATACATCTCACTTTTTTTTTTCAATTAGAACTCTAGTCAAGCGGTTCTAATTTGGTTTAAGTAGGCATTCATATTATTTGAAATTATTCGAGGGAAAATATTTTTAGCAGACAATGCTTCATAATTTCAACAAACAAATGGTATAAAAAACAAAAATATAAAACGTGCTGAACACAACAGACAACCAAAAACCCAGAAGCCATCTCGGCGTAAATTAAAAATTCAAATTCGAACAAAGAACAAGGACGATTCGAATTTCAAAAAGCAATTTGGAGGCGCGTAATCGAAGGAGCGCTCCCTGCTTGCCCCCACCTTGCAGGAAGGTACGGCATACTTTTATTCTTGAGGGGCACAGTCCACCCCATTTAAAAGAAGCCATCTTGGGATTGGGCACACCCCCACCCCCTCGGGAGGGGCGGGGGAGAGGGGGAACCACTTTTCTCTCGGCGAAGTGTTGTTTTAATTCCACCAAATATCTTTTCGAGAATACCTCAGTTCAACTTCAGATATAATTTTCTTTGGTAATATTTATACGTTTTAGGTGTAAACTCGGTCGAGAGTCGTATTTCGAGGGTGCTAAATTTTAAGTTTGTGTTTTTAGTGTTTTAAGCTTTGTTTTATGTTTGCTTTTTATTAGTGTAAAAAAGAATTAGCTGAGCCAAGTCTGATGCATGCAAATGAGTAAAATTATTTTGCCTGAGAATACTGAGCGACTTCATGAGTTGAAAGTTTTTAAAACTGTATAAGGGCAAGAATCATAAATTAAAATCAATTCAGATGTAAATTAATTTACTTGTAGTTATTTAATCGCAGTAACTATGTGAATAAATCCTTTGTAACTCTGTAGTATGACACAAAACACCGTTAAATCTAATGCACCTTTTTTAAAAACACATTCTTACTTCCTATCAAAGCCACAAAATTAAAAAGTCAATCGCCGTTCAAAATTCAAACTGGCTTCTTCATTCCAAATTCGAATTTCCCGCCCATAGTTGTGCAAAGGAATTCCACTTGGGTCCACTACTTGGTCCAGGTAAATTTTAATTTCTATGCAAATGTAAGCTTTCGTTCAGGGTTTAATCTACGAGCTTTGTGAAGTGACGGTATCAAATCGCGATAGGAAAACTTAATGAAAATAAGGTAACGAAAGCGAGTCCCGCGTTCTATTTTTAAAATTTTACAATGCTCTTTTGTTTTGCAATTGTGTGATGTTCTCTCTATTTTTAGGTTATTCTGTGATGTAGTATACCTGTTTAATCTGTGACTTCTATATATTTTGAACACATTTGTATGTTAAATGTTGTATTATAATAGATTTGTTATGTGGTAAAAAAATTGTGACCATAAAACGGTTTTGTCTGAAAGAAACATTGTAGTAAATAAAGTTTTAATAGTACTCATTTTCTTTCATAAATATTAAATTGTATTGTAACCTACAACGTAACGCTCTTCTGACAGCAGACAATAAATATTAACAATTGCATAAAGTAACTTTTATTTTACACAACCCTTTTTTTAGGTTTAAAAACCACAACATCAAACCAAAACAAAAAGTTTTTATTTCTATATGAACCACCAAAGAATGTAGGAATTTATAACGTTTTAGAAAATATAAACTTTTATACTTTTGATGTTCGCACATAATTGTGGCCACGAATTATCTCATTAAATAACAAATATTTATAAATTCTTTTAGATACACTCATCATTTTGGTATACATTTTCTTTGTCTTTTGTTAACACATCATTAGTCCGTAGCGCATACATACTACATATTATGTTCGGTCATATTTAAAACATAGGTGTTTTAGTAATACTAAAAATCGACTAATAATGTCAACTAGTCAATATAAAAGTCCCTGGATTAATAGAAAGGCAAACTATTTCAGAAAACTGAGGTAACGCCACGATGCGTCACTAGTAAATGATAATATTTGAGCTGTAGATGATGATGACTAAATTACAACGAAAAGAGGTAAGTAGTAATGAGGTTAGTACTTATATATCTGCTAAATCTGCCAAGAAACTACTAGGTAATTTTAAAGTACCTAAATTAATACAAAGGCAACCTACATTAAAAATAGAAGGTAACACCACGGCGCGTCACTAGTAAATTATAAAACGAGGGCTGTAGATGATGATGACTAAATTACATCGAAAAGATGTAAGCAGTTAAAAACGTAATGGATTACGTACGAAGCATGCAGTAATAATATAGAGCTGTAAAGTCGATTAAAACTCAACTGTAACGACTGAAAGAAACCTACGCGGTTGCTCCGAGGTTGGCACTACAGGTTTTCACTATAAGAAGGAATAAAAGAAAAAAAAAGATTTCTATAATTTGTCAGATGGTAAGTAAATTTATGGTTAATTTGCCTTGCGTATTTTTTAATATACTTTATGACAAATAAACCTTTTAATTTTATACTTTATGTATTGTAAAGGAATTTATTAATCTCGATAAAACATAAGTTATACTCAATATTTTGTTTGTGTCTTGATTAAAGTTTTACAAGTTTTTACTGGTCATGTATTTGTGCCCAGTCTCTTATAGTCACAAATCTCATAAGA
This sequence comes from Macaria liturata, assembly GCA_964023185.1. Lineage (NCBI taxonomy): Eukaryota > Metazoa > Arthropoda > Insecta > Lepidoptera > Geometridae > Macaria > Macaria liturata. The sequence goes on along the minus strand of OZ026831.1, from coordinate 2,306,242 downwards.
AATGTCTAACAAGACTTTATACATAGAAGAACATGTGATAAATTAAATACTTTTCTGTCAAACTAAAACTAACGAATAAAATCTGAACATAATTATGACCCAGGGGTCTTTAAATCTAGAGCAAATAGGTTTCTTCTGGCATGCTACATTTTTGACTACAGCAGGCTGTAGTCAAAAGTTATAATATATTCCGTGTTAAAAAAAGAGTTTCAACCCCTCAGAAACTGATAGTAGTCACCAAAAAATTCAGCTCACTAATTACACCTCCTTTTTGCGTTCCAAATTCAAATCGAAAACCGTTAGTTGGCACGCGTTCCCGCCAACCGAAAAGCCGGTGAGATCACGTATACCGATAACATTACCAAGTTTCTACATTAGGCAAACTTTTATTACACTTATCTTGCAGCGAAGCAGGTATGTGCTCAAAAATGTACTACTCTTTGAATTTGGAATGGGATTTTCTTTTTAATCTGTGCATTTTTTATAAAGTTTGAGTATAGAATACGACTTGAATAAAATCGATTGCAATTTGTTTTGTATTTGCTCTATGTTTGCTGTATTTTTTGTGATTTAAATTCGGAGTGGGTATTACTCTGTTAATCTGTGCATTTTTACTAGGTTTAATTATCGAATCACAAATTAAATCGATTGTCATTTGTTTTTCATTGGTATATTTAACTAAGTTTAAATATAGAATACTTGAACGATATTCATTGTAACTTATTTTTTATATGTCGATAAATTGCCAAATTTCTACATTAGGCAAACTTTTATTACACTTATCTTGCAGCGAAGCAGGTGTGTTTTCAAAAATGTAGCTTCTTTACTGTAATCATTGGAATTTGAATTTGGAATAGGGTTTTCTTTTTTAATATTTGCTTTTTTTCTTAGCTTGTGTCTGTGCTTTATCTAGATTTGAATATAAAATACAACTCGAATGAAATCGATTGTCACTTGTTTGATATTTACTCAATCTTTGCTGTAATTTTTGTGATTTGAATTTGGAATGGTTTCTTTTAATCTGTGCATTTTTTACTAGGTTTGAATATAGAATATTGTCACTTGTTAGTTATTACTATTTAATACAATACATAATTGCGATTCAAATTTAGATTTATAAGTGCTTCGTTTGAGTTTATAATATCACTAATGTTCATTTTAAATATTTACATAACGGATCGTCATAAACATACAGTTTTCTCTCCGACCAATAAGGAATAATATATGAGTGGTTTTCCATAGATTTCATTATTTACTAATGTATATAGAAACATAATCATGCTCGTATAACGTCTGGTAGAATAAACTACTGTCCGCTAAGCAAAACAAATCGTTATAAGAATAAATAATCTGAATTATTAGACAGTAAGAATTACTATTCTAGATTTTATAACAGACCGAAAGTTAAATTAATCTTTCCAGTTTGATATTTCACCATTCCATTCGCCTCAACATCAAAAATACAAACCTTTTCTTATTCCGAACAATACCTTCCAACCCCCAAGATCTCCGTCTATTCTTTCAGAGAGCCTTCAAACATAACCTAAACAATAAAGGGGGGGTAGAAGGGGGTTATAAGTAAATAAGCCTCCAAGGGGATGAATACATAATGAAATTTCGTCCGTTAATCAAAAACTGCTGCATAGAGAGCGAAAGACGTAAGAAAATGGAAATTTTGCTACCCTCCTTTTTCCTGTACTCTGCCACCCTCCTTCACCCCTCGGAGAGGTTGGACAACCCCCCAAGAAGGTACGTAGCTGTGGAAAACGACTTTTTTTGTTTCCTTAAGATGTTTTTTATGCAATAGTTGTATTATGTATTCTGCGGCAATAGTAACTGAATAAGAGGGTATAACGATGGATTATACAAAGTTATAAGATTTTTCATCGATTATTGTGAGTTTCTAATTTGTTTTTCCTTGACTAAACACTTCCTATCCTTCTGGTAAAGGGTAAATAATTTGGATTTCTCTTACTAATACCTGTTGGAGCGTCACATCCCGCTGCCAACATAACGGCGGGACAGGTCGACGTCCAACCAGAGAGGTTCCCGCCAACGCCGACAGGTGGCAGCACGCGCGCCAAGAGAAGCGCGCCAGAACATCGATACCCGGCTATCGCACCGCACGCGCAATCAGTCAATACACATTATACATAAATACAGTCCACTCACGCCATACTAAACTCGTGTTATTTATCCAAGGCATCCCAATAGGACCGAGGAATCACGTACAATACCTGAACATAGATGATGAAAATTTAGTCACTTAATGGGCGTACGTATGTCTGTTTCTTAGGTATATGAATTTTAATATATATAAGTATTTTATCTAATAGGAGGAATATAGTGGTATATAAGAAATTAGATTCACAATAAATTTGAGTTATTCAGTACATAATATGTATTTACAAAAAAAGTATTTAAGTATTATATCCGTTATCTAGTACCCACGACACAAGCGTTTGCTTAGTGTGGGGCTAGATGGCGATGTGTGTAATGTCCTGGAATATTAATTTATTAATTTATATAACTTTAACTTTCTGAGATTTCAATGGAAAACGTCATAAATGGAAAAAAGGTAAACGGACGGGGCATGTGCCAATTTTATCCTATTCTAATAATAAAACAAATAAAATAAAAAAGCTTTTATTTCCTTAAAATCCGAATTTCAAACAGTTTTTTACTGTTGTGTTAGTTAATTTGTTTACGATTTGCTTTCATTAAATTTTATTGGTTACTTGAGTAGTATTTTTCTTGGTGTTATGTCCGCTTGTGGCGGGAAAAGCCTCCTCCAAATTTTCTTCTGGTTGTAGCTGTCCAATCACAGTGTTTATAGCAATAATAAAACATACTCACATTAAGTTTATAAACTCCTTTAATTTCCTTAACTCTTTTATTCGGTAAAATAAAAACTAGCTACCAAGTCGCAAAAGCCATCTCCACCTATCCCGACCTCCCCCCGCCTGCAGCGCCGTCGAATGCAAATTTTATAACGCCGCCGTTTTCTTATAGTCATTGTAACCCCCCCGAGCTTAGCTACGGTCATTTGTTCACAGACTATACGATATATCTACACTTAATACTACCTATGTATCTTTAAGTATTTGGTAGGTGTATGTATAATAAATAAAAATAATGTATATCAGTACCTAAGTAAAATAGGTATAATCTATACTAATATTATAAAGCTAAAGAGTTTGTTTGTTTGAATGCGCTAATCTCAGAAACTACTGGTGCGAATAAAAAAATTCTTTTTGTGTTGAATAGACCATTTATCGAGGAAGGCTTTAGGCTATATAACATTAAGCTGCTACTAATATGAGCGAAAAAACAATGGAAAATGTGAAAAAAACGGAGAAAATTATTCATCTTTGAGGGCTTCCGTTGCGTGTGCTGCGAAAACGGTTCAAGATATCAAAAAATATGTATGCAAGAATTATTCCTCTTGAAATGATCTAACAAAATGTCTGGAACAGTATATGTCTATATTTTAAGGTTAACTCACTAGAACCGTTTTTATGGTAATAACTATTCCATGCGGACGAAGTCGCTGGCACAGCTAGTAAGTCATGAAATTTTAAAACGGTCTGTCTATAGTTATAAGATCGATCTATCTATAGAGGTATTTGTTAAATAACAATTTTTGACATTATTTTTATTTTATAAACACTTTAATTACAATAATAAAATATAAAAACAAGGGAAGAAAAACTAAACATACTACTTCTAACTACTACAAAAAGGGGCACTTAGAAAGTCTTTAGAAAAGCCAATAAATAACTAATATTAAATCAATTTGTATTTGGGAGGTAAATTATGTGTGTTATTTTATTATAAGACTTACCATTTCGACCCTTAAGCTTAAGAAAAATACTAAATGACGAATGAAAATATACAACTCTGCTGTTTTCTTATATAGTCATTGTAACCCAGTTCAATATAATACATACATAGATGTTTAATAGGTACATATCTATACGGTACTATATCTAGCGATAAGTATTTGGTAAGTATCTTTTAATATTAATAAATGAAAACACTTACAGAGCTTTTTTTTAGATTTATTTGTAGCATTGTGATAATTTTATCAAATACTAAACCACTTCGTCTCCAAAAAGTTAAAAAAAACGTCTAAATCTATCTATAGGTATTTGATAGATATATTAGGTGATCAATATCTCGTCAATTATTCCTTGTGACTAAAGGTCATAACTCTCCCGCAAAACGGGTTCTGAAAGGGAGTTCTCTTACACTTTGGCCTATTCACTACAAACTAAGATATCACATTTTTTTTTTCTTTAAAATCAGCCCCGTAAATCAAATATGCACTCGCTTGACGGCGAAGGAAATCATCGTGAGGAAACCGTCAAGTTTGAGGTCCACAATATCCCAAGACATGACATGTGTCTGCTGCGGAAGGACCTGAGCGCCTACCACGAATTGATTTAGCGGGGGAGTCACGACCCTCAGTCATGAGGAAATATGACTGAAAGAGAGAGAGAGAAAATGACTAAAAGCAGAATAAATAACTAAACATACTATTAACTTCATACTACATCTACTCAACATAATTATATAATATTTTAAAATTAATTTAGGTAAAATGTGCAGTATATTGTCTTCTCTTTCTTTACATAAAATTTCATCATAGTCGATTCAGCCGTTTTAGCTTAAAATAAATTTAATATTAGCAACAGGCGTAGTCACAAGCACTGACATAAGGAGCTAGAATACCTATATAATTATATTCGTAAAATAATTGTATTTTTCTTGATAATTAGCTAAACATAAAAAAAATATCATTCAATAAATAAAACTGCAAAGGTGCTTGTTGGTTCAATTTATTCTTGGTATAGTTTCGTTAGTACTGCTACTCATCACTAGATAGCGCGTCTCGACATAAATGAGTATTATGAAAGGCATGGGTATTTCTTATTTCTATTTTTTTACACCTAATTTAATGTTACGAGATTAAACTAAAGTTGAAATATTTATTTGCCTCGTTTATTAAAAACATTTGATTAAATTGCAAGAAAACATTAAAATAATAAGATTGTGTGGTTCCCTAGCTCGTTACTAGATGGCGCTAGCATAAAAAATACAGTTTACGCTAGCATAAAAATAAGTTTACCTTGATCCTAGTTTTATAGATGGCGACACTGCAGGGCACGAAATGCAATCTTAACTGCACCAATATCAATCCATTTACTTTGGTTCTACGACGTAAATTTTACAACCACAAATAATAAGATTTCCATGCATGTATTGTATATATACTTTGAGTTAGATAATATATATTATTGGTAATGTAATTTTTATTAAATAATTGGGTAAAATTTTTCGTGAAAAAAGTCATCAGTTCCCTACAAAAAGTTCTGTCTGAGATAGAGATTTTTTTTTGTGCAAATTACTCAACGACGTAAAATAAAAGCAGTTGGTTTGACGTATTTACCTGCCTTATAGAATTAGTAGCTTTTATGACGTACGTACATAAGTGTCCCTAAAAGATTTAAGCGCTAGTTATCATTAAATGTATATTACTGAAGCACCTGTTTTGTAGCTTAGCTAGCGGAGGTATTCGCGTCGGATGGGTGACTAAGAGTAACTAAAGACAATTTTATACATAGGTAGGTACACCTAATTTAATTTAAAATAATATAATGTGAATTAGTTAATAAGTTAAAAATGTTAAATGTGACTTACCATAAATGACGATCGTTATAAATTGGTTAATAAAGAATCTGAATCTGACCAAAAGCTAGCATTCCATTTGAGTGAATCTGTAGGTCGAAAAAAACCCAATAAAATGCAAGTCCCAGCTGTTTCTAACAGTCACGTTGAAACTTTCGACATTGGATTTCATCATTTTTGTACGATGAGAGCAAATACTGAAACGTTAAATATTAGTAAACGACTCTTTAACACACATCAATACGAGTAAATAAACATAAATTCTAAGTACAAAAATTAATAGTAATTAACTCGTTGCCAAATTACTTACTGAAGTTGTAACTGATTTATTCATATTTTTCTCAAAACAAATATTGAAGACAAAAGTTAAGTTCACTACCTGCTATTTTACATACAAACGTATTTATATAATATTTTATAGTCTAACTATAATATTTTATAGTATAACTATACAAGAACATTACCCGACCAATTTCACATTTCCAATAAGCAAATATTTCTAGCATCTAACACCAGTAGCACCTTGTTTTTCTGATTAAAACTGTTTTCTTAATTTCAATTCCAATTTCAAATTTGATACACGTGTGTTACATAAACTTCCACCGGCGATGTATTAGTAAATTAATTTCACGGAAAATTAACCGTGTCATTCGCGAATTGAATTGAAATTTTAAAATGACGGTAGTTACATTTTAATGGTGCTCAAGTATAAACGCGATGAAAATAAATATACTTGTTACATAATAATATTCAAATATGTATTACAATTCATTGTTAACTCTGTTGATGCTTGGTAACATTCTGCCTGAACCCCTTGACAGTACGTATTGAATAACAAATTTAATTAGGACTATGTAATTGTTATTGTAATTCTAAGAAAGTGTTAGTTTCGTTTATTTGATGAAGAAGACAAATTTAAAAACCTTTTTCTCAAATATGTAGGACCACATATATTTTTATAAACATAAGGGACAGGTTTTCAACAGAAAAACACCTCCTTCATACAAAATTTAAAATTTAGCACTCACGGTATTTTTCCATTTGCAAGCCAGTTCAACTTTAGTTCAAACGTGATCTACCCTCGACCATAATGCCTCTTCTGCGGATATCACTTCAAGAAACCTGCTAGTTATATGCCTGCTTGAAATTGAAATGTATTAAAATCATCATCACTTTCAGATTACAGCATCATTATAATACCAATATCACAAGGATCCAGAACAAATTCAAAACTTCCTCCAATACTATCAGATGATAGAATCGACATAGAAGAATATGAGGAACCTACAGAACTACCAGACATTGATAACTTTGACTACTCAAACGACAGAGAAGGAAACTTAAAGGAAGATAAGAATAAAAACATTGAAATATTTCAGGAAAGAACGTTAAAAGAGATATCCAGAAAAAGAGACACTAAAGACAGATCAGAAAAAAATTCTATAATAAGATATCTAGTTGGAAGAAGTGATGATTCTAAGCATTTTGCAAAAGATGATGAAGACGAGAATAATGAGTCTAATATTAAGAAAGCGCGAAGTTTAGAGTTATATGATAATTTGCCGATGACATATGACTATGATCAACATTATGGAGAGAATAAGATTGTTGGAGGAACAGAAGTAGATATAAACTTGTATCCATATCATGTGGCTTATGGAACTAACTGCGGTGGAGCTATTATAGATAAGAAATGGGTCATCACGGCAGGGCATTGTGGGTAAGTGGTGATTTATATCTTTGTCTTATATATCCATAAAAAACTTGGTATAGATATGGCAGAATAAGCTGCATATATTTTTCTTCTAATTATCGTGTGAGGAAATTAAAAAAATATGATGAAGCAATTAGCTCCAAAAATCAATTATGGCCGCCCTTTTCACAACACTTAATTAAAAACTTGTTTAGCTAATTACCACTTTAGAATTTATTTAGTCACAGTAGTTTGAAGTTAATTTTTTTAAATATGATCTCGAAATTGCATTTGACTCCCTTTAATTAACTTTATATTCATAAGAAAAGAAATACGAACGTACTATCTGGAAATGAACATGAAAATCACGGTAGGATTCATGATTTATAAATCTACCTGAGTACGAGTTATACATGTAGCCAAATAAACTTTAAGAAATACCTAGTTGTTGTTATACCTATACCTATTGACAGTAACAAAAATATTTCTTCAAAAGCAAGAAGCCGTACGTCAGAGTGGGATCCAAGTATGTGAACCAAGGAGCCAAGATATCTGTGAAGCATAGTTATATACATCCAGAATGGCCGGCAAAGAATAAAGAACATCCATTCGATTATGATTTCCAACTTCTAGAATTAGATGAAGAGTTGAAGTTCGGAGACAACATACAACCTATAAAAGTTGCTCATATAGAAGACATGGTTATTGGGAAGGTCATTACTGTGACTGGATGGGGAAATACGAAGGAAAATGTGAGTTTCTATATTTGTCTAAGAACATAGATAGCCAGGTATTTGTACCCGAACATCGGAAGTGACAATCATAGCAGCTAAACTGCAGTCTGAGATGAAGATTTCCGTTATAGTAATGCAATGCGCTGTCTACGGGGCAGCCAGATACGTTTTAGTAACGGTTTCGCAGTCAGTTCCATTCATAGTTCAGGCACTTTTACCTTTTACCATAATGTCATTTTACGTCACTTACGAGTATATCTGCTGTTTTAAAGAGTTGAACATCAGTCAATTAAAATACTTCCCTAGTCTTAATAGAAGGTACGTCCTGAATTTGATACCCCCTGGATCCAAAATTAAAAACCACGGTCAGTGGTGGAGAACATGATCTTCAGCAGACAAAAATCGAATAGTTTTAAATTCTTTTTTTTTACAAGGAATGGGTTTGCACTTGACCGTAATTCGCCTGATGGTAAGCAATCATTGCGGTCTAGGGTAGAACGTGCTAACCCAGTAAGAACCTATTCACTCTCTTTTTGAAGATCGCAAGATTATATTCCGCGGGGAACAGGGAGTCAGAATTCTCTTTCTCAATCCTGTATGTTCTTGATCTCATGATCTATGTTTTTCCAGGGTCCATTCTCCACCATCCTGCGAGCAGTCCGCGTGCCAATCATTTCCAAGGAGAACTGTCAGCACGTGCCCTTCCCTTACTTCCGAGGAGGGCTCACGGCGAGAATGTTCTGTGCTGGATACTCGGAAGGAAAGAAGGATGCTTGTCAGGTATGTAACTATCCTACTTTATTCTTCCTCTTTAATGAAATATGTTAAGCTAAAGTTTAAAATGTATGATTGTTACTTTATTGTTCTTCTTCGCTCAAACGGTCGAACCGATTGTGATAAAATTCTTAGATATAAAATTATTAAAAACACAATCATTAGCACTGGCTCTTCTTCTTGGCGTTTGAAAGTTTCTAAGCGTTTCTGAGACAGCTTAACGACTCCTATATTATTGTACAAATAATATTTTGATGGTTATAAGTAAAAGTATTTTAAAATTTCAATCACAATAAATAAGCTAAGTACATCCATTCCATATTTTTTAGGAAGCTATTTTACCACAAATCCACAAAACGACAATTAAGATACGCAGATACGTCAAATTCATTCACATCGTATCTCATTTGTCGGAGATTGAGAATAATAACATGACAACTTAAAAAAGTCTTAAATATAGCAATTTAAAGACGGATTCATACTTATTCGTTTCGCTTTTACTTCCAGGGTGATTCAGGAGGTCCAGCAGTATCCTACGACCGCCTTGTTGGCATGGTGTCATTCGGCTATGGATGCGCGACTCCGGGCTCCTTCGGTGTCTACAGCAAAGTGGCTAAAGTCAGATCGTGGATCGAAGAGGTTACGGGCAATAAGTTAGATTAGACGAGGAGTAGGATAAAGTTTTGTAAAGAAATTGTTATTTTATTTCTTAATCATACCAATTATACATTAATACTGTTTTTTGTTTAAATGGGTTCATTAAACGTGAAAACTATTAATGGCGGTGATAGTCATTCCATTCTTCTCGCACAACACAGTTCCTCCATTAGTGTGAAAAGGATGGAATGTTTGATGCTGCCATTTCTGAAAGTCACGTTGAACGAACCGGGTTGTACCTATTGCATGACCTTTAAAGTTGGCAGTAACTACGTCAAAAGCAAGTACTTTTATGGCAACAATCGCAAACATAAGCCACTTTTTCACATGGAATAGGTTTGCACTTGACCATAATTCGCATGATGGTAAGTATTAACAGACTAAGATGGAGCGTGTTTACCCAGTTAGAACCGATACACTCTCGCTTTGAAGATCGCAAGATTAAAGGCAGGCAGGCAAGCAATCTAAAAAATAAGTAACGGAAATCACTAAGTTGTAAATCTGTTTTTACTTCTTTGAAATAAACTCTTGTTATCAAAATTCTAATGCAGTTTTACTCGTTTATTTTTATCGCTCATGTGAAATTTATATTTGTGTATTGGTAAGTCATATTTGCAAATGTTTTAGATGTACCACCTACTTAATAATTTAAGTTCTTTTTATGTCATTGTAAGAGTGGCTCACGCTTTACCACAACCTGCCTGATGAAAGAAAGATATTTATTAAAATCCATGGTACAAACAAATACATTTCTTAAACCAAAGCCGCAAGTTGTAGCCTTATCGCCAAAAGCGATATCTTTCTGTATGTGCATACTGCACACATACACAATCAGTATGATTAAATCATTTAAATTACTAGATTGGACAACAGTACGGCTAATGTTTAAAAGATTGTACCTAATTAATATTATCACAATAAAATACCTTTCATTTAAAACAGATGTTTTTGAATTATTTGTAGATAGCAGAAAATAGAAAGCAATAATTTTGTTTTTATTTGCAACTATTCCAACCTGTCTAACATATTATTTTCGTCAGGATAACATTTTTCTTTCGTTAGTTCTACTGTTCACTGATTGGCCAAAATGCGGCATTGATGCAGATGCCAAAGTAAAAAAGTTTAGGATAAAAATCAAATGAAATCTATGATTGTCAATGTCAAACTTACAATACTATTCTTTAGTACGGTACGAAGTTAGCGCGCGCTTCAGTTATTTAAATAAATATAAAAAACACAAGTACGTTATTGCTTAGCTTTTAAACAACATCTTCTTTTGAAATGACTATAGTATTCTTTGATATCTTCGCAGTATTTTAGGTGGTAAAGATGTCAAGATATCAATACAATACAATACAATACAATACATTTATTCATAATTCCATTATTACAAGTCATACATTTATTTTTTACATTTAAGTCATTTAATGTCAGTCTATTAGATATCTATCACTATAATAATTTTATATATCACATTTCTGGTATCTTGAAAAATGTATCAAGGTCATAAAATTGCTGCTCAAGCAGCCAAGCTTTAAGCTTGGTTTTAAAGCGCGCGGTGGAGGGTACATCACGCACGGTAGCGGGTAAACGGTTGTATACCGCGGGACCCATCACGTACACGGACCTCTCCGACTTCGCAAGGCGATGCGACGGTGTTACTAATTGCTCTCTCTTACTATCGCTGCGCATTCCGTACTTGCCATGAATTCCCCTGCGAGGGAACAAGTGCAGGTGCGTTTGAGTGAAAAGGGCTACCTGGAAGATGAGTTCACAAGGCAGTGGCAATATGCCGAGCTCACGAAACAACTCTACGCAGGTCGCGTCGTCTTTGGCTCGACAAATAGCACGCACAGCGCGCTTTTGCATAGAGAACACTCTGTTTATATCAGCCGATCGGCCCCACAACTCCAGCCCATACGTAATCACGCTGTGGACGGTCGCGAAGTAGCAGGAGCGCACGACGTCGCGGGTAGCGGTGCTCGCCAGCCGCCGGAGGGCGTAGCACGAGCTCGAGAGCTTCCCACATAAATCGTCAATGTGTGTCTCCCACGTCAACGCGCCGTCCAACTGGAAGCCTAGAAGCTTCGTGCAGCGGACTTGCTGTATAGCGGTGTTGCCAACGTTTACAGAATACCTCTTTGGTGTATGGCCGTTGAGACAAAACGACAAAAAACACGTTTTGTCCCTATTTAGTGCCAGACCGTTTGATTTAAACCACTTATCCAGGTCGTTCGCAACGAGGTTTAGCTTGGCTTCAAGCTCTTCGTGACTAGGGGCACATACCACGGCGGCGACATCGTCTGCGTACTTAAATATATCAGCTCCATCTATGCTGGCTGCCAGATCGTTCAAAAGCAAGCTGAAGAGCGTGTTTGACAAGCACGACCCTTGTGGGACACCCATCTCGTTTTCTAATTCCGAGGAAACGGCGCGGCCTCTGTCGCCTACTACGACCTGCGTGCGCTCTGACATAAACGAGGTCAGTATTGACAGGGCTGGGCCTCTGATACCATAAAAACATAGCTTCTCAGCTATAAGTCCGTGATTAGAAGTATCAAAGGCGCGTGATAAGTCACAGCAGAGTACTGCGACCTGCAATCTTGCTTCGCGCGCGCTCAGCACTCGCCAGACTACCTCGCGCGCCAGATCTGTGGTAGCGCGGCCCGCCCTGTAGGCGTACTGCCTCTCGGACAAGATATCGCGCGCCGCCACGTAATTCAGAAGCCTCCTGTTCAAACCTGCCTCCAACAGCTTGCTGAGGGCCGGGACCAGTGAAATCGGTCGGTACGCTTTAGGGTCAGCTTTTTGGCCTTTGCCTTTGTAGAGCGGGCAGACTTTCACTTTCTTCAGAGCAGTTGGGTAAGTGCCTTCCTTCAAACACACGTTGAACAGGTGGCTTACAATGGGTGCCACCGCTTCCACCGCTACTTTCATTACGCTAGCTGATATGCCGTACAAATCAGTGCTTTTTTTAGGAGCGATACGTTTAGTTGCTAGCGTCACTAACTCAGCAGTGGTGAATGGCTCTAGCCTAATGGATACGTCACTCACAAAGGCTCCCGACGCTAACACACCCATGGCACCGATATTGTTAGCAGCTGGCGCGCCACACTTCTTTGCGGCTGAGACGAACTCCTGGTTAAGAGCATCCACGACATCTTTCTTAGTGGCATACGCCTGGCCTTGGGGGTCTCGAACTGAGTCAGTAAAATCCACCCTTTCTTGCGATTTACGACCAAGCTCCGAGTTTATGACCTGCCACATACGTCGTGGGTTATTTCCTATTACTTCGGAGAAGAACTCGACGCGCTTGTTTTTTAACATACTGTGATACGAAGTAGTTAGTGCGTCACATTTGTCTCGCAGCGTATCATCCGAGGGAAATGTCATTTTCAGCTGATGGGCGTCACGTAATAGGTATCTACAATTCCGCGCATCTTCATCAACCCAGTGTTTATTATTATTACACAGTCGTTTTTTTAGCGGGTAACATACGCCGAATGTGTATTTTAAAGTGTTCGTAATCTTATCACAAAGAATCTGGCAGCTACCGTTAGCTCTTTGAATCGTTTGTTCCCAGTCAACAGAACGGAGGGCTTCGATAAAATTTTGCTCATTCGATTTGGTAAAGCTACGACACATGCGGTGAACGGGCACAGAGATCGGTGTAGTCTCACTAGTCAGCGTGAGGCGCTGAGCGAAGTGGTCACTGAGAGGGGTCGTATCGATGACAGATACGCACGTAACACGTTTAGCAGGCATGTTCGTGTACGCGTGATCCAACAGCGATTTTTTACCACCGGGGTCAACTCGCGTGTGACTATTGACCAGCTGTGTAAATTTAAAACTATCTAGAATGTCTAGTAGTTCTCTCTGCGAGCTTGAATTTTCTAAAAGGTTAATGTTGGCATCACCTAAGATGACGCAGTCTATGCACTCGTCTGCTACTTTGCATAAAAGTGATTCAAACAGCTCGAGGTAATCACTGTCGCTCGTCGCGTTAGAGTGGTACACGCCTATTACTAGTATGTCGTCATCGAGTAAGTGTACAGCACATATGTCAAAAATTTGCTCCCTTGCGAGGTCGCAGTAATCTTGCCTTCTAACCGCTAAGATACCCGACCGAACGTAAATACAACTTCCACCGTGCGCTATTTTGTCTCTACAACTGTAGGCTAACAAGTCAAAGTTACAAAGTGTAACAGACACTAATTCGTGTTTCCGTAACCAGTGTTCAGTAACTACAATTACATCGCAGGCTAATTCCCTTGTCATAAGTACTTCGAGATCTTTCGTTTTGTTAGTTATACATCGTATATTTTGGTGACACAAGTCAAGAGTTTTTTGTTTAGAACAAACGCGACTAGATGCTGGAGGTGCGGGAGGAGCTCGCTGGTCCTGCGAGCTCCTCCCGCACCTCCAGCATCTAGTCTAGTATCGGACGCGCCGTACCAAGCGAACTACGATGATAAGTGTGGAGCCGTGATCATACATCCGAGATGGGCGTTGACGACTGCTCATTGTGGGTTTGTATCACATCACACTATTTTTAAGGTGAAAATTGGTAAGCATGTCAGTTTTTACCATCTTACTCCACTCGAACGATTTAATCGATTTGAAAAAGTATGAAATGAGGGTAGATCGAGAAACCGCTTTTTGCGATAAGGTCGCCAGTTAGGTCTAGTTGTTTTTGTATTTCGTGTAAATTGCTTTGTTATGCTGTTGTTTTAATAATTTTGTTTTTTGTTGAGTTGTGGCTGTGTTCTTGCAAACTATTATTAGTTTTATGTCTTGTGTGAATATTGTAAAATCAGTCTCAAGATAAAATACATAATGTTCTCTCTAACGTAGGTGAATATATAAAAGCATAGCATTACGTCAACTACAGTCGAAAGTTTAAATAACTTAGATTGATAAATCCTTATTATACACCAATGCATGTGTCCAAACAGAGTACTCAGTTCATCAAACTGTAGTTACGCGGAGAAAAACTAGATGGCGCTAGTAGTATTTTTAACACACGCTAAAGCAGGCTAGTTGAGATTTGTAAGCAAAATGTCGAGTCAATTATAGTTTGAGTTTAAGAAGAGTTCTAAAAGAGTTTAAAAAGTGTTAATAAAGAAGTTCTTTCAACAGTGTAGTAATATAAGTGAATTGTGTAGTGTAAATAAATAGTGCAGTGTGAAAAAGTGTTTCATTGAAGTGATCTCCCCCAACATAATGGTGCCGAAACCCGTGGGATGGACTAAGGACATAGAGTAATCGTGAGTACAGTGAACAAAGTGAACAGTGCAAAAAGACTTAGAAAAAAAATCACGTTTGATTCGCGAAAAAATTACAAGTGTTAAATTCTTAAACACTTAGAATATTTCGCATCAAAACTTCTGGGACTTAGAAAAATTCGAAGTTCAAATCCCGAAAAAATTACAAGTGTCAAAATTTCAAACACTTAAAATATTTTGCATCCAAACATTTGGGACTTAGAAAAATCCGAAGTTTAGTATTGAAAATTTCACAAGTGTGTCACAATGGCTGAAACTTTGAAGTCACGCCTTCGCAGACAGGAAGATTTGGTTGATCGCGTAATTAAGGCCCACACTAACTATAAAAAGTCGCCTAAAGAGAGAATTACCGCAAATTATGTAGAAACCAAATTAGAATCCCTGGATCAATTGTGGAACGCCTTTTTGGATGGCCACAACGAGATAGCGTCGTCATTAGAGAAGTCGGATAAAATCAAACTCGAATATTTTTCTGAAGACATATACTCAAAAGTGGAAGAGATTTACACGGAATATAAAACAAAGCTCAAGGATGACTTACAAGTACGCCAACTACCTACCGTTGCTGCTTGCGCCTCTGGTACGAGTCTCACTACTTCTCCTGCGGGAACAACGTGTGAAGTCAAGCTGCCACAAATCCATCTGCCTAAATTCTCCAGTGGTTACGAAGATTGGCAAACCTTTCATGACATGTTCGAGTCCCTCATACATAAGAATGCGAGTTTGAGCGCAGTGCAAAAGTTGCATTACTTGAAGAGCTGCTTGACGGGCGAAGCGGAAGTCCTGCTAAAGAACCTGTCGACAACAGAACTTAACTATCAAGAAGCATGGAGTATGCTAGTTCGGAGATATAACAACAAGCGCTTCAACGCGAACGAGATTATGAAACGTCTGTTTACGCAGAAAGCTATTACTACTGAGTCACCGACAGCTTTGAAGCAGATACTTGATACAACATCTGCTTGTCTAAAGGCCTTAGAGAATATTGAAGTTGATACAACCTCTTGGGATACAATAATCAATTTCTTAGTTGTGTCAAAATTAGACACAGAGTCACGAAAGTTATGGGAGTTAGAGGTGAGCCGAGAAAGTGACGAGTCCGCAGATAATCTACCTACCTGGCCTCAACTTAAAAGGTTCTTAGAAATGCGATTCAGAACCCTCGAGATGATTGAACCAATCGTTAAATCTACACCCAGAGCACAACCACAAAACAATACAAACAAACCGAGCGTAAAAGCGAGATCATTTCATTCATCCATTCAGGAAGAGAAGAAGAATTCAAACTGCATCATGTGTTCAGGACAACATGCGCTGTACCAGTGTAAGCAATTTGCAACGCAGAACCCGGAGAAGAGAGCTGAGTATGTACAATCAACGGGCCTGTGCTTCAACTGCTTGTCCCCCACGCACTCTGTAAAGAATTGTCGCACATCTTCATCTTGCCGTCGCTGCGGCAAGAGACATCACTCGCTGCTGCACTTCGAGAGAACACCAATTCAAGATTCAGCTACTGTTGAGTCTACGAGATCTACAAATACTCCTACTGGAGTAACTGAGTCGAGCAAGCAACAAGAGGTGAAAGTTGCAGCTCATTTCTCAAAAGAGACTTTTCTATACAACAAGGGACTACTAGCTACTGCTATGGTCAAAATCAAGTCGCCTACTGGCTACTCACAAATCGCCCGAGCCCTTATCGACCCAGGATCCGAGGGCTCATTTATAAGAGAAGCTACTGCACAAGCTCTCCGCCTGAAAGGCTTAGCGGCGAGGGGCACAGTTTCGGGAATCGGAGACAAAGAAACTGATATAACAAAAATAGTGGCTTTTGAGTTAGGGTCCCTACACAACCCTGACTATTCTGTGCCAGTTGAGGCATTTGCGATGAAAAATGTAACATCATTCCAACCGTGTCAAGATACTTCACCACCAGACTGGCCAGAAATTCAACACTTACCTTTGGCTGATCCAAACTACAGAGAACCTGGAATTATAGATGTTGTATTAGGATCGGAAGTACACGGAGAAATCATTCTGAATGGTATCATCAAACATCCTTCGATGAGTGGTCATGTTGCATCCAACACGGAGCTTGGCTGGATAATTTCTGGAAAAATAAGCAAAGGGTTATCCAATCAACATAAAATAACTAACATGCACATACAGATAAAAGAAGATCAACTACTGAAGAAGTTTTGGGAAATAGAAAGAGAACCTGATAGTATCGGAAAACCAATGACAAAGGAAGAAATACGATGCGAAGAGATCTATGAAGAAACTACAAGAAGAAACGAAGAAGGACGTTACATCGTGAGATTACCTTTCAAGACTTCCAATCCAGAATGCCTACACAGTCAGTCAAATGAGATCGCCTTGAAGAGGCTCACATCACTTGAGAAGAAACTAATACGAGATCCACATTTACAAGAGGAGTATAAGAACGTAATCGAAGATTATGTCAATCAAAATCACTTACAACCCATCACAGATTCCAAAGAGTTAGATGATCAACAAGTTGTCTACTTACCACATCACTCGGTTGTCAGAACAGACAAAGAAACAAGCAGAGTAAGGGTGGTCTTCGATGCATCTAGTAAAGGCTTGAACAATGTGTCGTTGAATGACAATTTACTTGTAGGTCCAAAACTACAATGTGACTTGCGGCATCTACTGATGCGATGGAGAAGGCATGCAATCTGTATTGTAGCAGACTTGGTTCAAATGTACCGCCAAGTTGTAGTCGACGAAAGAGACACAGATTTTCAAAGAATTCTATGGAGATCTAATCCGCAAGATGAAATTCAACATTACAGACTATTGAGACTTACCTTTGGAACATCCTGTGCGCCATACTTGGCCGTGAAGACTCTGCAACAGCTAGCAAAGGATGAGTATAATAACTATCCTATAGCTGCAGAAATAACACTTAAAGACTACTACATGGATGATTTACTTACCGGATGTGACACAGCAGAACAAGCTGTTGAGATCTATGAGCAGATGAGTAAATTAATGAATGCAGGAGGCTTTCAAGTTCAAAAGTGGTGCAGCAACAGTCGCAAATTGCTTGATTACATCAGCAAAGAGAACCAGCGACCTGACCAACTGAAGAGCTTCAAATCTGATGAGAACATGAAGGTGCTAGGTATATCCTGGAACAAAACAAATGATCAATTTGAGTATCATTTTCACTTACCTGAACATGATGAGATGAGAAGAGGAATCACGAAACGCAAGGTACTCTCGCAGATAGCCCGGCTTTACGATCCTATGGGATGGATTTCACCGATCATCATAACCGCCAAAATTTTCATACAAAAATTGTGGAAGTCAAAGTTATCATGGGATGAGGAACTTACCCCACAACTCTTACTAGAATGGGAAAAGTTCAGATCTGACTTACCAAACATTGTGAAGATAACTATCAGCCGATGGCTTCAGACAAGAAGAGACGACGATGTAGAGCTTCATACCTTCGCTGATGCATCTCAATCCGCATACGCAGCAGCTGTGTATCTGAAATCGACGAGTAACGACGGTAGCACCGCAATCCATCTGATCACTGCTAAAACCAAGGTGGCCCCTGTGGAAAAAGAAATATCAATTCCTCGCATGGAATTATGTGCAGCATTACTTGCTACAAAACTAGTGTATGAAGTTTCACAGATCATGGACATACCTACGAGCAATATCTATGCGTGGTCTGATAGTACGGTTGTTCTAGCATGGATAGCAGGAGAGCCCAGTCGTTGGAAAACATTTGTGGCTAACAGAACATCAGAAATACTTACCATGTTAGACCGCGACCAGTGGAGACACGTTGCGACGGATCAGAATCCAGCAGATTGTGCATCTAGAGGACTTCGTATTCCAGAGCTGAAGGAACATCGATTATGGTGGCACGGACCAGAATGGCTAAAGCGAGATGAGTACAGACAAAATTTGGGCAACATGTACGACACATCGGAAGAAACAAGATCAATCAAAGTGCTTACCACCACAGTTAACGAGAAAGAAGATTTCATATGGTCAAGATTTTCCAACCTAGCAAAAATGTTGAGAGTTCTTGCATACTGCAAGAAATTTCTACTACTGAGACAACCTAAAGAACAACGTGAAACATCATTCAAAACCGTGAGTCGAGAAGAAATTGAGATAATTCTCCAATTCTGCATAAAAGAGACCCAGTCTTTGCACTTCAAGGATGAGATTCACCGTTTAACATCTGGTCAGAACGTTTCCAACAAGAGCCAGCTCCTAACACTTCACCCAATTCTGGACAAGAAGGGAATTTTAAGAGTAGGGGGCAGGATACACGAAGCTGAAGTAGAAAGTGACAAGCGACATCCTGTGATTTTACCTAGTGACAGTCATCTTACTAGGCTAATAGTTCTGGACGCTCACATCAAAACGCTTCACGGAGGACCACAACTGATGTTGAACTACTTGAGGTCAAAGTACTGGATAATTCGAGCACGAAATCTGGTAAAGAAATGCTATAGAACCTGCGTGACATGTCTGAGATATTCCCAACAAAATAATCAACAACTAATGGGACAAATTCCTGCAGACAGACTAAAGCCAACGAGACCTTTCAAAATCAGCGGTGTCGACTTAACAGGGCACATCAATATCAGATTTTCACTAGGACGAGGAGCTAAATCTTACAAAGGCTACATTTGTGTATTTGTGTGCTTCTTCACCAAGGCTATACACCTAGAAGCGGTATCAGACTTGAAATCATCAGGCTTCATAGCAGCATTTCGGAGATTCGTTTCAAGGAGAGGACATTGTCAAATCTTATATTCTGACAATGGCACCAATTTCACTGGAGCTGACAAAGAGTTGCGAGAGATGTTCGAGAAATCGAAGGCAAACCCGCTTCATCATCTACTTGCCAACGAGGGTACGACGTGGAAGTTTATCCCACCCTATTCGCCAAACTTTGGAGGTCTATGGGAGGCTGGAGTCCGGTCTACAAAAAATCATCTAAAACGTGTTATTGGAGACTCAACTCTCACCTATGAGGAGCTGTCAACGGTATTAAGTCAAATTGAGGCTTGTTTGAACTCCAGACCGTTATCCTACACCAGCAACGATCCTGACGACCCAATGCCCTTAACGCCTGGACATTTCTTAGTAGGCGAACCACTGACAATAATACCAGACGAGACATTTCACGAGGAACAACCCATTTCAAATTTGAGGCGATGGCAATACTGCCAAAAATTAATGAGTCAGTTCTGGTACAAATGGTCCAACGAATATCTGACCACCTTAAACCAGCGTTATAAGTGGGCCATCAAAAAAGAACCGGAACCTATGATTGGCGCCGTTGTGGTTATCCGAGACAAAAACATACCACCGGCCAAGTGGTTAATGGGACGAATTGTTGAGAAGTTCCCCGGAAAGGACAACCTTACACGAGTCGTATCCATCCAGACCAAAGGAGGGATTATTCGAAGACCCTGCAATAAGTTATGCTTCTTAATCAGGGATACGTAGTTTACATGTTAATTTCGTTATATGTTTTGTATATTTTACTCGTGCCATCTATGTTTTCATTCATTAAATTTGTGCTATATTTTCTTTTGAGACGTTCCCCTCATGGTGGGCGGTAGCAGTCTATCACGTGTCATTTTATTAAAGAACGAGGTTCTTTGGTGGGCGGTATGTCCAAACAGAGTACTCAGTTCATCAAACTGTAGTTACGCGGAGAAAAACTAGATGGCGCTAGTAGTATTTTTAACACACGCTAAAGCAGGCTAGTTGAGATTTGTAAGCAAAATGTCGAGTCAATTATAGTTTGAGTTTAAGAAGAGTTCTAAAAGAGTTTAAAAAGTGTTAATAAAGAAGTTCTTTCAACAGTGTAGTAATATAAGTGAATTGTGTAGTGTAAATAAATAGTGCAGTGTGAAAAAGTGTTTCATTGAAGTGATCTCCCCCAACAGCATGTATGTACATTAGGCGGCCTTGTCGCCTTAGCCATCCTTAACGCCTAAGGCGATTTCTTCCAGACAACTTTTGGATGGACAGTTTTTTAAATCTGTTTCATTTCCTACATTTCAGTCCAGAAGGTACCTTCATACGTGTTGGCAGCCGCCATCGCCTCAAAGGTCAGAAGATCCAGGTTCTCTCCCACTTCATCCACCCGAAGTACCAACTTCATCATGAGTTCGACTTCGACGTGCAACTCGTGAAGTTGTACCAAGAGTTGAAGTTTGGAAGACTAGTGAGGAGTATAAAGATCTGTGAAGGAAGATGTAGGGGTCCTTTGTATGTGCTGGGATGGGGGTATTCGGAAGAAAAGGTAAGTTTATCTACGGGTATCAATATAAAGTATTATATCCATTATCTACTATCCATGACACAAGCGTTTGCTTAGTATGGGGCTAGATGGCGCGGTGTGCAATGTCCCGAAATATTTAAGTATAAATTTACATATAACTTATTTTCTGTGGTCAAAGATTTGTTTTTGCGTAGTGTAAGTATGGAGTGTTAAACTAAGTAGCTATTTAAATATTTTTTAATACTGTCCTACTCCTGGGCAAAATACTCCCCCACCTTCCTCCATGAATCTCGGTCGATAGCTGCCTCACGCGCCAGTCACTCCGAAACTAGTCGAGATCGTGACACTCAGCGGGTCTTGGGCCTTCCTCGACTACCGCCCCTGATTTAATTGATTAATGAATTATTAAAAATTTGGCACTATTTATCATTCAATCATTTATTTTATAAGTTCACTATAATTTCAGGGCGAATACAACGACTATCTGAAAGGCATCGAAGTGGAAAGGGTCTCCAAGGAGGAGTGCCAAGCAGTAGATCTATCCTGGTACAACCACACGTTGACTGCTAACATGTTCTGTGCTGGAGGTCTTGGAAAAGATTCTTGCCAGGTAATATTTTTTCTAATTTATCAAACTTAAGATTGAGCTAAAATAGCAACTAGAAGGAGCTGGTACAAAAAATATAGTAAAAAAAATGTAATACTAAAAAGGATTCGATTCCCGCGTGACACAAGTATTTATGCATTTTACAAATTTATAATTACTTGTGTTGAGTCTGTTCGTTTGTTTGTATAATAAGTATGTATTTACAAAAGAAAAGTATATTATAAGTATTTTATCAGTTATCTGGTACTCACGACACAAGCGTTTGCTTAGTGTGGGGCTAGATGGCGCTGTGTGTAATGTCCCGGAACATTTATTTATTTATTTAATTAGTAAGTAAGTAGTAGTAGTTATAGTAAAAATATAGTAGTAGGAATTGAAGGAGACCTTTACCCAGCAATAGGTAGTACAGAATAAATTAAATAAAAAAAATACATAACAGCATTACAGTCAAGCATACGTTATACTAGAAGATGCACGCGGCTTTTCTTGCGTTATTTAGTAGCTTATGTTACTCTTAGGACTTTGTACTATCACCGTACCTAAAATCACGATGACGCGTCGCTCTGTTGTACCATCGAAACTCGTCAAACTATATGACTTGTAAATTTTAAATTTAAGACAAATCACTCTGGTAATAAATTATCTTAGTATTTATTTAAGCACCCGTAGCTCAGCTAGCGGAGGCAATCGCATGTGATTTGATTACCAATGTTAAGCAAAGGTCGACGCGGTCAGTCCTTGGATGGGTGACCGAAAATCGGCATTCCATTTTGTGCGCTTCCGCGGGTCGGATGACACATTAAATTATAGGTCCCGGCTGTATGTAGTACGGCAGTCGTTAAGCCATGTCAGAGGCCCTTAGGACAGCTTGATTAACTCTCGACAGCAGAGTTGGCCACTATCATTCGATAAGAAGAAGAATTTTTTGTATGTATCATTTGCGACAGTTGTTGTTATATATAATTAAAATACTTTTTATTTTCCAGGGTGACAGTGGAGGAGCAGCAGTATCATCAGGCAAACTTGTAGGGCTCTCTTCTTTCGGCTACGGTTGCGGCAGAGGCCTACCGGGCGTCTATGTCAACCTAACGCATGTAGGTGTCAGGGAATGGATATTACAGAATGTTGGTATTTCAAGATATATTATTGTTTTATAATAGTAGTTTATGATAATAATACCCGTGTTATATGCAGTTGCATACACTACTTTATCTTCACTAATGCAATTAATCAAACAACAAGAGTAAAAGCTGACAATAGTTTATCGAACGTGTATTGTCACAGTGATTTTGCCGCCATTAAAATCTAACCAATGAGAGCGCAGCTCGCGCGCTGCAACAAAACGCGACCAACCTGATTGCAATCAGGTTGGTCGCGTTTTATTGATGTTATAATAAGATATTACGATATCGATGTGGATATTATACCATCATGTGAAATTGCTTAAATTGAGTGTTTTGTTGTCTGCGCTATAACAGTAGTAATTATAAGTCAAGTATTGGACACATAAGTAGAATGTTACAACATTAGTGTACATAAAGTAACATTTTCATATTTATTTCTATAGAAGCTTTTATTTAAATGTAGTGACAAAATAATAAAAACTATGGTAGTTGTTGCATATGGCTTCGTTCGCGTTATCTTGGTATAAGTACTCGTATGTATCCTAATACCACTTAGTTTTCTTAGCCCTTAATGCCCTCAAAACTTGGTTTATTAGCACTAAATATCCCACTATTTTCACGGAAAAATACTAATTAAATCACATCCCATAGATTCCACTTTCTTCATATAGGTTTCCTCATTACTGAGGGTCGTAACTACCCGCTAAATTAATTATTTTGGGAAGTTCTCTTGGGCAAATACATCAATACAATACAATACAATACAATATATCTTTATTGCACACCAAAATAAATGAATTACAATAAAAGGACTTAAAATAAAAATAATGTACAAGTGGGCGGCCTTATCACCTTGAGTGATCTCTTCTTCTTCATCATGATGGGAGCCTAGATCCTACATAAATAATTAAACACAGATTAAAACATCATTGCAAAAACTATTGAAATGAATTAGGACTTATCAACCCCGTTAAAACCACCCTTTATGAGACCTAAACTAGGGTGAACGCTATTCTATAATACCTAGGTATAGCTTTACAACTACAGAGCTAGGCTAGATCAGTTGAGGGTCATGAACTCTGGCGTTTAGGGTTTTCTAGCCACTTTAGGGGTCTCTGAAAAAAATTAATATATAAATAAATATTCCGGTACATTGCAAACAGCGCCATCTAGCCCCATACTAAGCTTACACTTGTGTCATGGGTACTGGATAACATGGGTTAAACATTTGACCATAGTTTGTTAAGGTAATGTGTTATAACTAAAAATCCATATTTGATGTGAAACTTGCTCGTACTAAGTTGGGATAAATAGTAGCTAATGTTACTCTTTGACCCTTTACTTTGCTTTGTCGAAAGTCATGATGATCTGTCGCTGTTTAGATTTGTAAGGGAAAACAAACTTTAATAAACCAGAAAGCCGTTGTCTTATTTAACCTAGAACGATATAAAACCTAGTTACAGTCATCTATATGCATTCATCTGTGCACAGCACAAACTAGGCATTTCACTGTTTCGGTTGCATAATGCAAGCTAAGTTCATACCGCTACTTCGATCAACTCATTTTAGCCGAAAAGTGAGAAATAAATCTCAAGTACCTACATAAAGTTCTCTATAAAAAACCCTTACAAATTCTAAAATATATGTTTCAATAAAAAAATTAACCAAATACCTATTACTATATCAGCATTACCTAGGTTTAGATGTGACTTGACTCAAAATTCAAAAAATTCAAACAAACTGTGTTTAGATAAGACCTACACTATACCTACAAATCTAGAATCTAGATACAAGCTAGGTATTCCTGTTTCGGTTGCATTTGCAACCTAACTGCATAGCGCTACTTCAATCAAAATCTTGTTTAGCCGAAAAGTAATACCGCACCAAAAAAAAAATACTTTTTGAAATCCAATTATCAAATTATGTTTTTGTCCTTAGTACTTTATATCTAAATTGTCAGTTTTTTGGGATATGATAGCAAAATGAGGAAAACTGACTAAGTACTAGAATCTTATTTTTTTTTTACAAGGAATGGGTTTGCACTTGACCGTAATTCACCCGATGGTAAGCAATCATTACGGTCTGGGATGCAACGTGCTTACCCAGAAAGAACCGATTCACTCTCGCTTTGAAGATCGCAAGGTTAGCATCTAAAAAGTAAAAACCTAATCATACCTAGACCTACGCGCCTATACCTGTAGTCCTAGAATCTAGATTCTATCTAGATATAGTACAAGCTAAGTATTTCAGTATCGGTTGAATTTGCAACCTAACTGAGGAATGTTCTCCGTCATACACTCGGTTTGATAGCCGGAATCATCGTTTGGGTATCAAAATGCTTTTATTGATTATGTTATAGGTGTTTTCAAGGTATAGTTTAGTTAACTCTGTCATCATTCTATTTTTTTTCATAGATTATTGAGTAATTTGTGAGTACTTTACCTTGTTATCATTTAAAATAATACAATTTTTTTTTATAGATTAATAAGTGAGTTATGAGTACATATTTACTATGACGCTCTACTTTACTTTATTAAGTAGTATAATAAGGTTTGCGTTTGACTACAACCCGCTTGATGATCAGATTGCTGTAGTCTCAAGTGTAACACGCTTGCCTAAAAGATACCTATTTACTCTAGATACTACCAAGAATACTAAAACCTACTAAAACACACACACACACACTAAAAATACTTTTTTTATATAATGGTGCTTTATTTTGACAATGGTGCTTTATTTTGACAAGAAGTAGTGTCATGACTAAAAAAATTTAATGTATAGGTAGGGTATGGTAATAGCATTTTAAATACCAACAATAAACCCATAACATGTAAAAAAAAAACGTTTTGGTGACCCATGTTCCTATGGACAAAATAGACAACACTAGAAGACAGATATTAGAATCTGATTAACTAATTAGGGTATGTTTTGGTCCGCTTGTTTTAGCAGATTAAGGATAATTGCCTCATAGTTAAAAGTATACATCATATTAGTCATTTTATTAAAACAGTGACGAATTACCCTTACTATTCGCAATCCAGTCCAAAAACCAGGCTTAAACAAAAAGCTCTATCTATCCCCTTGCCAAATGCACTAAAAATTTGCGATCCATCAAACGAATCCCGAAAAAGGCAGCAGCAAAATCCGATGTCACTTCGAAAACCCATTAAAATTTCACAACCGACTAGCCGCGTCGAAATTTCAAAAAAGCCCGAAAAACCCCCCTGTCTTATGTACCCGGTACATAACACATACCTCCCGAATACATAGCGACCAGCATATATTCCGTTAATGTAATTATCTCAACTCAATTTTGTATAAAATGAGGGTAGTGTGCGTAGATTTAAGTGAGAATACGAGTGTGTGTGTTTATTTTATCTACGGCTTGTTTGGTGTATATTGACGCGGGTGGGGGGGAGGAGGGGGCCCCCCTCCCCTTACCATCCCCTCCTAGAGGGGGGGTCATGATGACGATGATAGTCTACCCTGTGGAGGGAAAGAGAGGGAAGATAAAAGTCTATCTAGACCTAGGCTATAGGTTTCGCAATGTACTTGTGATTAATACAAGTAGTTTCATCCTGAGTCGCTTGTGTTAAGCGCTATTGATGTATGACTGGTACGGTTTACATTTGGTTTTCAAGTAGTTTTTTAGGCAGCGATTTTGTTTTAATCTTGAGCTTATTTGAGTTGTGACTCACGAAAGTAACCAGTATAATGATCTAGTGATATAATTAGGCAGATTAATAATAACAATGGCTGTCTATCTAGTACGGCAGTCGTTAAGCCATGTCAGAGGCCTTCAGGGCGGCTTGATAAACTCTCGACACCAGAGTTGGCCACTCTCATTCGATAAGAAAAAGAAGATTAGGCAAATACACTTCAAGAACTGATATTAATTAATAGTAATGAAGTTTATCTCTAAACCATATTTTACCCAAATCTAAGTGGCTTGATTTTTTTTTTAACATTATGTGTAGATTCGATCGCCAAACTATTAAAAACACCTGAAACATTTATGAAATGGTTTAAAGCAAATAGATTTCGCACCTAAAATTACGATCATGAAACTATAGACAATCGCTGCATACCTGGACTAGGGTGTTTGTAACCCTAGACTTTTAAAGAGGCCTAGGGAGCTAGGGACCTACAGACGAGACCTAACATGAAGGTGTAACCTTAGTACTAATACTATGAGATGCAATACCAATGAAACATTTTTTTCTATATTTCCTATAAGTAGTTCTAATTTAAAATATATTGAACAATATAATCGTCTTCGGTTGACCCTCGCATTGGAATCAAACATCAAACAGGTAAGTTTTCGTTTGATTCTTAAATATAAAGACAAAGTACGTAAAAGAAATCGTCACATTTGCTCATTTTACGATATGAATAATGAAATCTTCATAAAGAACAAACGTCTCTGTCACTTATTATAGTATTCAATTTTTTCTTGCTTTTTGTAAAGCCAGTTTTCAAACCACTCTAAAAACCTTTGACATATTTACTCTACCGATGCTTTATTTTAATCAATGCAATATATTTTTGATTAACAAGTCACTAATCATCATTATCGTTAGCCCAATCACTTTTTTTTTTTTTACGTGGGATAGATTTACGTTTGACTACAGCCTGCCTGATGTTAAGCATTGCTGCAGCCTAGGGTGTAACACGTTTACCTAGAAGATACCTATTAACTCTAGATTTGAAAACCCCTGGATTGTAGTTCGCAGGAAACACAGCTTCTGGTAAAGTCCTGTCCACTTTTGGACAAAGACCACTTCCATCTACTCAAATATTAACAAAGGGATAGTTAATTACTATCCAGGTATATATTTACCGTTATTACTGTAATTCGAAATAAATCCGGAGCCATGACGTTGTAAGCCCGCGTCCAATATAGATATTAATTTCTGATCATTTTTCCACTACATTCGCGTTTTTGGTAGGCTTATGGGAGCGACAGGCGATGGGAGAGTTCGCAACGAAATAGCAGTAAAAAAATTGAGTTAAAATCACATTTGAGTAAACTTTATTTTTGTGCTAACAAAATAATACTGATTGTTTGATTCATCAGTCTCTCTTTGATATCTATAACAAAGATTTAAAAACTTCAAAACTATTTGTGATAATGAGATCAAGACAAAAGTCACTCAACAAGTAAAAACTACACAACCAAAAATCTTTTAAAAGTTTTTCTTGATAAACCTATACCTTGATAAATAAAAACCTATGCTGCTGTTATTTGCTTTGGACAAACTAAAAATTAATAATTTGAGGTATAATTTCACTACAAAGTCCTTCCATTTTTTACAACACTGCAGCTTGAATGAAATGACGCACGGGTTACTGCATAGAATTTTTTGGGAGCTTTCATGGATTGAGATGATCTTAGATTCATTATTCATTAGCCATTCTCCAATACAGTAGTTCTTTGAAAGTTTTGACATTGATCACAAAAGCATGATTCTATAGAACGAAAAAAAAATAACTACCACAACCATTTGTTTCTCAAACATCATATTTGCTAACCATACCTCCACTATGACTGACATGCTAAGCCCTATCGCACTATCATTTCGCGTTAATATTTAAAAAGCCTGCGTTGCTGACGGGACATGCGACTGCAAAGCTACGGGATATGAAAACTCGGTAGTTTCATGGAGAAATATATTGAAAGTGTTTGCTGGTTGTTTGCTATGGGTATACTCGTTATTTTTAAATTATTTTATAGTAGGTATGAAGGGCACAAAATTTTGGTATTACAAAAGTTTTCTGTTTGTTATACTCTTACAATGCCTATTTGTACCTTTATAAAATATTGTTTAACAGACTACATAACAAAATAAATAGGTATGAAATAATATAACTAAGAAAATGACTCGTTATCACATACAATCAAAAAATGTTGTAAGTAACTTTTCACATATATGTAAGTCGAAAAACAAGTCATTGGTGCAAGGCCGGAATCGAACCAGGAGCTTTCACATACAGACTTTCCTAAAATATAGTTATTTTTCTAATATAAACATCGAAACTAGCCAAAATCACTGTTTTTTAGCAATCATACTAAAATATCAACAAAACGTTACAATCCTATATAAATATTAAATGTTTTCCATCCACAATACGTAGTTTATAATGATACAGGGTTACCTACTGCTATTCGCTAACGTACAGAGTTAAATAAAAAAACATACCTATGTAACAATATATTATAGAAAAATGAGTTTTCTGTTTCAATAAAATCTTTTAATGAGAGAGTTTCAGAATTTCAGAGGTGACTTTTTCGTAGAACTCATGAAGATTACATTATTACATAGAAACCGTATCCATTTGCCATTTTCAATACATTTTCCATGGAAAATATATCAAATATTCATAACTGATGGATTGTTTTGTATTGATTACTAGGTAATTGTTGATCATCAAAACGTTAAAACACCAGATGTCGCCACTGACCACTAAATAAAATAAACAATATATTTATTTATTTATATATATGTAGGTCACTAATATGAATCTCTTAGGGTATGTGTCTTCCGTGGAAGGTTCTGGGCGCCCACCACGATGTATCTGCACAAGAGAACTAGCGTATTAATTCTGTGGGGGAGTCACAACACAAGTCCTCAATCATGGGGAAATAAGACTCAAAGAGAGATGCATCTCAACTTTCTAACGTTTTTTTAAGGTAACAAAACAAATTTAGTATTAAATAACCCTGTATAACTGCAACCCACCCTTTATTCGAGCAGATTACGCACTTTATGCTTTGTGAGGTGATGCCACTGTCATTCCCATATCACTAAATAATCACATAATAATTTAGTGACAAAATACACAAATAAACAAGAATCATTACTAAAAAAGTTATAAAGTAAATATTTACGGGTAAAGTACCTTCTTAACTATTATTAGACTCATCAATGATCAATCAGATTGATAAAATAGTTTGGTCTTCAAAGAATAATAAATAAGTGTAGAAAAGTTAAGATTTTTTTGCTCAGAACAAAGACAGGTACTGGCAAACATTACTCAACACTTTACTACAAGTTAATCAAATCAATCATCATCATTATTTTATAAATAGTCATAGGAGAATTTTGGCGAGACGTACTGACGGCAGATGGAGCAAAGCAATAACTGAATGGTACCCACGGCTAGGTAAGCGAAGTGTGGGAAGACCTGTGCAACGGTGGCTGGATGATATTAGAAAGTTAGAAGGAAACATCTGGGCAAGAACAGCGCAAGACAGGGAGTATTGGCGTAAGAAGGCGGATGCCTATACCCTGCAGTGGGTTAGCCCATTAGGCTGATGATGATGATGATGATGAAGGAGAATTTTAGGACCACTATCTATATACTACTTTAGTCAGTCTTTAACGTTCTAAGAATACCCCTTTCTCCTCCTTGACGCATATTCCTCTTTACTAAAGGTCGTGATTTCTCCACAGAATCGATTCATTAGGGGAGCTCTCTCAGGCAGATACATCGTGGTGGGCACCCAGGTTCTGAAGAAAAAAGATTAACTAAATTACTTAACTCCTGTATAAAACACAATTGCAAACTACAAAATCATTTTCTGTAACATACATCTGTTAGTACTAGGCGTCGTAAAGTGCTGGTTTGTAAGAGAATTTCTAAGTCTAAGCCTCCTAACCAAGTTTTGGCTTCATTTCTGAGCACTAGACAGCTTTAGGCAAATACTTGGTTCGTGACAAAGGTCATACTTACCCAGGATGTAGTTTCTTAATACAGATAGATATTTGGCTAAAAAAAGTTAAGTTCATATGAGAGAGACTAACTGAGATATCAGTGTTTTCCAACCACCCTAAGGGCCTTTGACATGGCTTAACTACTGTCGACACACAGCCAGATATTTAGGTAGGTAGGTATATCTCATCTCTGAAAACTCGAGCTCATTAAAGCTTATCGCAATATTTTACGTAATTACAAACGTATACGCAACTGCCCGTATACCTACTACGTATACATTTAAAGTATATTCCGCAGTATATTTTCGCCACCCCGGAAAGGGTGAAACGATCCATAATGTATGAGAGCGGCTCCATCGATCCATTTTAATAAACCAACCAATGAAATTAATATCAACTAAATAGTTTATTCTAACGGCCTCAAATAACAAACAAATGAGGCACTCACACGCATGTAGCCGCTTAGAAATTTCTAGCGCGCGCTGGCTGTGTGCGGGCTTTTTATAATAAGCACGTAAAATCATTATTTGATGATTCCGAGGTGGACGCGAATCATTGGGATGGGGTGGGTGGCGACGGGGGCGCCCCCTGACTCAACCCTATGCACTGCCCCCTACTGCCCATTGCAGCAGCCTCGCGACCAGCCAGCCTCAGTGTGATCGGCGAGGCCATACACGCCGCGTGTTTTCCATCTACGCAACGCGCAAAAAAAAAACCCACAAACAAACGCGCAAAAAAGGACAATCAAACATTCAAACAACAAACCCAACGGCCTAAATTTTCAAAAAAAACGAATTCTATAAACCAATAATTTGGTTCGAAATTCAAAATTAGCTCGCGCATGCGTCACCGCGCCAGCCCGCCGACACATTCACGCGATAGTTTCATGCAATAGACAGACATTAATTTTTCTCACAATATAATCAAATAGTTTTTAAGTGATTTGTAACAATAGTAACAATAGTATTCTGCAACACTTGAACTCTCACAATAGACTTACGACCAGTTTAATTTGTACAAACTGTAAACTAGTGTTAAGGCAACTGCGGGACTCTCTGCCTGGATCCGTCGCCGGGCAACACAACATCAGCGGCCATCCGGGAAGGGACTCCTGAACCATAAGAAGCACGAGGAGATACATGGGAGTGCCGCTCAAGATACCATGGCATCACACATGCACTCACTCATAAGTTAAATGCGCAAGAAACCGAAACTCCCCAAGATTTCATAGCACAGGGGAATCTAAACAACAACAAATAACAACTACCGCCATTTGACGATAAAGAAACACGTTTTTTCGCAATAGAACAAGTTTTATGTTTATATCAACCGTTATTACAAGCAAAACAATAGAAAAGAGAATTTTAAAGTCTTCAGTTTTTTGAGTACATTTAAACAACCTGGTTATTTTTGGAACTTTTCGATTTGAGTTAGATTGATTTTTATATACAGACTCTCTATATATTATTAGTAAAAAGTAAATTAGTGAAAGACTCTGGACTACTCTTTAAGGCTAAGTGATATTTGAACATTTTGGCAACCGAAATAAATTTTGGGAAAATTTCGACCAATTTTTCATCGACCGTTCCTGATTGTATGGGAGGTGAAAAACAAAATAAAGTAAACCAAATTATTGTGCCTTAAATTGGCCTTAAATTATAAGTAAAAAGGTAAGATATTACAGAACAAAAGTTTAAAAAAATCCTAAATTTACCGAGTTTACCTACCTGTTGAAGCGACTTCTACATTTGTTTGATAGTACAAAATTAAAATTAAAAATTAATTATAAGACTTAGTTAAATATTTCCGTTATTTCTATACCTCAACGTTTTTATATGAGTAATATATTAACTAACGGGCTTGAAGAGGGCTAGACATAAGTAACAAGACAATACTTGAAGAAAACGTAGAAGAAGACATACATCAAACTGACTTCGATTCAGATCACGAAACAGAAGACAGAGATAGGGAATCTGAAGAAGAAAGAAAGAGACAAATCAACAAACTTCATACCACGAATAGACGTAAATAAGATCCAGGACATCAAACTGGTAAGTATTTTAATACAGGTAAAATAACCAAAGCAGATATTCATAGAAATGATATAATCGCTAAAGTCATGATGAAAAATCATAGACAGAATACATGTCAGAATCAAAATACTGCTTTGGTTCTTCTGCATAAATTGCTAAATAAATCCTTTGCAGTTTCTCCTAACATGACCTCCTCGAGACAGATTCAATTCGTGTATTACGTCATCCATCGCAAAACTATTCCTATTTAAACTTTCAGCGCAGAAATCTCGATATCTACTGTATTTTATCTTTTAATTTTGTCAATTCCATGTATTTCCATGTTTAAAATGTCCGCATCGCCATTTTAATTTCCTTGCACCATAAAATGGTTTACTCGCTCGGGTTCATTTCCCCGTGTTCACGAGTCCGCACGAAAAATGTCGGCGCGGCGTCATTATCACATAATAGAATACTATTCGTCTCGCTCGCACTCACTGGAATCAGCGCTTGTTTGTCTGAAACAAAATATATATTCAACATTTTATCTAAAGCTACGATTCTTTCTACTCTGTCTTTTTCTTTACTTTTATCATCGACGTCTTCTATTTCAATATTATCGTTATAAATATGTTTAAATTTATCTAAATCTTCATAAAATCTTCATGATATAAAAATACAGCAGTTTCAAGTTCAAGTTATAGTATAAGTTTGTACAAACATAGAGTAGCACGAATGCCAAGAATGGACTAGAAACATTTGCCTCCTAACTTTCGTTTTCGCCAAGTCAAGTTCAGGTTTTGTCGATGATTGTGGGAGGTGTAGTGCGCATGCCCAAGTCATCACAGTCATTGCCCAGCCGAATTATTGATCCCAGCCATGTTGGGAAAACTGCGGGGCAAGAGGAGGGGGGGGAGTCATTTACCACCGTGATAGTTTTCAGAACGTTCAATTATGTAGGGGGAGGGTGGTGAGGGAGAAAAAAACGTTCACATCAATATGGCGGATTTCGCCTGATTTTGTATTAAATTCTATCGGTTACGCCCCCGTTCGCAAAATTTGTGACGGGATGCAATAACGATGAGATATTTAATTAAAGTCCTTGCAGTTATTGATGCGTTGGGGTTTTCGCAACGGAAAATTATTTTGAATTTGGAAAGGAGTGTGGATAAACGGCTTGGGTTTCTTTGTATGACGCCGTCCATTTTGTACGAAGGGTTACGGCGTTTAAGAAAATGAGGGTAGGTAGCGAATGATGTTTTGTTTAATTCGCTGCTCGAGCATTCGTCTTTTCATTATCGACATATAAAATAGTATGACTGACTATTGTCATGACGTCATTGATGTTGTTTTGTTTGTATATAATATGTAAGACAATGATTTTGATGGAACTAGATACTGGACGATACCTAACCTATGTATCAAAGGTATTTAAAGCTAAGATTTTAGAACCCAGTGTGTTAATGTACCTAGCATTAACATGCTGAGTTCTAAAATCTTAACTAACTAATAAACTAATATGGAATAATACATTGTCGTCTAACGATTGTATGAAAAATAAATCATATGAACTATAAAAAACAGTGAACGTTTACACCAATCACGAAGACAAAAAGTTACCTTTATAAAATAAATGATAGTCATCCGAAGATTAAATCGTAAATTGACCCGTCTAGTAAAATTAAAATCTTTTTGCCGACAAACTAATACTAATACTCTGGCATTCCGCAATCATGTAAAAAGCTGCATACCTACCTATCAATAAGATGATTATCTTTTTCTTATGTGCCATAAAGATATTTAATTCAAAATCGCATTAGGTATGCGGGGATCTAAGAATAATGTAGTTGATTCGCTCTACCTAGAGACAATGTTCTTGTATAAAGCTTCAATCACTAGCTAGTTTGATGAAGACTTTGTTGTTTTTTCTTTTTATTATTCCAAGAGATGAACAGCATAAAAGAAAATTCATATCAGTTCAAATTCACCTTTTTAAGTTCCTTATTTTGGGTAAAAGATAAGATAAGAATAAAGAGGAAACATGATAAAATCGACAAATAAAGATAGGTGTGTAAGTTTTTTGCACTTCGGAGGCCGTCATCTTATTTTTGTCCGATAAATGTATTTATTATTATATTGATAATTCTCATAAAGAGAATCTTTAAGTTCTGAAACAACTGGCTCATGTTGGTCTTCCGATTGCACCTTTATTCTACAACTAGTGGACGCCTGTGGCTTCGCTCGCTTTATTTTAAAATAAAAATAATAGTCTTAGAAGTGTATAGTTTATAGCCTATTTCACTTCTAAGGCCTCATACTACTTACATACCAAAAATCATGATGATCCGTTCAGCCGTTTCTGTGTTATGGGCGTTTAAATAAACAGACAAAAATTCCAATAACTGAAACGTGTTCTGTAATGGATTTAAAGTAATAAACACTTTTTTTAATATCTTCTAAATTCAGATTTTTTACCCTCTTCAGCTTTGTTATAATATATAGATAGATAGATTTATCGTAACTCTACGGTCGATCGTAATGACGCTATGTAAAAAGTTTTTTTCCTGTCAGTAGTCATTTCTATTGGAATCTCGTAAAGGGGATTCTTTTGAAACGAGTTCTTTATGTTTTAGCGATTATTGAGTTTTTCTTGAATGATGACGACTAGATTTATTTATTTGTTATTGTTTGTACGATCTACTGGTATTTAAGCTGGACTTAAATATTGTTGACATAATTTTATTTGAGGACTAGTTTAAGCCCGCCGAATTAGGGGATCAAAACCCTATGTTACTATCGCCAAAAATCACAATGGTACATCGCTCCGTCGCTAGGTAAAAGGAATCAACCAAACCAGTAATCACTATGTCGCATTTAAATGTTCCCCTTTTAAAAAAACCATTTTGACAGTTAATTAACTTCTTTGAGTGTATCAAAATTGGTACATAATTAGTTTTTGTTAACTATATAGGCTCACGCTTGACTACAACTCACCTGATAAATAATAATGATGGATTACATAAGTTAAAAAATTGATAATGAAACTTAAATATTAAAGCACATCATTTAGATTCTTATGGTAGCTCAATTATTAAGGTCATCTCAAATATTACAAGCTAATCTTCTTCTTATGGAATGGGACTGGCCAACTCTGGTGTCGAGAGTTTTCAAACCGCCCTAAGGGCCTCATTATTTTGTTTTTCTTATTACTATATTTTTTTCCTAATTTTTGACATCTAAAATCACCTAACTAGCACTAAGAATAAAATGCGATCCTTGCAGACCTTACGAATACTAAAAGGCAAATCTTACCTATAAGTTTACCTAGTCAAGTTGTCAAAGTTGACATGTCGGCATGTCTGTACAGAGGACACTGAATCAACATTTGCGCACACGCACGAGTGATGCCGGGGCGGAATGTGTGTATAATGCTAATGTTCTGGGTTACGTTAGTCAAATAAAATAAAATTTATCTTTTCGTCGTATCTATATCGTCATCTGCTGAGCATAGGCCTCTCTTTTAGTACGCCACTCATCCTGGTCCTGATCTACATTAAATATCTTCTAATTGAATTTGGGAGATTGAATCCTGTATATATTATTACTAATTAAAATAATTGTATTATTTAGACAATCGAAATATCAGAATTTAAATTACATAAAAAATAATATTTATGAATATCAAAATTCATATGAATCGGTATACCATATCGGAATATAGAAACATTCAAAACAACATCAAAGGACATATTTATAGATATCAAAGTTAATAAAAAATATAGAGGGATGCAACCGCTCCGTAAAATTAATTCAAAATTAATTCTCTTAACTTCGTCGCTCCGGGCCATGATGATTTCCTCACTATGTTTTCCTTCACCGTTAAGCGAGTGCTGATCCACACATACCTTGATAAACAGTACCAGTAGTCGTGTATAGTAGGTATTATACAAAGGAATGTTCAAGGAATGCGTTATGTAAAAACTAAGGTTAACATAGAAAGTGGCTCTGCGTGGTTTTGCTACGTTGGTTTTAAAAGGAGTTAGAATTATACGGAAATAGAATTGAGGAAAATATGAAAATGTTAAACTCAGTTAGCTTTTTTTTTACATGAAATAGGCTCACGCTTCACTACAACTTGCCTGATGTTAAGCAACGTTATAATCTACGATCTTGCGCGCTTGCCTAGAAGAAACCGGTTTACTCCGGTTACCGGTTACGGTTTACCGGTTTTTTCTATTAGAATCTAGTTTACAGAAATATCTTACGGAAAGTTTTAGTGAAGTGTTTAATAGAGTAGTGGTTTTATTATCAATGTGTCTAAAATATTAAGTGTAGCAATAAATAATTTACAAATAATTATAAGCTTGCAATCTGAAACAGAGGTCAAAGATGCGTTGTAAAGCCGAAAAAGATTCTGTGAACTTTCACAGATAGGTTTCATACATAGTTTTTTTTTTCTAGTTTATCCACTAAAATCGCTACTACAAAGGTTTTGTTTTACCTCTTGCAATATCACAGTTTTAGTTTTATTTTAAACCTTCCTTTTTAAAATAAATATCCCCAACTATATACATGTAGGTAAATCTAAATATATAAAACTCAATGGTGACTGACTGACTGATATAGTGATCTATCAACGCACAGCCCAAACCACTGGACGGATTGGGCTGAAATTTGGAATGAAGGTAGGCATCCGCTAAGAAAGGATTTTTGGAAATGCGTCTTTTAAAGGGGTGAAATGAGGGATGCAAGTTTTACTTCTTAACGCTTAAGAGAAGCCGCGGGAACCCACTACTTCCTATAATTGTAGAGCATCTTACCCAACACACAACAAAACAAATATCACGTCAATTTTCTGACATCAAGTGCTG
This sequence comes from Macaria liturata, assembly GCA_964023185.1. Classification (NCBI taxonomy): domain Eukaryota; kingdom Metazoa; phylum Arthropoda; class Insecta; order Lepidoptera; family Geometridae; genus Macaria; species Macaria liturata. Next base: position 2,268,790 of record OZ026831.1, on the reverse strand, counting down.
AGTTTTTGTCAACGAAAAATGCATCTTATTGCGTTATAGACACCGTTAGTTGCATTGCTCAAGAAAACAGTACATAAACTTTATGTCTGTTACATTTTGGTAAAGTGCGGAATGAAAAGCTTGGACCGGAGATAAATAACCACATCAATATGAACAAATACTGTTTTAATTTTAAAAAGGCTACAGTTAAGTTTTTTATAATAAAATATTGTACACTTTTTCAATTTATATACTTTTTTAACTACCTACATTGCACAGTCAGATTTTAGAAATCGTTAATCTAAAACGATATAGACAATATATAACAAAGTCTTTTTAATGTTTTTTGAGACACATAAAATTGGCGTTCAACTTTTAGTTTTTAGTCTATCCTGACGTATTATCAAATAATAAAGAACATTCTTATCAAGTTATTAAGTTAGTGGTGCTTAACATCAGGCAGGCTATAGTCAAACGTAAGCCTATTTCGTGTTAAAAAAAGTTATATACGGATAATAAGCGGCGGTAAATTTATACCTACTTATTTGTGGAAAAATAAAAGAAAAATCTAACCCGAATCGCCCGTCAATTCTTTCTTATCAAATTCATCGAACCTTAGCTACTGCAGCCTTATCGCCTAGAGTCCTCTGGCGATGTTTTGCATGCATTCGTATCGATATTATATTATATATTCCCTGTGAGAAGTCGTGACTACTTTCGTTCCGGACAAGGAACGGTCTTTGTCATTTGTAAGGCTTTTTATACTCTTTAAACTGATATGAATATGTCATACATAAGAATGAAATTGTGTTGGAAACTGTGTATCCTGCTAACTACATTTTTTTAAACGAAATAGGCTTACGTTTGACTACAGTCTGCCTGATGTTAAGCACCACTGTAGTTTAAAACATGTAGCACGCTTGTCTAAAAAAACCTATTCACTCTGGATTTGAAGACCACTGGCACCGACCACAACCCAGTGGTTTTCAAAACTAGAGTCTAGAGGCTGCAGCAATGCTTAACATCAGGCAGGCTGTAATAAAAAAAATAGTGGCTCCCATGGCTTTATTCTTCGTGTTTAGTACCAACTAACACTAAACCAGTTTTTTAATATATATTTTGATATTGATACACAGTTAACAAAACACACACACAGCTTAAAAAAGGTTAAGAAAATATAGATAACATTGTAATACCTTATACCTATTCGACATTAAGGTTACCACAAGCGACATCCTGTAAAAAACACTGTGGTTGAAGATAACTTGCTTGTACTCAAATGAAACTATTAATCGATAAAACATTAATATAACTCGTTAAAGAACTTTAAACATGAACATCAAGTTACTTATTACATAAAGTTAGCTAAGTTAGGCCGATTCTTACAATGTAGTTTTTAATCTGTATATTTATTTTGTATTGCCGTAATGAGATCTTGTAAAAGCAGTAAGGGATTTAACAAGTGTGTGTTTTTATTAAAATTTTAAATCGTAAGTGAAAAAAAACTTACGTGCATACGAAAAATAATAGGAGAGTCTAGTTTATCTATAAAAAAAAAATGTTTATATCAAATTGATAGCAGGACACGTTTTTTTTATTATGTACGTGGGATAGGTTTACGTTTGACTATAGCCTGCCTGATGTTAAGCATTGCTGCAGCCTAGGGCACGTTTACCTAGAAGATACCTATTAACTCTAGATTTAAAAACCCCTGGATTGACGTTCCAAGAACTTCTAGAAATTTTGTCATTTATATAAAAGCTCATCACTCAAAAACGGCTGAAGGGATCATCATGATTTTTGGTATGAACTTACTACTTGTATGTAGGTGCTCTGGTATCAAGAGTATTAATTATTTTAGTAATTTACTAATTTTATTTTGTCAGTAATGGTTTTACTGTATCGTATGTAACAACAGGACCTAGCGGCTGTGGTTACTTCTTGTTATGAACTAGGTTTAATTGACTGTTACATTTTAATCTTCTTCAGGAGGTACAAGTAGAGTTTGATTGGGTTCGTGACTAAAAAATATATTCTGACCTAAAAAAAAATAATAATAATATTATCCAAACAATGATGAGTTCATGATATGGACATTTGAAAAATGAAACCTACAATTTTACTTTCTTTTTATTTTTACAAATTCGATATAGAAAATTAAAAAAAAATCTGAGGTCAATAAAAATATAACATACCTAATTCGTTATATTGTTATATATTGAAATTCCCAAGAGGATATTTTTAAGAGTATAAAAAAAAAATCTTAAAAATACCTATGTGAGTTAGTATTTGTTTGCTAAGCAAAAAGTATTTGCGACACAATTTTAAACTTTTCCTTCAATTAAAATTTATCTAAGCGTACTTTCTTATTCATCTCCAACATACAAGATTACAACACGTCCCGTACAAAATTAAACCAACTTTAATCAGGCACTAAAATTAATTCTATCGCGAAATCCATTCGAATAAAGCATCCCAATAATTATACCGCAGAGCGAACTAACGGCAGAGATTTCTAACATTCGCCGTGTCCCAGAAACTAAGTACGCCCACTCTAGCCATTTCTTTCTATACCAAACCTCTATACCTAACTAAAATTCATAGTGAAATAAGTATAAGAACCTAGCTTCTAAAAAACTTCCGCCTAGAAACATTCTAACTGAAATACAAATGGCGGACGAAAAATATCCTACTTCGAATAAAGTTACTTGTTAATTTGGAATGTGGTTAGAAAGGAGTTAGGTCGTTTTAAAAAGTTGGACCTCGTGGCTGTGCAGGCCATTGCACGATGCATACAACTAACTAGTGTTGGGAATTTTGCAATAACTGCTTTTAGGGATGAGGTCTCGGATGTGATTTTAACGAAAGACTGCTACGTTTTTAGCTAACAAATGCTAACTTTTCTAGGGATGGGAAAAATATATTTTGTAAAAAATTATTATTTTTATTATTATTCTGTTTAAAATTATTGTTGGGTAACCAACATTTTATTGAAGTTGGAAACGTTTCGTTTGCTTATTTAGTGACCATTATTATGAAAAACGCTATAGCAGATACACAGATATTTTTATAATACTATACAAAACTTGATTTAATGCATTTAGTATGACATTCGGGCTACATTCTTGCTTTTAAGGACAAAAACTCGGTGTTTATAATTATCATAACTTTGCATTTTACTCAAAAATATTGCCTATGACCCTCAAAACTTTATACCAAAACTGCTATTTGTAACTGCTACGTGTTATAACAACAATGTTATAGCATTTGAGCATTGTAACCCGTTATTCAAGTTGCGGCAGAGCAGGCTACGTCTATGCCTGTAAGCGTTCAATATAGGCTAAAACATATTATTATATGCAAGACGTTTCTTGTACTACGCTAAGTCTAGGGTTGCACTTAGTGTCGATGATTAGAACATTATTCGATTAAGGTTTTAATTAATTAGGGGCTAATTAATTAAAATTTTATCGTATGTCTTAAGTACTCTATGGTTAGGTATTCAATTTAGTTTTATGATTCACTTGGTTGTGAAGATTGCTGTACTTGGATGGTGGAAAGTTATGAAAAAAAAAGATCTAAGCTTTTATCTACTGTTAACTATTTCATTAAAATTTCAAGACTTAATGCATTTATTTAAGTTGTTACAGATTTGACTCCAACTCTAAACTAGAATACCAAATATAACGCATACCCCAACACTGCATATAAAAATCCTAGCAACGAACCGGTAAATTGGCACTAAAACATAACTGGAAGCTTTTCTGTATTCCATTACCATTTCTCAGTAAAACAAAAAGGAGCGGCTGCGAGATAAAGGTCCATTAAAGAGCTAGATTCTAACTTCCTAGCGCAGCCCTAGGGCCGCAGGCAAATATGAACGAATGTAAGTTGACTTAGAATAAGTATGTTCTGCAATAGCCGGCCAGTGTTAGATCATAATGTGTTGAAACAGCATGTGCGCGCAACACTAGCGGACAACAATGAGCTCGAATCATTTTTCGAAATTAAAAAAATAGCAGAATGTGATTTCCAAAACAACTTTCGGGCAGCGACTGAGCAGAGATTTGGAACGCGCCGCACTATTCGAATTCGACATTTAAAAATTGCCGCGGAATTAAAAAATATAAAATTTTGCGGCCAGTAAACTGTGAAATTGGAAAATAAAAAATGTTATGAGTTGCGTAACGTGAAAAAAGTCTGATAATGTGAGTCGTTGTGTATTTTAGGCGCGCCATTTAACTGCCTCCTTGTTAAATAAAGGAAACTTAGAGCAAACTTTTTGGACTGTAAATTCTAGTGAACGGACCTCTTTGGTGAAGTGCCGTGTGGTTTTAAAGGTTAGTTTTTGTTTTTTATTCATTTTATTTAAAAAAAGAACTTTTATTCGAGTTTCTTATCTCAACTTCGAGTTTATTTCTTTTCTTTGTCTATTACAAAGTTGAAAAGTTGAAAAGCATTATAACTTGCTGTTTCGATCCCCTAAAAGAAGGGCTTCGGTATTATAACTTATTCTGTGATCTAATAGTGCCTTTATAAGGAAACTAGAAATAAAATCGCTTTTGATCTATGCGACGATTTCTCTCTCGCTCTCGCTACGATATAATTTCCAATGGAAGTTTGAATCTTGGTCCTTTTTGGAACTTTTGAGGGGGTTCTTTTTACAATATCATACCGATCGGTAACTTTATTTTTTAAGTAAGGCTAAATAAAGATAAAAAGGGAATATAATTTTGTTAATATAGGTTCGCAATACGAACAAATGGATAAAGTACATAATATTATCTAAAATCTGTACAGGTTTGTCTTATTTTCCGTAAAAAGCATTTTTTTGCTGTCGGAAAACGGGTTTTAACGGGTATTTTTAAAGAAAAAGATAGTTTTACAGAAAATTAATGAAGATAACAAAGAAATACATTAAATATTTAATTCAATTAATTAAATGCTACATTAATCAATTGTGTTTCTCAAAAAATATTATTTGGCTTGTTGTGAGTGTAGGTGATTGGGTAATATGGCTATATTGTGTTTTAAATTCTCAATTAAAAGGAATACGCGCATAAGTTTATGCTTTTTTGCTGCATAAACAAATCAAAGACAATTTAATTGTGTTGACATCCAAATAAAAATGCAATGACAACATGAACAAAAAGTTAAATGTTTATGGTTTATTGGTTTTATGGTTTATGGGGTAAGTAATTCATCACATTCCCATTTACATGAGATTTATATTTAGGAATGGGCAAATTTCATCTAAGACATTTAAAAATCAATGTCTCCAAGTACGTCTATATCTTCTTTATTTCTTGCAATTTATCCTTATGGTCGTACAAACTAGGTTTTAATTAAAAGGTTACATTAATAAATGCCAAAGGTAAACAACAATTACATAAATTTATTTGACTAATAAAGTATTAGCATAAAACTTATATTAAAAGTATGTACAGTGTTACAACTTGTTTATAATCATATGAAACTAGTTACCAAGTATATAAGAATGTATGTAGTTATAATAGTTCTACGTAAGGAATATTTTTACTAAAGCTAAGCAAAGTTTTAAATTTCTTAATTTAATTTACCTACTTGATTAGGTATAATATCAACTTTTAAAAGTATGATATTCCAATATTCGATAGTTAAGACAGAGTGTCAGATTATACATATTACTAGACTAATTTATCAAAGACGCCAATTTTATAAGCCACATGGTATCCGCTAAATTGTCTTCTGTTTAGTCTGTCTAAGAAAAGCAGTAAAGAAGACAAAAAAGAAATAAAGCCTTTTCTTTCTATCTCGCTCCCAACAAATGAAATACATTTAATTTTAGTTTTTTCCGTGTAGAATAAAAGAATCCACACCAAATAATTTCAGTTTAAATTTTGAGTCCTACAAATATCGTCTTTATCAAATCAGATCGGTATATTTGTGTACAAAACTAAAAAAATACGATTAAGATAAGTATACAGAATTGTGAGCTTTAAATAAAGTGTTGTTCGTAAAATTTGCGCAGTAAAATACAAGCTACTGAAGTCATGGCATAGCAAAAATGTAAGTAGAAAACTTTGAGTTCCGTTTTCTAGATGTCTGTAAAGAAAATCATAAAACAACAAAAACAAAGAAAAATAAAAGAAAACTTACAGCAACGATCATAAAACTTGTAAACAATCACATAGTATTTTTACACAATATAACACCATTTTACGTGGAAAAATTTAACGTCGCTATTGAAAAATGCATTATTCACGCACACTAATATAAATCACACACACATGGGTCATAGAGTCTTTTGTCATGGAGCTAGTAAAGTGATCCTTACTCCACCTAGACTGTTTTCATAAGAGCAAACTTTAGTTCTACCAGTCTGTAGATTCAATTACTAAGATGTTAACATTAATGTCTAATTATTTTGTAGTTCTAGGAATTCTAGCTAATTTGTAAACCAATATAAAACTAACCATACCACAATTACATATAAATATATTACTTACCATAAATTGACATGACACCATACTACCAGTCTCAAATTGGACAAAATGTACATCTTTTTATGTTTTCTATGTTTAGCGATTTTACTGGTATACGATAAAAGTTCATGCACAGATAGTTTTGCTTCACTTTTCTCTTTATATATCAAATTACTAAGAAATTTGATAACACGTTACTTTTTAACCCTTAAGCAATATCTATATACAAGTACTGAAAAAAAAAACTGTACCTAAAATTAAATACCTACTTAAATTATTTACATAAACAAACTTAGTCAGTATCACTACTTTAAGTATTGGATATAATTGCAATATTGAAAACAGATTCATCACTATATTTATAAGCCTATCATAACGCTATTGGACCATCTCATCCCAATCTAAGTAGAGCCAAACCAAATTCCTAACTCCAAGATTTGTATGAATGTATGTGTTGCGTAACTTTAAGGCAATAAGTTGTATGTAGTAGTGTCTATACATATGTACATACATACTTGGTATGTGTGTCCATTGTATGAAGTTGGTAAAAGAGTGCGGAAGTTGAGGTCTAATTTCTAGCGTTGTGGTATAAGTTGTAGGGGTTTGAACTTTGAGTTGTTGGGTGGTGTTTTTTTTTATTGTAAATGCTAGTGGGTTTTATTTTGGTTGTTTGTTTTTATTATGTGATCCGTTACCGTTTTATTTGAATGTAAATGTTTTTTTTTTTACAAGAAATGGGTTTGCACTTGATCGTAATTCGCCTGATGGTAAGCAATCATTACGGTCTAGGATGGAACGTGCTTACCCAGTAAGAACCGATTCACTCTCGCTTTGAAGATCGCAAGGTAATAATGATTTTAGGTTTTGGGATAAAAAAAAAAATTGGTGAATAATTAATTTAAATTTTTAGTGGCTACAGTAAATGTGTTTTAAAAATTAAAAAAAACAAATAGGGTAGTGAAAGCCATTCAATAAATATTATAAAGTAAATTTTATAAAATGTACAAAAATATACTACAATTATTAATATCTTTGAAAATCGATATTAGTACAATTAAAACTTAAATTGAATCTCTTGACCTTCATTGTCTATTTTTCTTAGATTTATTCTATTAAAAGTGACAATGAAAACAAACCCAATAAGATCACTGCATTAGATCTACATAAAATAAATTTACGTACATTTTAATAAAACAAGGCTTCCGATGCAAAAAACGGAAAAATACCGCAGTTACCGTTAATCGAACCGAGATTTCTTGAAATATAGCGTAATTAGAAGGAATTTAATCAAAGTTTCTCCCGCAGAATTAATTCTGCGGGGGAGTCACGACCCTCAGTCATGAGGAAATATGACTCAAAGAGAGATGGAGAGAGTTTATATCACAGAAATATATTAATATGTTTACATAAAAAAAGGTTTTAATAACAAAGAAAATTATTTTCGCACAACACTGTATTTAGTTTTTTTTTTTTATAAATAGTGACGTTACTAATAAAGACTTAAGAAGACCGCTCTGTAACTTGTTCTTTTTTGGAAAAGGAAAACTGTTTTGTTGAAAATAAAACCGTGTAAAATTATTTTGAGTTGTAAGGTAACTATATGTATATACCTAAATAATACACATTTTAAAGCCTTAAATGAAAAAAAAATATTAAAATTAAATCGCCTTGCAGTTGAAAAACTCTTTAAAATGTTTTAATTATCATTGATTAAATTCTAGCGTTATGAACAAGGGAACACACATTATTTACAAAAAATAAATCTTTTTACGATTACCTACTAACCCTTTTACAAATTCACTGCCTGCGATCCACTTAAGATTCCAAAGAGGCGTTGTACTTCGATATCTGGCTTTAGATCTAGGCAGTACAGTTAGGTATTACAAAAATGACCTAGCGGCTACTGGAAGAGAAAGACAATGTACTTATTTGAGTATTTGATTTTTTGTTGGTTTTTTTTTTTTCAAGTGGCGTACAAGAAGAGAGGCCTATGCTCAGCAGTGGGCGAGAACAGTTGTGATGATGATGATATAATATTATAAAACACTCGTGGCAAAAGTAGATAGATAGATAGATAAAACTCTTTATTGTAACACACATTGAAAAAAAAAGACAAACAGCAGAAACACAAAAGACTTAAAAAATAGTGCCACAACTGGCGGCCTTTTCGCTAATAGCGATTTCTTCCAGGCAACCGTAAAGTAACTTACTTTGTGAGGGGCTCGATGGCACTATTTGAATATGACGAATAAATATGTATTTATTCATAACCGCCAAAGTTTAATTTACTGTCAATTAGTAGTTCTTTCGTTCGTTTCGTAATTAGTAGTTAGGTTTCGCCATCAGGCATTTCATATGGCAATCTATCCATTTTATATTCATTTAGTTGGGATTACTCGTTTGATAGTAAATCTTCAGTGTTTTCACAGTATAACTGACGTAAGTGTATGATAAAAGCTATATTATCAAAATGTATCTCACTTGATAGATATATACATAGGTAGATAATTATTTATTGGCACACACATATAAAATAAAATTAATAACATTACATTTATAAACTACTCAAGTGCCAGAAGTGGTGGCCTTATTGCTAAAAGCAATCTCTTCCAGGCAACCTGTGGATGGAGATGAATAAATAAAGGATTATAAAGGACGTGGTGTACAGTAGAAATAGATGCCATAAGACTACCGTCTGTTACAATCAATCTATAAAATACTTGGGGCTAGATGGCGATGTGTGCAATGTCCCGGAATATTAATTATTTATTTATTAACTATTTCTTCTTTAAAATCCTTTGCCCGTTTTCCACCCAGTATATCCCGACCTTAACGTAGACAAGTTTGAAAGACAGCTTGTTTTCTTTACGTGCCACGAACACATTGCACTTTGTGTATTTTTCGATGTACACACACACAAACACACACACATACACAGAGCGCATCACATAAACCGATGTTTGGCTGCCGTGCCAAAAAACACAATCGAGATCAATGACGATCGAGATGTCTTGATCCTTTTGTTTTTTAAGGAGAAGTTTTTTTATTCTATTATTAAACTCGTCGATAGTGATTGACAAACCCAGTGATCAATACTTAAAGCAAGTTTTTTTTTTTTTTTTTTTACATTAAATAGGCTTACGTTTGACTATAGCCTGCCTGATGTTAAGCACCACTATAGTCTAAGATGTAGCACGCTTGCCTAGAAGAAACCTATTTACTCTAGATTTGAAGACCCCTGGGTTATAATTTTCTGGGAACAGGGCTCCAGGTAGAGAGTTCCATAGTCTCGCTGTCCTTACTATGAAGGTAGAATCAAAGCGCTTCGTGCGAGTCTTTGGAACTTCCACCATAAACCGGTGACGCCCCGCTGACTTCCTGCTTGTTCGACGGTGGAATGGAGACGGAGGAATTATATTGTGAAAGATACGCATATTATATAGATATGTATTTATCTTCAGCAATGATAACGATTAACAAATAGGGGGAAAAACGGGTATAAGTCGCCAAATTAGAGTTTTCAAATCATCCTAAGACTTATGGTAAGACTTATAGACATACCATACTATGACGTATACGGTTGGTGCTGTACTCAATAAAATTGATATTAACTTTCTACTGATTTTACTGCAGAAAATTTAGACTTAATGAGTTACAAAATAGTACATCGAATTTATTTTAATATTCTTTATTGTTCAGAGACTATTTGGCTAGGGCATAAAAATCTATTGATATTGAAAACTAATGTCCTAAACTAGCCTATTGAAAAACTAGATCTTAAATTACCAAAAAAACAAAATTCTAATCCAAAGACCTCGTAAATACGTTTCTAGTCATCTCTAATTTAATTCATATTCCCTTTGCACAGATTTTTTACCAGTTACATCTAGTTTGCATACATTAGCATGGAAGATTCAAAGAAATCATATTTATTAATAGAAATAGAAAACCTCAAACGGGTTTTAAGCGACTAGTTACACTTGATCTAAAAAATACTTGTATTCCTGCAATAATATTAATTTTGTTTAATGATGCCTTTTAAGTATCTTACCGTTGATATTTCCTTTTGAGTAACTTTTCAGTATTTATAATTATGTTCTTGTTCTATACTATCGTTTATATAAGTATATCAAAATAAAACCACAAATTAGAAAGCAATTTAAATAATAACTCTAATACCTACACGACTTTTTTTTTGATCAAAAAGCAGTGTAAAAACTGAATCGTACTATAAAGTCATAACAGGTGTCCCTAGAGTGATGTACTCTTGACACAAGAGCTGTTTGCTGTAATACGTACTTGCACAATAGAAAAAAACATCTAACAGTAGTAAAACACCTTCTCCTAATTTTAGTACCATTTTTAAAATAAGAAAGTATCAAAACCACTCAAACGCCGTTTAAAAGGGATAAAAACTTATGAATTCGAAAATAGAACGTCGAAAAATGTGCAATACTCGTACATTTTGAAATCTGCGCTGCGCAAGCGACGTGTTTTCTACCAATCACAGGCAAGTTGTCCGTGTGTGTGTGGCCTTAGACGAAATTTTTACTAGTGTGTTTTATGTCTTAGATGTTTGGATATGTTTATTGGTCGAATAGACTGGTTGGATATTCTATGTAAGTTTTTTGGTGATTGCATGTTGTGGTTGCGTGGGTTTGACTACATATTGTTGAATATAGCTTGTAACGTACGAACAACGTATGTACGGAAATTAAAAAAACAATAATTTAGTCATCTGCTAATAGGTAGGTAGTCAAGATTATATTATATTAGTAACTGTAGTAAGTACGAAGAAAATATATATAGGTATATTGACATATAGTAAAATTCGACATAATAAAGCCTAGTCTGAGAAATTTTCAATTTAATTCCATTAATGTATTTTTGCAATATTTATTTTAAATTAATTTATAAGACGATCTAATCTGACCTAATTAGTAAAAAATACATATGTATTATTATAATCGGAGGAACCATGCGACCAGAAAATAAATCATTAAGACATTAATTATTTATAAGTAAGCATTGTAAAATATATGTTTGTTCTATTTTTAATTATTTTACCCTAGAAGATGGGCATGTCTCAGCTCTAACACTAACAATATGAACCCTTATTACTTATGTATAAGTCTGTGTATTTTTTTTAAATATGTATTCAGAATATAAAAAAAAAATTGCATTGCAATGGGACATTGCACACAGCGCCATCTAGCCCCACACTAAATGAACGCTTGTGTCGTGAGTCATGTCATCATATTAATTAAAATTAAAAAAAAAAAGCTCCAAAATTTTCTTCTATCGGCCACATTGAGCGCTTTTCAAATCTACGTCTAGTTTTGAAATTAAAATAATCAGTTCCAAATTTTAAAAAAATATTTCGGCGCATTTCCTATTTTGGGTGCAATCAGCGTCTTCTTTTTTTTTTTAATCGTAAGTCGATAATTTGAAATAAAAATCATCTGAAAAAATCCCTCGTTAAAACACTCGCGCCAAATCTCCACTTTCGGTTGCCTTGAGCGTCGTTTATTTTTCCAAAGCAGAGCCAAGTGCAGTAGCTGCAATACAAAAATACCGACAAAATTCAAGGCTAAGATCTGGCAAAAATAACGCGTGCATTCTGCGATGCATCGCCGAATCTGCCGCGGAGATTTTTCGATGTTACAAGATTTGGTTTGTGATTTTTGAACGAAGATTTTATTCCGTTTGTTTTTACTAGTCTGATATGGGTCAAATATCAGAATTTGTAATTAAATGACGAATGCTTTTTTTTTTTAATGGGTTTGCACTTGGCCACAGTTTACTTGATAGCAAGCAAAGGCTAAGCCTTAATCTACATGTATGACGTAATAAGTTTTTTTCTTAAGCAAAGCTATTATTTTCAGTAACAGCTGAAACTAACGCTTTCCTTAACCGACTTCAAAAAAAAAGGTTATCAAGTCTTCTAGCAGTTTTTTTTTTATATTTTATTTAAATTAGTGGTGCCTTTATTTTATTCAAGTTAGCTTTTGTGACAAACTAAAACTTTGGAACTCGTTATCAAAATCATGTTTCTTTAGAATAACAACTCAAGTGCTAACAAATCAAGAAGAAAGAAAGGCATTCTGCCTATATTTTAACCAAATTGATAGTTACAGTAACTTTAACTTTTAAGGCGCTTGCATAATCACCTTTTATTTATATAATGTATCACATAATTATGAATACACGGTGTGTTTTCTTTCTGTAAGGTAATTCAGAATTTACTATAGAACATCCAAATAGATTAAGGCTACAAATTTAGTTCATTTTGTAAACAAAAACACTAAGATTAAAATTTATATATTTTTACCGTAATTATGTTTTTGTTTTAACCACAACGGTTTTGCACTTGCCACAATTTTGTATAATACCTAGTAAGCAGCCATTATCGTCTTTATAATATTCACTTATATACATGCACCTAACCTGGCTTGTCTTAAAGCCTTCAACTCCCAAACAAATCATAATGTCTACAACATTAAAACCAATAACCACCTACCGCCTGCCCACACGCACATATTATTATGTAGCTCATTACATCACCAAAAAAACGACCAATCACCGACGTTCTATGTTTGAATCACCACAAAAAAAAACCAGCCTGTCATGATTCACGAGTAGTGTTATTTTAATCGATCCATTCATAGAAATAGGAGTGGTCTAGCTGACAAACGGATAAATAAATTTGAAAATAGAATGTGTTAGATTCTAAATTTGAATTTAAAATGTTGAACGTTGCCAGCGTTTCGTATTTTGTAATTTTATTATTATGATTTTGTGCGCAGATCTTTTTGGTTGCATTGTCCAACAAATATAATATTATTAGAATTATACTTTACTGTCTGTATTTTGCGAAGTCAGAAATAAGATACCAGAAAAAAGGGGTTAAAACAATATTTTTACGTTTTATTTGAATTTATCATTTACCAATATTCCTGTTAACATAATATAATATGAAAACATTTGTAACAATTTTTAGTTTCGACAAAAATAGTTAAAGCTGGTAAAGTTTTATTTTTAAAAATGGCTGCCCATCCGGCTCGGCGAGAATTTGTGCATAAAACTGCATCGTTCGCATTAGCCCATGCATTTAAAAATAGAATTCGCTGTTTGAGCGTAGTCTACAACGGCCGCTCAATGGCGGAAGTATAGATCGAATCACTAGATTTGAAAAAGGAACGAATTTGTTTTCTGTTTGCTGGTCAGATAATTAATGATTGAATGCTAGTGGTGCCCCGTGGTTTTACCTGAGTTAATCCGAGACAAAATTTAGAGTGAATGTTAATCAAGGTTTAACGTACCTATATCCATACCAAATATCATACAAATAGGTTTAGCCGTTTATGCGTGAAAAAGTAACAAACACATACACACTCACAAACTTCCACATTTATAATATAAGTGGGATAGCGGGATAATGTATTAACCGTTATTTTATAAAACACTAGTAAATATTTGTTGCTTGGGTCGTGTTGTGAGTACATAAGAATAAATATTGAGATAATATGCCACATTGATAAATAGAGGAAGAAGATAATAGAAGAAAAAATAAATGCCACTCTCTGTACCCTATACCACCTTGATAAATTCAAAATTTATTTAAAAAAAAATTAAAACTGACTTCAAGTGTCACTAAAATCTTAACAAATAATTTATTTTCATTTTTGCGACTCCAAAATTCAGAATTGTGAATAAAGAATCTATCAAAATTATTAAAACTTACAATTTTATAAGTATACTTACTGATTTCCGTAATATTTGTTGTTGATGCCAAAGAAATAACTTTCAGAATACTTGACAACGTCTTTTTTTTGAATTTGGTTGAAAAGAGGAAGAAAGAAAAAGATGAATTTTTCACTCCCATAACAAGCAATAGTCGTGCATTAAAATTGCTCGCAGATGTAAAAATAGCATCCATAACTAGGCCTAGAATACATTGTCATTTTATAGCGGAAGTCTAGACTTCCTTCATGGACTTTTGAATGACAATTGTGGGAATAAATACATTGATGTTTTAATTGGCTTATATTGATGTTCAGCATAAGAAGTTTTTTCTTTTATTAGTGGTATTTGGGTGCTCTATGCTAAGTGACTTATGTCACTGCCTTAGTTTTTAATAATAATTTTTAGCTAGAAGAGTTTTTTGAGTGTATGTTGGTATTTTTTTGTAATAATTTATGCTCTCTGGTGTCACAAATTTTTACACCGCTCTATCGGCGTTATATGACAAACTTTCTCTCAGAGTCGTATTTCCTCATGACTGAGGAGTTCTCTTGGGCAGATACATCGTGGTGGGCGCCCAGATCCTTCCACGGAAGACATATGTCCTCGGATATAATTGTGGTCCTCAAACATGTGGGTTTCTTCATAATGTTTTCCTTCACCGTTGAGCGAGTACAAATCAACACATAACTTGACTGGTTTTGAACCCGCGTGCGTCAGGATGTAAAGCAGACGCTTAAACCGCTGACCGAGACTCTCTCAATATGATAATTAAGACAAACAGTTACTAGTTATTTTATTTGTAACTAGTGGGAGCTTGCGGCTTCGCTCGCATTAAGAAGTAAAACTTGCATCCCCTATTTCACCCCTTTAAAAGCGGCGTTTCCAAAAATCCTTTCTTAGCGGATGCCTACGTCATAACATCTACCTGCATGCCAAATTTCAGCCCGACCCGTCTAGTGGTTTGGGCTGTGCGTTGATAGATCACTATATCAGTCAGTCAGTCAGTCCTTTGAGTTTTATATATTTAGATACTTATACAGTTTCCTAGTTACATAACCTCTATTCTATACTAAGCCTAACTTCACCAGATTGCCTTCTTTCAGTCAACGAAAATAAACTAGCTGGATATTTACCAGCTCTTTCGAATGCACTTTGCAACACATACATACTGACATGTTTATATGTTTGTGTGTGCAAGTGTGAGTGTGTGAGATAGAGCTGGGATTTGATTTTTTAATCTATTACAGATAAGAATACAAACCAAACAAATAACTGTAGTCTCTCATACATAAGTATAATGTAATATGTCAAAGAATTTTTTTTACTTGATATAGGCTTACGCTTGACTAAAACTTGCCTGATGTTAAGCAACGTTATAATCTACGATCTAGCGCGCTTGCCTAGAAGAAACCGGAAACATTTCCTATGATTTTAAACTAAAACTTATACTTATTTAATTTAAACTGTATAAATTAAACTGAAATTTAAATAAGTATCTGATAGAAAATCTGGACCATTAATAAAAATTATTACTCGCTAAATTTTGCCCATTTATTACTTTACTTATTTATATTCTTGTAAGTCTTAGACAAATTGATTTGACAAAACCATATACATACACATAGTATGTTTTAAATCAATTGATTACCTCTATCTATTTATATACGATTTAGGTATTAAGTAACTTAAATTATTTATTTTGTTTGTTTTTTAGTTTAAAATCTCCATAGTCTCAATTGACATATCTGATTCCTCTTTACTGAGGAATTTGAATCCCCTGGAAAATCAATTCATAAGGGAAGTTGAGAATTCTCTTAGAAAAGTAGTCTTGTCCTCAGATTTTTTTTTACAAGGAATGGGTTCGCACTTTGTGATAGCAATTTGTGATCCAATAAAAATCCAAGCCAATTCATCTATCTTATCCATTGAACAAAGACCTAAAACGCACACACACAAAAAGATCTACAGTTCACACACACACACACACACACAAACTAACGAGCAAACATCAAACGTGGCTGTTGTAAACATTTCTTTATATATTACGATCTTGTCCATTAGCGATGTACATACATACATAATATATATATATACATATACAGTTATATACAAGGTTACTATCAACTAATGTATAATATTTTAAAAGCGGATTTGGTACGTCTAAGGCATCTACTATAGTTCTAGGATTTTTAATTAAATAAACTTTTTAATTAAAAATGAATACATTTTGTTGGAGTGGATGAACTTTTTTAAAGAACAGCTAATGTTTTTGGCTAATTATCAAATGTACAAAAAAGATGTTGCTTTAACATAATAGGTAATGCCACCTTTAAAGGTAAGGTCAGGCTTTTATTACAAGAAACCCTGTATACAGTTGTTTAAATAGGTATAGTTATATAGGAACTACGTAAGAGCTGCATTGCTGCATTTTGCGTGCTAAAAACATAATTCTAGATAAATTGTGTTCAAAAGATTGGAACGATATTGGATTTGCAGAAACGATGAATTGCATTATATACATTTTTATTAATAGTATTTTTAATCTATACTAATATTATGAAGCTGAAGAGTTTGTTTGTTTGTTTGAACGCGCTAATCTCAGAAACTACTGGTGCGAATTGAAAAATTCTTTTTGTGTTGAATAGATCATTTATCGAGGAAGGCTTTAAGCTATAAAACATTGCACTGCAACTAATAGGAGCGAAGAAACAATGGAAAATGTGGATAAAACGGGGAAAATTAGTCATCTTTGAGGGCTTCGGTAGCGAGCGCTGCGAAAACGGTTCAAGTCGTGGGTAACAGCTATAATTTATAAAGCTGAGTTGTTAGCAAAAACAAATATGATGCCTAAAATAAACTATTCCGCGCGGACGAAGTCGCGAGCGCAGCTAGTTTACAATAAACCGCCAATGTGACATTGTACTTTGGGAGGTACGTAATTAATATGAAAAAAATGACTCGTCATGGAACATTTTTCTATAAAATATACTTGTGAGTCTATTATCTTTGTCTAGTTCTGCTGTAATGACCTCAGATCTCACAAGATTATAATGTCATTATAAAAAAAAAAAAAACTTTTAATACCAATTTTAGACTTATGCAGTTACTAGCTGTAGCTAAAATATATCTAAACTTAATCATCATCATCATATGAACCTATCTCTGTACATAACAATCCTTACTAATGTAAAAGGCAGAACTACTAACAAGCTGTAACATGTAATTTTTTTACAATAATTTTATATTAAATTCAGAATACAAGCTACTACCTCCATATCATTAAATCCTACAAATCCCAACATAAACATCAGAGTTTTCTAAACCTGAAAGCTGAGCAAAATGGCGTCGTCTAATAATGCTATTGTCTAGAACCGGTAGAATTTCGGTTGCAACACCGGCGCCCGCGCACTGACTCATTGTAGGGGGGCTGTGTGGTACAGACACCATGAGAGAAGGAGGGGTAAGGATATATTAACTAAATATATAAAACACAAAGGTGACTGACTGACTGACTGACATAGTGATCTATCAACGCACAGCCCAAACTACTTGCGGATTGCGCTGAAATTTGGAATGAAGGTAGGTTATGACTTAGGCATCCGCTAAGAAAGGATTTTTGGAAATGCCAATTAAAGGGGTGAAATAGGGGATGCAAGTTTTACTTCTTAATGCGAGCGAAGCCGCGAGCTTTTATCAAGTAAAAATAATTTAAAACATTTGTTTGTTAGCTGAAAATATCATCATTATATGAAGCCATTTTTATGATGTTGTCGTTAGTACAATGCTACTCCTTTCATTATTTTGATTTATTCACAATTTACCGGTATTTTATCGTATGAATTAATTTAGCAATGTTTCTACCATTGCTATTTATAATTGATATTTCTTTTCCAAATTAAATTGAAATTGACTTTACATATAAGTTTATTTAATATAATATATAATGTCTCTGATTCCCCCAAATC
This sequence comes from Macaria liturata, assembly GCA_964023185.1. Classification (NCBI taxonomy): domain Eukaryota; kingdom Metazoa; phylum Arthropoda; class Insecta; order Lepidoptera; family Geometridae; genus Macaria; species Macaria liturata. Next base: position 2,250,636 of record OZ026831.1, on the reverse strand, counting down.
CATGTGCCCCCTACACTAGTATCTGTCATGTAAGTAGGTATTCCAAGTAAGCGGCGTGACGTGGATAAATATTGCGACATCTTACTTATTTACTCAGCTTGAGAAAAATACATACATAGGATTTATTTAAATTTATCGCTATATATGTATTAGATATATGTTCGTGTGCTCATTTATTGATTCATACATAAAATCTGATCATTGAAGATATTTTAAAAAATGTATGGAATTATTTAGATTTGATAACAAAACATGTTCCAACAATTTATAGAATTTTTGTCTGTTTATTCGTGTCTCAGTTTATCTGTGTCTCCATTTATCTGTTTGTTTAAACGCTCATAACGCAAAAACGGCTAAACGGATCGTCATTATTTATTTATTTATTTATTTATAATGGTACACAAAACAGAATGTGTTCACAAATAAGCTAAGTAGGTATACATTCAAAACTGGTTTTGATCCAGAACAAATTCCTTAAATAAGTGTACACAGCTTGAACAACATAAATGCGATTAATAATTTCAAAAACCTGAGTTAGACAGAGAATACAGTACCTAACTGGTACTGTATTCTCTGTCTAACAAACACACAAACAACAACGATAATCAAGGACAACATAATTACAGACTAAATTGTATCTTACAATTAGTGATCATACAGAGCTTAGCATTAAAATATTAATTAATTAATTAATTAGCTCAGCATTAGGCTGAGTTGCGGCTGTATTGAGACATCACATTCTTAGCATGTAAGTTTAGTAAGTAAATAGGTTTAAAGTTTTGTGTGTGTCTCAATAAATATATTTTCTTTCTTTCTTTCTTTCTTCTAATTATTTTTGCTATGTAGATACTATGAGGTCCCGGAAGTGTCATATGCTACTTTTTAACCCGAAACAACGCGAGCGAAGCCGCGGACATACACTCGTGCTATATATATCTTTACTATTCGTTTTCTTTATCTTGTGCATAAGAAAAGCAAATCTAGCAAAAGTAAGTACACACGATTACCATAATAAAGCAACTGTTGACGCGGTCTGTCCTTGGATGGGTGACCGAAAAGTGACATCATATTTTGGACGCTTTCAAGGAACGTAAGACTCGTGAATTAATAGGTTCCATCTGTTGTCATACATGGCTGTTTTAAGCCATATCAAAGAATGTGGTCATTGTTATAGTAAAGACATCACATGTAACTTATTACTAACTTAACGATAACGATCAATCTAACTTAATACTTAACTCCATATAAAATCATCACACAAAGCAACATCGCATTAAAAATGTAACATAACTTACAATATTGCTCTAAAAGGCTAAGTTGTTAAGTTATAGTAACTTGATATCTAAGTTGAGTATAAAAAACAGGTTGGTCCTGCCACGACGCGGCTCGGTGCTTCTAAGTTATTATATTTCTTTTAAGATTATGTTCTAGTTGCGTAGGTAATCGTATTTTATACTAGTGGATACATGTGACTTTGTTCGCGTTGGGAGACAAAAACTTGCTTATGTCATTCTTGGTACCCTGTACTACAATCATGCCAAATATCACGAAATTCCTTTGCTCCGTATTGCAATGTGAAAAATTACAAACTTACTCAAGGCCTATGATTTGACTTAACGACTACTGCGACATTATAATTTAACATTCCATCTAATCCGCGGAAACGCCCTAATGGATCGATCACCCATCCAAGGACTGACTGCGTCACCTTAACAGTAGATTTGATTACCATAATACTGAGGCCAGTAGGTATTTAAAAACATGTCGTTGATTAATTTATTCATTGCATGTTTTTTTATACTAATAGAAAATTTAAAATTTCTTTGCCTTTTAATTTCCTTGATACTGTATTCTTTGTTCGAAATTCAGAAATACATGAGTATTCAAAACTGAAAACAAAAAAACTCTTCACATCCCGTAAAAAATCAAAGATAATCGTAAGTCATATTCCAAATCCGTATTCCAAAAACAAAACACAAAGTAACTAAAAAAGTAAACACGCTCAAAACAGGAAGAAATCCTTTCAAACAGCGCCTCTAGCGTCAACGTTCGGAACTAAACCCGAGCGCGCGAATAACCGACCAAACTCTTTCCGCGCGCATTCTTTTCACCTCTCTCTTTCCCCCACACACCATTTCTCTACCTATTTTGGCGCGAGAAAGGGACGGGGTTAAAAAAATGGCGGAACGCACATGTGCGCGCGCGCCGTTTTCGTCTTATTTTTCGCCAGTCGTTCACCTCAGATATATTGGATTCGCTTTTTGCTATATATTTTTTGTTTCTTTTTTCTCTGTGTGTGTTCTGGCCTAGGTTTCTTGCGTAGGACTTAGATTTATTTTTCTCAGGATATCTCGGTCTGTTTTCTAACGCCAGCGAGGTTTTATGGTTGCTTTTTGGATTTCTAATGTTGGAGTGGTATTTCTTTAGAAGTTTGTTTTGTTTTGTTTCTTTTTCTGTTGCCGGGGCTGAATTTTATGGAGGGACAATATTTTTTTGCAGAATATAATTTTAGAATTGAAGAAAATTCTTTTAGGTTTCTGATGTATTATTTTCATAATACCTAGATATGGGTGGTAATGTTCAAATAGAAATTTTATTGCGTTGTGTCTCAATCATGGTTTTATTCACGGCAGTGTGATTATAGATAGATAGATAGATAAAACTCTTTATTGTAACACACATTGAGAAGAAAAAAAAAGACAAACAGAAACACAAAAGACTTAAAAAATAGTGCCACAACTGGCGGCCTTATCGCTAATTACACATTTGTTTTATGTATCTTCGATACAAATTTACAATAAACAAGAACTAAGAACTACAATATTTTTATTGTAGTACATATGTATTTGGTATATTTTCTGTACAAGACTATCTTTATCATGTTAAAAATATTGAAGGTACAATAATACCTAACTATTATTTATGCATAAAGTATTCTTAAAACCCCACCTTCTTAAACATAATTTAACATCAAGGAAGCTAAATGAAATCAGTTTAATTAGCTGAGTCAATTAATAAAGGTATTTTCTAATCAATGCAGCCGTAAAAAGATTTATCTTATGCGCCCGCGCAACAACGGTCAAGTAGAGATGGGGTTAATTGTGTCGATAAGGATAATTATATTTTTATCGATATTTTCTATGCATTGTTCATTTTCACACGTGTGTGTAGATTTGGACTTTGTATAATTACTATAAAATTTGACTAAAATTGAAGTAGTGTATTGGACTAGGCTAGGCTAGACTAGGCTTGTAGGTACGAGATACGAAAATAAAAATAATAGATTCTCATAGAATTTGGCTAAATGTTAAAATTACGACAGGTTCTATGAAATAACAAGTGGCCTTTATATATAAAAAGAAATAGGGTAGATAACTTAAAACAGTCATATCCTTAAATATGCTCAATCCATACAAACCCCCTTTAAAGTCAATCTTATAAGAATCTTAGATTCTTGTAAGATTGCAAAGGAAACACGCAGATTCTTGGCCTATAGGCCACTTAGATCTTGTATGATACAAATGATTCTATTACAAATAAATAAGTACTGTACCAATACGCCACGAAAACAAGATATTCAATACCTATGAAGTCACTTACATTATCTTTAAAAAAATAACCTGTCATTATATCGATGTCGATATTTTCTTATACCTCATCCCTACTCCTTACAAGTTTTACATAATAGGCATTGGTCGATTTATAGGAGATGTTCCAGCATCGAATCGAGGTTTAAAATCAAATCGAGTTTTTATCTAGTCAGTCGTAAAATTTAAATACTTACGCTCTTTTATGTTGGCAATACTTAATTTGATGTACTTTTATGTTTAGTATAACTTAATAAATATAGTATGTATATGATATTTTATGTGAAAATCTAATTTGAACTGACGATATAATTCTCTATGTCCGTCGTCTCCTTGAGTCGTATTTCTCATTATTGAGGGTTGTCACTCCACCGCATAATTTTATTGATTCATTAGGAGAGTTCTCGTGCGCAGATACATCGTGGTGGGCGCCCAGGTCCTTCCACGGAAGACACATGTCCTCGGATATTGTGGTCCTCAAACATATAAATTTCTTCATAGGTTGTTATTTTTCTGCAAATCCACATATAACTTGAAAATCAAATCATTGGTGCAAAGCGAGATTGAACCGGGGTGCGCTAGGTTGTAAGGACATCGCATCAGTCTTTCAATTATGTTTATAATGCCACTACAGATATTCAGACACACAGACACTAAATAAATAAATAAAAAGTATTTAACATAAAATATGAGAACCTTCTTTTGTACTTGATGCACATTTTTTTCAAATTTACACGGCCTAGTTAGTCTAAAACACTTCCAGTCATAATCAGTTGTAGAAATTCCTATACCTACAATAACATGTATGTAAGAATCTAGATAAAATATTTCAGGCTTATTTTATAAAATTACGCTGGTTTAAGTTTCACTAAAATTGTTTTATTAAGTATATATAATAAAATACAACCAAGCATACTCAAATTAAAAAATAAATTAACATTATAATTTTTTTTTTTTAAATGTTGTTTCTTCACGGGCGACGGACCTTTTATGAATTTTCTACACATTAGTACAGGACCCTGTACTACGTCTATAGAGTGACATATGCTTCTTCTTCTTTTCTTCTTCTTCTTCTTCTTCATATTCTGCTTCTTTTTTTACATAGAATGGGTTTTCACTTGACCGTAATTCGCCTGATGGTAAGCAATACTTATTTTTACGAGAGCGTTACACGCTTCAAGTTTTTAAATCGCCTAATGTGACTTTGGTACGGCTAAACTAACTATTGTGTATTAAAGAATTTTAGATATACTTACAAATAATTACATATACCTACATCATTACATGCAAATAATATGATAAACAATCTACCTACATTTTGGTCACGCATCCAAAGTTGTACGTAAGAATACTCCATCCGCCTAAGCTATAGACATTATCATTCTCAAATACCCCTGTAGGTCTCAAGTAAACACTATATCTATCTAGAACCCAATAGAACTAGAAGTAGATATTATCTACACACGCACAAAGAAACATTATCTCGAGTATAAGTATATAAAATATATAAAATACATATAAAACTTGGAGGAGCTGATAAAGAAGTTTATTTATAAGAAGGGCCTTAGTTATAGACCTGACTGGTGAATTGACACTTTATTTTAAAATGACTTCAAAATGTAATGTATCTTAAATTTGTTCTCCAAGCTCATGGAGAAAGAAATAAAAAAGAAAAGATGGCCTATGTCTATTTTGTTTTTTATGCAGCTTAAAGAAAAGTCTTAAATATAATATGAATTCGGTAGGAATGTTTTTAATACATCTAATTGTAAAACTTTTTACTAATGCTGGAACCTGTAATAGAATAAAATTTATTAAAAAAAAAAAAAAAACTTACAAAAAAATAAAACACTCAGAAGACTTGATATTCTCCTTTTTTGGAAGTCGGTTAAAAACTAATATAATTTCTATTTTGTCATTAAAAATTAGTTACTTAAATATGGTTTGTAAAAATACTCCTCAAAAATAAGAACTGTATCAAGAAACTTAACTAAACATTTAACTTAATATATTAACGTAATTTTCAGTTATTCAAAACATACCACATGATACGATGACTCCTTAGAATAAGCCCCATCTAATCATTTATGATGTTCATGACTCCCCTGCAGAACAGATTCATTAAATAATAAATAAATAAATATTCCTGGACATTGCACACAGCGCCATCTAGCCCCACACTAAGCAAACGCTGGTGTCGTGGGCACTAGATAACGGATATAATACTTATATACTTTTCTTTTGTAAATACATACTTATTATACATACAAACGACCAGACTCAACACAAGTCATTATAATTTTTTGAAAAAATCATAAATACTTGTGTCATGCGGGAATCGAACCCGCAACCCCTAGATTAGAAGGCAGTGCCACTACCAACTAAGCTAACAGGCCAGTCATTGAAGAGGTTATTTTAAGCAAAGTGTTATGTACAAATTCTATTTAAAAAGTACAAATCAAGTACTCACAAAAGTACAGGAACATCTATAACTAAGTCTTTTGAGCTTTTTTTCCCGCTCACAACGCAACGAGGTTATCAAGGAAAAGTCGTGGATTTTTCAAAATTTTATCTACTGCTGTAAAGATAACACGCACACTAGCTCACATAGAGATGAGGGAAAATATGCGAATACGGTGGTTATAGTCTGTGGAAATCTTATTCGATTATTAGCATCATCATTAGCTTTTTCTGTATTTAACAAGAATTATATTTACGTGTTACCTACTTAAAAAGTACACTTTTGAGACACATTTTGACCACCATTATAATGAAATCTTGGTTAGAAGTTTTTATTTTTAATACGCTATAAGTAGCTATAAGTGTAGTGATTTTTAGATTGTGTTGGTGTACCAAAAAATCCTTTAGAGGTTTTAAAACGTTTAAAATTCGATGTTAAGCTTGATTGTTGTTGATGTTGAAAGTTAAAATTTTATGACAACATATTCACAACGTTAGTAAATATATTTATTTTGTTCATATACCAACTAGAAGAATATTATTTCAGTTGGGCATTTATTCATGTGCTGTGTTTTAGCTTATTAGAAAAATGCTTATTGGAAAACAGTCCAATAAGAGTATTACGAGACACAAAATTACAATTCATAATAATACCTTATATGAAACAACAATTTGCAGCTACGCTAAATAAGCCCGTTGGAGTATTATTTTATTTTCTATCAAAATTTTCTACCTATATATTAAATAAACTAATTTTGTTAATTCTCCATATATATAAATTATTTTTTCCTGATCAAATAGATCGAATGAAATTGATCGATTAATTCAATCTTATACCAATCTCATTTCTATCGAATAAAGTAGACCAAGGAACCAACAGCACTGTTACAAAACATCTTATTGCAAATTCACGGGGAAATAAAATTGATTTTTAATCAATTGAAATAGGAGTTAGAATTGAGTGAATAGGGTTGGGTTTTTGTGGCAATAAAGTGTGTGAAAAATGCATTTTTTCGTTAGAAAAATGATAGTAATGATGTGTGTTTTAAATGGAAATTTTACAAGAAGCCAGTGCGGGAGGCGGCCGGTTTTGCAAGAAAAAGGTACGAAATTTTCCACTGGTTATGCAATACTTTTTGTTCTTTTGCGTTTTACTTTTTAATTCATTTGTTTTTTTGGAAGATTGTATTTCAAGGGGTTATCTTTTTCTAAGGACAACAGTTGTTCACTAATATACAGTTTAAAAAGGACAGACAAGATTCAGTTTATGGGCGGCGTTTTAAATTGTTGAGGTTGTTTTTTTGTAAGAAATATCAGTGAATTGTTTGGTTAATTTGGTATTATATTATTTAGAATTTTTCTTAAGTATGTTATCCTGAGATTGGTTGTTTAAAATTGTGTTATTTTTTTGTATACTTTTACTTTCCATGAGTACTGGATAAGTAGATGAAGATACCTATGAAAGCGTCATAAAACTCTTTTCAAAAACAATAAATAATGTCAAAATGTTATCTACAACAAAACTACGCCACATTTTTTTCCGCCATAATTAATAAAGGAACATAAAAATTCATAAACATTTCCTGTCTTTTAACTACCGATAAAAGCCTAAAAAACTTTTTACACGCAAATTATGCAGCGCTAAACGTTAAAAAGCTATAATCTTAATAAAATATGACGGCTGGATATCGTGTTCTGTAATTGCCACAAAAAACGCACCCTACAGAAAAAAAAAGTATAATAGGGTCCAAGGAAAAGAAAAAAAGTGGGCTGGGCACGCGTACACCAATTAACTCGTTTTTTTTAAAAACGCTATTTGAATTTAGCCGTTTTTTATTGGTTTGGTTAAAGGTAGGGGCGTTTTTTCTTAACTTTTTTTTCTTTTTTCTAAACAGTATGTGTCAAGTTCGTCACTTTTTTTCGTCTTTTTTATTGGTTGTTACGTTTAGTGGGTTTAGGCTCGGAATGTTTAGACAGGCATTTTTTTTTATCTTTTTTTTGTTGGTTTGGCGTTTGGCTTCTGTTTAACGGTCTATTTGATTGTGAGTGTAGGGTGCTTTTTGTGATGTCAAATTAAAAAACAATTGTGATTTTTTTTTTGCTTTTGACATATTCAATGCATTCTATATTAACGCTTTATATTTTTTATTCTTTTTCTTCTTATTCGTTTAGTTATTGAATTGAAATTGTTAATAGATTCTTAGTGACCAAAATGTGATTTTTGCACACCAGAAATGGTAAGATGTAAGATACCTACTATAAATGATTTTGTACCATGATTCTCACTACATCTTTGCAAATAAATGAATTTGAATTTGAATTTACAAGGTCACCAGGCATTGGCACTTGAGATTTAAAACATACAAATTTAATTAATATTTTATAACGTTAGTTAATTTTAATAAAACATATCAATACACCATACATGAGATATTAAATAAAAGATAAAAGATTTCAGTGCAGAATTAATATATAAATTAGAGATCAAAGTTAAAAAATGCAACTAAAAATCATCATCATCAGGGTTCGAATCGGAAGATACACAATATTAAATAACCTCCATTTTTTCAAGTCGGTTAAAAAAAGTATACAATACAATACAATATATGTAACTTTATTACACACCAAAAATAAATTACAATATGAACTTAAACTATAAATGAATGCACAAGTGGGCGGCCTTATCACCTTGAGTGATCTAGCTACTCTCAATTATTTTCCTACATCTTTCTAAATTTTGTCCACTAAAACAATTTGAGCCAATGTAAAAGACGTAAGCTTTATTCTAAAAATACTTTATTTAGCAATATCGATCATACAAACAGTATGGCGGGAGTAGTCACGGAATACCACCATCAATAACCAGTTACATCGAGGTAACGTGTCGAGTGTGGAGACGGACTAAAATATTAAAGGTTTTTTTTTAACATAAGATGCGGCTTGTAATTATTTTTTTTATAGGAGATATGTTGAGTTAATCAATAGACTTGCCTTTTACCAAGCCAAGTTTTTCTTTGATTCAGTGCAATTGTAAAAAAATGACTAGCAAAAAATCCATGCATGGACTTTTTTTGAGACATTCTTTAGACATTCTTTGCTCGTTTGTCATCTCTATAATTAATAGACTAGACGATCTAAATTCAATAAAAAAGAGTTGGGCGGTACAACAACAGACTTATTAATAGATTAGATTGGTATTAAGAATATAATACTATGGGTGGATACTATGGTAGTAGAACGCAAATTTTTTTAATGGTTTTTTATTAGTTAAAAAAAGATCTTTAATTTCAACTGCGATACTTGTTATCAGGTATACAAAATAATTTGAAATAATTGCTTCTACCTCATAATTGGACCGTAAAATATCAGAGGCCTTATAGATGAGTTTGTTATCTTAGTTTGAGGACGCCCGTAGCTCAGCTAGCGGAGGCAATCGCATGCGATTACCAAAGTTAAGCAAGAGTCGACGCGGTCAGTTCTTGGATGGGTGACCGAAAATTGGCATTCCATTTTGTGCGCTTCCGTGGGTCGGATGACACGTTAAATTGGGTCCCGGCTGTTAGTCTAGTACGGCTGCCGTTAAGCCATGTCAGAGGCCCTTAGGGCGGTTTGGAAACTCTCGACACCAAAATTGGCCACTCCATTCGATAAGAAGAAGAAGAAATTTTAGGAAAAACAAACCTCCTCCTCGCGTCTGCACTGAGGGTTCTATCTCTCCTGTTAAAAAAATCTCAAATACTGTCCTCCTACAAACCAAACCAAAGTGAAGCAGTCTCCACATTATCCCACCTTAACCCTTCGCTGCCTAAAAATGATTAAAAATAGGTCGCGGTGCGTGCGCCACGGGTCATTAAGACCGTCTATTATAACTTTTTCATTTTAACTACTCAAATACTTCCGTGACAGAACTATCGCTTTTGTGTGTTTTGTTTAGGTATTGGGTAATTGATATTTAATTATTAACTAGATTGTTCAAAATAAAATTGATGAATTGAATATTGTAACAGTATCAGTTATTTAAATCTACGCATGTAAAAATATATGTCCTTTTATGTTTTACTAGTGTCTGCTTGTGGGTTTGTTGTTATTTCTGGACAAGTTCTCTTTCTGGACCAAATAAATAATGTATATTTATGATTCAGATTCATACTGATACCAACTGCAATTCTTACAAAAACTATGCCGTTTATCTGTTGCATGAATTAAAGAAAAAATCATATCAAGAAGCTAACAAGTTCACTGTAAGATAAGTTTAAGGTATCCATTTTTTTTTTACTTCAAATACTTACAATCGTGTTTGACTACAGCCCGCTTGAAATTAATAATTGTTACAGTACTACTACAGTTACTACTACTACTACGTATGTACTACGCTTTTCTTGAAGTAAATTTAGTTCTCATAACCGACTTCAATCCTAAAACTCAATTTGCAACACGTTGTCATTTTTTGTCTCATTCGCAAAACTTTCGCACAGCTCCATTCAAACTATCATAACCCTACATCCTTTTATCTATCATCTTGTCGACAATTCCCATACGAAACAAAAGTGGCCTTAAAAAACCCAAACTGGTTCCTTAACAATCATTTGTTTTATTCCCTTTAAAACAAAAAAAATGTGACATTATTAGACCCCTTGTTGCTGAAAAGACCAGGTAGAATATTTGCATAATTTTAATGGGGTCAAATAGACCCATTGTGGCAGTTAAGGGTTAAGAATTGATGAAATGTTTTAGTTTTTTCTTCTAGTGTTGGATTACTAGTTTTTTGAGTGTATTATTTGGTACTTGTTAAACTACTTTTGATGGAATTATTTTTAGTTAGGAATAATTATGATATCAACTGAGCAAAAATATAATTTGTACAATGATAAAATTGTTCTTTAGATGAGAACTGTAAACCCTGATTTTAGAAAAGAATCTGCTGATATTCTGACCTTAATATAAATAACTCAAATCGGTCTCAACTATAAATGTTCCATCAACTACTGAAATATTTTCCTAGTATGAACTTACCAAGAAAAAAACAACTTTATTACCTACTTAAACAAATTTACACACATGATTTGAACGTAAATTCAGAACTTTAGTTTAAACATAAGAGAAAATTATTATCGTAACATAGTAAGTATCGTATTAAAATAAACTAAACTCTAATCATTAAAAAAACTAAGGAAACTATTCTTAGTTCTACTTCAACGTACAGTCTTAAGAGAAGAGGGTTTTTATTTTCTTAAACAAGCAAGAACCCTCCGCAACCCGGGTTGAAGTTTTAGTAAAACGCAACAAGGGGAAAATCTCGAATTTTCCACCCCCAGGCACCATAACCGGTTTATGGTTCATGTCTTAGTTTAGGGTGAGAATTTTATCTTAAGTATATTAAGGAATAATTTTATATAAATTAGTATATCTTATTAAACACAGTTTTTTACGTTTTACCGTTTGAATGTAAACCTATGTTATGATGATGGGTCGACGACATTATACGAGTCGCGGCTTCTTTATGGATGAGGTCTGCACAAGATCGACACAGCTGACACATTCAAAGAGAGGCCTATGCCCAGCAGTGGGATAGAGAAGGCTGTGGATGATGATGATGATTGTTTAAAAGCGAAAATTTGTTTATTATTCTATTTGTTCCTCTTTCACGCCTCAACAGAGCGATCGATCATCGTGAATTTGGTTACGGTGATAGTATAGCCAACTTTTAGGGATTTTTAACAGTAATTCAGGTTTCTTTTTATCTCATAACAATGCGAGCAAAGCCTCAAGTATCCACTAGCACATAATTCATATATTATGTAAACATATATAAAAAAACTTGCCTATTCTCGGCAGACCTACATCAGAGGCCCTTAGGACGGTTTGAAAGCTCTTGACACCAGAGTTGACCACTCTCATACTAACTTACCTATTACAGAATCTCAAAATCATAATAATTTCCATTAGGTAATTAATTAATTTTAATAAACATTTTTACTTACCGTTTTTAATAGGTACCACAATTATAATTCCCATTACAAAGTCAATCAGCAAGCAAGTAGTTGTATCTAACGATCTATTCGATAAGGCCGTGTGCACACACCGTGGAAAAGAACTAAGTCACTCCCATGTGACCACACCTCTATATTATACCTAACTTGCAATTGTCTTAGTTTGTTAGTTAGGTGAAGAGGTTGTGGTTGGTTTTTGTAGGGTTAGATTTTTTTACTAAAAAACTTACATAAAAATTGTATTGGTATCATATGAAGCTGATAAAGCTCTGATTTTATAATCCAAAACTTGCATGTATTGAAATAAGGCTTATGTGGTTACATAATTGGTCGTTTTAGTTCAGAAGGAAAGCATTGCTGGTGAAATTCAATACTACTTTAATATGAATGTTAGGGTCAGCTATTGCTATAAATGCAGTATATTGTAAATTGTGAATTTAGTACAGATCTTATTTTAAAATTAGGTAAAGACAACTGTTTTTAAAAAATAAACAAAATTTAACCAATCTATTCAATATCTTGGGTTTGTTATGTAAATAAAAATAAAACAACATTTCAAGTAGACTACATTTATTTGACTTCTTAATCTTATGACTTCTTCTTATTTTACCTAATATTAAAAATTATAAATATAATACATATAAAACGTGTTATTATATAATTTATTCAACACACTAAACCTACATCTAACTTTCATATTTACAAAAAAAATACAAGCTATTCTACTTAATATTAACCTTGTAAATATCATCCGTTAACTTTCTGACTATAATTACCTAGTACTTACATAAGTACTATTTATATACAATGCCTATTTGTACATAGCGTGATTGGGCGATAACAACACATGTCACGGTGCGCGGTTTTAGGTCTTATTCTTTGGTCTAGGCTAAGTTTTAGTGTTTGGTAATAGACTAGTAAAATGAGCTCTTAATATTTAGACAATGTCGTATTGTTTTAAAGAAGAGAAATTTAAAATATATAAGAATTTTATAACTAAGTATACCTTAATTATATTGCTAACAAAATGTAAAAACAGTAAGATAGTTTGTGAGAATTATACTAAAACAATATTTTTTTTAAACTAAACAAAGCAGGTTTTTTGATTAAATATTTCTTTAGTTTATTTCCAATAATTGAAGACATTTATAGTAATATTTACAACAGTAAGCTAATCATTTTATAAGGCTTTGAATTGCCGAATATTTTTTTTTTTTTAAGTAATTACTATGGTAGTGCATCTTATCGTATACGTGAAATTGGTAAAAAACAGAGTATAACAAATTTCTAAAGAAAACTTTTTGTCTGAGAAAACAAATCTTACTATATAAAAATCATCGCATCCTAAGGCTTCCTAGTTACTTACTCTGCCGTTGTCGTTATAATCCGGTAGCCGTTACATCTCACGCCATCTCTCGCAGGGTAGCGAAAGCTCAGTTTCGCTCCGAGAAAGCTTCCAACTCAAGTAATATAACTTAAAGCTCGTGTAAGAACCAAGGTTGCAATTTTCTCAAAAGGGTGCGAAATTTTCTTAGAAGTCAAATAGTTTTTCGAGGCCTATACCTGAAAAAGAAAGATATGTTAGTGTTTTAGAATTTAGATTGGGTAACATAGGTTTTTCTGAGAAGTTTGTAGAACTTAAGTCTAGTAGGATGGTGCTGTAGGAAAAGTCTTGTAATCTGATTGGTCAGCGAACAGGAAAAATGTGTCAAAAGTTCCGTTTCCCTTATTTAGGTAAACGAGGAAAAACGCGAATCACACGTAAAGCCGCCGGCTAACCCCATAAGCCCCGCCTAAATATAAAAACAGGAAAAAAACTTCGCCGGCAAAGAGGCGTCGAAAAGAAATCTCCAAAAAGTTTTCACGAGACAGAGATACAATTTCCCCCGAGTGCGAGCGAGAGAGGCGTCATTAAGAAAAAATCACAAAGAAGCCCATTCTTTTCCATTTCCTCCCTCACTAATAGCGGCTTAGAAAAAAATGGGGAGCG